>CM061556.1:91908358-93158358 GCA_030864225.1 Capsicum baccatum var. pendulum | reverse complement strand
ACCCTATCATACAACCGGTACCCACAAGTCGAATAATATGCAGAATCTAAAAATCCATGAAATTTTCTAAGGATCTAAATCGAGGTTATTTCAGTTTCTCAACTAGGATTATTCATCCCTGAATGACGAACAAGGTAGGTCAAATACCAACACAAGTCATTTGCATTATCAAACATAAATCCAAACTTTAACCAAGTTAGAAAATAAAGATGTTATCAAGATCACATACCTTCTGCACAAATATCAAGAGCAGTAAATAAATATGGATATTTGCACTTCAGTCCACTTCTTCTTCCCATGTAGCCTCTTCCACCTTGTAGTTCCGCCATAGAATCTTAACCGAGGCCACATTTTTGGTCAGTAATTAACGAACCTAGATATCCAATATCTAAATCGAGACCTCTTCATAAGATAGAGAATCCAAGATACCTAATACTTCTAGAGGAACCACCAAAGAAGGATCACCAAGAAACTTTCTCAATATTGAGACATGAAATATCAAATGAATAGAGCTCAAACTAGAAGGCAACTCTAATTTGTACACCACATTACCAACCCTTTGCAAAACCATATAAGGACCAACATACCGGGGACTGAGCTTTCTCTTTTTACCAAACCATATCACACCCTTCATGAGAGATACCTTTAGGAACACCTTAACCTCAACCTCAAACTATAAGTCTCAACGCCTTACATCTGCATTGGACTTTTGGCAACTTTGGTCAGCCCTAAGCCTATCTCGAATCACATTCACTTTTTCCATAGCCTGTTAAACCAATTTTGGGCCAAAAATATCTACCTTACCAAACTCGAACCACCAATGAGAGATCTACGCCTACTACCATAAAATACCTCAAAAGGGGTTTCTAATGCTATAAGGAAACCTATTGTTGTAAGCAAACTGTACAAAAGGTAAATGCTCAACCCAATTTCCACCATAATCAATCACACACTCACAAAGCATATCCTCTAATGTCTGAATAGTTGTCTCTTCTTACAGATCCATCTATGGGTGGAAAGAAGTACTTAGACTAACCTTGGTCCCCAATCTTCTCTAAAACCACATATCAGAGATAATCAAAATAGGTACCCCAAGTAGCTTTACAATCTCATAAAGATATAACCGCGTATAGGCATCAGCCAAAAAGTTGGTCCTTACTGGCAGGAAGTGAGTGAACTTTGTCATCCTATCCATGATGACCCAAACTGAATCAAATTGGTTCCGGGGCTGAGGAAAATCGGTAATGAAATCCATATTGACTACCTCCTATTTTCATTTTGATAATTTCATTTCCTAATACAACCTATCGGGCCTTATGTGCTCAACTTTAACTTGTTGGCACACCATTCACTTAGCCAAAAAATTAGCTACATCCCTTTTCATACCATTCCACCAATATATCTCCTTGAGATCATGATATAATTTTTCAAAACAGGATGAACAACATAGCATGATTCATGAGCCTTATCCAAAGTCCTTTATCACAAACCATCGATGTCAAGAACACATAACCTCCCTTGGTACCTCAAGGTACCATCTCAAACACCATCACCCTTTCCCCACCAACATTACTCTTAATTTTCATATAGGACCTAGCATTTTCTTTTCCTTGATCTCTGCACCAAGAGACGACTGAACCACTTCCTGTACCATCATACCACCATTATTAGAGTCCAAGAGACGAACTTCAAGACTAGCCAAGTGGTGAATATCCTTCACCAATTCCCATTTCTCTTTATCCACATAAGCTAAAATCCCCATAGACAACTTGTTAAAAGCATCAGCAACCATGTTAGCTTTACCTAAATGGTAGTGAAGACTTATATTATAGTCCTTTAGAATTTCCAACCATCTCCTCTGCCTAAGATTAAGCTTCTTCTGAGTGAACTCATACTGTAGACTCTTATGATCAAAAAATATGTCCACGTGCACCCCATACAAATAATGTCATCTGATTTTTAAATCAATAACTATCATAAAAAGCTCCAAATCATTAGTAGGATAATTGCTCTCATGCACCTTTAGCTGTCTGGAAGTATAGGCAATCACCTTCCCATGTTGCATCAAAACACAACCAAGTCCCAATCGGGATGCATCACAATAAACCACAAACCCCTCATTGCCTTCAAGCAAAGTCAAAACCAAAGTCAAATTTAGCTTATCCTTCAGCTTCTCGAAGCTCCCCTCACAAGCATCTGACCAAGAAAACTTTACCTTCTTCGGAGCCAACTTAGTCAATGGGGAAGCTATTATCGAGAAACATTCCACGAACCTCATATAATACCTAGCCAAACCCAAAAAACTCTGAATATCAGTTGGAGTCGTGGGTCTAGGCCACCTTTTAAGAATAAATACCTTTTGCGGATCTACCGTCCCCACTGGAAATAATATGACCAAGAAAAGTTATAGCTTTTAATAAAAACTTACACTTAAAGAATTTGGCTTACAGTTGGTGCTCTTTCAAGGTTTGCAACACAATACAGAGGTGATTAGAATGATCCACCTAACTCTTAGATTAAACTAGAATATCATCAATGAACACAATGACAAAAAGATCCAAAAACTACCTAAAGACCTTATTAATCAAATCCATAAATTCCATCGGGAAATTAGTCAAACCGAATGATATAACTAAGAACTCAAAGTGTCCATACCAAGTACGAAAATCCGTCTTATGGTTATCCACATTCCTAATCTTAAGTTGATGATACCCAGATCGAAGATCTATCTAAGAAAAGAATTTTGAAACTTGCAATAGATCAAAAAAGTCATCTATCCTTGGGAGAGGATTCTTGTTCTTAACTGCAACCTTATTCAAATGCCGACAGTCAATGCACATCTGAAGGAGACCATCCTTCTTTCTCATGAACAACACCGGTACACCTCAAGAGGACACACTAGGTTGGATAAAACCTTTATCTAAGAGATCCTTAAGTTGCTCTTTAAGTTCCCTTAACTCAGCCTGATCCATTTTATAAGGAGGAATAGATATTGGACGAGTGTCCGGAATAAAATCAAGACCAAACTCAACCTTCTTATTCGGTGGAAAGCCAGTAAGATCATCCAAATAGACCTCGGTAAACTCATTCACCACCTGAACTGACTACAAAGAAGGACCTTCAGAGTTAGAATCATTAATCTAGACCAAATAGTAGAGAAACCCTTTGGAGATTAATCTCTGTGCTCTAAGATAAGAAATAAACCTCCCCTAAGAACTAGGGAACCACTCTCCCACTCAATAACCGGTTCATCAGGGAACCTAAGGACAACCATAAGGGCCCGAAAATATAAGGACACGTAACAAGAGTGTAACCAATCCATCCCCAGAATAATATCAAAATCCACTATATCAAGTTTAAATAAATCCACCAAAGTTTGCTTGCTACCAACAGATACCACACACCCCCTATAGACCCTTTTTACAATCACAGAGTTACCTACTGAAGTAGAAAAAGAAAAGGGATCCGAAATAACCTCAGGATCAAAACTAAAATACATAACCATAAATGAGGTCACATAAGATAGAGTGGACCCCAGATCAAAAAAATAATACACGTCACATGAAAGGAGTTGTAACATACTAGTAACGACATCAAGTGATGCCTTAGATTCCTACCGAGTAGAAAGAGCATATAACTGATTCCTACCTGTACCTGTATCGGTACCAGAAGAAGAAAAAGATGCAGAAGTAACACCCTTAGGTGTAGTACAAGAAGATGAAGCAAATAGAGCCTTACTCACTCTCACAGCACCTTTACCAACTGATAATTTCTAAGAATATGGCTTAGCTGTGTAAGACCCCGTAAAATTCTAAGCTTAACTTAGTTTGTTAAATCTTGAAAAGAGGTCCCAAACTTAGAAAAGAATTTAACTAAGTATTTATACTTAGGAGTACTTAAGCCTTCGTAAGTTGGCGATCCTATTTCACGACCCTTATGACCTTAAAGTATCAATTTCTAGGTTTATTCATGATTAAGAATGTCAGTAGGTCACTTTGGATGAGTTTTGTATTTTTTATACATTATTTGAGGCATGTTTGGAAATCCCAAATAGTGGATTGATACAATCTCAACACACTACATCACCTATTGCATCGATAAATATTTTCCACATCTCTCAATGACAAATTCTAGTGAGTCAATGCATCGTTTCACCCAATGCATCGATAGTTAATTTTTCCCCCAACTTTCAGTATAATTTCGGTGAACTAACAAGAACTCGACGTGATGCGTTAGTCATCGTGCTGATGCCATCAACACGATGCGTCGGTATGCTCATCATTGGACATATTTTTAGTCATTATAAAGCCCCATCCAGATGGGTATTTGGGTTATTATCCCACCCATTTTCAGCCCCAAAACATAAAATCAAATGACCCTAGAGGCTAAATTGTTCACTTTCTTCTAAATTCTCTCAAATCTACTCAAGAACAAACCCTAGGGCTTTTAATTTCAAGAGCAAATCTTCAAGAACAACCCATCATTCTTCACGAATTCAAGCATCCAGGTATGTGAAGTGTTCATCCAATGGTTTCCTTCCACCTTAGGAGTTCAAGAAACTCTTTTAAACTACAAGATAATTGATTTCAGGAATTCCATATGGGATTTTAGTGTATGCATGATTATGATGATAATTGTGTTCTAATTTATGGTTTAATCAAAGTTTCATGTGAAATTATTTTCATATGTGTAGTATCATGTAGATTCATGTTAAAAGCCCTTGATTTTGAATTGGGATTTGAAATTATGATGCCTATATGTTGTTTAGTATTATGTGCATATAGAATGTTCCCCAAGTTCTTGATAAATTGCTCATGTGAACTAAATGTGAAAATCATGACATACTAGCATATGTGCAAGCCTATATCTTACAAGTGTTTGATAGAATGCCTCTATGAACTAGTTGTGAGCAAGTGATCATTGTTATGCTTTTTCAAGTTTATGTTATGCTTTTGTTTTCATGCTATCGAGTCTTGGGGTATTCAATACCTGAAAATCTAGCTACTTACCTAGAGTTACAGTAGTTATAGAACAGTCTCAGTAGTGTCATGATCAGTAGTATTCAGTCAGTACAAAACTCAATATATTCAGCCAGACAACGAAACTCAGTAAACTCAGTCTAGTTCAATCAGTTAACATGATCAGTAACAATTTAGTCTAGCCTAGTACAGTTTAGAAATCAGTTCAGTGTCTATTCATTTGGGAGTAGGATTTAGCACCGACTGAACCCAAGGATAGGGACTCACCTGCCAGTAGAGGGTATAATCCTTAAAAGTAGTCCTTGTATTCTCAAACTACATAGCCAGTGTAGATTGAGACATTAACCTGCCAATTAAGGGTTGATGAGGTGTTCTACCTGTCAGTTGAGGGTACCACTGTTCTCGTACAGAGCACCTGCTAGATGAGGGTGACTCTTCATCTTGTCTTTACCCTTGGTACGGTACTGGCACCCTTCCAGCTGGTCTTATAGGTTGGATCCCAATCAGTTCAGAGAGGGGCATATCGGTTAGATAATTATCTCCCACAGTTTTAGTTTCAGTCTAAGAATAGAACTCAGTTCAATTCTACAGAATCAGGACTGTCAGACATAGTCACCAAGCTCAGTATAGAACCCATTTCAGTTCTACAGAATTAAAACTGTCAGAAATAGTCACTTATCCATCAGTAATACAGTTATCAGTAAACTCAGATATCAGTTATTCAGTTATCAAAACTCAGTATCCAGTGTGACTATGATCTCAGATACAGTATATGTAGATATGTGCACAGTATTGCATAATCAGTGTTTCATCAGTTTCAGTAATATATGTACTCTCATTCAGTTATATTCATGTTACTTAGCCAGTCATTATTCATGCATATGAACCCACGCATTCATCCATACTTCACTTAGCATATCAATGCATTTAAAGTATTGATGCATACCTTTATTTTGGGCTATGATGTCTTATATCATAGGTCCAAATGCCCGGGCTCTTGACCGTACGTAGCAGCCCAGATTATCAGCAGCAGAATTAGTAGTGAGTCCTTATCTATCCAGGGCATGCTTTTATTTTAGTTATCAGTTTATCAGTAGTTGGAGTTAGTTGGGGGCTTTTCCCATCAACTCCATATTCAGGCAGTTCAGTTAGATGCTTTTCAAACTAGAGTATTTCAGACAGATATTCAGTTTTTAGTATTCATTTATCAGTATTCAGTACTTTATTTTTAGTTATGAACCCTATGGAAACTTCAGCTTAATTTCCGCATTTATTTCATTATTATTATTATTATTACTATATGATTATTTAGTGCTCATAGCAGATATCAGTCATGGGTTGGCTTGTGGTCCTTTGGGGTTATAAGCACCATGTAGCATTCGAGGTGCAGACTCGGGGCGCTACAAACTTAGTATCAGAGCCTAAGGTTCAACAGAATCCTAGGAAGGCTGAAAGCCACATCTAGTAGAGTCTTATGCATGGGTATGTAGCGTGCCACACTTATGGACAAGAGGCTATGAGGCATTTTTAGGAAAAGTTTCCCTTTTTTCAGTATTCATATCGTGCGAGTGAGCATAAGCTCAAGTTTCTGTCTCAGTCTAATCCTTTTCTTACTTTCATTTACAAAATATGCCTCCCAAAAAGAACAACGGAAGGAGAATAGGAAATCAGCCAGCCCCTCAACCTGTTCAAGCAGATCCTCTGGACGAGCATGTCTCCCATGCGGAATTTACGGCTGCATTTACTACCCTAGCCAGTTCAGTGGCAACCCAAAATGAACGCCCAGTTATTTTTATAGCCAACCTAGTGGTCAATACTGTTGCAGCCAGAATTCGAGACTTCACCCGAATGAACCCTCTAGCTTTTACCAGGTCTATGTTAGAGGTGGACCTACAAGAATTTTTTGATCAGGTGCAGAAAGACATAGATATTATGGAGGAGATAGCTAGTAAGAGTGCTGAGTTGGCTGCATATCACTTTCAGGATGTGGCTCACTCATGGTTTAAGTAGTGGAAGGTAGAGAGGGTTGATGATGTAGGGTTCATAGAATGGGAGAAGTTTGCCACTGCTATTCTGGATAGGTTTTTACCACTGGAGTTGAAGGAAGCAAAGGTGTTGGAGTTTATTTATATGAAGTAGGACAACATGATAGTGAAAGAGTATTCTCTCAAGTTTACTCAATTAGCTAGATACGTTCCTCATGTGGTAGCCGATAGCAGATCTAAGATGAGTAAGGTTGTGTCGAGTGTGTCTAACGGTGTGGTCAAGGAGTGTAGGACCGCAATACTGGTTAAGAAGATGGACATATCCAACCTCATGGACTCTACTCAGTAGATAGAGGAGGCTAAGAATAGGGAGAATGAGAAGGAGAATAAGAGAGCTAGAACAGGTAGCTTTAACTTCGCCCAACCTAAGTCAGAATATGGAAACCGTTCTCAGTTCCACCCAAAATCCTCAATTCTAGCTCCGTCCTCAGCCAGTGCTCCAGTGCCAAAATTCAGAGATGGCAATAAAGATAAAGCACCAGGGCCTAAACCTCAGGGTAGTGTTAGCAATGCCAAACAAAACCTCTTTGCCAAAAATATGGCTGAAACCACCAAGGTGTCTGCAGGGCTAGCAGTGATATATGTTTCGGATGTGGCAAGCCAGGCCACAGGGTTAGAGATTGTCCTCAATTACGTTCTTAGGGTCAGTATAATTGTCCTTCAGCTCAGTTTGGTCTCCTAAATCAGCATGGTGTCACTTTCAGTGCCACCAGTAGGTAGCGCCCAAAAAGACTCTATCCTCTTTAGTCCCGACAGGATCAGGAAAGTTCTCCTGATGTGGTCACTAGTACATTACAAGTTTATTATTTACATGTTTATGCTTTTCTAAATCCAGGAGCTTCTTTGTCCTTTGTAAATCGTTATATAGCTGTTAACTTTGGAGTTAGTCCTAAAATCTTAGTAGAGCCTTTCTTAGTCTCTACCCCAGTGGGTAAATCTATCATAGCCTGTGGGTATACAGGAACTGTCCGGTTATGGTATCTCAGAAAGTCACTTCAATAGCTAGTGGTCCTTCGGGGTCGTAAGCATCATGTAGCATCCGGGGTGCAGACTCAAGGCTTTTCTGGATGACCATATTTAAAACACTTGTCCCTCCTCTCATCATAGAAACCCCTATGAAACCTACCACAGAGTAGATATAAAGGACACGATGAGGTTGACTGAGCCCCACTCGCCTAATATTGGGCATCCTATTCCCCAAAATTATCGCCACCTTATTGACATCTATCACCTGACTACTTTAGGCAAGGAGCACTAGCTGAAGAGAATGAACCAAAACTCCCCCACTTCTTCTTTAGCCACTTACCGCTATCCCTACCACTTTGCTGGTGAGCTTCACCTAGTTCAGATTGATTAATTCCTCCGCCTTTGCTTCCCTCAACTCATGAGGAAAGAATCAATCAAGAAAATCATTAGAGAAAGTCTCCCACAAAATCGACTCCTCAACATTACCTCTCACCCTATCCCACTTCTCGTACCATTGGTACGGCATATCCTTAAGCTAATAAGCAGCAAAATTCACCCCTTCCATATTCTGGCCTACATTACCCCAAGGATTTTCTCCATCTTATCCAAGAAACCCTGAGATCCTCCTTTACATTCACACTAGTAATAGTAGGAGGATTCAACTTCATAAACTGTCAAACCCTTATGGCCTCAGCAAATGAAACACCAGATACATCTTTCTTAGCCTAAGCAGCAACCAAATGAGCAATAATATGAATTGATTGATGATATTCCGCATTCATCACCTCACCCTAAGGAGGACTAGTAGAAACCAGTGGAACTCCAAAATAATTAGGGACGACACCCCTAGACCGAGTATGGATCCCCTGAGTAGTATGTGACCCTTCAACATTGTCCTTAGTTGGGACAGAGGAGTTTTCTTGCATCTCAGATCGTCGAGGCATGATATAAAAAGCAAACAAACCAGAATTAGAGAAGATTTTAGGACTTAGACTCCAAGCTTGAAAATAGAATACCAAGAAAGTGAAATATTCCTAAATGCCTTATAGCCTCTCTCTTATGAGTGTGGCACACTACATAACCATAAAAGAAACTATAATCAAGACGATTTTGTTGACTCCCAATTGACCATGAACCTAAGACTATGATACCAACTTGACCCAACCCAAATCAGGGCTTTTTCATAATGGGCATCCTAAGTCCAACCAGGATCGGGGACCACCCCCATTATCCAACCCAACCTCCAGATACATATACCCTGAGTTGGATGAATTTTGAAAGTATAACAAGATAGAATTTATTATAATACCAGACTCTGGGATAGGTCTATAACCGAAACCAAACCAAGCAAGTCAACCCATCCAATACCATTAAGCAACCATAACCAAACTAATATAAAAACCAAGTTCTTGTCCATAACATAACATAAAAATATAGAAGAATCATAAATCCAGTCCAATGGTATCAGCCCCAATACCAATGTCAATACTAAGGTTGACACCAATCCCGACACCACTCATTCCAACTCATAGATGTTCCACAAAATAACCAAAGTATACAAAGACATCCATGATATGATATGGAGCCTTCCAAAATATAAAAGCTCACCACTTCAATCCAATAGTTGATCTTAAATCTGATCACTAAGAAGAAGGAGTAGAATGATCAGTTCCTGCATCGCGTAGGGATATAGTTGCATGATGATGAGTTAATAGGTGAACGCCAGCATGAACTCAAGATGAGGATAAAATAATGTCATTCAGTAAAAGCAAGTAAACCAGCTATATGCATACAAACCATATGTATATATATAACCAAGCTGGAAAAGGGAGTCGGGTTTGGCATGCCTTCAAAACTATTAACCTGGGTATGTGTAGCTTAACCATCTTAGAACCACCCACGGGGTATATGGGTCCTGTGTAACCCCATGAATGGGACCCGATACGTGTAGTTGTATGAACCAGAGATACCATAAGAGTAGGGGACTACTAAGTACCTTTTGCTCTTCATGATACATATGTACAGTGTACTTAGAGAATCCTCATGTACCTCATAGTATCATATATGGTCACTATGACTAACCCTCATGTCAGCAAACATGAGATTCCAATATCTGTTCATTAGACTCGCACCTTTACAATTAGCTATCACACCCTGCCATTATTACCTAATTAAAACCATTGCCTCCAACCAAACCATTAATCTATTATTGTTAGCCAAGGCTATAAGTTATGGTATCGTCATACCGACTTTAGCTTGTAAGCAATGTCCTTAACTAACCATTTTATGTAATGGAATTCCCATTTACCCATAGACTACATTATCAAGTTAACTTGAGGGAATCCCATATACTCCAAAAGTGTTCCTTTATTATGTTTGCTTGGGGGAATCCCATATACCTCACAAGTTTTTCATTAACATGTTTACTTGGGGGATTCATTGTACCCCACAAAGAAGTTTAATTAACCATAACCATGGCCACCAAACCTTACTATTTAACCATTCCAAACCAGTTAAACCATTTATACCATTTAGGGTTGTATTACAAAACCATACCATGTAATAGTTCCATTAAAAGTCCAATAATATAGTAAAAGCATTATCATATGCATTTTATCAAACATACTGGGGGCATAGTATTTCCAAAACCAATTCCAACTACCAATTTACCATCCCCATGCAACCAATTCTCCAAACCACCATTAAGGCATGTCAAAATATGATTAAAACATAGGAAAACCATAACCAAGTATTTAATACCTAAACCCCAATATATATTTGAAAACTCAAAACCATACAATAATTATGCCATGAAAATATTGTATAAAATATGTCATTAGTTGGAACTAATAAAGAGGGAGGAGTAATTCCTTAGATTACAAAGATAATGGAGAGAAATCACTTGTACAATCCCCAAATTAATCCTCTAGATAAAACCCTAGCCTTCCTTTACCACAGAGCCTTAGAGAGAATTAGAGAGAGTTTTTAAGTGCTTATGATTAGAATAATATGGTAAATGATGTCCCAATAGTGATATAAGTCGTGGGAAATTAAGAGTTTAAGTGGGGAAATGTTCGGATTACCCCAAACTTAAACTGCTTAAAATTCCCTTTAGATGGTACGACTCCCTCATACCAGTTGTATCCTTCCATTCGAGTGGTACCCATCACTCGTACCCTAGTCCTCCCCCTTAGACCCAACACTGTCCAACATACGATTTAGCCAAACCAAGTCATACCCAACTATTTGATTAGAACCCTTACACCGTATCCTTAGAAGAATAGAACCAAAGGAAGTTTGAACATTGTCTACCAAATGAGTCAATGGTAAAATCGTACCTTATCTTATCACTCACAGTGAGCCACTCGTACTCATATCCAAGTTAAGTTACTAAATCTCAAATTAAGTAAAGGAAAATGCCAAACCATACGACCTGTCACCAACCATATGACTCATAACCACTAAGTCATACCCATTCCAGAAACCAATCCAACCCACCAACCAAGACTGGTAAGTATACGACAAGAGCATATCAACCATACCCTATTATACGACTGATACCCACAAGTCGTATGATGTCTAAAATCCATGAAATTTTCTAAGGGCTTAAAGCCAAGGTGTTTTAGTTTATTAAATCTATAAATACAGCTAGGCCATTCGTCAACCCAAAGGACATGACCAAGAACTAGTAATGACCATATCGAGTCCGCAAAGCTATCTTCAAAGTATCTGAAGTTGTAATCCTCAACTCGTGATACCCAGACCTCAAATCCATATTTGAAAACACTACGACACACTGAAGCTAATCGAACAAGTCATTAATACGAGGAAGTGGATACTTATTGTTAACCGTCACCTTATTCAACTATAGATAATCGATACACATCCACATTGACAAATCTTTCTTTTTCACAAACAAGATAGGCACACCCCATGGTGACATACTAGGTTGGATAAATCCCTTATCCAATAACTTCTGCAATTGATCCTTCAGTTTCTTCAACTCAGTTGGGTCCATACTATAAGGAGGATTAGAAATAGGCTTAGTGCCCGGCTCAACATCAATGGAAAAATCAATATCATGATCTAGAGGCATACTAGGAAAATCCATAGGGAATATATCTATGAACTCACGGACAACACAAATAGAATTCAAAGAAGGAGGTAAGAAACACTATTATCATGTATATGAGACAAGTAAGACAAACATCCCCTCATAACTAATAGACGAGCCTGAACATAAGATATAACCCTATAAGGATCTAAATAAAGCACACCCTTCCAAGCTATCCTCGGCACACCCAGTGAAACTAAAGTCATGGTCTTAGCATAACAATCTAGAACCACATGGTAAGTAGCTAACCAACCCATATCTTAGATGACGTCACAATCAACCATATTGAATACAAGCAAATCTACCTAAGTCTCACACCTATAAAAAGTCACAATACAAGATTGGTACACCCAATCACCACTAATGTATCACCTATTGGGGTATTACATGAATAGGCATGGCAAGAGGCTCACTAATAGAATCAAAACCTGATGTAAAATATGCAGACACATAGGAGAAAGTCAATCCTAGATCAAATAACACGGATGCAGATCTAAAATAAATGGGGACGATACTGTGATCATAGCATCAAAAGCCTTTGCATCTGGTCTGGCGAGTATAGCGTAGCACAGTCTATGACCCTCAACTGGCTGAGTAGCCCTGCGACCAAAACCACGATCTTTATTACTTCTTTCTCTTACATCTATGGTAGAACCCCTACCTCTCACGGTTGAAATAATAGTAACTGTAATCATACGGCGGGGATAATCCTTATCTATATGGCTAATCTTATCACACACAAAGCAACCTCTACGGCCTGACTCTATAGGATAAGGTACAACCACCCTAAATTATTGGACCAAATGACCCACTACCCAAACTCTGCAAGGCTTCTTACACTAGCATACCATGATACGCATGAGAACCTCTAAAATCTCTGCCTCGAGAAGTGTGGCCTCTGAACTGACCAAAATGGTGCACTTTTTTGGCGCCTCCCTGAGATGCTCGAAGAATACCTTTAGTCATCTTAGCATGATCCACTATACTTCGAAAGGACGCTTCAAATACAACCATCTGAGACGTAGCCAATTGAAGAGAGACATCTAAACCCTTAATAAACTTCTGAATCTTCTCAGACTCGATGGAAATAATGGCATAAGAATATCTGGACAAAGCATGAAAGCATGCCTCATACACTCCAACAGGCATGGAACCCTGCTCCAAGAAATTAAACTCATCTCTCATCCTATCCCTCACACTGTAAGGAACAAGTCTCTCCAAAAAGGACTCGACAAATTGATCCCATGACATCTTAGGAGAATCAAGAGGTCTTCAACTAATAAGCAATCTCCACCAACTCTAGTAGAATCTCTCAACTGATAAGTAGTATAAGAAACTCCGTGCGACTCAAGCAAACCCAAATTTGTTAACTTCTCTCAAAAATCACTTAAGAACTAATAGGTATCCTCACCCACAGCACCATTGAATCAAGGAGGAACCAAATGAGTAAACCTCTCAAACCTTTTCTAATCCTCAGAATACATTATTGTACTTGCAATGAGAAGAGGTGTGGTAAATTTGGCATGCAGAGATCCTACCTGAGGAGGTAACATAGATAAAGGTTGAACTCCTGATCTCAAAATACAATACTCAAATATCGATACTGAAGGAGAAGAACACTCAGGGTCTGAGGAGTAACAAGAGTAGAAGTAGGTACAACTGAAGGATCTACACTCGGGACTAAAAGAACACCATAAGCAGACTATGGCATAGATGAAGGTACAATACACGGAGCTAGGGAAAGTTCAGTCATAATCAAAGGAGCACCCTCCAAATGGGTCAAGAAGTGAACCAACAAACCCTCTAAATCTAGGATAGAAGAACTCAAAAGAACTAAAGTAGGACCTACACCTCTAACATGCTCAACACGAGGCTAAGGGGAAAATACCCTAGCACTACTCCTAGAAGGGGCAGATCCATATGCCCGTCCACTACCTTGAGTACGCCCATAACTCATGACTCGTCCTCTAGACTAGGCTCTTTTCTTGGATAAAGGCTCCACATCTCTAACCTCTTGAGATCTAGTCATCACCATATGTGCAGAAAAGAGTGAAATATGACTCAAAACACAAGGTATGAAAGAAATCCGCATGATAAGGACCAAAATGAGGGAAATTTTCTAAAGATATTCTATAGACCCTCAAAGATAGATATGGACGTCTATATACTGATCCGTGAGACTCTATTATATATCTCGTTCTTACATCATTGAGACTAATGAACCTAGTTATTCTGACACCAATTTGTCGTGACCCAAAATCTGAAGGTCATGATGGCACTTATCGCGATAAACCTTTACAAGTAAGACTGTCACACAAACTGATACAAAAAAGGAAATAACTATCAAACCCCAAGGCTAGGCTATAAAAATAAAACCAAACATATCACTATAATAATTGCGAAAAATATAAACTCAAGGATAACATGCCAAACTCCCCAAAACCTAATGCCACAATGTAAGAACTACTAATACAACCCATGAATCAAATACATCAGAAAATCCAACAGGAACAATCTTTGTCTTTGAGTACTAGTAAAGACATAGTCTTATACAAAAAGATAGTAGTGGATGTCAGACGTAAGAAAATCCAATTGCTACCTTGAATAACTCTGAAGGCACCCAAATCAATCACCATATGGCACACTTAAACTAGGACCTAGACCAAAAGAGCAAAGTAGAAGTGAGTATAGTCCACTTATGCTCAGTAGAAATTATAGGTCAATAGACCAAAGTAGATAGGCATAGAAAAATACATACTAAGGGCATATCCATTGCAATCAAAAAATGTCCCACAATGCTACCCACACTGATTGCACTAACAATTATAATATATCCACATATAACACAACAAAACATTAGAAAGGAATACAAGTATACATGTATACCATATATAAGCCAAGAAAAAAAGAGAACAACATATACGAGAGCATCAAGTAAAAGTAAGGAAAGATAGAACAATGGATATGTAATAAGTCAAATAGAATATAAAACCTCATCACAAACATAATAAAGTAAATACAATAAGAATGATGATAATGTTTAAGGCATGAGGTAGTCGCATAATATTTAAAACCATCACACAGTTTCCGTATACACCTACGAAGCTAAAGCTTCAATATGTAGGACCCATGAGGGGTTTGTCAACCCATATACAACTTAATATACATGACTCATCTTTGACACATCCCTTGAGAAGGTCTATAAAATTTGATGTTCCCAGTGTTTCTAAAATTTCCTAGTGTTTCCAATATTTCCAGGGTTTCCAATAATTCCAGTATTTCCAGTGTTTCCAGAGCACATACATGGCATACAATACAAATCAAGTACAATATACAACAGCAACAAGTATATGAAGTATATAACAAACAAGTGAAATAATGTGTGATACCATGAGAATAATGATACAATGTTCACAAGTAATTAACTATAAAAATATCCAATAACCCATTAATATACCAATATGTGAGCCCAGATATCCACTCAATATATCTAACCATCCATGAAAACTAACATGATTTATATGTCAATAGAGTATTAACACATCAACATACAAAATTGATACCATAATAGGCTTTTCATCCAACAAGATACCATTATGCCTTTTTACACAGAACTCTTAAGGAGGAGGTCTATATGTCTCAACCTCCTGATTTTCTGGATACCGCTCATCCAGGATATGTCTGCTGACTTCACAAAGCTCTTTATGGATTGAAGCAAGCTTCCAGAGCTTTTTTCACTTATTTCAATTATCCACTAGGTGAAGTACCAAGAAGAGGATTGTCTACATCATATAGGATGCCACACGGTCACGCATACCACATAATAGCTCAAAACCACCAAATACATTACATACAGGCCCCCACACAGGCACAACACAATAAGATAGACACTTTTCAAGATTAGATCCCACATTCTTACCATGCTTTTATATCAATAACTACCCCACCTCAGTCAAGAAGAGGTTAAGCCATAACCTACCTCGAAGGCCAAAAACCAATCCACAATACTTCAATCCCAAAGACTTACTCCTCATAAACAGATCCAAAATCAACTAAAATATGGAGATATAAAATCTATGCTTAAAAAGAATGACAAAGATACCCATATTACCTATTTTTAAGTTGGGGTCAAAATGGATCCCCAAAATAGGTTTTCAAAAAAGAATAAAAAAATCGTGACTTTGTTTCAAAAACATGTTTCACAAATTTTTAGGAGCCTACAGCTGAAAATCCAAGAAAAATGAATTAAAAACGAGCTTCAAATCGGAGAAAAAAAATTTTAAACTTTACCAGTTAAAATCACCAAAATTTATTTTAAAATCAAGAATCGAAGTTATTTTTTTAAGATGAAATTTAGAAAAAAACTGATAAAGTAAAAAGGGATGGAAATTAGAGTTTAAATTGGAGAACTATAATTTTTTAGGCCTTAGGAGCCAAAATTCCCAAATTCCATTCTTTAATCCAAATTTAAAACAAGAAATAGATAATAAAGATTGAAGAAAATAATTTAAATGGTTGTTATGGAGCTTACCCAAGCTTAGAAGTGTAAGAAATAGCTAAAAATCATGAAATCCTAAGCTCCAAGTCTCAAAATGTTGAAAAAAAGTAAAAACCAGGTATTTATATACCTAGGCATCTCGATCGCGATACCTGGCTAACAAGGGTACCGCGATCGCGGACTAAGTATAGCAATCGCAACATATGTTTGAAGGCCCAAATCGCGATCGCAAAATAATCATCACGATCGCGAGTGCACCAGCTGAGTGGTGTACCAACTAGGGAATTGGTGTATTTCAAGTCTCTGTGGGTCCTATGGGATTCATCCAAAATCCCATGAATACAAACGAACTATGCTACCCTATCAAATTTGATTCTCCGAACTCAATGAAAATATCATATTTTTGAAAAAATATCATTTTCACAATATTGATCCCCCAAATTCAAAATCACAAATTTTTGAAACGAGGATCGAAATGAGATTTAAAATCCATAAAATAACACCAACCATGTTACCATTCTAAAATTAATGTGCCGAATCTGCCGGCTTAGTCCGTCCTACCATCCGTTGCATGGATCAAAAGATGTTGACTAAAGTCAACTATAAGGCTCTCGAAGCCACCAAAAATCAAAATATCACATAAGTGGGACCAAAATGCATTGAAAATTATGTCAATCATCTCTATACCCCAGAAATATCACAACACAACCACAGGGAGGGATAAAATAGTTAAATCACACAAAAACACATATTTTACATATTTCATCAAAATTTTAATCGTTACAATCAATTAATAGTGATTTACAACGGTGGCGGTTATCAATGATGATAGGGATAGTTGTTGGTTGGCGATGATAATGGTGGTGGTGGGTAGTAGTAATGACTAGTGATTGTGAATGGAGTGTGGTGGTCAAAAATATCCACACAAAAATACCTTTTACTTTAAGATCTTAATAATCAAAACATATTCAGATTAAATAAATACTTAAATCTTAATGAAAACAACACAGTTAATAATTTATTCAGATTTATAACTTCATTAAATGCAAATAAATGAGCCCTCGTTAACATCACAAACAAGTAATTATAAAAGAAGATTTCTATGGTTTTCACCGTACATGATGCAACCGTAAGAACTCTCAATTAATAATTAACGTCTAAATTGTTCTAATTTACTATTCATTTTTTTGGAGTTACTATTCAAATGTTTATTACTATATATATAGTACCTTTTGTTTTGTTACAAAACAGTAGCACATATTCAACATGTTGATGTCAGGAGATACAAATGATTGCTGAGAAATCCATCTCTACATAATCCAAAGGATATTAAATTATTGATAAAGATCAAAAATTAAAAAATACAAAATTCAAAAGAGAAACAGTTTGTTTGTTCAAATAATTTGAGATTTCCCTTTTAGAAACTTGATTGTATGTGGGTGTAAGGCCATCCTTAGCTATGGATCCACCAGAAGGCCATTATGCTAGGAAATATTGGCCTTGTCTTTTGAGTTATAACCAAATTGGGTAACAAATCACATTGTTTTGTCAAGAAGTTGAGTTCATGCACAAGACCAAATGTCCTCTTAATATAAAAGGACACACCAATTTATTCAGTTTCTTCAAATCTTTTTGTAGGCTTCCATATCGCAAATATTGGTCTTTTATTTTGTCCGTTCCTACTCACATTGTATAATGGTCTTCTATTCTAGGGCTATTATTATATATGACCCTTTTGACGTCCCACTAGGGGAAAGTAATAATTGCAACAATTGTCCATAAATTAGCAGTAGCACCTTGTGATGGATCCATCCTCTCATTCTTAGCTTGACAATTTCACATGAGAAGTAGGTCCCTAAAGTTGACAGCATGTTCATAAATATAGATGTGTATGTGTGTCATGAGTCCATCCAAGGGAGCGCATATGTCGAAATATGAAGAAGGGCCTTAAACATTCCAAGGTCGTCCCTTGTCTACACTCATTAAGGGTGTTAGGCAAGGGACGACTTTGGAGTGTTAACAAGGGGCAAGTTCACACTGTAGTTCTTTGATGTTTTTGGGTACAAAAATCTATATTTTTGCAACACTACTTCAACCCTAGTTTAAGTTTAAAACAAGAACACTATGAAGTATAACAACACCCTCAACACAAGATCAAAATAATCTTTCAAAGAAGTGTAATTTATTTTTCAGAAATTAAGATGAAACATAAATGGCCATGTCCTTCGAATTCACGGAGTGTCCTTAAGGAAATAATTCCCCTCAAGTACCCGAGGTTATGGAGCTTTCCTTCTAGGATAAAATGGCCAAACAAACCAACTGTAGTGGTACCTCAAACAGTTGGAATGTCTTCGAACACTCAACGATTTGATTGATCACACAGAATGTTTTGAAGACAAGAAGAGTTTGTATATTCAGAAAATTTTTCATTCATTTCTAAACCTATGGATGAAAGCAGGTCTATATAGTCATCAGATGCCTCTTCTGAAAGGTGACAATGGTTTACTTAAAAGGTGTATCCTTTGGAAGAGTCATGTTTGTTCAGTTGAAACATTGTGTCTTTTTTTAAACAGACACAACTATATGAACAGTCACACATTTTCCAAAACAATATGTCTTTTACTCAAAGGTTGTGTCCCTCCATTTTCCATTCACACCAATTAAACCCAACAATCCCCCACATGAATGGAGAATGGCTATTCTTTGTAAACCTTTATAGACAAGTATGTGATCACCAAGCAAAGACTGATTGCATCTGGATAAGTGGGTTTCCCTTTGAACTTTCTGTAGTGAACATGCATTGGATGCACTCGGTCAATTGGTGTAATTGATATCTTTGAACCGTCGAGCTTTAATGTACACCGAAACAACACATGTCACACATCCAACCCTTTGTCATTTATGGTTCTCATGGTTTTATTATTTTCATTCATGAACACGTTCTGGTTTCATGAGAGCTTAGAGAATAGGTCTTTCCTAACGTTCTCCTTGAAGCGGATTCCACTTCACCCTCACATAGATGATTTCTAGACGTTCAATCCTATAGATTAACCTATTTGGTCAAATTTAGCTAATTATTAAAAGACTTTTCACTTTAAGTCTTATCCTTGTTTACTAAACATTGTCTACATCATGAGAATGGGTTGGGTAATTGACAATGTTGAACCTGTCCGACACAACTTTGTTTGATATCCTTGAACCTAGCTCTTGGGATCTCCAGTCTTCTAGGTAGAGTTACCGTCATGCTAACTTGTCCTAGGCCTTAAACCCATTTCCTTGGATGTCCTTTCTACTCCTTCTCTAGATAGGCCTTTTATAAGTGGATCCTACACATTATTCTTTAACTTAACATAGTCAACAGTGATAATTCCACTAGAGAGAAGTTCTCTAATGGTATTATGTCTCCGTCTTATGTGACAAGATTTACCATTGTACAGCATGCTCCCTGCCCTACCTATTGTCGCTTGGCATCACAGTGCATACATACTGGTGCCACTGGTTTAGGCTAATAAGGAATATCTTCCAAGAAATTCCAGAGCCATTCTGCTTCTTCACCGGCTTTGTCCAATGAGATAAATTCAAATTCCATTATAGAGCGAGCAATACAAGTCTGTTTGGATGATTTCGAAAAGATTGCTCCTCCACCGATAGTAAATATATATCTACTTGTGGATTTTACTTTGTTTAATCCGGTGATCCAATTTGCATCACTATATCCTTCGAGTTCCGTGATATATTTATTATAATGTAAATCATAGTCTTGAGTGTATTTAAGATACACCAAAACTCTTTTTATTGCCATCCAATGAGTTTTGTTGGGATTACTCATGTACCGACTCAATTTACTAATAGCGCATTCTATGTTCGATCGTGTATAGTTCATTATATACATTAAACATCTCAATACTCTTGCGTACTCTAATTGTGAGTCACTTTCACCTTTATTCTTTCAAAGTACAAAGCTCACATCCAATGGAGCCTTGGCAATACCGAATTTTGTATACTTGAATTTGTCAAGTACATTTTCGATATAATGAGACTATGACAATGCCAACCCTTGTGGAGTTCTATGAATTCTTATACCTAAGATCACATCCGCAACTCCAAGGTCTTTCATATCGAACTTGCTATCGAGCATTCATTTCGTTGCATTTATGTCAGAAATATCTTTACTGATGATCAACATATCATCTACATATAAACACATAATGACTTGATGATTTGGAGTGTCTTTAATATAAACACATTTATCATATTTATTTATTTTGAACCCATTTAACAACATGGTTTGGTCAAACTTTGCATGCCATTATTTAGGTGCTTGTTTTAGTCCATACAATGACTTAATAAGTTAGGACACCTTATTCTTCTTTCCTGGAACCACAAAACCCTCAGGTTGTTCCATGTAAATTTCTTCCTCCAATTTTCCATTTAAGAATAGGGTTTTCACATCCATTTGATGGATTTCAAGACCATATACCTCAACCAAGGTAATTAACATTCGAATCGATGTTATCCTTGTTTCTGGCGAGTATGTATCAAAGTAATCAAGGCCTTCTTTTTTCTTGAAGCCTTTTACTACAAGTGTTGCCTTGTATTTTTCAATAGTACCATCCCCTTTCATTTTTCTTTTGAAGATTCATTTAGAACCTAAAGGTTTATTTCCTAGAGGAAGATCAACCAATTCCCATGTATGGTTGTTTAAGATTGAATCAATCTCATTATTGACTACCTCTTTCCAAAAGGATGAGTCCAAAGACGATATCTCTTCTTTAAATATTTGAGGCTCATTTTCTAAGAGAAATATTACAAAATCCAAACCAAATAAATTTGACATTCTTTGATGTGAACTACGTCTTGGGTTTTCTTCATTATATACATTCTCACTTAGTTCATCTCGAGGTCGTTTAGACCCCCCACTAAACTGTTCATGTCTAGTTTTATACGAATAAATGTTTTCAAAGAATTTAGCATTATCTGATTCAATTACCGTATTTTCATTTATATCCGGATGTTCAGATTTATGAACCAAAAATCGACATGTTTTACTATTTTTAGCATATCTTATGAACACGCAGTCCACAGTCTTAGGTCCTATCTTAACCCTTTTAGGCATAAAAACTTGGACCTTTGCTAGACACCCCCATACTTTGAAATATTTCAAGCTGGGTTTCCTTTCTTTCCATTTTTCATAAGAAATTGATTGTGTCTTACTATGGAGAACTTTATTGAGTATACGATTGGCTGTAAGGATAGCCTTCCCCCACAAGTTTTGCGGTAAACCTATTCATCATTTCCTTCAAAGTTTGTTTTTTTCTTATCGCAATTCCATTAGATTAAGGTGAATATGGGCCCGTAGTTTGATGGACAATTCCATTCTCTACACATATTTTGGTGAAGGGAGATTCATATTCTCCGCCCCTATCACTTCTTATAGTTTTAATCTTTTTCTCTAACTAATTTTCAACTTCAGTTTTGTATTGCCTAAACGCATCTATTACTTCATCCTTACTATTTAGCAAATAGACATAACAATATCTAGTGCAATCGTCAATAAAAGTTATGAAATGCTTTTTCCTACCACGTGATGGTGTTGACTCCAGTCATAAATGTCCATGTGGATTAAGTCTAAGGTATTAGAATTTCTTTCAACGGACTTATACGGATGCTTAGCATACTTTGATTCCACACAAGTTTATTTTGATTTATTGCACTCAAAGTTTGCCAAAATTTCTAAGTTAATTAGTTTTCATAATATTTTGTAGTTAACATGATCTAAACGTTCATGCCACAAATTGGGAGACTTAAGCAAGTAAGAAGAATTTGAACTTTTATTGATTTCAACATTCATTACCATTACTTTGAATAGGCCCTCATTGAGGTAGCATTTTCCTACATACACTTCTCCGTTACTAAGTATAATTTTTTCAAAAATAAATACATATTTAAATCCGTTCTTATCTAGAAGTGAAAGTAAAATCAAGTTCTTCTGTAAATCTAGAACATACAAGACATTGTTAAGTGTCAACACTTTGTCGGAAGTCATCTTCAAACACACTTTTCTTGTTCCTTCTACTTTTGCAGTAGCTGAGTTTTCCATGTAGATCATTTCTTTTACTTGAGCCGGATCGAACATTGAAAACTACTCTTTATTAGCACAAACATGGCGGGTGGCACCATAATCCATCCATCATTCGTGAGGATTTCTCACCAAGTTGCATTTGAAAAGCATAGCACATAGATCATCCGTTTCTTTCTTAGACTCAACCAGATTTGCTTGGTCCTTCTTCTTCCCTTTCTTCGGGGCATGACAATCCGTAGACTTGTGATCAATCTTTCCACAATCAAAGCACTTTCCCTTGAATTTCCTCTTGGGTTGATTGTTTTCATTTCCAGCTTTCTTTTGCTTTTTGGAGTTATTTTGGTCATCTTCTACAATGTTTGCTCTATTTATTGAAGAATTGCCTCTTGACCTTCTTTTCGTAGCCTTATTATCTTCTTCAATGCGTAGTCGTACAATCAGATCTTCAACTGACATCTCCTTGCGTTTGTATTTCAAATAGTTCTTGAAGTTTTTCCACATTGGTGGTAGCTTCTCTATTATTGCTGCTACTTGAAATGTTTCATTCACAATCAAACCTACAATAATGTTCATGTGAATACTAAGAACATGTTTAAATTATTCAACACAGGTATTTGTCAAAATCATACCTTCCGCTAGGAGATCATGGATGATCACTTACAGTTTCTGTACTTATAAAACAACTGACTTGTTGTCTATCATTTTGTACTCCAGAAATCTTGCAATAAAGAACTTTTTAGTTCTAGCATCCTCCGTCTTGTACTTCCATTCTAGCGCTCCCCATAACTCTTTTGCAGTCTTGGTTCCGCTATACACATTGTAAAGGTCATCTTGAAGACCACTCAAGATATAATTCCTGGAAAGAAAGTCTGAGTGTTTCCAAGCCTCCACTATCATAAAGCATTCTTTTTCAGAGGTTCCCTCGGGCACCTCTGGAGCTTCCTTAAACGTGAACCTTTGAAGACAAAGAGTAGTGAGGTAGAAGAACATCTTTTGTTATCATCTCTTGAAGTCAATACCCATGAACTTTTTGGGTTTCTCCGCCGGTGCCATAGCTTGTGGAGCATTAGTACGACTCGTCATGGCAATACTAGTTGCCTCCATAGTCGTTCCAGCATCATGCATTTGATTATCAGTCGTCATTTTCCTGCACTACAAGACAGTACCTTAAGTATATCAAACTACTTATTAAAAAATTGCAGCAACTTTAAACACTTCTTGTTTCTAGTTTAACAATGAAGTTTTTATGACTTCCAAACGTCAACCGAGTGATCTTTAACTTATGATGAAGATTTTATCTCTTCAAATCACTAGTTAAGTTCAAACAGTGTAGAAAGCTAAAAGCTTTAATCTCCAGAAACCAAGCTATACAGATTCGAAAAAAAACTTTAGTGAAAAGAAAATTTCACCAAACAAGCAAAATAAAAAAGAATTTTTTTTCCCTTTTCTAAAAAGTTATTTCCATAAGATTGTAGTTCTTCGATGTTTTCTGGTACAAAAATCTGTATTTTCGCAACGCTACTTCAACACTAGTTCAAGTTTAAAATAAGAATACTATGAAGTACAACAATACCCTCAACACAAGATCAAAATAATCTTTCAAAGCAGTGTGTTTTATTTTTCAAAAATTAAGATGAAACAGAAATGGCCAAGTCCTACGAATTCACGGAGTGGCTTTAAGGAAATAATTTCCCTCAAGCACCCAAGGTTATGGAATTTTCCTCCTAGGATAAAATGGCTAAACAAACCAACTATAGTGGTACCTCAAACAATTGGAATCTCTTCGAACTCACTCAATGATTTGATTGATCACATGAAATGTTTTGAAGACAAGAAGAGTTTGTATATTCAAAAAAAAATTCATTCATTTCTAAACCTGTGGATGAAAACAGGTTTATATAGCCATCAGATGCCTCTTCTAAAAGGTGGCAATGATTAACTTAAAAGGTGTATTCTTTGGAAGAGTCATGTCTGTTCATTCGAAACATTGTATCTTTTTTTGAACAGACATAACTATCTGAACAGTCACACATTTTTCAAAACAATGTCTTTTGCTCAAAAGTTATGTCCCTTCATTTTCCATTCACACCAATTAAACCCAACACATACAATAGGACATTTTCTGCTAATCAGCAGATGTGATATCTAGAATTTCTTTGGTAACATAAATGATAGATCAGCTAGCCCTTATATGTGCTCTGTAGCGTATGGCTATCAAAGTCCGTTTTTGATCCATCGATCCATCTGTATGTTTCGCTTTCTCTTTAGGTAAAATGTAACTTTAGGTTCTCTCTTTCTTCTTTTATTTTCTCATTTCTTGGGGGCGGGGAGCATGGAGGAAGAGTTTTTTTTTCTGCAATAGAGAGATATGGACTTTCAATCAAGAATTTCCTTGCAATCTGAATCCCCAGCTACTGGATAGGTGCTGATAAATTTTGATGTATAGAAAAACTATATTGAGGAGTAATGGGTTGAGAAGGGGTCACAGTCCTGCTTAATTAATAGATTTGATCATGGAGTCAAAAATCTTACAAAAGTCCCATGTGCCTATTTGAGTGCATTAACTAAAGCAAGAAATGAAGTACTTCAGCAAATGGCAATGACCACAAAGACTAGAATTTGGGACCAATTTGACGATGCCAATATATTTATGAGATATAAGGAAATTCATTCTCTTTTGAGTGCCCTAAAAGATAGCAACATGACAGAATGTTTCCTTAGAAGAAGAGTAGTTCTATTTTCATGTAAGAAAAAGAACAACTACTAAAATTTAGAGGGAGGGATTGACAAAAAATTTATAGGGGAAAGGAAAATGAAATTCTCGATATCAATTTGTGTAGTTAAACAAGGGAGAATTATGCGTTCTTGAAGTGTCCATTTGGTGATTAGGAGGTCCAATTTATTTTATTTTTTTTGTATAAATAACATAAATACAACCTTTTGGAAGTAATTATACTCTCTCCCACTTTTTAAATTACTTTACTTTCTCTCCCTATTAATATACATAATATAGCCGACATATACATAGTATTCTGTGTATATATTGAAATTTTTGTAATATATTTAGAGATTTGAAATTTTTTGTAATATTAAAAGTATAAGTTGTGTATTTGTGTAATTTTTAAATTTTTATTTGACATGTCCGCACCAATTGGATCTTTGTGTCTCCTTAAAGGTGGTCTACAAGTAATGTTTGATATTACCCAATATGAAGCTGCCATGTGTACTAGCAATGGGGTATTGCGGCACATGATGTGTTTTGTCCTGTTGGAATTTGGGCCTGGTAGTCCAAAAGAAGCATATCAAACAAAGTTTAGGCTATTTGATTGATAGCAACGGTACGTTGTTTAATTGTTACGTCTAAACGAATTCAAAATTTTAAGTTAATAATGAAAATATTAGTTATTACATATTGTTGTGATTAAGGTCATAAACATAATGTTGTCTCTTTCTGAACAATTTTGAATGAATTAGAATATTAATGTGTGTATTTAAGCATGTGGGATATTCAAACTACGACATTTTAAGTAGTGGAGTTCAATTTTATTTTGTAATATCTTCTTCACTTAATAGTGCAGAAATTGAATCCATTTAAAGTAAAATGATTACCAAATTATAGATCGAACAGATGAGTACTATCACTACTAAAAAGGGGGGGAAAATCGATCACAAGTGGTTGATTTTCCCCAATTTTCGATCACAAACCAACCAAAGTGCGTGATCGGTAAATTAGTGGTAGTTTTTAAAAAATCGGCCACTTGTGGTCGGTTTTTTAAAAAAATATATATATTTTTAAAATTTATTATTATTTAATTAAAATTGTAAAAAATAATTTTAAAAAAAATCAAAAAGAACCGACCACAAGTGATCGGTTTTCTATTAAATTAGTCGGAGTAGATCGCGATGTGTGTGTGTTGATGTGTGTTGGTAGGGGTGTGTGTAGCTGAGATCGCGGTTTAATTAGGTTAGGTGTGTGTGTGTTTTGATCTTTTATTGTTTTTGTCGGGTTGGGTTAATGGAACTTATTTTTCTAAAAAATTATTTGAAAACTGACCACATGTGGCTGATTTTCTGGAAAATATTTTCTAGAAAATCGACCACATGTGGTCGGTTTTCAAATAATTTTTTTTAAAAAAATAAGTTCTATTGATATTAAATTAATGTTTAACAAAATACAATTAATAAATTAAAATAAATTAATGAATTACAATTATTTTTTAACAAAATAATTTTTTAATAAATTCTATAATATTTATTAAAACATTCAAATAATTTAATACAACGCATATATATTTAAATTAGATAATTAGTTATTTTATTATTTCATTAACACGAGTAGTATATTTCCTCAATCGTATAATAATATCAATTAATTTTACAAATTAAGATAAATTTTTGGTTAATTAGCTTTTAAATACGATATTATATATATACCTCGTAATACAACGTGTTAATCGGATAAATTATTGATTACTTGTCTTACGTTATTACAACTTCAACAATAGACGCGTAACTATATTGACACAAAAGAGTAAATCCATTTCCTCAATAATATGATATCAATGTATCATTCAAAATATTTTGATGTATAGATTCAGTTATCTAGCTTTCGATTACTGCATAAGTCACTACACGAGATATACGTATATATACATATATTCAATTATCTATATCATCTTTCAAATACGTACTATAAACATTACATACACGATTTTACTACCCGATAATAATATACAACGTATATCACAAAGAAACAAAACTTGTAAGTAAAAAAATTCTAATTCACCGCCAAAATTTGGCGGTTGTTTAAAATTAAAAATTCAAAGCAAATGGTAAGTATATGCCAGTTTCAAGATTCAATTTTTGGTCTCTTGGGCGCCCCCCCCCCCCCCCTCCTCCCCTCCCCCCCCCCCCAATTATACTGCGTAATACTTGCCTTAAATTATTACAACTTCAACGACATACGCATGTCTACATCGACACAAAATAGTATATCTATTTCCTCAATAGTATAATATATACCAACATATCATTCAAAATATTTTGATATATAAATTCAGTTATCTAGCTTTAATTTCGATTACTGCATACATCACTACACGGGATATCCGTATATATACATATATTCAATTGTCTATCAGCTTTCAAATACGTACTATAAACATCATATACACGATTTTACTACCCCATAATAATATACAACGTATATCACAAATACTCAGATGTGAATTATCGATTAGATTATCTTATGTCATTAATATACCTTCACTATATAATATGTATATATATATATATATATATATATATATATATATATATATACCTAAACATACACACATATATACACACTATCGACTATATGAAGTTCTAAATACATACTATATATATCACATACGTACACGAGTATATTATCCAATAATATAATGCGACGTGTTTCATATACATACTCTGATGAGCAATCAATTAATTATATTTAACTACTAGTTTAATTATATTCTACTAGGTTTTGACTACATCGTTCATCAATCGATCACTACATGATATGTATATATATATATATATATATATATATATATATATATATATATATATATATATATATATATATATATATATATATATATATATATCACATCCACAAGTATATTACCTTATAATAGAACACGTTCATTATATTCTGATGAATTATCGGTTATATATAACATTATTATGACTGAAATAGTAACGTAATATCATTATCTCAACGGTATTATATGTATATACACATATTTACTATACAAATATTATGCGTGTTTAATGTCATTTAACGTATATATGAAGGAAAATATTTATTTTATATATTGAAACTTAAGTAAAAGATAAAGATTATGTTTAACGTAATTTGTTTATTTTATTTGATATATTTTTTAGTATAATTTTTTCACAAAATTTAAGAATGATTGATTTTTATTATTATTATACTGGTTATCGACTACGTGTGATCAGTGTAATTTCAAAAAGTTATATATATATATATTACATTATATATAATTATTTTTAATGAAACTAATATATATATTTCATTACATATATATATAATTATTGGTTACAAAATATTATTTACTTTTTATTATTTTTAACATCAAAAACCGACCATTAGTGGTGATTTTTTTGAAATTATTTTTTTATTTTAATTAAAAAATCAACCATAAGTGGTCGATTTTTTTAGAAGTATTTTCTTTTAAAAAAAAAAATTAAAAACCGACCACTAGTGGTCGGTTTTTTTAAAATAAATGAAAAAAAAATTAAAACCGACCACATGTGGTCGGCTTTTAAAAATATTTTTTAATTATATTTTAAATAAAAAACGACCGTTAGTGGTCGATTTTGTTATTTTTTTTATAAAAAAATAATAATTAATATAAAAATTATTGAAATAATTATTTTGATTTTTTAAAATATAAAAGCGACCACATGTGGTCACTTTTAGAAAAAAAAATTAAAAAAAATTAAAAACTGACAATTTGTGGTCGGTTTTTCCGACCACAATTTGTGATTGTTTTTTTGTGGTCATTTTTTCAATTTTTTTTTAGCAGTGTATTTTATGTGGAAAATTGTTGATTATGAAATAATAAATTCAAGTACACTTTTCAACCCTTTAGAGATTTGAGGATACCCTATAATTTATTTTCACATTATTTGGACTTAGTTAAATTTTATAGTTTAACGAAATAGCTTTACAGTGCCTTTGTAGCATATCTCAGACTAATTAAGATATATAACCATACATGATGATAAGGGCTCATAAATATACATCTATTTCTAATTAGTGATAAAATAATACGTTTGATGGTTTAGCCTAACATAGTCATGATTAGATTATGAAATTTTTTAGTTATAAAAGGTTAAGCCAAGAGATAGCTAATACCTTAAGGAGTCGTTTGGTAGAGTGTATTGAAAAATATAATGCACGCATTAGTTAATGTGTATTATTAACAACTTATTTGTTACGTTTTTTCCTTTATGTATAACTAATGCAAGTATTAGTTATACACTCTATTTTGTATTAAAGTGTGTATTAGGAATACACTTCATTTCCTATGTATTAGTAATACAAAGACTTTTAACACATGTATTAGCTTATAAAATGACCTTAATATCCCTCAATTTCTCTCTCAAAATATTCACAATTTCTTTTCCCGCCATTTTAATTTTCAACCTCAAAACATTTCACAATTTTTTTTCCGCCATTTTAATTTTCAACATCAAAACATTTCACAATTTCTTTTCCTACCATTTTAATTTACAACAATGGATAGTTGATTTAAATAACCACAACATATTTTTTCTTTGCTTCGAGGGTCTTTAAAAAGATTAAAATAAATTCTTGAGACTATTCGTTAATTTTACATCTTGTATTTTATTTTTTCGATTTTGTCAATCCGTCGGCGTAATATTTCATGCGCAAAGACGAAGGTAATTAATTCAAAATCTTTATATACTAGTTCAACAATACTAATTATATTTGAGACGAAAAAAAAACTTTTTTGCAAAAAAAAGTGTATAAAGTCAAAGAAGAGTATTTTTGTAAAGATATATTATTTATTATACATCAAACCAAACAATGTATAAGAAATAATACATGCATAATTAATACAAGCATAACTAATACAAATATTACTAATACACTATATTTTACATTATTCTTATACATTCAACCAAACGACCCCTAAGGCTTAAAGAAGCTGATGTTTAATTTGTATCATATATCGTATAGGAGTAATATGTTCAGACTTTATTTGGAGAAGATCGGTTAGGTCATCACAAGATGTAAGGTACGGTCACGTTAAAATAGTACCCTTCTTTATAATAATACGTTCTTTAAAAAATCACTCCTCCGTAACAAGCATAGTCTTGATATCCTTTATAATGATTTTTAACTTTTCTCTATTCTAATTTAAAATAAGTGTTCAAAAATATCTTTTTATCTTATATAAAATTTAAATACTATAAAATATTTTAAAATTATTTTAATTTAAAAACACCGAAATTTAGTCAATGCAAATAAACTGTGAATTTATATATATATATATATATATATATATATATTAGAAGAAAAACACCTGATCATTTTTTGGCCGACATGATAATCTTTGAATGGCCCATGCGAGATTCTCACTCATCTTCCTCTATGCATCAAATATTTCAAAGTGAAAAAAAAAAAAAAGTTGAGAATATCTTTGAGAAAAAAGCACGATCATTTTATTTGTAGTTTTAGAAAGAAAAACTAAAAAAGTGGAAGTTAAAGGAAAAAAATACATTAAAATATAGTGATGGATTCAGGATTTAAGGAGAGTAGATGTTTGCTACAGAAAAAAATAAAAAATCATGTGTACCTAACCAATTTCTTGTTTAGTGGGTGCTTTTATACAATTTATATCCATTTTTATATTTTTAATGTAATTATACCTATTCTGCATCGAGTTTAGTGGGTGTCGAAACATCCAAAGTTGATGTGTAGGTCCGACCCTATCAAAGCACCCTTCAACTTAACATTTTTAACTTTATAGATTTTTTTCTCCTAAACAACTTTTAACTGAATTTTATATCACCCCATCAGCTGACGTGACAAATTCAATAAGATTCAACGCGTAAATGACAAAAAAGTGAAAAACCAATGTGACCCCACTTTTAAATATTACTTTCTCCGTCTCAAATTATGTGTTGTCATTGATCAGATACGATATTTAAGAAATAAGTATTGACTTTGTTAAAATTATAAAATTACCGTTCTTGAATAAAAAAAGTAATAATATTTAAAATCAAGTAGGACCACTTTTAATTGAAAAGACAAATAAAAAAGAATAATAGTATTTAAAATCAAGTGGGACCACTAAGAATAAAATTATAATTGTGTTTTTAAAAAACTTACCAAATAAGAAAATGTGATATTCTTTTTGAGACGAACCAAAAAAGAAATGACAACACATAATTTAAGACGGAGGAAGTATAATTTTTCTTTCCTTCTATTCCTCACACCACATCACCTCCTCTCTTCTCCTTCCTCTATTTTTGTTTCACTTATACATATTAACTATCTCCAATCAAATACATAGTAAAATTTTCAAAAATTAAAATTTCAATGATTATTTGTTTTTCACTCTTACCCATCGACTATCTCCAATCAAATACCTAGAAAAATATTTTCAAGAATTAAAATTTCAATGATTTTTTTTTTTACTCCTACCCATCAACTATCTCCAATTAAAAACATTGAAAAATATTTTCAAGAAAATATTTTCAAGAATCAAAATTACAATAATTTAGTTCAAAATCAAAAGTAATGGACCAAAGTAATGTTTTTTTTTTTTTGTTTCAGTGAATATAGTAGTTGTTGCAATGTTGAATTTGGTTGGAAATCATCCAGCTGGTTTGTGTAATTTGGGTTTTTTCAAATGGGGTTTCTGCTAACCCACAAAGCTCAATGCTAATAAACGTTTTAGGGTGTGTGCCTCTTCTTCTTCTGGCGATTTCAATAAGGAGCTTGTTGAACTTTGCCAACCATATATACAACAACAACAATTATGTCATTGCATTAGCCAAGAATTTAATATTTCAGTAGGATAGATATCATTGGAGCAGAAAGAGATGAGGAACAGAATTGGGATTGAAATTTTCAGATGAAGAAACAGTTGGGCAATGCTGCAGATGAAAAACGTGGGGTGGGGCGGTGGAGAAGAAATCTTAGCGTCGTTTGGTAGAGTGTAATTGCAAAAATAATGCATATATTAATTAATGTGTATTATGAATATCTTGTTTGGTATAATTTTTAGTCAATATATTAGTTATACACTCTGTTATATATTAAGGTTATATTATTAATACCACTCATTTTTTATTTATCAGTAATGCAAAGTCTGTAATATATGCATTAACTTATTAAATGACCTTAATATCCCTCAATTTTCCTCTCAAAATATTTCACCATTCCTTTTTCCATCATTTTAATTTGCAATAGTGAATCTTATCAAACCATTTAACAATTTTTTTCCACCATTTTAATTACAACAATGAATAATTGATTTAAATAATTATAATATATTTTTGCTTTTCTTCGAGGGTTTTTAAAAAGATTAAAAAAAAATTGAGACTACTTCTTAATTTTACGTCTGATATTTTATTTTTGTTTCAACTATGTTAATCCACTGGCATAATATTTCATGTGCAAAGACGAATGTCTTGCAATTAATTCAAAATCTCTATATCTAGTTCAACAATACTAATTATATTTGAGATGGCAAAAAAATTTTGTTAAAAAAAGTGTATAAAATGAAAGAAGGGTATTTTTGTAAACAAATATTTCTTTTATAGAAATTATGTAAGATATATTATTTCTTATACATCAAACCAACCAATGTATAATAAATAATACATGCATAACTAATACAAGCACACATAATACAAGCATTACTAATGCAAGCATTATTAATACACTATATTTTGCATTGATCTTATACACTTTACCAAACGACTCCTTAGGGGTATATATATATATATACACACACACACATACACACACCAGGCACAAAAGGTCCCACCCGTGCTATCACGAGCCTAATATATATTATTTTTTTCTTAATTTATGTGGCATAAATAAAATTAGATAATTAATCATATTTTTAATATGTTTTAAGATTTCTTAAGTTGTTAGCTACTATAATCTATAATACTTTTTCGTTATTATAATTTACTATTGTAATTTATAATACTCTTTCTGTTTAAACTTTTGTGATATTGATAGTCAATTTATCTTTTAAAAGTAATTTATTTTTTAAATTATTGTGATTTATAATATTTTTTATTTCAATTTAAGAGACACTGATATAATTTTGAAAGTCAATCAAATATCATGATTGAAGTAGCGAAGCCGGCACGTCTTGAATGACTCATAATAACTAATTAGAAGTGATATAGTAAAATTGCTATAAAAAATAGAGAAAATGCACTATTTTCACCCTGAACTATAAACGAAATTGCTGATACACACTCTAACTTAAAGGGGGTCCTATTACTCACTGAACTAATTAAAATCGTATTTTTGGCAACCTTAAGGCCTACGTGGCACACTGCGTGAATCAATATACTGAAGGCCTACGTAGGCACATAAGGTTGCCAAAAATATGATTTTAATTAGTTTAGGAGGTAATAAGGCCCCCTTTAAGTTGCGGTGTGTCTCAATAATTTTGTTTATAGTTTAGAGTGAAAACAGTGCATTTACTCTAAAATAATACTTCTGAAAATTTTTAAAGAGCCTCATATAAGATATCAAATTAATTTAAAACATCAAGAGTTAATTTATCATTTTATGTTTATTTTATCTTTTTTATTAAATATTATTAATTTTTTAATACTTAGATGACTTATAATAATTACTTAGGGGCGATATAGTGAAATTACGGTTGAAGCAGTTGAAGCAGACATGTCATAAATATCTATTTTATTTTTTATAAAAATTAAATTTTATTAATTTTCTAATACGTAAAGGTTAATTAATTAGATGTGATATAGTAAAATTACGGAGCAAGCAGAGAGCTGAAAGTAGACATGACAACCACCAGTTTTCTGCTTCCAGTAGTTGCTGCTCACACTTATATATAATAAGAATATATTTATTTAGGAAACTATTTTTCTAAAAAAAAAAAAAATTATTTACGTGACTTTGATGTGGCTCCAACATGACGTGTGTGTACTGCACTCTTCGTATTGTGAGTGGTATAATATTTTTGAGGTAGTATAAAATTCACTTGAATGTTATTAAGGGGATATATAAGTACCCATGTAGTTTAGAATCTAAAGTAAGTTATGCATACAATTTCAAGGGCGAACTGATGTATTTTCTCAAAAAAAGAAAAAAATTCTACACATTAAAGTGCAAAGAAGAAATGGAAAGGAGAAACAATTTAATTTGTTATAGGGAAAAATTAACCTTGAGGTTTCTAACTTTTCCATAAATAGACATTCACTATATATGGTAAAGTAAACATTCACTATATATGGTAAAGTAAACATTCACTATATATGATAATACATTTATAACACTCCTCCTTGAATGTCTAATTGATGAAACATACGCATATAGGTTGCCTCATTAAAAATCTTACAAGAAAAATCCAGTGGGACAAAAGCTCGTAAGAAAAAAAGAGTACAATGCGTATTAACTCCCCATAATGAGAACCTCCTTGAACTTTTGAATCCCAGCCTTGTGCACCATCTTCTTGAAAGTTTCAATTGAAGGAGACTTGGTGAACAATTCAATCACATTGTCACTTGGACGAATTTGTTGCATATTAATATCACCATTTTTGTATCTCTTGTGTATAGAAAAGTTTTGGTGAAATTTGCTTCGTTCTATCTCATTGAGTACTCTCTTAAGTAGTGTTGTGCATCCTGCATTATCCCCATAAAAAATCATAGGTACTTTATCATATTTCAAACTACATTTTTCGCGAATGACATGTATCATGGACCTCAACTACATATTGATGCAGCCCGAACTAGGGTCTTGTCGTAATGGGCATCCTAAGTCCAACTAGGATCAGGGACAACCCCCTTAACCCAATCCAACCACCTTATACAATCTTAGATGAGCTAAATTTAGAACATATAGCAAGATTGTGTAATGCTCTTATGAAAACTCTGGGATAGGGTTTTAACCATGACCGACCCAACTAAGTCTAACTATACCAAACCAACCAGTCATACCATACCAAACCATTTAGAAAGTATCAAACATAATATGATGATCAAACCCTAATGTAATACAATGAAACAACCAACAATATCGTACAATGATGTTAGTCCCAACACCAATGCCAATGCTAAGGCCAATCCCGATACCGATCCTGCCCATACCAACCCCAAGAAGTACCACAAAACCTCTATCCAAAAGAATACAAATATCCGATTGGGATATGCCCTCAACCATGGCCAAAACCAATATCCGAGAAGAAATAAAATATCTAAGAATGTCCAAGATAAAATAATGTCTTCTGAAAGAATGTAAACTCACCACTTCAATCCAATAAGTTATCCCCGAATTAAGTACTATGAAGGAAGAGCCGAACGGTCGATTCTTGCATAACGTGGGTATACATCCGCCAGTAGACGAGTTAGTGGGTGAACACTAGCATGAAACTCGGGATAAGGATAAAGTAATTCCAGTTATCAAATCCAAGTGAAAACCATCCAATACAAACAACCATACACACACACATATATATTTATATACATACAAGTGCTGGGAAAAGGGACCGGATTTAGCATGCCATTAAAACCTATACCTGAGTTGTGTAGCTTAGACATCCTACCATGCACGGGATATACAGGTTCAGCTCCCCCTACTGAAAGAGTTCTAGAGTGTGTAGCCGCACGATCAGGCAATATCCCTAGAATAACTATTACATTCCTCCAATATAAATGTCACACCCTCACGTGGACATAGAAGACCCCTTATATTGGCAAGTATGAGTTTTTGATTTTGATGGGGCCCCCCCCCCCCTCCCGCGGACCAGTGGTATCGTCATACCACCATACTTGCAAGCATTATCCGTAGCCAAACCATTTAGATTAAGGGGACATTTAAGTTCCCTATCATTAGCCATATTAAACCTCTTGGGAGACTAACATGTTCTCCACAAGCATAACCAATTAGCCATTAACCTTTGTAAATCATTGAAAAACATTTAAGGTTTCACATATAAGATGAAAACAAACAAGAGTTCCATTAAGATAAGTCAATGCAATGAAAATATCTTTATAAGCATTTTATCAAATACCTTGGGGGCATAATATAACCAAAACCAAATTCCATTACCATTAAACCATTACCATGCAATCCAATTGTCCAAAACCACCGTTAATTCATAGAAAATATAATTTCATTTAACATCAAAGCCCCCCAAATCAATAGTTGAAAGCCATAATCATGCAAGAGAAAAACTATGAAATCAACCATAGAACCATGCCTTTAATTGAAATTGCAATTAGGGAAAAGAATCATGCCTTAAACCAAGAAGATTGATGGAAAGAATTCACTAAGACAAGCCCCAAAGTAATCCTTTAGCTGAAACCTTAGCTCTTTGTCCCAGAAGCTCTCGAGAGAATTATGATATGCTTAGGAAGAGTTTATAAGTGTTTAAGAATAAAATAATAAGGTAAATAACCTCCTAAATATATTAGAAGTCACGGGTACTTATTAGGGTAAGTAGGAAAATGTCCAGCGTACCCCCACTTAAATCTCATAAAAAACCCGACAAAGGGTCATGACTGGCCTCCTTACAAGTTAAACCTCCCTTACGGTTGATACACACCTGATCGTAATCAAGCCTTAACCATGGATCAGACACTGTCCAGTATATGACTCGTCCACCCAAGTCGTAACCTCAACATACAATCCATACCCATGATCCATATTCCTGGCAGAATGTAACACCAGGAGGATCAAACACTGACCACCTTACAAGTTACTTATATGACTCGTAACCAACCACACGATACTTACCCCTAAGTTATATCCATTATAGTGACCAAAACCTTCCCACCAACTAACACTGGTCAACTTACGATAGGACTTCACCACTCGTACCCCAGCATACGGCTTGTACCATGAGTCATATTGGGTTCAAAGAATGGGATTCCAGGAAATTTTCTAAAGGTCAAAACCCGAGATGCTTCAGTCTCCCCCAATAGGAACATTCATCCCCGAATGACGAATAAGGTATGGGTAACCACACACAAAGTCATTTGCATTATCAAATATAAATCCCACCTTTTGGTGTCTCTACTTTTACCTTTACGAAATGGAAAACAAAGATGCAACTCTTCCTTTAACAAACTTAGAAAATAAAGATGTGCTTAAGAACACATACCTTCTGCACGAATATCAGGAGCAGAAAACAAGAGCGAATACTTGGACTTCATGTCCTCCTCCGCTTCCCACGTGGCCACTTCCAACTTGTGGTTCCGCCATTGAACCTTAACCAAAGCCACATCCTTGATCCACAACTGATAAACTTGCCTATCTAATATCTCAATCGGGACCTCTTCATAAGACAAAGAATCTGAGAAATCCAACCCCTCCAAAGGAACAATTGAAGACGGATACACTAATGTACTTTCTCAACATAGAAATATGAAATACCGAATGAACCTAACTCAAGCTAGATGAAAACCACAACTCATATGCAATATTTCTCGCTCTTCGTAAAATCTCATAAGGACCAATATACCGAGGACTGAGCTTTTCCTTTTTGCCAAACGCACTACTCCCTTTATAGGAGACACATTAACAAAAACCTTATCCCCAGCTGCAAACTCCAAGTCTCTACACCTAACATCTGGATAGGACTTTTGATGACTCTGGACAACCTTGAGCCTATCCCGAATCACGTTCACCTTTTCCATAGCTTGATGAACCAAATACAGTCTAAACAAATTAGCCTCACCGAGCTTAAACCAACCAATAGGAGATCTATACCTCCTACCATAGAATACCTCAAAATGAGCCATACCAATACTCTTATGATAGCTATTGTTGTAAGCAAAATGCTCTACCCAACTGCCACCATAATAAATCACACATGCATAAAATATATCTTTCAATGTATGAATAATTCTCTCCGCCTGCCCATCCAAATGCGGATGAAAAACAGTACTCAGACTCACCTTAGTCCCCAACCCTTTCTCGAAAGACTGCCAGAAGCGGGATGTAAATTGCGTACCATGATAGGAAATAATTAAAATAGGCACCCCATGCAATTTCACAATCTCTTCAAGATAAAAATTCGCATAATCCTCCATTTAAAAGTTAGTCTGCATAAGTAAGAAATACGCAAACTTTGTCATCCTATCCACGATGACCCAAATCAAATCAAATTGGTTCCGAGACCGAGAATGACCGGTAACAAAATCTATATTGATCTCCTCCCATTTCTATTCAGGCAACTCAATTTATTGATACAACCCACCTGGCCTCATGTGCTCAACCTTAACTTGTTGACACACCATGTACTTGGAAGCAAATCAACCACGTCCCGTTCATGCCACTCCACCAATAAATCTTCTTGATATCATGGTACATCTTAGTAGAACCAGGATGAACAACATAGTGCAACTCGTTTGCCTCAGCCAAGATTCTTTATCGCAAATCGTCTACTTCAGGAACACACAACCTCACTTGGTGCCACAAAGTACTATCACCGCTAATCCCAAAATCCGCCACTTTTTTCCCACCAATGCTACCTTTGATTTTTATCAAGGCAGAATCCAACACTTTCTTCTCCTTAATCTCTACACCAAAAGATGATCTAACCACTTCTTGCACCGTCACACCACCATTTTTGGAGTTTAAGAGACGAACCCCAAGATTTGCCAAATAGTGAATATCTTTCACCAATTCTCGCTTCTCTTCTTCTACATAAGCCAAACTACCCATGGAAAACCTGCTAAAAGCATCAGCAACCACGTTAGCTTAACTTGGGTGGTAGTGAAGACTCATATCATAGTCCTTGAGAAGCTTAATCTATCTCCTCTTCCTGAGATTAATATCTTTTTATGAGAATACATATTGTAAGCTCTTATGATCAGAAAAGATATCCACGTGAACACCATAAAAATAATGATGACATATTTTCAAAGCAAACACAACGACTATCAACTCCAAATCATGAGTAAGATAGTTCCTCTCATGCACCTTCAACTATCTAAAAACATAGGCTATCACCTTCTCATACTGCATCAACACACAACTAAGCTATAAACCCATCATTTTCTTTCGGCAAAGTCAGAACTGGAGTCAAAGTCAACTTATCCTTCAATTTCTCAAAACTCTCCTCACACATATCCGACAAAGAAAACTTAACCTTCTTCTGAGTTAACTCAGTCAAAGGAGCAACTATCAATGAAAAACTCTCCACAAACTACCTATAACATCCATCTAAACCCAAGAAGCTCCGAATATTAGATGGAGTCATAGGTCTAGGCCACTTCTTCACCCCATCCACCTTATATAGAGCCACTATAATTGTAATACCCCATATTTTTTTCTAGATAATTTCATCTCAAGAATATATAGTATTAGATTCTAAATTTAATGATGGTTATTCCATGAGGAATTTTTAATAGTTTCACTTTTTGTCATATGCAAAATTCAATAAGCTTTCCATCGATATAAGATTCGCCCAAATCCAATAACTGGGTCAAAAATTATTACTATTTCAAGTTCCCATCATAGAACAACGCCATATTAGTCAGTGGCACACCACACCAAAAGAGGCAATGACATTTGGAAAATTCCAGTTAGTGTCTACGGTTATAGCGCATCGCACCAGGGCCTAAATTCAGAATTGTTCTTTTCTAGTGTCTTAGCGCGATTTCCTCTGCGTCGTGCCAAAGTTATAGGTCACAAAAGAAGGGGCAATGCAATGTCTTTGCATTGTGCCATCCCTGAATTTTTCAATTGTCAAAATCTAGTGACATGGCGTGATAGCACCGCATTGCGCCATAGGTCCAATTCGAAATTTTTTTATTGAAATTAAATAACGTATCCAGGGTTAAAAGGGTCAACTTCTCACCCCTATTTTAGCCCTTTAACACGTAATTTAACTATTTTACACCTAAAGTACACTCTCTTCTCTCAAAAACCTCTCAAGAACAAACTAGGGTTTTCACAGAAGGTCAAATTCCAAGAAAGTTTCCTCCATCAATCTTCATGGAATCACGAACCAAGATATGCGTAGTGTTTATTCATGGACTCCTTTCATCCATGAAGCCCAAGAATCTCTTTTCTAAGTTTAAGTTTATGGATTTCTTTATGAATTTCATGCTGGGATTGTTTTATTTATGTTGAGAATGATCAATTAAATTCAAATCCATATTGGGTGATCAATTGTATGTGGAATTTATGTGTATAGATGTATATTCATGTGAACCTATGAATAAACCCTAGATGATAAAATTAGAGATGAATTATGATGATTAATTATTGTATAATGTTGTTTACATATGCTATGCCTAGCATGTGTTTTATTAAATACCTAAATGAAGGAACAATGCCCAACTTATATGATATCAGGAAATCCCCCTATATGTACAAGTTATGCCTATTACATGTTTTGATGAAATGCTTCTATAAATGTATTATGGATTATGATGTTAGTTATATGTTCAAGTTATGCTTGGTCAGTTTTTCTTCCATCGAGTCTTGGGGGTACTTATACCCGAAATATTAGTTGTGTTCCCAGAGCCATGTCATGTTTCCACGATACTTTCAGTCAAGATATGAATCCTTAGACTTCAGACAATCTTATGACTCAGGAAATCTCCATGATCTAATGAACTCAGTCAGTTGTCAAATATTAGTAATATTCCATTAGTCAACGGAATTTAGTAACTTAGTCCATGTTTAGTTCAGTAAATTATAATCAGTTTCTATTCAGATGGGAGTATAAATTAGCACCGAGTGAAACCAAGGATGGGAACTCACCTGTTATTTGAGGGTGTGATTCTTAGAAGCAATCCTTACATTCCAAAACTATGTAGCCAACATAGGTTGAGATATCATAGCCTGATACATGAGGGTAGATGAGGTGGATTTGCCTGCTATATGAGGGTTCCCACTGTTCTCACTAGAGTTACCTGTTATATTAGGGTCATGATAATGCTCAATCTACAGCTTTCGTAGGAGTGTAAAGCGGTCGCTGTCAATTATATAACCCAACTGGGTTGGGTATCGATCCCACAGGGAATAGCTTAGTCAACAAGTAAGCAAGGATTACTAGACTTTTGGTGTAAGTCTCGTGAAAGGGGGGAGTTTTGTCGTGCAAGTAATGTAACCAAAGTAATAAGGTAAAAACGGAAAATAGCAAAGTAAAAAGTAAGAATGTTTGGTAAGATGTAAAACAATGAGAATTGAGAAGTTGGGGTTATGTCCACCTTATGAGTTGTACGTCTCTATTGGCTATGAGTTGTGCGAAATTCAGACATGCATGTGCTTATAGAGAATTGTATTCGATGGTAAATCCAAACGTCTTTCGACCTAAACAAGGACTATTTCACTGTAACTCTTTCGAGCTTATAGCGTATCTAACGGTACAAATTCTCCAAGAGGTTAATCCAGTTACAGCACTAACTTTTTAATAGGGGATAGGACCCTATTACCTTGACATTATCTCTTTTCCAGACATATAACTTTTGTTTCGAACAAGTTAATGCTATACTGGCGTTATTCTATGCGTCTGCAGCCATAAGAATTTGCATTAAGATTAAGAGAATAATGATATAAGCAACACACATGTCACGAATTCTCAAACTCATAGCAATAGATAGTATCTCATAAGGCTTCCATAACCCCAACAGAGAGGTTTAGCTACTCATGAGTGCGAAGGAAATCACAATAGACATTGTTATTATACCACAATAAAGATCTCGTGTAATAAGGTGTGGTGTGGCGTTTTAGGCGTGAACTCCCTTGCAAAGTAACGTTTCTCTTGTTGTGGAAATTGAGAATTGAGTAGATGAATAGAAGAAGAATAAAAAGTAGAATTAATGGAAGAATTATGATCCGAGTTGTAAGTTGTGGAATAATAAGTAGAATGAGAATTATTAAAAATCTCTAGCAAAATAGGGTATTTATAATACCCCTATCCTATTCCTACTAAGTTAATGCATTACTTAACCCAATCCTACTGGGTTACTGCATCATTATCCTAATCCTAATAAATTACTGCATTATTATCCTAATCCTAATAAATTACTGCATTATTATCCTAATCCTAATAGGTTACTGCTGGTCCCCAAAGTCTTCAGAAATACTATTTTTCCCCGGGACAAGTTTTCCATGCGTCACTTTTGGTCCTTGGCATCCAAGCTTTCCCTTCCTTCTTTCGTGAAGCTTTCTTTGGCGTCAAGTTATCCATAAAATGCTGAAATCTGCATCATTTATACCTGAAAACTTGCTAATCACGTTTGTTAGCTCACTTACAGGAAAAAGGACTAAAAGTGCATGAATTATATAATTTGTCCTCAAAACTTAGCTAAAATATGGGTAAAATATAGCACTTTAGGCGTGTAAATTCGCCTATCATCAACACCCCACACTTAAAGCTTTATTTGTCCTCGAACAAAATATCATGTCCATCTAAACATCTACTTAGGGTTTCACAGTAACAACACAAAATATTCATCAAGACAGGCATAGCAATCATTAACAAAGAGTAGTTTTCTGATCATTAGTAGAAACAATTTAACCTCTAACATAGACTCGTGATGGTGGTCAACTCATATTCAAAAGTCAAGGCACAAAGAATCATACACAACTATCCAAAACTCATCAACCATGTGTGTCTCACCATATATTACCCATAATCACTCACAAGTATTGTATATATTTCAAACATGGGTATAGGATTATCCTTGCTCTCACTCTCACAAAGAATTCATATGTTGCAACTGATGACCATAAGCTTGCCCTTAGTGTAATGCTCCACTAAATATCAGAATGCTAAGCTTAGGATCAAATAGGTCTTCTACAGGTTGTAATGTAAGCTAAGGGACGGGTAAGACTATTTTGGCCAGAAATAGTGACTATGTTCCTAAGCGCTTTAATACATCACATTATGCCATTTATGCTTTCTTTCAAACAACCTTTTTGCTTTCTTTTAATCTACCTCCCTTTGTCACCTCTTTTGTTTTTCAATTTTTGAACATAACTAACTTTTTAGTTTTCTTTTCCTTTTTCTTTTCATAACATACCTCTTATGATAGCAATTCTTTTTCGTAACGACTTCAAGCACCAATACATTCTAAAGCATCATACTTACCCAATTTCCTCTTATTTTGTCACATGACTTTACACTTTAAAGCACTTAGGAATTTGGATCAAATTATGGTCTTAAAAAAAATAGATTAGGCTTACATATGAGGTTGTCAAAGAAAATAGGCTAAAGGCTCAAAGGGGTTATCTAGGATAATGTCCATGGGTAGGTAAAAAGAAGGTAAACAAGTCTAGGTTGCCAAAGAAATTCCTAAATCATCTCCTAGACTTGCACTCCTTATTTTTGCTTTACATACATACCAGGCAAGTTCTAGCATCAGCCATAAACACAGAATATACTATATCCTTACACACACAAGGCACATGGTCGACTTTATTGGGAGTAGCATAGAATCTTGACCCAACAGATGAAGGAATTGAACCACACAATATCACATAGTGAGTCACAATTAGAGCCTAAGCGGCTCAATAGTCATGATTTTAGCACAAACTCTTCTCATAATCTCATGCTGCCTATTAGAATAATTTCGTGCGAAGTTAAGTTAAAAAAAAATTTAACTAAAAAAATTAACTACTAAAAAAAAACATAGATAGATGCAAATGCGGATAGAGAAGTATAGCATACAAATACCAGCACCCCACACTTAGAAGGGACACACTGTCCTCAGTGGAAATAAATAAGGAAAACCTGATTCCAAGAGTATGTCAAGGTATTTGCAGCGAGGAGGATTCTCCTTGCTCTTTTCGTCCTCTTTTCTTGCCTTTTTGTGAAGTGGTTGCTTTATCTTTGCCTTGTCTTGCTTTGGGTGCCATTGTACCTGAGATTAAAACAATAGTCATGTTAGCGTCATCTCGATGGATATAATCAACAAACAAGCAGTAGTGGCACCACCCCACACTTAGTTTGTTGGTACAGACTAGTGAGGTGAAAGTTGTCGATTACTCAGACTTCATCGATATACGTTTTAGGTGCTATATTCCAACAATATAATCAGTGCAGTCATACTTCTTCTAATCTTGGCAATACTTTCATGTTTGATATATCAAGACTACTACATAGAGATTGAATCAAGGTATAGCATCTAGAAATAATCACAACCTCATATGTTGGTAGTCAACCATAATTCTCATCTCGATGAACAAGTCATTCCAACATGTAAGCTTTCTATTGACAATATTACGCAAATTTTGTGACCATGTCAATTCCGCAAAAGTATGACAGTGCATCAAAATCAAATTCAAGTTGGAAACATGTTAAGATTATTCTTACGTATTCTTTCACTCACTTAGTTGTATCACAACAATTCAATCACATTCAAATCATCAATACTACTTTAAGATTTAACAATTCATAATAGGCGTAGTAGTGTAGAACTTACGGAATATGAATGAAGAACAAAGAAGTACTTACTTGATTGATGACCTTAGATGATGTTCTTGCAAAGTAAAAGAGCAAAAGGAAACTTTTTGAGAGGATTTGGAGAGGTAGGCGGCACTTATGCTAGGTTTGCAATGTATTTTTGGTCTAAGACTAAGTCTCTTATTTATAGGGCAAGCTTGGGTCGGGTTTTGACCCATTTAGAATCGGATTTGGAGACCAAAAGTGACCATAGGCGGCGCCTTTTGCTTTTCCTATGCCGCCTTTTGCAAAGCATTATTTAGCATAGGCGGCGCCTATGCCATGGCATTCTTGGGCATAGGCGGCGCCTATGCCATGGCATATGAGATTCAGAGACAAAAGGCATTGGCATAGGCGGCGCCTATGCTATGGCATTCTTAGGCATGGGCGGCGCCTATGCTATGGCACACTAGATTTCGAGAGCTTAGGCCATAGTATAGGCCTTGCCTTGTTCGTGGCCTAGATTTACATAGGCCTTGCCTTGTTCTTTGCCTATATTTTCATAAGCAAAGCCCAATCCATAGCCTTTTACTTCTTCATTCCTAACTTACCACCTTCAACATGTAATCCTTCCAAATCAAAATTTGAAACCAATCTCCTCTTTGACACCTCTTGTACCTACACTTGCTCAAAGACAACAAAAACGATTAGAACGATGGGTTGCCTCCCATCAAGCGCCTTAGTTTTGGTCGTGGCTCGACAAAATCCTAAGAAAACAAAAACAATTAAAAACAATTAAAAACGATGGGTTACCACCCACCAAGCGCTTGATTTATTGTCGCGGCACGACATAGCTATCTCGATTACTTAGACTTCATCGAGATAGATGGGGCATCGTTTTCTGAATGGATTCAGATGACGCTGATGCTTACTTGTGGGCATGCAATCTTCTTTGAGATGATTCTTGTGCATACATATCCCAGGAGGGATACTAATTATATCATCAATAGACCAACCCATAGCTCTCTTGTACCTCTTCAGAGCAGAGATGAGAGCCTCTACGTGCTGTTCACTTAAATCATCCGCCATACTTACCGGAAGTATATTTTCACTTTCCAAGAACACATACCTTAGATAATCGGGGAGCTCTTTCGATTATAGAATTGGTGGCTCTTCAATGGAAGTCTTCGCTGTTGGTGACGGTTGATTCTTAAGATCAAGGTCCGGCTGTTCAAGAGTATGAGAATAGAACCCTATTTCTATTAGAGCACACGTAGTTTCTTCATAATCTTCATCATCCTTATGCTCATCATTCAGTAGCGCAGCAGACAATGGCTCAACAGTAAGCTGTTTTGTTTTAGATAATGCTTTCTTATCCTCATAATGAACATCAGATACAAAGAACACATTCATATCGCTGGGCTGCTTCATTGCTTTGCATATATCGAAATGGACCACTTCGTCATTCAACCGAAATAAAAGCTCATTAGCTTTCATGTCAATAAGCATACTTCCTGTTGCAAGGAAAGGACGTCCCAAGATTATGGGAACTTCAGAGTCCGCCTCACAATCTAGAATTACAAAGTCTGCCCGAAAGATGAATGAAGAAACCTTCACCAACACATCATTCAAGATACCCACAGGTCGTTTTACCGACCTATCAGCCATCACGAGCCTTATATTGGTTTGTGTCAGATCGCCTAACCCCAACTTTCTGTAGATAGATAGTGGCATCAAATTGATGCTAGCACCCAGATCGCACAATGCCTTAGCAAAATTCATAGATCCAACCGTGCAAGGAATAGTAAAGGCACCAGGGTCGGCCTTTTTCTGAACTAGTGATTGGCTTGCAATAGCACTGAAATGATGAACATTATCCTTCAACTCATAGCTTGCTGCTCGCTTCTTTGTCAAAAGATCTTTCATAAATTTCACATACCCAGGTATTTGTTCAAGTGCCTCCACCAACGGAACATTAATGGTCAGCTGGTTTAACATCGTCATGAATTTGCTGAACTTTGTATCATCCGCCTGCTTCTTCAGTCTTTGAGGAAAAGGTGGTGGTGGATATGGAATTGTTTTCTCCACGGCTTTCTTCTCCTCTTGCTTTCGAATTTTTGTAGTTTCAGGCTGCAACCTACTAGGGGTGACGTCATGGACGTCTTGGCCAGCTTCTGTGGAATCTTCTCCTTTCGCCTTATCATCGATGTCCGCTACATCGTCGATCACTTGCTTGCCTTTGGATGAAATTTCCAGCACCTTACCACTTCGAGTGGTAATAGCCATGCATGATCCATCATTCCTTGGATTTTACACAGTGTCGCTAGGTAAAGTGCCAGCCTTTCTTTGATTCAGTGCTGCCGAAAGTTGGCTCAATTGCTGCTCTATTTGCTTTATTGAAGTGGAATGTGAGTCAACCAATTGCTTCATTGAGGACAAATCATTTATTACCTCCGTTACTCCTGCGCTGGTTGCTTCCACTCCTTTCAACAGTTTAGCCATCATATCTTCCATATTTCCAGAACAAGATGTAGTGGCGTCACGTCTTCCTGGGGGAATATACAAACCACTCTTTTCATTCTTGTTCTTCCAACTACCTTGGTCCTTGTTTCCAGATTTATCATAGTAGTTCCGACCTTGGTTTCCTTGGGTATTACCTTGGAAACCCCCCTGATTGTTCAAGTAGTTGGCTTCTTCTTCTAAATCAGATTCGTCTCTTCCTTTTAACGCAACAGCTTTGACTTTTTTGGTCTTTCCTGATAATAGATGCTTTGTAAGAAGATCCACTTGTGTTTTCATGTGTGCCATATCTTGATCACGTTCTTCTTCTCTTCTTCTTTGTTCAGCAGTCATGCCAATAGATATAGTAGGGCTTGCTAGCTAAGAATCCCTGGTATGCCAAGCTCTACTTTGCTTCGTCATCCGATCTAGCATATTTCTTGCCTGCCCAAAGGTGAGGTCCATAAATGATCCTCCAGCCGCATTATCCACCAATGGTTTAGTTATTGAATTTAAGGCTCTATATAGTATCTCCATTAGGTGAACATTAGTCATATGATGGTTCGGGCACCGCTTAAGCTTCGTCTTGAACCTCTCCCATGTTTCATGAAGAGCTTCGGTTGGAAGCAGCCGAAAGTTGCTGATTTTATCTTTTCATTGTGCTCTTTTGGATGGCGGAAAGAATCTTTCTAGGAAAGCGTCTCTCAATTGCCTCCAATTTGTAATAGAATTAGGAGTCAACCCATTCAACCATAGAGTTGCCTCCCCAGACAGAGACAATGGAAATAGACATAATCGAATAGCATTCTGACCAACACCAGGATTGTCAAACGACTTGCATGTAGAAATAAAGTTGATGAGATGCATATTCGGATCATCGCCTGCTAGTCCACCAAAAAATCCCTTGAGTTTCAATAACTGAATCATGGTGCTTGTGATGTTGAACTTGGCTCCGGGTGCCAATGGTGGAGGAATAATGGCTCCCGTGGCTCCGGCTCCATCAAGATCATCATCATCATCATCAAAAGCTGGTTGCATAACTCGGCGTTCAGGCCTAAACCTAGCTTGACGATATCTTCTGTTAGCAGGTGTTGCGATCTCAGCGGCATGCCTAGGGTTTAGCAACTCGTCATCACCTAGGTCCTCGTCGTCAGGATTTATTGCTCGCCCAGGGTTATCAATATTTTGTTGATGTACTTGAGCGGTTGCTAGAGTAGCAAGTCTCGCCTATTCCTGTTGAGCAGCCATCCTTTCAATTTTGTGTTGTGCCTCCATTCTGCCAATACGTTGTGGTTCAGGATTGAAAGGTAATAACGGTTGACCAAAACTTCGAGTGTGGGGCATGCACTGAATAAAAACCTGCAGAAAACAAAAACAAAAACTAAAACTAAAAGTACGAGAATCTTTGACCAAAGGGTCTAGTAATTATCACAAGCTTAATTGACACTCGTAATCCCCGGCAACGGCGCCAATTTTTGATAACGCTCAATCTACAGCTCTCATAGGAGTGTAAAGCAGTCGCTGTTAAATATATAACCCAACTGGGTTGGGTATCGATCCCACAGGGAATAGCTTGGTCAACAAGTAACCAAGGATTACTAGACTTTTGGTGCAAGTCTCGTGAAAGGGAGGAGTTTTGTCGTGCAAGTAATGTAACCAAAGTAATAAGGTAAAACGGAAAATAGCAAAGTAAAAAGTAATATTGTTTAGTAAGATATAAAACAATGAGAATTGAGAAGTTGGGGTTATGTCCACCTTATGAGTTGTATGTCTCTATTGGCTATGAGTTGTGCGGAATTCAGACATGCATGTGCTTATAGAGAATTGTATTCGATGGTAAATCCAAGCGTCTTTCGACCTAAACAAGGACTATTTCACTGTAACTCTTTCGAGCTTACAGCGTATCTAACGGTACAAATTCTCCAAGAGGTTAATCCAGTTACGACACTAATTTTTTAATAGGGGATGGGACCCTATTACCTTGACATTATCTCTTTTCCAGACATATAACTTTTGTTTCGAACAAGTTAATGCTATACTGGCGTTATTCTATGCGTCTGCAGCCACAAGAATTTGCATTAAGATGAAGAGAATAATGATATAAGAAACACACGTGTCACGAATTCTCAAACTCATAGCAATAGATAGTATCTCATAAGGCTTCCATAACCCCAACAGAGAGGTTTAGCTACTCATGAGTGCAAAGGAAATCACAATAGACATTGTTATTATACCACAATAAAGATCTCGTGTAATAAGGTGTGGTGTGGCGTTTTAGGCGTGAACTCCCTTGCAAAGTAACATTTCTCTTGTTGTGGAAATTGAGAATTGAGTAGATGAATAGAAGAAGAATAAAAAGTAGAATTAATGGAAGAATTATGATCCGAGTTGTAAGTTGTGGAATAAGAAGTAGAATGAGAATTATTAAAAATCTCTAGCAAAATAGGGTATTTATAATACCCCTATCCTATTCCTACTAAGTTAATGCATTACTTAACCCAATCCTACTGGGTTACTGCATCATTATCCTAATCCTAATAAATTACTGCATTATTATCCTAATCCTAATAAATTACTGCATTATTATCCTAATCCTAATAGGTTACTGCTGGTCCCCAAAGTCTTCAGAAATACTATTTTTCCCCGGGACAAGTTTTCCATGCGTCACTTTTGGTCCTTGGCATCCAAGCTTTCCCTTCCTTCTTTCGTGAAGCTTTCTTTGGCGTCAAGTTATCCATAAAATGCTGAAATCTGCATCATTTATACCTGAAAACTTGGTAATCACGTTTGTTAGCTCACTTACAGGAAAAAGGACTAAAAGTGCATGAATTATATAAGTTGTCCTCAAAACTTAGCTAAAATATGGGTAAAATATAGCACTTTAGGCGTGTAAATTCGCCTATCATCAGGCCACTCACATGTTGTCCTTACTTGTAGCGCGATATTGACACTCTTCCAATTAGGGCATAGATAGGACCTCAATTCAGCTATAATGCATCATTTAGGGCATGTTAGTTAGATGACTATCTCCCACAGTCTCAGTATCAGTCTCAGAAAAATAACTCAGATAGTTATTTAGAATTTAGGGCTATCAGATACAGTCAGCTCAGACACAGTATGGAACTCAGATAGTTCCATCAAATTCAGAAATCATGTTATCACAGTATTAGTGTCAGTTGTTATGTCCCATGCATGTATTCTCATGCTTATTATAGTTAGTCAGTTATTATGATTGTTCATGCATATGAACCCAATGTATTCAGCCTACCTCACATGCATACCAATATATTCAAAGTACTGATGCATTTGTACTATGGTGTCTTATACCATAGGTTCAAAGACACGAGCTCCAGATCAGCAGTAGATTCCAGTTTCAGCAGTCAGAGTTAGAAGTGAGTCCTTATCATCTGAGGACCTGATTATTTGCTATTATCTCATTAATTAGTTTATTAGTTAGAGTTAGTTGGGGACATGTCCTATCAACTCTTTACTTAGATAGTTCAGTTAGTTAGAGGCTTTCTAAACTATCATGTTTCAGACTTCAGTATGTTTAATTTTGTTTTACATATTTCTATTACCCCACACAGATGTTATATCATTCAGATCATGTTCAGTATTGAACTTTATGGCCTTTCAATTTATGTTTCTGCATTTTAAAGTATTTTATGCAGTATACAGGTACATATATTAGTCATGGGTTGACTTATGGTCCTTCGGGGTCATGAGCACCGTGTAGCATTTCGGGTACCAAATTTAGGGCGTTACAAACTTGGTATCAAAGCCTAAGTTTCAATAGAGTCCTAGGAAGTCTAAAATATGTATCTAGTAGAGTCTTGTACATGGGTGTGTTGCACACCACATCATGTACATGAGGCTTTAAGATGTTTTAGGAACAGTTTCCCCTCTTTTAGTATTCATATCGTGCCAGTGAGCATAATCTCAAGTCAATCTCTTAGTCTACTCTGTTCTCCCTTTTTTTTTTTACAAAATATGCCTCCTAAAAGAAAAAATAGAAATCAGTCAGCCCCTCAGCCCGAAGATCCTTTGGGCGATCATGTTTCTCATGCAGAGTTCAAGGCCGCATTCACTACTCTTGCTCAGTCAGTTACCGCTCAAAATAAAAGTCTAGTAGTCATTCCGGCCAACCTAGTGGCCATTCAGACGCATCTAGGATTTGGGACTTCACCCGAATGAATCCTCCATCCTTCTTCAGGTCTAAGGTAGATGAGGACCCTCAGGAATTCATTGATTCGGTTCAGAAGGTGACAAACATCATGGGGGCGACTACTGTTGAGAGTTCTGAGCTAGCTGCATATCTATTGTAGGATGTGGCTCATACTTGGTTCAAACTGTAGAAGTCAGAAAGGTCAGATAATGTTGGTCCTATAGAGTGGGAGGAGTTTGTCATAGCATTCTTAGACAGATTCTTTCCCTAAGAGATTAGAGAGGCTAAGGTACTAGAATTCATCAACCTCAGGTAGAGAAATATGACAGTGAAAGAGTATTCTCTTAAGTTTACTTAAATACCCAGATATGCCCCTCATGTGGTTGCAGACAGCAGAGCCAAGATGAGTAAGTTCTCTTTAGGGGTAAATAATAGTGTGGTAAATGAGTGTAGATCTGCCATGCTAAATAGTGGCATGACTTTATCCAGGATTATGACTCATGCTCAATAGATAGAGGAGCAGAAGATTAAGTAGAGAGAGAAACAAAATAAGAAGGCGAAGACAGGTAGTTTCAACTTTGCTCAGCCTAAGAAGGAGGAAACCGTTCTCAGTTTCATCCTAAGTCATCAGTTCTAGCTCCTTCTGCAGCCAGTACTCCAGTTCCTAAGTTCAAAAAGGGTAACAAAGACAGAGAGCCAGGCTCTAAGTCCCAGGGCAGTGTTAGCAGTGCCCGCACCTATCCTCGTTGCCAGACATGTGGAAAGTACCTTCAAGGTATTTGCAGAGATGACAGTGGTATTTACTTCAAATATGGCAAGCCAGGACACAGATTCAGTGACAATCCTCAGCCAGGTCCTCAGGGTCATCAAAATCACACCTCAGCTCAGTCAGGTCTCCCAAATCAGCAAGGTGCCACCACCAGTGCTACTAGTGGGCAGCGCCCAAATCATCTCAATGCTCTTCAGTCCCGACTTGATAAAAAAAATTCTCCTGATGTAGTTACTGGTACATTACAAATCTTTTATGTGCATGTTTACGCTTTGCTATATCCAAGAGTTTCTTTATCTTTTGTTACTCCCTATATAGCAGGAGATTTTAGAATCAGTCCCAAAATCCTAGCAGAGTCCTTTTCAGTCTCTACCCTAGTGGGTAAAACCATCATAGCTCGGTTGGTATACAAGAACTACCCGATTATGATATTTCAGAAAGTCACTTCAGCAAACTTAGTCTATCATCTTTTTTGAGTTAAGAACACTAGTTTTGAAACTCACAGCATTGAATCAGTTCTATTTATAGGTGAATATTCAGATGTCTTTCCTGAAGATCTTCTAGAAATTTCTCCTGAAAGAGAAATAGACTTTGCTATTGATCTTCTTCCAGATACTCAGCCTATCTCTATTCTGCCATACAGAATGGCACCAGTAGAACTCAGATAACTGAAATAACAATTAAAGGATCTCTTAGATAAGGGATTCATCAGGCCCAATATGTCCCTATGGGGCGCTCCAGTATTATTCGTGCACAAAAAAGATGATTCTCTTAGGATGTGTGTAGACTATCGTCAACTCAATAAGGTCATAGTCAAGAATGAGTATCCTCTTCCCAGAATAGATAACTTGTTTGACCAACTTCATGGTGCCAGTTACTTCTCTAATATAGACTTCAGATCCAGCTATCATCAGCTCAGAGTTAGAGAATGTGACATTCCAAAAATAGCATTTCGTACTTGGTATAGTTATTTCAAATTCTTAGTTATATCCTTTGGTCTTACCAATGACCCAGCATCTTTTATGGACTTTATAAATGGTGTGTTCAAGTAGTACTTGGATATGTTCATTATAGTCTTCATAGATGATATTCTGGTCTATTCCTATAGTCAGCGTGATCATGCAGACCATCTCAAAATAGTACTTCATACTCTCAGAGATCATTAGCTATTTGCCAAATTTAGTAACTGCGAATTTTAGCTAAGGTTAGAGCATTCCTTGGTTATATCATTTCTGATGATGGCATTAGAGTAGATCCTCAAAAGACCAAAGTAGTAAGAAACTGGCCTCAGTCTGTCTCTCAATTAGATATTTAGGAGTTTCTTTGGTTTGGATGGATATTATAGATGGTTTGTTGAGGGATTTTCTTCTATTTCATCCCCTGTGTCTAGATTGACTCAGAATAAAGTCAACTTTCAGTGGTCAGATCCTTGCGAGAAGAGTTTTTAGGAGTTGAAGACTCGACTCACCTCAGCTCCAGTCTTAGCTCTCCCAAATAGTTCAAATGGGTTTGTAGTGTATTATGATGCATCCAGAGTGGGTCTAGGTTGTGTCCTCATGCAGCATAGTAAGGTCATAGCCTACACCCCAGACAACTTAAACCCCATGAGAGGAATTATCCTACTCATGATATTAAGTTAGTAGCCGTAGTCTTTGCCTTAAAGATTTGGAGGCATTATATATACGGTGTTCATGTAGATGTGTTCACTGATCATAAAAGTCTCCAATATTTCTTTTCCCAGAAAGATCTCAATCTTCATCAGAGAAGGTGGCTAGAGCTCTTGAAATATTATTACATGAGTGTCCTTTATTATCTGATCTAGGCCAACGTAGTGGCCGACACTTTCAGCAGACTAACCATGCATAGTGTTTATTGAGTTGAGGATAGTAAGAAGAAGTTAGCTCAGGAAGTACATCAGTTTACCAGACTAGGCATTCACTTAATCGATACAGATAAAGGTGATATATGGGTTCAGCGTAGTTCAGAATCATCTCTATTTTTGAGGTAAAAGAAAAGAAAGATAAATATCTTATCCTTTTCAAGTTGAAAGAGTCAGTTCAGGATCAAAAAGTAAAGGTTTTCACCCAAGCGAGAGATAGTATTCTGCGTTGTCAAGGTCGTCTCTGTGTTCTAAATATAGATGACTTAAGGTAGCGAATTCTTGCATAAGCACATATTGTATGCTACTCTATTCATCCAGGGGCCACAAAGATGTTCTGCAACTTGCGGGAAATCTATTGGTGGAGTGGGATGAAGAGAGACATTACAGAGTTTGTGGCTAAGTACTCTACATGTCAGCAGGTTAAGATAGAGCATCAAAAGCCTAGTAGGTCCATGCAGGAGTTTAGTATTCCTACTTGGAAGTGGGAAGTTGTGACCCTAAACTTCATGATGGATTTGCCTCAAACTCGTCAATAGCATGATACATTCTGGATCATTATAGATAGAATGACCAAATCAGCTCATTTTCTTCCAATTCATACCTCTTATTCAGCTGAGGATTATGCCAAACTCTACATCAATGAGTTGATTAGATTGTACGATGTTCCATTGTCCATTATATCATATAGAGGTACCCAGTTCACCTTTTATTTCTGGAAAGCATTCCAAAAGGGTCTTGGTACCCAAGTTAATCTCAGTACAACCTTCTATCCTCAGACTGATGGTCAAGCATAAAAGACTATTCAGACGTTAGAAGATATGCTAAGGGCGTGTTCAATCGATTTCAAGGAAAGTTGGGATGACCACTTACCTTTGATTGAGTTTGCATACAACAACAGCTATCATTCTAGTATTCAGATGGCTTCATTCGAAGATCTCTATGGTAGGAGATATAGATCTCCAATTGGTTGGTTTGAAGTTAATGAGGCCTCAATTATAAGGCCTGACTTGGTATTCGACGCCTTAGAAAAAGTCCAATTGATTAGAGAAAGACTTCGGGCTACTCAGAGCCGACAGAAGTCTTATGCAGATGTTCGTAGAAAAGATCTTGAGTTCAATATTTGTGACTATGTCTATCTAAAGATCTCTCCCATGAAGGGAGTGAAGCATTTTAGATAAAAAGGGAAACTCAGTCCCCGATATGTCGGTTCCTTCAAGATTCTCAGTCGATTTAGCAAGGTAGCTTATAAGCTCGAATTACCTTCAGATCTAGCCTTAGTTCATCTAGTATTTTATGTCTCTTTGATTAAGAAGTGAATAGGTGACCCATCAGGTATAGTCCCTATTTAGAGCATTGATGTTCAGAATTCTCTCTCTTATGAAGAGATTCCAGTTGAAATCTTAGACTATCATACTCGTAGATTGAGGAAAATAGAAGTCCCTCTAGTTAAAGTTCCTTGGAAAAATTAGTCAGTCAAGAGAGGTACTTGGGAAGCAGAGGTAGACATGCGTACCAAGTATCCTCACCACTTCTTCACCAACTTAGATTAAGCTCAAGGTAACAGTTCTCCTTAACCTTACTCAGTTTGATATTCAGTTTTCATCACAAACTCGGTATGCAGTTTCATGCTCATGTTCCCATTATAAACTTGGTATCAAGTACCATTACATATTTAGTCATGCACTCATGTATCAGTTCAGTTATGTAATTATGCATCAGACATGCATTCTCGTTGAGAGAAACTTAGTTCTTCGGAACACTCAGTCATGCATTCATGAATCAGTTACACATGCATCATATATGCATTTTCAATATTATATGTTTAGCTTGTCAGTCATATCAGTCATGAGATCATGTTCCATTCATTCATGTTCAGCGTGTACTTCAGTTGTCTTTTCTCCCCTCTTATCAGTCTCATTCGAGGATGGATGTTCTCAAGGGGGAGATATTGTAATACCCTATACTTTTTCCTAGATAATTTTATCTCAAGAATGTCTAGTATTAGCTTCTAAATTTAATGATGGTTAGTTCATGAGAAATTTTCAAAATTTTCACTTTTTGTCATGTGGGAAATTAAATAAGCTTTCCATCGCTATAAGATTCACCCAAATATGATAACCGGGTCAGAAGTTACGATTATTCCAAGTTCCCATCATAGAACAGTGCCATATTAGTCAGTGGCACACCACGTCACAAGAGAAAATGGCATTTGGCAAATTTCAGTAGGGGTCCGCGATTATGTTGCATCGTGTCAGGGCTCAAATTCAGAATTATCCCTTTTCAGTGTCTTAGCATGATTTTCTCCGCATTGCTCCAAAGTTCTAGGTCAAAAAAGAAGGGACAATGTGATGTCTCCGCATCACGCCATCCCTCAATTTCCCAATTGTCAAAATCCAATGACACAGCGCGATAGCACCGCGTCGCGCTAGAGGTCCAATTCGGGAAAATTTTATTGAAATTAAATGACTTGTCCAGGGTTAAAAAGGTCAACTTCCTACCCCTATTTAAGCCCTTTTAACATGTGATTCAGCCATTTTACACCTAAAGTACACTCTCTTCTCTCAAAAACCTCTCAAGAAAAAGCTATAGTTTTTATAGAAGATCCAATTCTAAAAAAGTTTCCTCCATCAATCTTTACGGAATCACAAACCAAGGTATACGTAGTGTTTATTCATGGACTCCTTTCGTCCATGAAGCCCAAGAATCTCTTTTCTAAGTTTAAATTTATGGATTTCTTTATGAATTTCATGTTGGGATTGTTTCATTTATTTTTAGAATGATCAATTGAATTCAAATCCATCTTGTGTGATCAATTTTATGTGGAATTGATTTGTATAGATGTATATTCATGTGAACCTATGAATAAACCCTAGATGATGAAATTAGAGATGAATCATGATAATTAATTGTTGTATAATGTTGTTTACATGTGCTATGCCTACCATGTGTTTGATTAAATGCCTAGATGAAGAAAAAATGCTCAACTAGTATGATATCATGAAATCCCTCTATATGTACAAGTTATGCCTATCACATGTTTTGATGGAATGATTTTATAACTGTATTATGGATTATGATGTTAGTTATATGTTCAAGTAAGTTATGCTTGGTCACTTTTCTTTCCTTCGAGTCCTGGGGGTACTTGTACCCGAAATATTAGTTATGTGCCTAGAGCCATGTCATGTTTCCTTGATAATCTCAGTCAAGCTATGAATCCTTAGACTTCAGACAGTCTTATGACTCAGGAAATCTCTGTGATCTCATGAACTTAGTTAGTTGTCAGATATCAGCAATATTCCACCAGTCAACGTAATTTAGTAACTCAGTTTATGTTTAGTTTAGTAAATTATTATCAGTCTCTATTTAGATGAGAGTAGAAATTATCACCGAGTGAACCCAAGGATGGAAAATCACCTGTTATGTGAGGGTGTGATTACTAGAAGAAATCCTTGCGTTCCAGAACTTTATAGCCAGCATAGGTTGAGACATCACATCCTGCTATATGAGGGTAGCTGAGGTGGCTTAGCCTGCTATATGAGGGTTCCCACCATTCTTACTAGAGTTACCTATTATATTTAGGTCATTCACATGTTGTCCTTACCAGTGGAGAGGTATTGATACCCTTCCAATCGAGGTATATATTGGAGTCCAATTTAGCTATAATGCATCATTTGGGGCATGCTGGTTAGATGACTACCTCCCACAGTCTCAGTAAAAGAATTCAGATAGTTTTTCAGAATTCTGGACTATGAGATACAGTCAACTCATACACAGTACAGAACTCAGATTGGTCCATCAGATACAGGACTTTCAGATATAGTCACTCATGTTATCAGTAATATTTATATTCAGTAATCATGTTATCACAATATTAATATCAGTTGTTATGTCCCATGCATGTATTCTCACGCTCATAATAGTTAGTTAGTTATTATTATTGTTTATGCATTTGAACCCCATGCATTAGCCTACCTCACATGCATATCAGTATATTTAAAGTACTGACGCATTTGCGCTATGGTTTCTTATACCATAGGTTTAGAGACACAATCTCCAGATCAGCAGTAAATTTTAGTTTCAGCAGTCAGAGTTAGAAGTGAGTCCTCATCATTCGAGGATATGCTTATTCCATATTATCTCATTAATTAGTTTATTAGTTAAAGTTAGTTGGGGACATGTCCCATCAACTCTTTACTTAGACAGTTCAGTCAGTTAGAGACTTTCTAGACTATCATATTTCAGACTTCAGTATGTTCAATTTTATTTTGGTTATTCTATTACCCCACAAAGATGTTATATCATTCAGATCATGTTCATTATTTAACCTTATGGCCTTTCAGTTCATGTTTCTCCATTTTAAAGTATTTTATACAGTATACAGGCACAAATATCAGTCATGGGTTAGCTTGTGGTCCTTCGAGGTCATGAGCACCGTGTAGCATTTCGGGTACCAGATTTGGGGCGTTACAAACTTGGTATCAAAGGCTAAGGTTCAATAGAGTCCTACGAAGTCTGAAAGCTGTATCTAGTAAAGTCTGAAAGCTTGATAGACTAGGCGTTCGACTAGTCAATACAGATGAAGGTGATTTATGGGTTCAGCATAGTTTAGAATTATCTCTAGTTTTTGAGGTAAAAGAAAAGCAAGATAGAGATCGCAACCTTGTCAAGTTGAAAGAGCCAGTTCAAGATCAGAAAGTAGAGGTTTTCTCCCAAGGAAGAGATAGTGTTCTGCGTTGTCACGGTCGTCTGTGTGTTTCAGGTATAGATGCCTTAAGGCAGTGAATTTCTGTAGAAGTGCATGGTGCATGCTACTCTATTCATCCAGGGGCCACAAAGATATTCCGCAACTTGTGGGAAATCTATTAGTGGAGTGGGATGAAGAGAGACATTACAGAGTTTGTGGATAAGTGCTCTACATCTCAGCAGGTTAAGATAGAGCACCAAAAGCCTAGTGGGTCTATGCAGGAGTTCACTATTCCTACTTAGAAGTGGGAAGTTATGAACCTAGACTTTGTGATGGGTTTGCCTCGAACTCGTTATTAGCATGATACAGTATGGGTTGTTGTAGAGAGAATAACCAAATCATCTCATTTTTTTCCAGTTCATACCCCTTATTTAGCCGAGGATTACACCAAACTCTACATCAGGGAGTTGGTTAGATTGCACGGTGTTCCGTTGTCCATTATCTCAGACAGAGGTATCCAGTTCATCTCTTATTTTTGGAAAGCATTCCAATAGGTTCTCGGTACCCAAGTTCATCTCAGTATAACTTTCCATCCTCAGACTGATAGTCAAGAAGAAAAGACTATTAATATGTTAGGAGATATGCTAAGGGCGTGTGCAATCGATTTCAAGGGAAGTTGGGATGACCACTTACCTTTGATTGAGTTTGCATACAATAAAAACTATCATTCCAGTATTCAAATGGCTCCATTCAAAGCTCTCTAAGGTAGAAGATGTAGATCTCTAATTGGTTGATTCGAAGTTAGTGAGGCCTCAATCATAGAGCTTGAATTGGTATTCAACGCCTTACAAAAAGTCTAGTTGATTAGAGAAAGACTCCAAGCTGCTCAGAGCCGACAGAAGTCTTATACATATGTTCATAGAAAAGATCTCGAGTTCGAGATTGGTGACTGTGTCTATCTAAAGATCTATCCCATGAAAGGAGTGAAGCAGTTCGGTAAGAAAGGGAAAATCAGTCTCCGATATGTTGGTCCCTTCAAGATTCTCAGTCGATTGAGCAACGTAGCTTATTAGCTCGAATTGCCTTCAGATCTAGCCTCAGTTCATCCAGTCTTTCATATCTCTTTGCTCAAGAAGTGCATAGGTAAAACCTCAGTTGTAGTCCCTGTTCAGAGCATTGATGTTCAGAACTCTCTTTCTTATGAAGAGATTCCAGTCAAAATCTTAGACTATCATACTCGTAGATTGAGGAAAAAAGAAGTCCCTCTAGTTAAAGTTCTTTGGTAAAATCAGTTAGTCGAGGGAGATACTTGATAAATAGAGGCAGACATGCTTACCAATTATCCTCACCTCTTCTTCGCTAACTCAAATCAAGCTCAAGGAAACAGTTTTGCTTTAGCTTACTCAGTTTTATATTCAGTGTTCATCACAGACTTGGTATGCAGTTCCATGCTCATGTTCCCATTATAAACTTGGTATCAAGTACCATTGCATATTCAGTCATGCACTCATCTATCAGTTTAGTTATGTAATTATACATCAGACATGCATTCTCATTGAGAGAAACTTAGTTCTTCGAAACACTCAGTCATGCATTCATGAATCAGTTACACATGCATCAGATAAGCATGTTCAGTATTATATGTTCAGCTTGTCAGTCATGTCAGTCGTGAGATCATGTTCCAGTTAGTCATGTTCAGCATGTAAGTCAATTGTCTTTTCTCCCCTCTTAGTCAGTATTATTCGAGGACAAATATTCTAAAGAGGGAGATATTGTAATACCTCCTACTTTTTTCCAGCTAATTTCATCTCAATAATGTTTAGTATTAGCTTCTAAATTTAATGAAGGTTATTCCATGAGGAATTTTCAATATATTTACTTTTTGTCATATGGAAAATTCAATAAGATTTCCATCAATATAAGATTCACGCAAATCTGATAACCGGGTCAGAAGTTGCAACTATTTCAACTTCCCATCATAGAACAACGCCATATTAGTCAGTGGCATGCCGTGCCACAAGAGGAAATGACATTTGGCAAATTCCAGTAGGGGTCCGTGATTATGGCACATCACGCCTGGTCCCAAATTCAGAATTGTCCTTTTCTAGTGTCATAGCACGATTTCCTCCGCGTCACAAAAGAAGAGGCAACGCGAAGTCTCCGCGTTGCACCATCCCTCAATTTCCTAATTGTCAAAATCCAGTGACATGGCACGATAGCACCACATCATTCCAAGGGTCCAATTTGGGAAAATTTTATTGAAATTAAATGACGCATCCACGGTTAAAAGGGACAACTTCCCACCCCTCCCTATTTAAGCCCGTTAACATGTGATTAAGCCACTTTACACCCAAAGTACACTCTCTTCTCTCTAAAACCTCTCAAAAAAAGCTAGGGTTTTATAGAAGATCCAATTCCAAGAAAGTTTCCTCCACCAATCTTCACGGAATCACGAACCAAGGTATACGTAGTATTCATTCATGAACTCCTTTCGTCCATGAAGCCCTAGAATATCTTTTATAAGTTTAAGTTTATGGATTTCTTTATGAATTTCATGTTAGGATTATTTTTTTATGTTAAGAATGATCAATTGAATTCTAATCCATGTTGGGTGATCAATTTTATGTGAAATTGATTTGTATAGATGTATATTCATGTGAACCTATGAATAAACCCTAGATGATAAAATTAGAGATGAATCATGATGATTAATTGTTGTATAATGTTGTTTACCTATACTATGCCTATAATGTATTTGATTAAATGCCTAGATGAAGGAACAATGCCCAACTAGTATGATATCATGAAATCCCCCTGTATGTACAAGTTATGACTATCACATGTTTTGATGGAATGCTTCTATAAATGTATTATGGATTATGATGTTAGTTATATGTTCAAGTAAGTTATGCTTGGTCAGTTTTCCTTCCATCAGTCCTGGGGGTACTTGTACCCAAAATATTAGCTGTGTGCCTAGAGCCATGTTATCTTTCCACGATACTCTCAGTCAAGCTATGAATCCTTAGACTTTAGATAGTCTTATGACTCAGGAAATCTCCATGATCTCATGAACTCAGTCAGTTGTCAGATATCAGTAATATTCCGTCAGTCAATGGAATTCAGTAACTCAGTCCATGTTTAGTTCAGTAAATTATGATCAGTGTCTATTCAGATGGGAGTAGAAATTAGCACCGAGTGAACCCAAGGATGGGAACTCACCTATTATGTGATGAAGTGATTCTTAGGCGCAATCCTTGCATTCCAAAACTACGTAGCCAGCATAGGTTGAGACATCTTAGCCTGCTATATGAGGGTAGATGAGGTGGCTTAGCCTACTATATGAGGGTTCCCACCATTCTCACTAGAGTTACCTGTTATACTATGGTCACTTACATGTTGTCCTTACCAATGGTGCGGTATTGACACCCTTTCAATCAGGGATTGGACCCCAATTCAGCTATACTGCATCATTTGGAGCATGTCTGTTAGATGATTATCTCCTACAGTCTCAGTATCAGTCTCAGTAAAATAACTTAAAATAGTTTTTCAAAATTCAAGGCTGTCAGATACAGTCAACTCAGACACAGTACGGAACGCTGATAGTTTGTCAGATTTAGGACTATCAAATACAGTCACTCATGTTATCAGTTATATTCAGATTCAGTAATCTTGTTATCACAGTATTAGTGTTAGTTGTTATGTCCCATGCATATATTCTCACGCTCATAATAGTTAGTCAGTTATTATTATTGTTCATACATATGAACCCTATGCGTTCAGCCTACCTCACATGCATACCAGTACATTCAAAGTACTAACGAATTTGTTCTATGGTATCTTATACCATAGGTTCAGAGACATGAGCTCCAGATCAGTAGTAGATTCCAATTTCAGCAGTCAGAGTTGGAAGTGAGTCCTCATCATTCAAGGACATAATTATTCCCTATTATCTTATTAATTATTTTATTAGTTGGAGTTAGTTAGGGATATGTCCCATTAACTTCTTACTTAGACAGTTCAATCATTTAGAGGCTTTCTAGACTATCATGTTTCAGACTTCAGTATGTTCAATTTTGTTTTGGGTATTCTATTACCTCACATAGATGTTATATCATTTAGATCATGTTCAGTATTGAAACTTATGGCCTTTCAGTTCATGTTTCCATATTTTAAAGTATTTTATGCAGTATACAGGTACATATATCTCTCATGGGTTAGCTTGTGGTCCGTCGGGTGTAGGAATAAAAGATAAAGCCATCGGAATCTTATTTGCCCTGTAGCAACCTTGTTAGATGGACAAAACCTGAGTCAATGGCCTACTTGAACACACTTGAAGCACTTATCCCTTCCCTCTTTAAGAAATCCCCAATAAGGATGATCGCAAAACCGACAAGGAGGACAAGAAGAAACAGACTATCCTCTATTTGCCAGCGACTTGGCTCCCTACGCTCGAGAATTATCACTACCATGATGACACCTGTCACTCGACTACTCGGGGTAAGAAGCATTGGTAGTAGAGAAGGAACCAAAACTCTTCTACTTTTTCTCTACCACTTCCCACCGTCTCGATCACCCTAAGACTAGGCACCTTCTTAATCCAAAAACCTACCCTGCTTACCCTGCCTATCTCTATATTTTGTCTGCCTTATCTTATCATCCTTAACCTTCCGCATATGAATAGTTAGCCTCGACATGTCCATATCCTCATGAACAAAATAGTCCTGCTCTCCAGAATCAGATCTCTATTTATTCTAGAAGCGAACTTCCTCATTTTCAACCTCATATCAGCCACCAAATCAGGAGCATACCTCAAAAACTGATGGAACTTTAAAGCATACTCCTTCACAGATATTCTCCCTTTCCTGAGGTTCACAAACTCCTCTATCTTAGAGTTTCTCAACTCTTGAGGAAATAACCGATCCATGAAGGAATTAGAAAAGGCCTCCCATAAACTATCTTATTCTATATCACCCTTATCTTTGTCCCACTCCTCATACCACAGATAAGCAACCTCTTTGAGCTGATAAACTGTAAAGTTTACTCCTTTCATATTAGTAGCCCTCATTACTCGAAAGATCTTCTCCATCTCATCAAGAAAGTCGTGTGGGTCTTTCTTAACCTTCACTCTCGTAAAAGTCGAAGGACCCATCTTCATAAAATATCCAAGACTAGCAGCCTTAGCAGACACAACACTAGCCGTACCTCACTCGTCCTGAGTAACAACTAGTTGGGAAATTACATACATAGACTGACGAAACTCCACATTTTTTACGTTGACCTAATGGACCTGAGGAGTAGTAGGAGGAATAGGAGTAACTCAGGTACCATCATGAATAGAACCATGAGATCGAAGATGAACCCCAAATATAGAACGTGCTCCCTCAGCATCACTTTTAGATAGGGTAAAAGAATTTCCTTATGTTCCAGATCTAGGAGGCATGATTTGAAAGATGAACAAACAAGGATTAGAGGAGATTTCAGGACTGAGAAGTCAAGCATAAAGAAAGAATACCAAGAAAGTGAAACATTCCAAAATGTCTTACAGCCTCTCCCTTATAAGTGTGGCGCACTACACACCCCTAAAATAAAATCTACTCGACACAATTGACCATGAACCTAAAGCTTTGATACCAACTTGATGCAACCCAAATCAAGCCCTTATCGTAATGGGCATCCCAAGTCTAATATAGACCGGGAACCACTCCCTTAATCTAATCCAACCACCTTATACAGCCATAGATGGGCTGAATTTCAAACATATAACAAGATTACATAATGCTCTCATAAAGACCCTAGGATAGGGTCCCAACCATAACCGACCCAATTGAGTCTAACCATACAAAATGAACCATCCATACCATACCAAACTATTTAGAAAATATCAAACATAATATAATAATCAACCCCAAAATGTAATACGAGGAAAAAACAAACAATATCATCCAATGATGTCAGCCCCAACATCAATGCCAATGCTAAGGAGACACCAATACCGATCCCACTCAAACTAACCCATAGAAGTACCACAAAGCCTCTATCCAAAAAAATACAAATATCCAGTTGGGACGTGCGCCCCAACCATGGCTAAAAATAATATCCAGAAAGAAAGTAAAATATCAAAGAATGTCCAACATAAAATAATGCCTTCCAAAAGAATGGAAGCTCACCACTTCAGTACAATAAGTTTTCACCAAATCACTAACTATGAAGGAAGAGTCAAATGGTTGGTTCCTGCACAGCCTGGGTATCATACGCTAGTAGATGGGTTAGTGAGTGAACACTAGCATGAAACTTGAGATAATGATAAATTAATGCCAGTTATCAAACCCAAGTGAAAACCATCCAATGCAAAAAAGCCATAACAAACGCACACATACACATAGATATATAAGTTCTTGTTAAAGGGATTGGGTTTAGCATGTCATTAAAACCTTTACCTGGGTTTTGTAGCTTAGTTTTCCTGCTACCTATGGGCCATATGGGTTCAACTTTCTCTGCTAAAAGGGTCCTAGTGCGTGTAGCTACATGACCAGGCAATATCCCTAGAATGACCAGAAAATCTCTTCAATATAAATGTGACACTCAGACGTGGCCATCGAAGACCCCTCATATCAATAAATATGATTTTCTAATTTTGATCCTTTTGGGACCGCCACATTCACGACTTAGCTTACACTTTCTGCCATTAATGCCTAATTAAAACTATGTCAAAAAAATCCAATTATCTTTTTAATAACCAAGGATATTTAATAAACCAGTGGTATCATTATACCACTACACTTGCAAGCATTATTTATAGCCAAAATATTTATCATTAGCCATATTAAACCTCTTGGAGACTATCATGTTTTCCAAAAGCATAACCAATTAGCCATTAACCTTTGTAAACCATTTAAAAACATTTAAGGTTTAATATATAAGCCAAAAACAAGAAAGAGTTCCATTAAAATAAGTTAATGCAATGAACATATTTTTATAAGCATTTTATCAAACACCTTGGGGGTATAATTAGCCATTACCAAAGTCCATTACCATTAAACCATTACAATGCAATTCAATTGTCCAAAACCACTGTTAATGCATAGAAAACATAATTAAAATCATAGGAAGTCATTACCAATTATTTAATATCAAAAACCCCAAATCAATAGTTGAAAGCCATAATCATTCAAAATAAAAATTCACCTATACAAGCCTCAAACTAAGAAGATTGATGGAAAGAATTCACCTATACAAGCCTCAAAGTAATCCCTGATAACACTCAAACTACAGCTCTCGTAAGAGTGTAAGCGATCGTTATCAAATATAGAACCCAACTGGGTTGGGTGTCGAATCCCACAGAGAATACTTGGTCACTAAGTAAGCAACGATTATTAGACTTTTGGGGAAATTTTTGTAAAAAGGGGGGAGTTTGTAGCATGCAATAAGGTAACAAAATAACAAAGTAAAAACGGAAAATAGCAAAGTAAAAAGAAAGAATGTTTAGTAAGATTTTTAATCAATGAGAATTGGAAGTTGGGGTTATGTCCACCTTATGAGTTATAAGTCTCTATTGGCTATGAGTTATGCGGAATTCAGACATGCATGTGCTTATAGAGAATTGTATTCTATGGTAAATCTAAGCGTCTTTCGACCTAACAAGGACTATTTCACTTTAACTCGTTCGAGCTTAAAGCGTATCTAACGGTACAAATTCTCCAAGAGATTAATCCAGTTACGACACTAACTTTTTAACAGGGTTTGGTGCCCTATTACCATGACATTATCTCTTTTCCAGACATATAACTTTTCTTTCGAACAAGTTAATGCTATACTGGCGTATTTTATATGTTTGCAACCACAAGAATTTAAATTAAGATGAAGAGAAAAATGATATAAGCAGCATACGTGTCACGAATTCACAAACTCATAGCAATATATAGTAGCTCATAAGGCTTCCATAACCCAAACCGAGACGTTTAGCTACTCATGGGTGCAATGGAAATCACAATAGTCATTATCATTATACCAATATAAGGATCTCACGTGTAGTATATGTTGGTAGGGCTTTGTGGCGTGAAGACCTTGCAAGTAGCGGTTCTCTTGTTGTGGAAATTTTAAGTCGAATAGATGAAGAGAAAGTAAATAAGAATTAATTGAAAGCAAATTGTTTAGAGTTGTAGATGAATGAATTAGAATGTGAATGATGAGAATAATCAGAATGAATAAAAGCTTCAGCAAAATAGGGTATTTATAATACCCATATCCTATTCCTACTAGGCTACTGCGTACTTATCCTAATCCTAATAAATTACTGCATCATTATCCTAATCCTAATAAGTTACTGCTGATCCCCAAAGTCTTGAGAAATATTGTTTTTGCCCGGGACAGGTTTCCCATGCGTTACTTTTAGTCCTAGGCGTCCAAGCTCTGGTCTCCTTCTTTCGTGAAGCTTCCTTTGGCATCAAGTTATCCATAAAATGCTGAAATCTTCATCATTTATACCTGAAAACTAGCTAATCATGTTTGTTAGCTCACTTACAAGAAAAAGGACTAAAAGTGCATGAATTATATATTTTGTCCTCAAAACTTAGCTAAAATATGGGTAAATTATAGCACTTTAGGCATGTAAATACGCCTATCATCATATATTAAAGAGATAGTCCGATTACATAGAGTGCCAATTTCTATTATATCAGATCGGGGAACCCAATTTACCGTGAACTTTTGGAATTTCAGAGGTGTTTGGGAACATAAGTGAAGTTGAGTACAGCTTTTCACCCTCAAACAGATGGACAAGCAGAACGCACCATCCAAACACTTGAAGATATGCTATGAGCTTGTGTAATAGATTTTAAGGGCAACTGGGATGATTATTTACCTCTTATTGAGTTTGCCTACAATAATAGCTATCAATCAAGTATCAAAATGGCATCATATGAAGCTTTATATGGAAGGAAGTATAGATCACCAATAGGCTGGTTCGAAGTGGGTGAAACTCTTTTGTTCGGACCGAATCTTGTTTATCAGGCCATAAAGAAGGTTAAAGTAATTCAGCAACGACTGAAAATATCCCAAAGTTGACACAAGTCATATGCGGATAGTAGAAAGAGAGGGCTAGAGTTTTCTATAGGTGATTGGGTATTTTTTGAAGGTATCACCAATGAAAGGGGTAATGAGATTTGGCAAGAAAGGGAAGTTGAGTCCACATTATATAGGCCCGTATAAGATCACTTGAATATTTGGACAAGTTGCATATGAATTAGAGCTACCTCAAGAGCTCTCATCAGTACATCTGGTATTTCATGTGTCAATGCTTCGAAAGTGCATCGAAGATCTATCACATATCACTTCTACTGAGGATGTGCAAGTTGCGGAAGATCTTACCTATGAGGAAGAGCCTATTTCTATTCTAGATCTCCAAGTTAAGAAGATAAGAAATAAAGAGATAGCATCTGTGAAAGTACGTTGGAGAAATCATCAAAGGAAAGAGATTACATGGGAAGCTGAGGAAGCAATGAAATCTAAGTACCCTCATTTGTTCAAAGATGAAGAGAAAGTTCAAGAAACGGAGTTATAATATTAACAAGTAAGTTTTTTTTATATATGCATAGTATTTATGTGATGATGTGAATATTAATGATAGACTTGAACTTTTTTCGATTAAATAACTACACTAACAATCGAGGACGAATGTCCTAAAGGGGGGAAGGATGTAACACCCCATATTCAAGTACGTGTATTGATGTATTCAAGTACGTGTATTGGTCTTATTTATATGGAATTAATTTTTTTTAATTTTATTTATACCAGAATTTGCCCGTCGATAGTTCCATACGAAGATTATTGAATAAGCTTTCCAACGATATAAAGATTTCCAAAAACGGATAGGTTTTGGATATAATCGAGCACGTTCGAAACTATAAAATGGTGGCCGGGATATTTGGGAATAGTAAATGTGTAGGAAAATTTCCTGCACACAAACTACTGAGGCCAACCGAATTTTTAGGTCAACTTCAAATGATCATGACTCCCTTAATATAATGAACTGGGAGAGCTGCGACCTATGAAAAAAAAAGATCTTTGAGTATTCTTTCCAATTCAATTAGTTTCATCCAAATCCAACGTCTGAGTAAGGAGTTATACTCATTTTACTTCAGCCTATCAAAATAGTTTTTTAGGGTCAACTTCAAACAACCATAACACCTTGTACAGGACGAACTGGGTGGCCTACTTTATATGAAATGAAAGCCCTTTGAATTATCCTTCGAACGATACCAATTTCACCAAAATCCAATATCAGAGCAAAGAGTTATGGTCGATTTACTTTAGTCGACCAAAGGACAGATTTGACATTATTTAAATTTTAAAGGCATTTTGGTCATTTCTATTATATTATGGACGGTAATTGATAACGCTCAATCTACAGATCTCGTGGGAGTGTAAAACGGTCGTTAGCAAATATAGAACCCAACCTGGGTTGGGTGTCGATCCCACAGGGAATAGCTTGGCCAACAAGTAAGCAAAATTACTAAACTTTTGGTGCAAGTCTCGTAAGAAGGGGGGATTGTAATATGTAACCAAAACAATAAAGTAAAAGCTGAAAATAGCAAAGTAAAAAGAGAGAGATTGTTACGTAGGTTGTAGACAATGAGAATTGAGGTGTTGGGGTTATGTCCACCTTCTGAGGTATACGTCTCTATCGGCTATGAGTGTGTAGAGTCTTGACATGCAATTGCTTATAGAGAATTGTAGTCGATGGTAAATCCAAGCGTCTCTCGACCTGAACAAGGACTATTTCACTTTAACTCTCTCGATCTTAAAGCGTGTCTAACGGTACGAATTCTCCAAGAGGTTAGTCCAGTTACGGCACTAGCTTTTTAATAGGAAAGGGTGTCCTACTACCTTGACATTATCTCTTTTCCAGACAAATAGCCTTTCTCTCGAACAAGTTAAATGTTAGAATGGCGTATTCTTGCGTTTGCAACCGCAAAGAATGTAGATTAAGATGAAGAGCGTAATGATATAAGCAATATACGTGTCTTGAACTCACAACTCACAGCAGTAGATAGTAACTCATTCGGCTTCCATAACCCCAACTAAGAGGTTTAGTTACTCATGAATGCGAAGGATATCACGTTTTGCATGGGGGATGGCGTGAGAAGTGGGTGTTTAGGCTTGTGGTTTTGGTGATTCCCTAGCAAGTAATGATTCTCTTGTTGTGGAATAGATGAATAGAAGAGTAGATTAGAAGTGTTTGTGGTGGAAGATGAGAGGGATGGAAGAAAATTAATTGTTGAATTAAGTGAAGGATAGAAAGATTTAGAGTTAAGAATGTCTGAATGAATAAAAATCTCTAACATGATAGGGTATTTATAATACTCCTATCCTACTCCTACTAAGCTAATGAAATAAATAACCAAATCCTAATATACTAATGAAATCCTTGACCCAAATGTACTAGGGTAAGGTTACAATTTCATAATCCAAATAGACTAGTAAAACAGATAACCTAATTATACTAGGTTAATGTATCTTTGTAACAATCCAGCTTTGTGTCTGTAAGTCCCCAAAGTCTTCAGAAATGCTGTTTTAGCCCGGGACAGATTTTCCATGCAGCAGATTTGGTCCTTATGCGTCCAGCCCCTTTCTACTTCGTTTGTGAGCTTTCTTTTGCGTCAAGTAAGCCGTAAAATGCTGTATTTTGCATCATTTATACCTGAAATTTTCCTAATCATGTTTGTCAGCTCATTTACAGGAAAAAGGACTAAAAGTGCATGAAATATATAATTAGTTCTCAAAACTAGGCTAAAATATGGGCAAAATATATTGATATAGGCACGTAAATTCGCCTATCATCAACACCCCACACTTGAAGCTTTGTTCATCCTCGAACAACATATCATGTCCTTCTAAACATCGATTTAAGGTTTTTACAGCAACAACACAAAACATTCTTCAAGACAAGCACAAAAATTATCAACAAAGAGTAGCTTCCCGATTATAAGTAGAAACAGTTTAACCTCTAGCGTAGACTAGTGATGGTGATCAACTCGCATGCAAACGTTAAGGTACATAGAATCATTTACAACTATCCAAAACTCATCAACCATGTGTGTCTCACCATATAGTACCCATAATCACTCACAAATATAGCATATTTTTTTCAAACATGGGTATCAACAATATCCTTGCTCTCGCTCTCACAAAGAATTCATATGTAGCAACTAATGACCATAGGCTTGCCCTTAATGTAGTACTCCACTAAATGTCAGAATGTTAAGATTAGGATCAAGTAGGTCTTTTGATGGTTGTAATGTAGGCTAAGGGACGGGTAGGACTATTTTGGCCAAGAATAGTGACTAGGTTCCTAAGCACTTTTAATACATCACTTTGTATCATTGACACTTTTTTCTTTCAACCTTTCTTTATTTTATTCTTCCACCCTTGTTCTCATCTTTTGTTTTTCAATTTTAATGACAACTCACTTTTCAGCTTTCTTTTCCTTTTTCTTTTCACAACATACCTCTTATGATAGCACTTTCTTTTCCATAACACATTCAAGCACCATTACAATTTAAAGCATCATACTCACCCAATTTCCTCTTATGTTGTCACATGACTTTTTCACTTTAAAGCACTTAGGAATTTGGATCAAGTTACGGTCTTGAAAGAAATGGATTAGGCTTACATACAAGGTTGTCAAAGAAATAGGCTAAAGGCTCAAAAAGGTTTAACTAGGATGATGTTCATGGGTAGGTAAAACTGAAGGTAAACAAATATAGGTTGCCAAAGAAATGCCTAAATCATATCCTAACTTACACTCCTTATTTTCGCTTTGCATACATACCAGGCAAGTTCTAGCATCAGTCACAAACATAGAATATACTATTATCTCGCACACACAATGCACATGGTCGACTTGATTGGAAGTAATATAGACTCTCGACCCAACAAGTGAAGGAATTGAGTCACACAATATCACATAATAAGTCACAACTAGAGCCTAAATGTCTCAATAGTCACAATTGTAGCACATACTCTTGTTCTAATCTCATGCTGCCTATCAAAATAATTTCATGCGTAGCTAGAAAAAAATAAAAAAACAAAAAAAAAATGGATGGACTCAAAAAAAAACAAAGTAAACAAGCAAACATAGGTGCAAACAAGGAAGTATAACAAGCAAACATAGGTGCAAACAAGCAAACATAGGTGCAAACAAGGAAGTATAACAAGCAAACATAGGTGCAAACAAGGAAGTATAGCATGCAGAATCTGCCACCCCACACTTAGATGGGACACTGCCCTCAGTGGAAAATAAATGCGAAGAACCTGGTTTAGTCGGACTCCTCATCAATGTCGGGGTTCATACCCCCTTCGTCTGAATCATCATAAGAGTCATCGTCAGAGTTCTCCTCATCATCAGAATCAGGCAAGCACCTATCAACATCAGTTGGCACGTCATCGTCCAGAGGTTCCTCAAAATATACGCCCACTCCACACATCTCCCGGGCATGCCTGTTCATTGGGTAGTCGTGGTCCAGCTGGTGGAGCTCTTCAGCAGTTGGAATACGTCAACCACTCATCATAGTGAATCGTGTCATGCCATAGAGATGACGGAAGAAACTCTCATCACGAGCATGTCTCTCCGCAGTAGTAAGGTTGACTCCATGAGTTGTTTCAGCATCTTTGACCTTTGTGAGGTCAACCTTCTTTGGGTTATGTGGGAGTTTATGGTCAGCTGGTTCCTCTTCTATATCCTCCTTCCGCAACATTGCTGTCAACAAATTGCCGAATGTGAAATGGGACCTTCGGTGGAGTCTGGCCTTCCTCATGGTAGATCGAATGATTGACCCAAAGTTGATAGGGACATTCGTCATCAATGCATAAACCAAACACACTCTATCTCTCGATATCTTGGTGTATTGAGTCCCAGGAATAAGGCATGAGTTGACAATGCGCATCCAGATTCGTGCTTCCCTATTTAGTGGAGCCTAGGGGAAGGTGTTGTGACGGCCTGTTTCCTTATGTCTGCCCCATCTTGCCATCGATCTGCTTCCACAAAGCGTGTGTCGTATCGCTCTATAAGGAGTCCTGCTGTACAGCTCTTTGTATGGTGCTGTGTCGACCGAAGGTAAGCCAAGAAAAGAGTTGATCCAATCCGCGGTGAGCTGTAACACTTGGCCCCGAATCTTGACTTCATTGCCTGTTGTGTTCGGCGACCAGTTGGCATAAAACTCTCTTGTCAAGTCAAGATTGCACTCTCCCATGTCGCGGAAGATGAAATCCAGCTTTTAAGCCATTATTTTTGCCAACATTCGCGGCTCCTTCTTTGCTAAGGTCTCCTTGTTGATCAAGTCGACGTGCACATATTTTCTTTCTTTGTTGCTGTTGTACCATGCTTTGGCTTCTTCCTCAAGAACCCATTTTATTCCGAACATTCTGCGTGGTAGGTGCGCTGAGGATGATTCTCCTTGGTCTTTTCGACTTCTCTTCTTGTCCTTTTGGGACGTGGTAGCCTTCTCCTTGCCTTGCCTTGCTTTAGGTGCCATTGTACCTGAGACTAGAAATAACGTAAGTTGCAGCACAATCTCACATGATACAATCTATATACAAGCACTAGGGGTACCACCCCACACTTAGTCTTGTTAGCACAAATCAGTGAAGTGAAAGTGGTCGAGTACTCAGATTTCGTCGACATACGTTTTAGGATTGTATTCCGACAAGAAAATCAGCATTACATCACTTATTTGTAGCCATTGGACTACTTTCATGGTGGATATAGCAACACTACAACCTAGGGGTTACCACATGGAATTATTATTCTTACAACAAGCACACCTCCTAAGTCGATAGGCACTATAACCTTATCCCGATGGCCGGGATAGTCTATCATGTAATCATCCAACCAACAATCTTAAACAATATTCATAGCCATATCAATTCAGCAATTATCATAACAATGCTATCGAAACAAAATTCAAGTCGGAAACAAGTCAAGAATTCCCTACGTATATATTCAATCACACGATCTTGTGACAATTATCCAAACACATGAACATTACCACCAATCTCACATGATTTAGAAAAATATAATAAGCATAGCAACGTAGTACTTACGATAAATAGATAAAGAATAAGAGAGTACGTACTTGCTTGAAGAATGCGGAGAAGTTGTTGTGAATTGGAAGAACAAAGGAAGAAAATTTTGAGAGGATTTGGAGTGATATGCGGCGCCTTTAGGGTTGTTTCTAATGTGGTTGTGTTATAAAACCAAGTCCCCTTTATATAGGAAGAGTATGGGTCAGGTTATGACCCATTTTCAATCGGATTTGGGGACAAAATCACCACATATGCGGCGCATATCTCTCGGCATATCAATGACATATGCGGCGCATTGTCCATGGCATAATGGGACATATGCGCCGCATAGTCTATGGCATTTCTAGACATATGCGCCGCATAGTCTATGGCATTTGGTCTCAGTATCTCAAATGCCATAGCATAGGCGGCGCATAGTCAAAAGCATACCTAGGAATAGGCGGCGCATAGTGTATAGCACACTAGATTCCGAGTCCATAGGCTATAGAATAGGTTGTGCATCGTTCGTGGCCTATTTTTACCAAGGCCTAGCCTTCCTCAAAGCCTATTATGTCGTGAGAAAGGCTCAATTCATAGCCTTATGCATCACCATTCCTAACTTACCGACTTAACCATACAATGCGACCAAATCATCAATTGAAATCAATCTCCTCGTTGCACACTTCTTGCACCTATATTAGCTCAAAACAAATGAACACGATTAGTACGATGGGTTGCCTCCCACCAAGCGCCTTAGTTTTGGTCGTGGCACGACTCTTATTTTTGGATTTTCATTTATCAAAAAGAAAAAATACTAAAACGACGAAACGATAAAACGATAAAACGACAAAACAATAAAATAATAAAACGATGGGTTGCCTCCCATCTAGCGCCTTATTTATTGTCGTGGCTCGACGTAGTAATCTCGAGTACTTAGACTTTGTCGAGATAAGTGATGGCCATGTCATTCATCGAGTCAAGAGGACCGATATATGGCTTGACACGTTGGCCATTCACTTTGAAGATAACACCCTCATTGTTTTCCAATTCGACTACTCCAGACGAGTAGACTTGGATGATTTTAAATGGACCAGACCATTTCGATTTTAACTTACCTGGGAAGAGCTTGAGTCTGGAATTAAAGAGTAGTACCATGTCACCTTTTTGGAAGTTTCGTCGAACAATCCGCTGATCATGATACTTCTTCATCCGCTCCTTGTATAAATCTGATCTTTCATATGCATGGAGACGAAATTCATCTAGTTCGTTCAGCTGCTCCAACCTCAGGTTCTTCACATCATCCCAATTCAGATTCAAGTGCTTCAATGCCCACAATGCCTTGTATTCAAGCTCGATGGGTAGATGACAAGCCTTCCCATAAACTAGCTGATAAGGTGACATGCCAATGGGTGTCTTGAATGCAGTCCTATACGCCCATAGTGCATCATCTAGCTTTCGAGACCAGTCCTTCCTATTCGCATTAACCGTCTTGGCAAGGATTTGCTTGATCTCGCGGTTGGAAACCTCAACTTGTCCACTGGTTTGGGGATGATAAGGCGTAGCTACCTTGTGTTGCTTGACTCCATACTTGGCCAATACAGATTTGAATAGCTTGTTGCAAAAGTGAGATCCTCCATCACTTATGATAGTACGAGGTACTCCAAAGCGAGAGAAGATATTCTTCTTTAAAAACGCTACCACACGCTTTCCTTCGTTGTCGGCCAATGCTACAGCTTCAACCCATTTTGACACATAATCCACAGTAACCAAGATGTACTTCATTCCAAACGAATTCATGAATGGCCCCATGAAATCAATACCCCACACATCAAAGAGTTCTACCTCCAGAATTTTGGACATGGGCATTTCATGGTGTTTTGAAATAGCACCTTGACGTTGGCATTGGTCACACCTTCGCACGTAGTCATATGCATCTCTGAATATTGTAGGCCAATAATAACCGCTTTGCAAGACTTTCCTTGCCGTTCGATTCCCTGCATGATGTCCTCCAACTTGCGAAGTGTGGCATGCTTCCAATATAGTAGGCACTTCTTCATGGGATATACATCGTCGAATGATACCATCCGCACATCTTCGAAACAAATAAGGCTCATCCCAATAGTAGTGCTGAACGTCATGCATAAACTTCCTCTTCTGGTGGTAAGCTAAATTGGAAGGTAACACATTACTCACCACGAAATTTGCAAAATCGGCATACCATGGTAATTTCTCCATTGTTGTTGCTAGTATCTCCTCGTCAGGGAATGCATCATCAATCTGATTTTCTGGTTGCGCCACATATTCATTCTCTAGTCTGGATAGGTGATCGGCCACTTGGTTCTCGCAACCTCTTCTATCTTTGACTTCGAAATCAAACTCTTGCAGCAGCAATACCCATCGAATCAGCCTTGGTTTTGCATCCTTCTTTGTCATTAGGTACCTAAGAGCTGCATGGTCTGTATGAACGATCACCTTAGTACCCAATAGATAGGCACGAAACTTCTCAAATGCATACACAACCGCTAAGAGCTCTTGTTCAGTAACAGTGTAGTTCCTTTGGGCTTCATTTAGGACCTTACTCGCATAGTAGATAGGATGAAATAATTTCTCCTTTCTCTGTCCAAGAACAGCACCAACGGCTACACCACTAGCATCACACATGATTTCGAACAGGAGCGTCCAATCTGGTGCTACCATGATAGGGGCTTCAGTGAGTTTTTCTTTAAGGCATTCGAATGCCGTTAAGCAATCATCATTAAAGTCAAACTTTGCATCTTTCTCCAATAGTTTGCACAATGAACTAGAAATTTTGGAGAAGTCTTTGATGAATCTACGATAAAACCCAGCATGGCCAAGAAAACTACGAACTCCCTTCACCGAAATTGGAGGTGGTAGCTTCTCAATTACCTCTATTTTGGCGCGATCAACCTCTATTCCTATTTCGAAAATCTTGTGCCCAAGAACGATTCCTTCTTTTACCATGAAGTGGCACTTCTCCCAATTCAGCACAAGGTTGAACTCTACACATCTTTGCAATGCCATGCTCAAGTTTACCAAACATGCTTCAAAAGACTCACCAACAACTGAAAAGTCGTCCATAAATACCTCCAAAGTGTCTTCTACCATATCAGAGAAAATAGACATCATACAACGTTGAAAGGTGGCTGGTGCGTTACACAACCCGAATGGCATGCGTTTGAAGGCAAAAGTACCATATGGGCATGTAAACGTTGTCTTCTCTTGGTCTTCGGGGGCAATACAAATCTGATTGTAACCTGAATAACCATCCAAGAAGCAAAACCATCCTTTCCCCGCTAATCAATCTAGCATTTGGTCCATAAATGGCATGGGGAAGTGATCCTTGAGCGTCCAAGAATTCAGCTTGCGGTAGTCCATGCATACTCTCCATCCAGTAACGGGCCTGAGTGGAATAAGCTCATTCTTTGCATTCGCGACCACCGTCATGCCTCCTTTCTTGGGAACATATTGTACTGGGCTTACCCATGTACTATCAGAAATAGGATACACGACTCCTACGTCTAACCACTTGATAATCTCCTTCTTTACCACTTCTTGCATAGGTGGGTTTAGACGTCTTTGATGTTCAATGGTGGGTGTGCACTTTTCTTGAAGCTGAATTTTATGAGTGCAAATCCCAGGTGGAATACCAATGATATCCGCAATGGTCCATCCAATAGCTCTAATATACTTGCGTAAGATTGCAATAAGAGATGCAACTTGTTGCTCACCCAAATCGGCTGCTACAATGACTGGAAGAGTGTTTCCGCTTCCTAAGAATGCGTACTTCAAATGGCTTGGCAGCTCCTTCAATTCTAACGTGGGTGGTTCTTCAATAGATGGCTTAGATGGAGGTGTGGGTCGATTCTTGAGATCAAGATCCAGCTTTTTGGGGGTATAGTGATATGTCCCTAATCCCGATAGAGCACAAATATCGTCTTCAGAAATTTCAGCATCATCATTCTCTCCTTTCATGAGCGAAACCTCCAAAGGATCATCAAGAATTTGCTCTTCAGCAAGTAACTCGTTCTCTTCATCAAATACAACATCAGCCACAGAAAATACACTCAGATCTTTGGGTTGCTTCATTGATTTGCAAACATCAAAGCGCACGACTTCATCATTTATTCGGAATGAAAGCTCATTAGCTCTCAAGTCTATGAGCACGCTTCCCGTAGCAAGGAAGGGGCGTCCCAAGATTATGGGAACCTCTGAATCTGCTTCACAATCCAAGATGACAAAGTCTGCTGGAAAGATAAATGAAGAAACCTTTACCAAGACGTCGCATAGAATACCAGCCGGTCATTTTACCGACCTATCCGCCATAACAAGCCTCATATTAGTTGGTGTAGGATCTCCTAACCCCAACTTTTTGTAGATTGATAATGGCATCAAGTTGATGCTGGCTCCTAAGTCACACAATGCTTTAGCAAAGTCCAAAGATTCGACGGTGCAAAGAATCGTGAAAGCTCCGGGGTCGGCCTTCTTCTGAACTATCGATCGGGTAGCAATTGCACTACAATGATGCACATCATCTTTCAGCTCATAACTTGCTGCCCTCTTTTTAGTCAAAAGATCTTTCATAAACTTCGCATACCCAGGCATTTGTTCAAGTGCCTCTACCAATGGGACATTAATGGTCAGCTGCTTGAGCATAGTCATGAATTTGCTGAACTTAGTGTCATCGGCCGCCTTCTTCAATCTTTGTGGAAAAGGTGGTGGTGGGTATGGAAGTGTTCTCTCCATGGCTTTCTTCTCCTCTTGCTTCCGTTTATCATTTTTTTCAGGCTGCACATCACTAGGTAAAACATCTTTGACGTTTGAAGTAGTTGTTGCGGCTTCTTCTCCTGTAACGTCACTAGGTGTGGCATCAATGTCTGCTGCTACGTCAACCACTTGCTTGCCTTTCGCTGAAGTTTCCAGCACCTTACCACTCCTGGTAGTGATGGCCATGCATGACCCATCATTCCTTGGGTTTTGGACTGTATCGCTCGGTAAGGTGCCAGCCTTTCTTTGATTGAATGCTGCTGAAAGTTGGCTTAATTGCTGCTCTATTTGCTTGATAGAAGTGGAATGAGAATCAACTAGTTGCTTCATGGAGGCCAAATCGTCAATCACCTCCTTAACTCCCGCGCTCGTTGCTTCCACTCCTTTTAATAACTTAGCCATCATGTCTTCCATAGAATTAGATGTGGTGGTATCACGTTTACCAGGGGAACGTACAAACCACTCTTTTCATTATTTTTCTTCCAACTACCTTGGTCTTTGATTCCAGATTTATCATAATAGTTCCGACCTTGGTTTCCTTGGGCATTCCCACGGGAACCCCCCTGACTGGTCAAGTAGTTGGCCTCTTCTTCCGAATCAGATTCGTCTCCGCCTTTTAGCGCCACAGCTTTCACTTTTTCGGTCTTCCCTGATAATAAGTGCTTTGTCAGAAGATCCAATTGTGTTTTTATGTGCGCCATGTCTTGCTCACGTTCTTCTTCTCTTCTTCTTTGGTCTGCAGACATGCCAATAGATAAAGTGGGGCTTGCTACCTCGGAGTCCCTGGTATGCCAAGCTCTACTTTGCTTAGTTATTCGATCTAGCATATTGCTTGCTTGACCAAAGGTAAGGTCCATAAAAGAACCTCCAGCTGCGTTGTCCACCACTGGTTTAGTTATTGAATTCAAGGCTCTATACAAGATCTCCATGAGGTGAACATTAGTCATGTGATGGTTTGGGCATCTCGCTAGCTTTGTCTTGAACCTCTCCCATGTTTCGTGAAGAGCTTCAGAGGGAAGCTGACGAAAGTTGCTGATTTCATCTCTCAATTGAGCCCTCTTGGATGGAGGAAAGAATCTTTCTAGGAAAGCGTCTCTCAATTGCCTCCAATTTGTAATTGAATCAGGAGTCAGCCCATTCAACCATAGTGTTGCCTCCCTAGACAGAGACAATGGAAATAGACGTAATCGAATAGCATTCTGACCAACACCAGGATTGTCAAAAGATTTGCATGTAGAAATAAAGTTGATGAGATGCATATTCGGATCATCGCCTGCTAGTCCACCAAATAATCCCTTGAGTTGCAATAACTGAATCATGGTGCTAGTGATGTTGAACTTGGCTCCGGGCGCTAATGGTGGTGGAATTATAGCTCCAGTGGCTCCGGCACCATCAAGATCATCATCATCCTCATCGAAAGCTGGTTGCAAAGGTTGGCGATCATACCTATACCGCGCTTGTCGACCTCTTCGATTGGCAGGTGTTATAATTTCAGCATCACGCCTAGGGTTCAGTAACTCGTCATCACCTAAATCTTCATCGTCAGGATTTGTTGCTCGTCCAGGATTATCAATGTTTTGTTGTTGGACTTGAGCAGCGGCAAGAGCAGCTAATCTTGCTTGCTCGTGTTGAGCAGCCATCCTGTCGATTTCATCTTGTGCTTCCATTCTTCTAATTCGTTGTGGTTCCGGATTGATTGGTAATAACGGTAGGCCTGTACTTCTAGTATGGGGCATGCACTAAAGTAAAAACCTGCAATAAACAAAAACAAAAACTAAACGTAAAAGTACGAGAATCTTTAACCAAAGGGTCTAGTAATTATTACGAACTTGATTGACACTCGTATTCCCCGGCAACGGCGCCAATTTTTGATAACGCTCAATCTACAGCTCTCGTGGGAGTGTAAAGCGGTCGTTAGCAAATATAGAACCCAACCTGGGTTGGGTGTCGATCCCATAGGGAATAGCTTGGCCAACAAGTAAGCAAAATTACTAAACTTTTGGTGCAAGTCTCGTAAGAAGGGGGGATTGTAATATGTAACCAAAACAATAAAGTAAAAGCTGAAAATAGCAAAGTAAAAAGAGAGAGATTGTTACGTAGGTTGTAGACAATGAGAATTGAGGTGTTGGGGTTATGTCCACCTTCTGAGGTATACGTCTCTATCGGCTATGAGTGTGTAGTGTCTTGACATGCAATTGCTTATAGAGAATTGTAGTCGATGGTAAATCCAAGCGTCTCTCGACCTGAACAAGGACTATTTCACTTTAACTCTCTCGAGCTTAAAGCGTGTCTAACGGTACGAATTCTCCAAGAGGTTAGTCCAGTTACGGCACTAGCTTTTTAATAGGAAAGGGTGTCCTACTACCTTGACATTATCTTTTTTCCAGACAAATAGCCTTTCTCTCGAACAAGTTAAATGTTAGACTGGCGTATTCTTGCGTTTGCAACCGCAAAGAATGTAGATTAAGATGAAGAGCGTAATGATATAAGCAATATACGTGTCTTGAACTCACAACTCACAGCAGTAGATAGTAACTCATTCGGCTTCCATAACCCCAACTAAGAGGTTTAGTTACCCATGAATGCGAAGGATATCACGTTTTGCATGGGGGATGGCGTGAGAAGTGGGTGTTTAGGCGTGTGGTTTTGGTGATTCCCTAGCAAGTAATGATTCTCTTGTTGTGGAATAGATGAATAGAAGAGTAGATTAGAAGTGTTTGTGGTGGAAGATGAGAGGGATGGAAGAAAATTAATTCTTGAATTAAGTGAAGGATAGAAAGATTTAGAGTTAAGAATGTCTGAATGAATAAAAATCTCTAACATGATAGGGTATTTATAATACTCCTATCCTACTCCTACTAAGCTAATGAAATAAATAACCAAATCCTAATATACTAATGAAATCCTTGACCCAAATGTACTAGGGTAAGGTTACAATTTCATAATCCAAATAGACTAGTAAAACACATAACCTAATTATACTAGGTTAATGTATCTTTGTAACAATCCAGCTTTGTGTCTGTAAGTCCCCAAAGTCTTCAGAAATGTTGTTTTAGCCCGGGACAGATTTTCCATGCAGCAGATTTGGTCCTTATGCGTCCTGCACCTTTCTACTTCGTTTGTGAGCTTTCTTTTGCGTCAAGTAAGCCGTAAAATGCTGTATTTTGCATCATTTATACCTGAAATTTTCCTAATCATGTTTGTCAGCTCATTTACAGGAAAAAGGACTAAAAGTGCATGAAATATATAATTAGTTGTCAAAACTAGGCTAAAATATGGGCAAAATATATTGATATAGGCACGTAAATTCGCCTATCATCAGTAATATGTGTATTTATACATGTATATGAGTTCAAAAACTCATTTTCATCATCAATCATTGAGGAAGAACAAACCCTAGCCAAATTTGACCTTTAAATTACTTTTGATTCAACCGTAGAAATTCCAAAGTATTCCGATACTGCGTTTGTCATCTCTAGAGCTTCGAGCGACACCTATTATTTGTGCAAACAGGATTGCATAATCAAGAGGTGAATTCTAAGGTATGAATATTGTTTGCCTTTGTTCTTTTCCATATGTATATGTGTGATAGAGAATTATATGTATTGGTTGTTATTGAAAGGTGATGGAAATAGGGTTATGGACTATTTTACATGGTTTGGTTGTATTGAATTGTGGAAGGTGTATATGGTAATTGAGTTATGGAAGGTGGATATGGTAATTGAGTTATGGAAGGTGGATATGGTGATATACTATTGAATTGATGATTATTTATATTTATGGCTCAATTTGGTTTAATGGATTGGTTGGAAGGATAAATGAATCCAAACTTGATATTGGAGGATGTTGTATGAATATGCATGGAATATGAATGTAATTGGAGTATAAGAGGGTTAAAGTGACACCCTTTATGGTGTAATTAAGGGTTACTACTTAACCACTAGTTTGGTGAATTCAAATAATTGAATTGTGATGTTTAGTTGCTAATACTAGATTTCTATATATGTTCATTGTAGATAAGTAATCCAAAAAGACGAAAAGTCCATTTGGGACTAGTATTGAGGGTTGACAGTCAGGTATGTAAAGCATACTCTATACCATATCTTTGGCATGAAAGGGAACAATTTTTCTATTAAGAAAGTTTCCAAAGTTATTCAGTAACATGTGATCCATAATGGTTTTGTATGATGTCCTACATTACCAATGAACTTGTTTCCATCCTACATGATGTCAAGACATTCTAATACTTACTTGTTTTCCAAATCTTACATGTTTATTGCACTAATGAATGTTAGAAGGTATCTAGTTACTCAAACAAGATCCCTGTGCTATTAATGACTCCAAAACATTTCATTGATATACCAATAAGTTCCTACTTCATTGTTATGGCATTGATGACTCCAAAAGACTTAATTGATGTGCCAATGAGTTCTTACTTCATTGTTATTGCATTGATGGTCTATTTATATGTCTCTTATTGATGTATCATTGTTTCAAAGTATCAAAAATATGGTGGCGAATGAAATAACAATCTCAAAGATTAATTGAATTAAGTGATGGAAGTTCTCTCTTATCGGATGGTATCCCAGAGGCATAAGCCTATCATGGGTCGATCCCTATTTATGTTTTTATGGGTGGTATCCCAGGGGAATAAGCCTATCATGGGTCGATCCCAATTGATATATACTAGAGGCATCCTAATGGTCACAGTACAGTACAGTAATGATTACAAAGATGATAAGAACGAAGGTAAAGTGATTGAATAAATACAATGTACAGGTTGTCACAAGTTCTAGTAAGTGTGGTCCACTCCTATTACGATTTATTCACTTGTTTCTGATTTTTATTGAGCTCCTATATCATATGTGATTATCTACAGCTTTACATACTCAGTACATATTTCGTACTGATATCTCCCACAGGGGACCTACATTTCATACTGCACGCATAAATACCTCAGCTCATACACCGCACAAGTAGGAGCCAGGATATCCAGTTGCTTTTGGTGAGCTCCAGTTTGCTTTGAGGTTTTCCGTGTCATATCCAGTCACTTTTGGGATTGTATAGAAGTTAGTTATATGGTGGGGTGTGTCCCAACCTTAGTTAAACTCTGTGTATTGTCTAGAGACTTTGTAGACCTAATGTACAGTCAAGGTGGTGTTTTGTTAATAGACGTGATGGCTCCAACAGCCAAGTATTGTATATACATATATATGTGTGCTCGAGCTTATACAGGTGATTATTTCCTTTTATATGCGACATGATATTGTTCGAATTTCGAGTTGTCATAGAGGTATGCATGGAAAGTATAAGGTTATGAGCTAGTTCTTCCGGGCCTCCTCGGTTACAGGTGCCAGTCCGCCCTAATAGGATTTGAGGCGTGACAATGGTATGGTATAATACTATATAATATGGTAAAATACAATGTTTGGATAGACTTTATCATTCACTGCTATTTAATTATAATTTTTTTGATTAATTTGATAGTATGATACACTATCGTAATGGGTAGATTTTCTAAAATACCCCTAATTATAATAAATTTTAAATTTTTCAATAATTATTAATAAAATAATTTTCTTTCTACAAATTTATCACAAATCGTGTCTTGTAATTATATTACGTTGTTAAATACATAAAATTTCTAACAAAATTAAAACTTTATTTTCATGAAATAATCAAGAGGAGAAAGTAAAGGGATTGGGGGTGTGGGAGTGTAGGGAGACGTGGACGTTATGTGGAATGGGGATGCTAGTTGCATCATAGAGATTGCTAGAGAAGTGTTGGGTATTACGAGGGGTCTAGCAGGATGACATAAAGGGGACTGGTGGTGAAATGAAAAAGTTAAGAAGAAAGTAGAGATTAAGAAGGGGGTGTATGTTAAGTTGATTGAGAGGAGAAACGGGTGAATGGGGAGGTATATAAAGTAGCAAAAAAAGAGGCTAAGCTAGCAGTTACGACTGCTAATACAACAGCATTTAAGAGCTTGTATGCGGGGTTAGAGAAGAAAGGCAGGGAAAAGAGGTTGTATAGGCTTGCTAATGCTAGGGAGCGGAAGGGTCGGGAACTCGACCAAGTTAAGTGTATTAAGGGGGAGGATGGTAGAGTTTTAGTGAAGGATGTCCACATTAAAAAGAGATGGCAGGAGTATTTTCATAGGCCTTTGAACAGGGAGGGGTACAGAGGCATTGAGTTAGGGGAGCTGGAGCACTCGAAGGAGAGACGCGATTTCAGTTATTGTAGACGCTTTAAGGTTGAGAAGGTCAAAGAGGCTATTCGTAGGATGCGGAGGGAAAGGGCAACGGGGCCTAATAAGATTTTGGTGGATTTTTGGAAGTATATAGGTGGGGTTGGTTTAAGGTGGTTGACTGATTTGTTTAACGATATTTTCAAAACGGCGAGAATGAGGCTTGGAGATGGAGTTCTTTGATTCTGTTATATAAAAATAAGGGTGACATTCAGAGTTGTACCAACTATAGAGGTCTCAAGATGTTGATTCATACTATAAAGATTTAAGAGAGGGTGGTTGAGTGGAGATTGAGGAGGATCATATTCATTTCGGAGAATCAGTTTGGTTTTATGCCTGGTCGCTCGACGACAAAGGCAATCCACCTGGTAAGGATACTGGTCGAGCAGTATAGAGAAAGAAAGAGGGATTTGCACAAGGTGTTCATTGACCTAGAGAAGACGTATGAAAAATTCCCTAGAGAGGTTCTTTGGAGATGCTTATAGGCGAGAGGGGTCCCGATGGCGTACATCAGAGTTATTAAGGACATGTACGATGGAGGGATGACTCGGGTGAGAATGGCAGGAGGGGACTCAGAGCATTTTTCGATCGAGATAGGGTTGCATCAGGGTTTGAATCTTAGTCCATTCCTATTTGCATTAGTGATGGACGCATTAACGCGGAGCGTTCAAGACCAGGTGCCTTAGTGTATGTTTCTTGCGGACGATGTAGTGTTGATTGATGATACGCGGTGGGGTGTGAATGAAAAATTAGAGGTTTGGAGGCAAACCCTTGAATCTAAGGGGTTCAGGTTAAGTAGGTCTAAGACAGAGTATATGGAATGTAAGTTTAGTGACTTGAGGTAGGACAATGATGTGTTGGTGAGGTTGGATTCCTAGGATGTTTGTGAGAGGGATAGTTTTAAGTATCTTGGGTCTATGATTCAGGAGAATGGCATGATTAAAGAGGATGTCTCTGACTATATTGAAGCAGGTTGGATGAAGTAGAGGCTCGCCTCGGGAGTGTTGTGTGATAAGAAGTGATACTTAATCTTAAAGGCAAATTCTACAGAGTGGCAGTTCATCCAGCCATGCTATATGGAGCAGAGTGCTGGCCAGTCAAGAACTCCCACATTCAAAAGATGAAGGTGGCAGAAATAAGAATGTTGCATTGGATGTATGGACTTACTAGAGGGGATAGAGTTAGGAATGAAACTATCCAGGAGAAGGTGAGAGTGGTTTCGACGGAGAACAATATGCGAGACGGAAGGTTGAGATGTTTGGACATGTGATGAGGAAGGGCACGGATGCCCCAGTTCGTAGGTGTGAGAGGCTTGCATTGGATGGCTTCAGGAGAAGGAGAGGTTGCCGAAGAAGTACTGGAGGGAAGTGATTAGACATGACATGGAACAACTTCAGCTTACTAATGACATGGCCCTAGATAGGAACGTGTGGAGGTCGCAGATAAGGGTAGAAGGCTAGGATGTATGCGTGGGTTTTAGCAAGTAGTACAAAAGCTCATATATAGCCGGGTTAGTAATCCTAGGACTGTGTCCATAGGTAGGAACCCCTAGTTAGGAGGGTTTGGGTGTGGCGGGTGTCTTTGGTCTGTGAGTGTATGTTATTACTAAGTGGGGGTTATATTCCTGATGTCCTATTTCTTATCTCTTATTTCATATTGCGCTTATTTATCTGATAACGCTCAAACTACAGCTCTCGTAAGAGTGTAAGAGGTCGCTGTCAAATATAGAACCCAACTGGGTCGGGTGTAGAATCCCACAGGGAATACTTGGTCACTAAGTAAGCAACGATTAGTAGACTGTTGATCGAAAATTCTACAAAAAGGGGGGATTTAATTGTAGCGTGAATTAAGAGTATCAAAGTAACAAAGAAAATCGGAATGTTTAGTAGGTTTTAATCAATGAGAATTTTAAGTTAGGGTTATGTCCACCTTATGAGATCTACGTATCTATTGGCTATGAGTTATGCGAAATTCCGACATGCATGCGCTTATAGAGATTCGTATTTTATGGTAAATCCTAGCGTCTTTCGACCATCGCAGATTATCTCACTTTAACTCTTTCGAGCTTAAAGCGTATCTAATGGTACGAATTCTCTAAGAGGTTAATCCAGTTACGGCACTAACTTTTAAACAGGGGTTGGTAGCCCTATTTCCTTGTCATTCTCTCTTTTCCAGACATGTAACTTTTCTTTCGAACAAGTTAATGTTATACTGGCGTATTCTATATGTTTGCAACCACAAGAATTCAATTAAGATAAAGAGAGTAATGATATAAGCAGCATACGTATCAAGAATTTACAAACTCATAGCAATAGATAGTATATCATAAGGCTTCCATAACCCTAACAGAGAAGTTTAGCTACTCATGAGTGCAACGGAAAACACAATAGACATTATCATCATACCAAAATAATAACAATCTCACGTGAAGTATATTTTGGTGTCACTTGTGGCATGATTTCCTTGCTAGTAACGTTTCTCTTGTCGTGAAAATTAAAAGTCGAATAGATGAAGAATAATGTTTGAAAATGAATTTTTGAAGAAGGGAAAGAATAGAAAGGGGGATAAGAAGAGAATGCTGAAAAGTTTCAGCAAAATAGGGTTTATATAACATCCATATCCTAGTCCTATTGAAATAGGGTTTTTATCCTTGTCCTAGTCCTACTGGGTTACTGCATACTTGTCCTAATCCTACTAAGTTACTGCTGATCCCCCAAGTCTTTAGAAATGCTGTTTTTGCCCGGGACAAGTTCTCCATGCATCACTTTTAGTCCACAAGCTTCCAGAAGCTGCCTTCCTTCTTACATGAAGTTTCCTTTGGCGTCCAATTTCCATAAAATGCTGAAATCTTCATCATTTATACCTGAAAACTTGCTAATCACGTTGGTTAGCTCACTTACAGGAAAAAGGACTAAAAGTGCAGGAATTATATATTTTGTCCTCAAAACTTAGCTAAAATATGGGTAAATTATAGTACTTTAGGCGTGTAAATACGCCTAACATCAACACCCCACACTTAAAGCTTTGTTCGTCCTCTAACAAGATATCATGTCCATGTAAACATCTACTTGGGATTTCACAGTAACGGTACAAAATATTCATCAAGACAGGCACGACAATTATTAACAAAGAGTAGTTTTCTTGATCTATACTAGAAACAATTCCACCTCCAACCTAGACTCGTGATGATGGTTAATTCGTATTCAAAAGTTAAGGCACAAGGAATCATACAAGACTACCAAAAACTCTTCAACCATGTGTGTCTCACAATATATCACCCATAATCACTCACAAGTTTTTCATTTTTCGAAACATGGGTATAAGATTTTCCTTGCTCTCACTCTCACAAAGAATTCATATGTTGCAACTGATGACCATAGACTTGCCCTTAGTGTAATGCTCTACTAATATCAGAATGCTAAGCTTAGGATCAATTAGGTCTTTACAGGTTGTAATGTAGGCTAAGGGATGGGTAGGACTATTTTGGCCAGAAATAGTGACTAAGTTCCCTAAGCGCTTTAATACATCACATTATGCCATTTACACTTTCTTTTAAGCAACCTTTCTACTTTCTTTTAATCTACCACCCCTTCTCACCTCTTTTGTTATTCGATTTTAAACAGAACTAACTTTTTAGTTTTCCTTTCCTTTTTCTTTTTTTTTATAACACACCTCTATGATAGCCACTCTTTTTCATAACTAATTCAAGCACCAATACATTCGAAGGCATCACTCTCACGCAATTTCCTCTTATTTTGTCATATAACTTTACAATTTAAAGTGCTTAGGAATTTGGATCAAATTATTGTCTTGAAAAAAAATGGATTAGGCTACATATGAGGTTGTTAAAGAAAATGGCTAAAGGCTCAAAGGGGTTGACTAGGATAATGTCCATGGGTAGGTAAAATGAAGGTAAACAATCACAGGTTGCCAAAGAAATGCCTAAATCATCTCCTAAACCCACACTCTTTATTTCGCTTTACACACACACCAAGCAAGTTCTAGCATCAGCCACAAACACAGAATATACTATCACCTCACACACACAAGGCACATGGTCGACTTTATTAGGAGTAGTATAGACTCTTGACCCAACAGATGAAGGAATTAAACCACATACTTATCACATAATGAGTCACATTTAGAGCCTAAACGTCTCAATAGTAATGATTTTATCACAGACTCTTGTCATAATACCATGCTGCCTATCAGAACAACTTTATGCAAAGTTTTTAAAAAAATTCTAAAATTTAACTACTAAACAAACATAAAAAAAAATGTAAATGCAGATAAAGAAGTATAGCAGACAAATACCAGCACCCCACACTTAGACGGGACACACTGCCCTCAGTGGAAGATAAATAAGAAGAACCTGGTTAGTCGGACTCCTCTTCTATGTCTGGGGTCATACCCCCTGCATGGAAATCATTATCAGAGTCGTCGTCATCAGAGTTCTCCTCTACGTCGGAGTCTGGCATTCTGCGATCATCATCGGTTGGCACGTCATCATCAAGAGGTTCCTCAAAGTATACCCCTACTCCACATATTGCCCTTGCATGCTCATTCATTGGGTAGTCATAATCCAACTGTTGGAGCTCTGCAGCAGTTGGAACACTACTTCTGCTCATCATGGTAAACCGAGTCATGCCATAAAGATGGAGAAAGAAACTTTCATCCCGAGCATGTCGTTCTGCGGTAGTCAGGTTGACGCATGCATAGATTCAGTATCTTTAACCTTTGTAAGGTCAACCTTCTTTGGATTGTGTGGAAGCTTATGATCTGCAGGTTCCTCTTTGATGTCCTCCTTCCTCAATATTGCAGTCAACAGATTGCCAAAGCTGAAGTGGGACCTCTTGTGCAGCCTAGCCTTACGCATTGAAGATCGAATAATCGCCCCAATGTTGATGGGACGTTCGTCATCAATGCGTACAACAAGCACACTCTATCTCGTGTAATCTTTGTGTACTGAGTCCCTGCAATCAAGCAAGAGTTGACTATCCGCAGCCATATCTGTGCTTCTCTATTCAAGGAAGCATATGGGAAGGTGTTGCCGACCGGTGTCCTTGTGTCTACTCCAACGTACCATTGATCTTGTTCCGCACAGTGTGTGTCTGATTGCCCTGTACGGAGGTCTATTATAAAGCTCCTTGAGTGGTGATGGATCAACAGATGGAAAGGCTAGAAAAGAGTTGAAGAACTCTGCATTTAGCTACAAAACTTGGCCTCTAATCTTTACTTCGCTCCCTGTAGTCTTTGGAGACCAATTGGCATAGAATTCTCTTGTTAGATCAATATTGCATTTTCCCATATCTCGGAAAATGAAATCAAGATGTAACGCTATTATCTTGGTTAATATGCGAGGTTCTTTCTTTGCTAGGCTTTCCTTTTGTATCAACTCCACATGAACATATTTTTTTACTTTGTTGTTCCTGTACCACTCCTTGCCTTCCTTCTCTAGGACCCATTTTATTCCAGACATGCGGCGAGGTATCTGTAGTGAGGAGGATTTAGCTTGCTCTTTTCTTTCTCTTTTCTGCCCTTTCTGTGAGGTGGATGCTTTTTCCTTTCCTGGTCGACTTTTTGGTGCCATTGAGCCTAAAAACAAAGTCATGTTAGCCTTATTTTGGTAAGATTCAGTTGATAGACAAACAACAGTGGCACCACCCCACACTTAATTCGTTGGCACAACTAATTAGGTAAACGATGTCGATTATTCAGATTTCATTGCCATACAATTTGGTGTTATGTTCCAACAATATATTCAGTGCAGTCATACTTTTCATGTCATCTTAACTATCTTGTTCAACTCTATTTCATGTAATCTTGTCCATGCTTTATGGTTTTCATTAATGCACTTTTGGAACAAGATAACTACGTAGAGATCGAATCAAGTTTATGGTGTAGAAATAATCACAACATATCATGCTTGTATTCAATTATGATCGAGCCATTCAAGATATTCCAACGTTCAACTTACATGACTATGTGATTAACTTTACCATTTCAATTCTGCAACAAGATGACAGTGTATAACAATCAACTACAAATTGGAACAAAGTCTAGAATACCCTTACGTATTCGTTTACTTACTTAGTTGTATCACGACAAATCAACATATTCGAATCACCAAGACTACTTCATGATTTAACAAATCATTATAGGCGTAGTATTGTAATGACTACGGAATATAAAAGAAGATCAAAGAAGTACTTACTTGGTTGATGGCCTTGGAAGATGTTTTTGCAAAGTTAAAAGAGCAAAAAGAAAATTTTTGAGAGAATTTAGAGTGGTAGGCGGCGCTTAGGTTGGATTTGCAATGAGTTTTTGTTTTAAGACTAAGGTTTTATTTATAGGAAAAGCTTGGTTCGGGTTTTGACCCATTTGGAATCGGATTTGGAGACCAAAAGTGAGCATAGGCGGCGCCTAATGCTTTGCCTATGCTTGGTATAGGTGGCGCCTTTTGCAAAGCCTTGTTGAGCATAGGCGGCGCCTATGCTATGGCATTGTTGGGCATAGGCGGCGCCTATGCCATGCCATTGTAGAATCCGAGACCAAAGGCTTTTGCATAGGCGGCGCCTATGCTATAGCATTGTTGGGCATAGGCGGCGCCTATGCTATGGCATTCTAGATTCTGAGAGCTTAGGTCATAGCATAGGCCATGCCTTGTTCGTTGCCTAGATTTACATAGGCCTTGCCTTGTTCGTTGCCTAGATTTTCATAGGCAATGCCTAACCCATAGCCTTTTCTTCATCATTCCTAACTGACCACCTTCAACATGAACCGCTTCCAAATCAAAATTTGAAACCAATCTCCTCCTTTACACCTCTTGTACCTACACTTACTCAAAAACAACAAAAATGATTAGAATGATGGGTTGCCTCCCATCAAGCGCCTTAGTTTTGGTCGTGGCTCAACAAAATCCTAGGAAAACAAAAACAACAAAAATAATTAAAAACGATGGGTTGCCTCCCATCAAGCGCTTGATTTATTGTCGCGGCACGACATAGCTATCTCGATTACTTAGACTTCATCGAGATAGATGCTGGATCGTTTTCTGAATGGATTCAGACGACAATGATGCTTACTTATAGGCATGCAATCTTCTTTGAGATGACCCTTGTGCATACATATCCCAGGAGGAATACCAATTATATCATCAGTAGTCCAACCCATAACTCTCTTGTATCTCTTCAGAGCAGAGATGAGAGCCTCTATGTGTTGTTCACGTAAATCATCCGCCACACTCATAGGAAGTGTATTTCCACTTCCCAAGAACGCATACCTTAGATAATTAGGGAGCTCTTTTGATTCTAGCACTGGGGGCTCTTCAATGGAAGTCTTTGCTGTTGGTGACGGTTAATTCTTAAGATCAAGGTCCGGTTGCTTAGGAGTATTAGAATAGGACCCTATTTCTGTTAGAGCACACATAGTTTCTTCATGTTCTTGAGCCTCCGCACGCTCAAAATTCAGCAACTCATCAGATAGTGACTCATCAGTAAGCTGCTTTTCTACAGATAATTCTTTGTCATCCTTATAATTAACTTCAGCTACAGAGAACACATCCATATCTTCGGGCTGCTTCATTGCTTTGCATACATCAAAACGGACCACTTCGCCATTCAACCAAAATAAAAGCTCATTAGCTCTTATGTCAATAAGCACACTTCCAGTTGCGAGGAAAGGGCGTCCCAAGATTATGGGAACTTCAGAATCCACCTCGCAATCCAAAACAACAAAGTCTGCAGGAAAGCCGAAGGTGGAAACCTTCACCAACACATCATTTAAGATACCAACAGGTCGTTTTACCGACCTATCTGCCATCACGAGCCGCATATTGGTTGGTGTAGGGTCGCCCAACCCCAACTTTCTGTAGACGGATAGTGGCATCAAATTGATGCTTGCTCCCAAATCGCACAATGCCTTAGAAAAATTCATAGATCCAACCGTACAAGGAATAGTGAAAGCACCAGGGTCTGCCTTCATCTGTACTAAGGACCTTGTGGCAATTGCACTGCAATGATGAATATTATCTGCCGGCTCATAGCTTACTGCCCGCTTCTTTGTTAAAAGGTCCTTCATGAATTTAGCGTACCCAGGCATCTGTTCCAGTGCCTCCACCAAAGAAACATTAATAGTCAGCTGCTTCAACATCGTCATGAATTTACTGAACCTTGTATCATCCGCCTTCTTCTTCAGTCTCTGCGGAAAAGGTGGTGGTGGAAGGGGAATCGTTTTCTCCACTACTTCCTTTTTATCTTGCTTACGATTATCAGCCTTTTCAGGTGTGTCATCAGCCTTTTTCTTCAATCTCTGAGGAAAAGATGGGGGTGGAAGAGAAATAGTTTTCTCATGAATGCGCTCCTTCTGATTTTCAACTTCTACAGAATCATCACAATCTTCGTCAATAACAATCTCCTCTATATCATCAACCACCTGCTTGCCTTTAGACGGATTGTCTAACACCTTACCGCTCCTGGTAGTAATATCCCTACATGATCCATCATTCCTTGGATTTTGCACAGTGTCACTAGGTAAAGTGTCAGCTTTTCTTTGGTTGATTGTCGCTGATAGTTGACTCAATTGTTGCTCCAGCTGTTTTATTACAGTAGAATGCGAGTCAACCAATTGATTCATTGAGGACAAATCATTTATTACCTCAGTTACTCCTGTGTTAGTTGCCTCCACTCCTTTCAACAGCTTAGCCATCATATCTTCCATGGACATATTTCCAGAACCAGAGGCAGCGGCGTCACGTCTTCCAGGAGGAACATACAAACCACTCCTGTCAGTCTTGTTCTTCCAACTACCTTGATCACGGTCCTTGTTTCCCGATTTATCATAATAGTTCTGACCTTGGTTTCCTTGGGCATTGCCTCAGAAACCCCCTGATTATTCAAGTAGTTAGCTTCTTCTTCAGAATCGGATTCACCTCTTGCCTATGACACAACAGCTTTGACTTTTTCGGTCTTCCCTAATAATAAGTGCTTGGTAAGAAGATCCATCTGTGTTTTTATGTGCGTCATATCTTGATCGCGTTCCTCCTCTCTTCGCCTTTGTTCTGCAGTCATGCCAATAGATATAGTAGAGCTTGTTACCTCAGAATCCCTGGTATGCCAAGCTCTACTTTGCTTTGTCATACGATCTAGCATATCACTTGCCTGAATAAAAGTAAGGTCCATAAATGATCCTCCAGCCGCATTATCCACCACTGGCTTAGTTACCGAATTCAAGGATCTGTATAATATCTCCATCAAGTGGACATTGGTCATATGGTGATTTGGGCACCTCATAAGCTTCTTCTTGAACCTCTCCCATGTTTCGTGGAGAGCTTCAGTTGGAAGCTGTCGAAAATTGCTTATCTCATCTCTTAATTGTGCTCTCTTGGATGGCGGATAGAATCTTTCTAGGAAAGCGTCTTTCAATTGCCTCCAATTAGTGATAAAATCAGGAGTCAGCCCATTCAACCATAGAGTTGCCTCCCCATATAGAGACAATGGAAATAAGCGCAGTCGAATTGCATTCTGCCCAACGCCTGGATTGTCGAATGACTTGCATGTAGAGATAAAGTTGATTAGATGCATATTCGGATCATCACCTGCAAGTCCACAAAATAACCCCTTGAGTTGAAATAGCTGAATCATGGTGCTGGTGATATTGAACTTGGCTCCAGGTGCCAAGGGCAAAAGAATAATAGCTCTGTGGCACCAGCTCCGTCCAGGTCGTCATCATCATCATCAAAAGGCATCTGCATAGCGCGGCATTCAGGCCTAAATCTGGCTTGACGATCTCTTCTTTTTACAGGTGTCTCCACCTCAGCATCACGCCTAGGGTTTAGTAGCTCTTCATCACCTAGGTCCCCATCGTCAGGATTTGTTGTCTGCCCAGGGTTATCAGTATTCTGTTGATGTACTTGGGTAGCGGCCAATGCAGCTAGTCTAGCCTGCTCCTGTTGAGCAGTCCTTCTCTCAATGTCACGTTCTGCATCCATCCTTCCAATAAGTTGCGATTCAGGGTTTATGGGTAATAATGGTTGTCCCGAACTTCGAGTATTTGGCATGCACTGAACAAAAACCTGCAGAAAACAAAAACAACAACTAAAAGTAAAGTACGAGAATCTTTGACCAAAGGGTCTAGTAATTATCACAAACTTAGTTGACAACCGTATTCCCCGGCAACGGCGCCAAAATTTGATAACGCTCAAACTACAGCTCTCGTAAGAGTGTAAGCGGTCGCTGTCAAATATAGAACCCAACTGGGTTGGGTATCGAATCCCACAGGGAATACTTGGTCACTAAGTAAGCAACGATTAGTAGACTGTTGATCGAAAATTCTACAAAAGGGGGGGATTTAATTGTAGCGTGAATTAAGAGTATCAAAGTAACAAAGAAAATCAGAATGTTTAGTAGGTTTTAATCAATGAGAATTTTAAGTTAGAGTTATGTCCACCTTATGAGTTCTACGTATCTATTGGCTATGAGTTATGCGGAATTCCGACATGCATGCGCTTATAGAGATTCGTATTTTATGGTAAATCCTAGCGTCTTTCGACCATCACAGATTATCTCACTTTAACTCTTTCGAGCTTAAAGCGTATCTAATGGTACGAATTCTCCAAGAGGTTAATCCAGTTATGGCACTAACTTTTAAACATGGGTTGGTAGCCCTATGTCCTTGTCATTCTCTCTTTTCCAGACATGTAACTTTTCTTTCAAACAAGTTAATGTTATACTGGCGTATTCTATATGTTTGCAACCACAAGAATTCAATTAAGATGAAGAGAGTAATGATATAAGCTGCATACGTATCAAGAGTTCATAAACTCATAGCAATAGATAGTATATCATAAGGCTTCCATAACCCTAACAGAGAAGTTTAGCTACTCATGAGTGCAACGGAAAACACAATAGACATTATCATTATACCAAAATAATAACAATCTCACGTGAAGTATGTTTTGGTGTCACTTGTGGCGTGATTTCCTTGCTAGTAGCATTTCTCTTGTCGTGAAAATTAAAAGTCGAATAGATGAAGAATGATGTTTGAAAATGAATTTTTGAAGAAGGGAAAGAATAGAAAGGGGGATAAGAAGAGAATGCTGAAAAGTTTTAGCAAAATAGGGTTTATATAACATCCATATCCTAGTCCTATTGAAATAGGGTTTTTATCCTTGTCTTAGTCCTACTGGGTTACTGCATACTTGTCCTAATCCTACTAAGTTACTGCTGATCCCCCAAGTCTTTAGAAATACTGTTTTTGCCCGGGACAAGTTCTCCATGTATCACTTTTAGTCCACAAGCTTCCAGAAGCTGTCTTCCTTCTTACGTGAAGTTTCCTTTGGCGTCCAATTTCCGTAAAATGCTGAAATCTTCATCATTTAGACCTGAAAACTTTCTAATCACGTTGGTTAGCTCACTTACAGGAAAAAGGACTAAAAGTGCAGGAATTATATATTTTGTCCTCAAAACTTAGCTAAAATATGGGTAAATTATAGTACTTTAGGCGTGTAAATACGCCTAACATCATTATCTTATCTCGTATTGCTCTGATTTCTATTTTATTATGTCTTATCTCTTTTTATGTTATGCTATTCATCATGCTTCATGTTTCATTACGCTTTTGTATACTATTCTCTATCTTGAGCCGGGGGTCTATCGGAAACAGTCTCTCTACTTCTTTGGAGGTAGAGGTATGGACTGCGTACATTTTACCCTTCCCAGATCCCACTTTGTGGGAATACACTGGTTTTTTTTTTGTTGTTGTTGTTGTATACAATATTACTTTTTTTATGGGGTGATGATGTGAAAGAGTATAAACTAATTGCTCTCTTACCACTAGACCAATTACACGTCTTTTTTGGAATAAATTTTAGCTATGAATGTTATATTATCATTAAGGAATCATAGGTCAAAATCTATTCTTACTAAAAGTTTTAGTTTTATTTACACATATATGCTCTGTGTTGAAGATGTTGGATTCATGTGAAACCAAAAATTGTGTTCTTCCTTTGTCACTACTTGTGCATCGTTGATTTTTTCTTATTGGTTCGTGACATGGTTAATGTACATAGTATTACAGAATTTATATAATAATGTATGTAGATGATTTATAGGGATTGAATATTTAAAGAATAAAATAGGATTAGAAAATATTAAGGGCATAATCGAAAAAAGAAATAAGAAAATCATAGGATACCCCCAAATCCATGATTCTAAAAATTAAGGGATTTCGGGGATGTTTGAATGAACTTATTTAGTTGGCTTAAAGGCTATAAGTCAAAAGCCAAAAGCAGGTAACAACCTACTTTTGTCTTTTGACATTTTTTAATTTTACTTTCCAAGCTAAAGTAAAGTGCTTTTAAGTACTTTTTATTCTTGCCAAACACTTTCAAAAATAAAAAAAATGCTTAAAAGCCAAAAACATAAGAAAACAATCAAAACAAACATGATTCTCTTGATAACCACATCATACCATACCATATCACTTTAAACCACCATCCAAACAAGCACTAAGATTCAAATAATATTTTAATATGTTATACACATATTTAGTTTAAATCCTAAAATTTAAAATTCCTTAATTACATTCATAAATTTCATGCTCACACAAATTACAGCACATAAAATAATACGCAAAAAGTGGAAATATTAAATTTTATACCTATGTTTTAAAGGACCATAGCCTTGATTAGATTATATTTAAATCCTAAATTCACCTTGAAATACAATTATGGGAGGCATTAGTCCATAAAAATATGACCCGCCTTGTCCAAGTTTGTATGTGTTGATGACCCTTCTATTTATTAACTCAACTCATTTTGATTCTCCTCCCTGATTCAACTCATTCTAGAGGTTGGATTGAGATAATATATATACATATGTATATTTATATATATATATATATATATATATATATATATATATATATATATATATATATATATATATATATATATATCATAATAATAATAATAAAAAAAGATTTTGCATTAGGTAATTAAATAAATTATTGTATAAAGACAACCAAAGAAATTGAAATTATGTAAGTGCTGATGGTTGAATGTTGACTCATTATTTAGTTTATCTTAATTTATTCTGGATCTAACTAACTTTTGAGATAACTAATTCAGCTCATTTTGATGCGTCCAAATTCATTCAATCCATCTATTTGACACCCTTAAATAGAATGTACAAAGGATCGGACAGGGAATGGGTTAGTATCGACCCATCACCAAATTTAAGCAACTAATTGAGATTTAGGAAACATCAAATTTTTTATAGATGAGTATACTCTTGGAGCAAAGAGACGACATTGTCTCTTTCATATATCAATTACATGTCCAAATCAGGTCAAGGAAAAAATAACTTGACCTCTCTGAACCCTATAATTATAGGGTACCCTACAAGAAAAATTAAGGGTTTGTTAAATGCATTATTTGATTATGATGAGTGATATCTATTCCTTTGAGCTGTCCAATGGGATCCAAAAATTGGTGAGCATGTGGTTTTGCATTTAATGCTTCTTTTGGCCACTTATAACGACTCTTCCATTCTGTGTATGCGGTCTTGTTTCTTCCTTTCAATCTTGTCTGACGATAAAATAATTTGATACACAATACTGCTAAAATATACATTTGTAAAACGATTGTGAATGGTTCCCAGTGATATGTATTTAACATTCTTCAAGATTTAACCATCATTCAAATACAGATATTCATATGTATCATGTACCAGAGTTTGCAAAGTTAATTTTCATAAAACGATAAAAAAAATTTAGTTGCAATTGATTCAGCACGTCGAGGAATATTAAATCTTGGCAGAGGCGCAAGTTGAAGAAAAAGATATAAAATATATAAGGATTTTCTTATTTTACTTTACACGGTTTTCGGCAATGTGCACATTTAGAAGGCCTTAAGTTTTTCGTTTAGGAATTTTTTCTTATAATTTTATTTAAAATTAATTGTTTTTAGCTCTTTTAGAAGCAAAATCATTAATGAATGTCTTCTTCTAATAATTCTTTTTCGGTTGAGTCTATAGCTTAGTCATTTAATTTTTCTTAAAAAATTGTTGACCTTAGATAAAATTTTATTAATTTCACTTTTAAAAAAATTGTATATGTACAATTTCTCTTAGCACTTGCATTCTAAAAAGGGAAAGTTTCAAAAATAGCAACAGTTGGCACAAAATTCACCTTTTATAGCCACACTTTACAATATTATCATTTATAACCGATGTATTCGATTTACATCCGTTGTATTCTCTTTTACTCAATAGTCCATATTCAAATAAAACATAAATACATTAATCACCTTTTATATTTTATATATTTTTTTATTTTTAAAAAATATGGCTACATCGGATACAAGTCATGAACGATGACGAAAACACCATAACTTCGCATTGTATTTGTATTTACCATCATTTTTTTTTTAATTTTATTCTTTTCTCTTTTTCGATTCTTTTTACTTTTTCATTTTTTTTTTCCTATTTTTGTTTTCTTTTTTATTTTTCGATTCTTTCTTTCATTTTTTGTATCTTTTGTTGTTTTCTTTTATATTCTTGTTTTTTCCTTTTTTTCGTTCTTTTTTTTTTTCTAGCTCTATCTTCTAATTTTTTTTCGTTCTTTTATTCTTTTTGATTTTCTTTTTGGTACCTTTTTTTTTTCTATCTTATATTTTTTATATTTTTGAAAAATATGGCTATTCAAGTACAAGTCACGAATAATAACAAAAATATCATATTTGCTTATCGTATTTGTAGTCACATCATCATTTATATTTTTGTATTTGTTGATACAATTATTTTGGTATTTACATTTTATAGTTCATGTTTGTTTTGGTATATATATATATATTATAGGTCACATTTGTATTTTATAGTTGGCACTTGTATTCGTATGTTATAATTTGTATTTGTGTGTTTTATAATTCACACTTGTATTTGTATGTTATAGTTCGCATTTGTATTTGTATTTTATAATTCACACTTGTATTCGTATGTTATAGTTTGCATTTGTATTTGTATTTTATATTTTGCACTTATATTTGTATGTTATAGTTTGCATTTTTATTTGTATTTTATAGTTCACACTTATATTTGTATGTTATAGTTCGCATTTGTATTTGTATTTTATAGTTCGCACTTGTATTTGTATGTTATAGTTCGCATTTGTATTTAGTTGACACTTGTATTTGTGTTTGCTAGTTTGCACCATCATTTATATTTTATACAATTCACAATTGTATTTTAAAATATTATTTTGTATTTTTTAATTGACTGAACATTGTATTTATATTTTGTGATTTCATTTTATTTGTATTTGTGTATTATTTTTATCGATGCATTTGTATTTGTAAGGAACTATTTTGTATTTATATTTGCAAGTTGACAGTATATTATATTTTTATTTTGCAATTTAATTTGTTTTATTTGTTTGTAGTTGACAAGATCATTTGTATTTTTAAACAATTGTAAAAGAAAATTTATTTTTCTTTCTATGAACACTTGTATTTATAAAATGATAAAATATACAAATATAAATATTACATTTGCATCAAATAGTACATGTTTATACAACTTGAACCATACGTATATAAAATGATACTTACTTATATACAAATATAACTGATAAATTTGAAATACAAATACTAACGATACATTTACATTGAATGACACATTGTATATTTATATATTTAAGATTCAAATAAATATAATTAATCCATATACTTTTTTGTATACAAATACAAATGATAAATTGTACATATTCACGGTTAAACTATTCAACTATAAATAATAAATTTATTTAAAATATATAGTATAATACGAATAAATATAAAATATAAAATATAAAAAATATATAGAATATAAAATACAGCAACAACAACAAAACTGAATGAAAAAAATACAAAAAAGACCAAAAAAAAGGAGAAAAACTGAAAAAGAAAAAAAATGGAAAAAAGGAGGAAAAGGTGAAAAAGGAAAACAGAAAGAGAAAACAAAAAAAATGGAATAGAAAACATGAAAGAAAAAACTGAAAGAAAAGGAGAGTAATAGAAAATAGAGAAAGAATTGTAATTAGGGATAATTAATAGGTAAGAGGGAGCTAATGAATTGTAACTAATTAAAATTTAGGCTAAATAGTGTAATTAGAAGTCTACGTTTGCTAAAGCATGTAGTTATCCCTTCTAAAAATAAGTCTAATCTATAGTTAACATATATAAATTCTAAAGGATAACTACAAAGACAAAATAAACTATGAAGAAAAAAACATAAAATAACAAATTTTAATTGCGAAATAATAAGATATAGAATAATAAAATATCGAACAATCTAACATATCTCGACAAATAAAAAGCTCGATATTATTTTCACTATTTGACTATTCTTGATGCAACGTTACAACTTAGAAAAAATAAAAACATTGGCAATGGAATTTTTTCTAACAAAGAATTAGAGAAAATCCTACGTGAAATATAAAGATATATATAAAAGTAAAAAATTGAAGTACAAGTTGAAAGACAAAAATAAAGGATAAAAATAATGTGATTGTAATAATAATGATTGTGTATAAATGAGGAAAGAGGGCTGTTCACATTAGGTGATGGAAGATATTTTAAAAAATATCCTCCTTCCACTTCTCATTTATTTCACTTTTTTTTTAAGTTAAATTTTAGAAAAAATTACCTAAAAGAAGAACTTAAGTTTCAAAACTATTAAAAATTCTCCCACTTTAAAAATATTACTTATATTCCAATATTTACACTTTTATTAAAAGTTGAGATACAAGTTAAAGGCCCCTCATCATACGTCCTTTCTTTACTAAATTAAAACCGACTTCTTCCACCATCTACACCACTAATTCAGAGACTGATTTCAATTCCTTTTTTCCCTCTATTTAATTTTTTTGAATTAAAGTAAATTTTTCCCCTAAAATGTTTTCAATTTCTTATAATCTTGTATGATGATTTTTTTTTCAAAAAATTTTTTTTGAGGACTGTTTTTACAAGTGCTTTTTTGGTGTTACTGTTGAACGAAGTTTTTTATTATCGTTTTTTCAGTCTATTATTTTTTTTCCTTAGTTTTTGTAATTCTTCTATATTATTTTGAAGGTATTCTAAATATTCTATATCTTTTGTTTCAAAATATCCAATTAGATTATCTTTCATAAGTTTTTCTAATAATATTATTTCTTCCATATTTTGTCTCCAATATTTTAAATATTCATAGTCTATCATTTTATTCTGTAGTAATTGCAGAGTTACGAATTTCTGTATAATAATTTATCCTAATTGTACTGTAATGTATATCTAATTCTAGATTTTTAATGCTATTTATTATCTTATGGTGTGCTTCTCGTAGCGAGTTTTTAAAATTATATAAACTATCACATGTACTTTTTTCTAAATTTTCTAGAGTTTCTTCTATCAATATTAATTTTTCTTTTAGATTCTCCATTATTTTTCTAATTCGGTTTCTATAAATAATTTCTTCATTTAGATTATCTTGATTTTCTCTAGTTTTTCTAATATATTCTAACATTTCTTAATCTGAATAATATCCATCTGGGTAATTATCCAGGTATAACTGTTCTATCCAATTTATAGTTTCAATTTCATAGTCTAATACTTTTTCTAATATTATTCTCTTAATATCTATAATTTCTATATCTCTAAGTATATATAAGATTAAGATTTTAAGATTATCTATCATTTAAAATTGGTTAAATACTTTATTATAATATTTTTTAGTTGTTTGTTTTAATCTCATTAATTCTTCTATATTTTCACTAAGAAATTGTATATATTTTATATCTATTTTCCAAAATTCTAACTATTCATAATTTATCATAATTAGTGTGTGGATTTGGCATGTAAGTATTTATAAAAGTAGCTCGGTAGGTGTGGTATATAATTAATTCTAGTCATAAAATATCTATCAAATATTTTTTCCAATATGATTTTTCTTATATCCACTATTTCTATATCCTTACGTACATATAAAACGAGTATTTTAAATTTATCTACCATTTCGTCAGATAAATAATTATCATTTTTCAAAAAATTGCTATTTTCAAAATATCCCCTTCAATCATGCACATAACAAAATATGATCACTTTAGATTGCTATATATTAGATTATTCTTAAATAACATATTCTTCGGTCACTATTAACATGGTAATCTGGATACTTTTCTCTTAAACAGCGCCTCTACTTTGATTACTCCCCTATCACGACTTTCTTGCCTCACCGGTTTCACCTTTAGGATGGCATAGTTCTTAGTGTTTTCTCCCTTTTTACTTTGCTAATAAACTTCTTAACATGCTAATTTTCGAATAATTCTACTATAAAGCAACTAACATGAACTTATTTTATCATATCATGATTGTTAGGAATTTATGAATTTAGCTATTCATAATAGTAAATGAATATACCTGTTCTGGTAGTTTTGATAATTCTACGCTTTGTTCCTCCATAGATTTTTCCATTGAAATATACCTGTTTTTTAATAAATAAGCAAATTTTTTGTTGTGGACAAGAGATTTTGTGCTTTCATGTATGAAGGCTTACCTTCATCTGAGCAAGTGCTCGTTTATTTATATTTTAGAAATGAAAATGCGTACACTGTTTTTCTTTACATCTGTCAGCTACTTTACAAAAGTAAAAAAAATATTTCTGCAAAGTCTTAAAGCTAATGTCTAATCTAATAATGACACTACTTGCCAAAAAATCTAATAATGACACTACTTGCCAAAAAAGACTAAGAAAAGTCAAAAGCCTAAGGCTAGTTACATGATAATTTACGTAAAGCTATCTAGCTATTTTAAATCTTCCATATTTCTTTTTCTCCTTTAACAACTTGAATTACTTTCTTTGTCTTCTTTCTTTATCCGTAGTTATCTTCTTTTTATTGCTCTGTATCTCCATTATTGCTTCATATCTTGCATCTTCCTGCTGTAGTTTTTATCTTCTTCTATTCTAGTTGAACTTCTGGGACAATATTATCTTCTCCATTATATTTTGAACATTGATGGTATAGCTATTTATGTCCAATTAACCTGCAATATCTGGTTAATAATTCTTTCGAAATAAATTTTTCTCTAATGGCTCTGGCGATAGGTTTTTTTCTCTGGATTGAGTAAAGTCAAGATCCATTGCCTAACGTCTTCCATATCTGCTTCTCGTAGTTCCTTTGAATTTGAGTATACTATTACATTACCTCTTGAATAATAACTCGATATGGGATTTCTATTGCGATAAGTGTTTGCTAACTCTTGAAGAATTATGGATAGTCCAATAATTCTCATATTTGCATTAAAATTTGGTATCTCAATTCTAGGTATTTCTGGTTATTGAGTAATATCTTCTGGTATAATCATATCTTGGGTAATTCCTATTTTTACAACTTGTATAGGTGATTTAACTTCATCATACAATCTCTGCTAGTGCTGTGTAAAATTTTATAAAAAATAGGTTATCTTTGGTTATTCTTTTAAAAATATTAAATGACTCATATATTTCTGGTATAGTAGATATTTCATTTCCGTCTTGGGTATGTATGGTACTAAGTAGTCCATATTCGTAACAGGTTTTAACTAGACTTGGTTTGGTTTTGGGTAAAGCAATTAGCTTATTATATCCAGTTAGCTTCTGGGTTATGTAATTCGTATGTGGTTCTTGGATATTTATAGCTCTGAGTTGGTATTTAAGAAGGTTTGTATTTTGTAAATACTTTCTATGTATGTTCGGGTTGTATAGTTGTAGGTCTTTTTATCTTGGTTTAAACTATCTCGGTATATGGTAATTTGTGGGGGTATGAACATAGGATCTTTTGGTGTATTTGGAATAAATGGTTTATCAAATAGCCTTTTTAGGTTCATATTTGTGTTTTTCCTAACTCCTTTGCTTGTACCTGCAGAAGTAGATTGATAAACGTTATGGGTTTTATGGAGTGTCCCAACGTCTTCTTCTAGCTCTGGAATTTTAATGTCTTCCGATCGACATAGCTCTGCACACTGCTGAGTTAGCTGATTTGTAGCTATAAACTTCAGTTTAACTTCATTAGTCTTTAGTTTTTCTATTTCATTACCCATATTGTCCACTTTCATTGAAAGCGTAGTTAGAGTGTTGAATATCTTTTCTAGAGTATCTTCTTCTATTATATCAGTCTGTGTAGCTTTGTCTTGATATGTAATCTGCAATAACATTTTTGTTAGTACTAATTACTTCAATTGTAAATGTGAAATTTAATATATTCAAGACTAGTCTCCGAATCTCTTTTGTTGTAACTGAATTTTATATTTTCTTTGTTAGCCACCAACATACCTGTGTATTATCTGTTCGTACAATAAACTTGTTATATACAATATATGGCTCAAATGCTAATAAACATTTATATAATGAACATAATTCTTTTCTATTTATTTCCCATTTTATTTCTGTTTTTAAACGTACCTGAGTAGTATCTACAATGGTGTTCTAAATTTTCTTCTTCATATCTATATTTAAGTACTCCTCCATAACTACATTCAGTAGCATCTGCTTCTATTATATATATAAATTTTCTATTTCGTCTGAAAATTGTAATTTTGGTAATTCTTTACAAAGTATTTTTATTTTCTGAACATGTTTTTTATCTTCTTCATTATAATTATATTCTACATCCTTTTTTAATTTTTTCTGTAAAGGCTTTAGGTTTTCTGCTAATTTTGGTATATATTCTCTTACTTGGTTTACTAATCCTAAAAATGATTGTAATTTCTTTTTTGTATCTAATTCTTCTTTTGAATTTATTATTTTTTGTACTATATGTTGTTGCATTTTTACTCCACTTTTATCTATTTGTATTCCTAAAAATTCTATCTGATTTTTCATAATTTCAGCTTTCTTTTCACTTAAACTTATTCCTGATTTTTCTATTATATCCATAAATTGTTCTAATAATTTTAAATGTTCTTCTTTGGTTTTTGTATATAATAGTATATCATCTATATATACTATACAATTAGGCAATTGTTTAAAATAACTATCCATAAAATGTTGATATCTACCTGGTGCATTTTTATATCCAAATAGTAGTACATTCCATTCATAAAATCCTTGTGGTACCGTAAATGTGGTTAATTCCTTAGATTCTTCTTCTAACTTTAAATGGTAAATCTTGATTTACAATCAAATTTACTAAAGTAATTATATCCTTGTATTTGTCTTATTTTTAATATCTTATTTGGTATTGGGTAATTGTATGTCATAGTTTTTGCATTTAAATTTCTATAATCAATAACCATTCTACTTTTTCCTCTTTTTTGTTCATTATGTTTATTTACTATAAATGTTGGGCTATTATGTTTACTATTATTTTTTTGTATATATTGTTTTTCTAATAACACTTCTATGTGCATTTTAAATTCTTTTAAATTGTCAAAATTATATGTTAATGATTTTTGAGTTATTATGCTATTTTTATCTATTAATACAATTTTTATAGTGGTTTTATGTTTTTTCCCATCCTTTTAATGGATCTTCACTATATAACTGTTCTAATTTTTTCTTAATTATTTCTATCTTACTTATTGAAAGTATAGTTATTTCCTTTTTATTTATCAAAAATACGACCAATTCTATTGTATCTTCAGTATTTTTTATATTTTCTAATTTTTGTGTAATTTTCTTCTATCCAATCAGTTTTATTTCTTATTTTATTAGTAACTCTTTTTGCTCTTACTTTCTGTTTACATGATGTTGTAAACCACCAATCCATTCTAGTTATTATATGTGGGTATAATTTATCTAAAAACGGCATTCCTAAAAGTATATCTTTTGATGTTAGCTCATAATTATAGATTTCTTCTATTGTTAATATTTTATCTCATACTTATGTTTTTACATTCTTAGCTTTATAAGTAATTAAGCTTCCTTAGTTATTAAATCCTTTAACTATTATTGGTGTCTTTAATTTATCCCATTTACTTTTTGGTAAACAATTATATCTACATAAATTAGCTTCTGCTCCTATATCTATCATAGGCGTATAATATCTACTGTAATACCCTTCTACTACTATCTTCATTAATACATATATTTTCATATCATGTTAAAGCTCTTCTTAAGAATAATTTCTCTCTGTTATATGTTATAGATAATTGTGTATGCTCTATATTATATGGTTTTACTTGTTCTAGCCATTTTATTCCTAATATTATGTCTGCTTTTTGCATTTCTTCCTTTATTTCAAATTCTATTTTTATTTTTCTAATTCCTATTGTTATTTTTTTTTCTGCTATATTTTTAGTGTTTATTAAGCTTCTTGGTAGATCTGAGCATATATTATTGTCAGATTTTATTTTTTCATTTTTTATTAGATATCTGGCTATATAATTTTATTTTTGTCCTGTATTTAAGAGTATTAAATATTTTTTTATTTATTGTTCCTGTTATGTAATATTGATTTAAATTAGTTGTTGAACTTGTTTCATAACTTGTTCTTTTTTATGAACTTGATGATTCTGGTTTTTCATAAGCTATTCTTTTTATTGTGCTTATTCTATCATTTATTATTTCTAAATTTTCTTCTATATCTATGTCTCTATGACTATAATCATTATTATCAATTGTTTTTACAAATTGTTCGAAAGGACTTTCTATTTGTATTTTGTTAATTTTATTTTTTCTCGTTATTTTATGTTTTGTTGTTAATACATATAGATTTTTACATCTTGCTGTAAATATTTTACTTCTTGGGGTTAGTTCTACTCCTGATATTTTTCAATATAATACTAATGATTTATCTATATTTTTATCTATTATTGCTACTGAATAATTCGCACTTATTATAAATTTAAATTTTTGGTATATTAAATTTCCTTTTATGGTAGTTATTATTCTTTTTCTATAGGTTTTATAATTCTATCATCTGCTAGGTATAATTCTAAGTATCTATTCCTTCTCTTAAACATGCTTTTATTAATATCTCTGTACCTCCTAGGTGTACGTATTTTATTGGGTCTCTAATTTTTATATCGTTTATTTCTTTATTAATTATCCTTTTTGTTACTAGTGGTATACTAGCTTTACCTTTTGCATATCTACAGTCTATTATATGTTCTTTTTCGCTTACTACGTAGTATTCTTCTTTTCTTTTACTAAATATGTTTTTTATTGTTGGTATTTTAAATATTTTTTCTACACTTAAATCTAATTCTTTTCCTTTTATTTCATCAAATATGTGACTATCAAATATTATTTTTTGATCTGTTCCTTCTTCACTTAAATATTCTTCCTTTGTTATTATTTTTATATCTTCTTCAGTTATTTAAATCATCTAATTCACTATCTATTTCATTATCTGTTTCATTCTCTGAAATTTCATATATACTGTATTAACTTTCTAATTCGTAATCTATATAATCTATCTGCATATATTTTGTATTTTCTATTTTTATTTCAGATATTTGTTTATTTTTTGGGTTTTTAGGTAATTCACAATCTTTAGATAAATGTCCTAATTTTCCGCAATTATAACAAGTACATTCTTTTATAGATTTCTTTTTCCGATATGGTCTTTTATGTTTATAATTTTTTACATAATATCTTTTTCTTGGTTTCTTATATTTATATTTTGATTTTTTATATTTCTTATATTTCTTATGTCTTTTTCTTTTCTTATAATATCTTTCTTCGCATCCAAATTGAGGTGTTATTTTATCTTTGCAACATGCTAGATTTCTTATTAATGCTTTTTTCATTTTTATTTTTTCTCTATATTTTTCACATAGGTTTCTATACCATTGTTGTAAAAATTTTATTCTTGCTCCTAAAGTATCTAATATTTTTGCTTTATCCCAACTTTTTATTATTTTTGAACTAAATGGTTCAGGTAATTTATTAAAATATAATTTTCTTATTTCTTTACTTTCTTCTGTATTATATGTTCCTTTATAATAATATTCTTTAAATGCGCAAGTATACTCATCTATGTAACACATATTACATATTGCTAATTTTAACATTAAATTCCTATTTGTATCTTTCTCTTCATTTTGTTCTTCTTCTGTTGTTGTCATGCTGCTAAATTCGTCTTTTATAGCTATTTCATATTTTTTTAATAATTCTATAGGTGTTAATTTAGTTGTAGTTGTTGATGATGTTCCTTCTATAGGTTTATCATTTCTTAATACCTTCTTTCTATTTTTAGTTAAATTTGAAAACCATAATTTTACTGTTCCTATTAGTGTTCTTTCTATATATTCTAGTGCATCTGTTACATTTATATTATTATCTAATAATTGTTTTGTCATATATCCTATCCATAATTATATTATTTTTTCTGTATCTATTACACAATCTAAGTCTAAAAAATTATAATTTTTATTAACTATTTGTTTTGGTGTCCATTTGTCATATTCATCTTTTAGATTATATCTTTTAAATTTATTCTTATAATATGTAGGTTTTCTTATTTCTGATGTTCTAAGTATTATATTTTCATCTTCTTTTTTATCAAGAGTATTTATTTCTGTGTTTGTTGTTTTATTTTTTCTATTTCCTTGCTTTATACGTTTTTTAATTTCTTGTATAACTGGTGCTCTGTTGATGAATTTATATGTATCCATTATTTTTTCAAAGTATTTTGTGAAATTAACATAACAATAGATCCATGTTTATAAGCTTATAGATATATATTGTATTATCTTGTATCAATGTTTTACTTTTTATGCATTTATAGGTATCTTGCGTTGTTTAACTTTTCATGAAATAAGCTCACCAATAGATACATGTTATTTTAACCAAGATACATATTATATTATCTTGTATATATGGGTACCTGAGTATGCATTTAAATGTATCTAATATTTTTTTAAGTATTATTGAAATAAGTATACAAAAGCTTCATGTTTGTATTATCTTGTATAACTAAGTCTCTGTTTATGCATTTATATGTATCTTTTACTTTTTATGTTTTAATGAAACAATCATTCAAAAGATTCATATTATTAAGTTTAAAGATACATATTGTATTATCTTGTATCTCTGGTACTATGTTTTTGTAATTTTGTATCTATTGTTTTGTGTTTTTGTAGATGTATGTATCTTATGTTATTTTAGTAATTTGATATTTTTTTAGATATTGAGTTATGTTATAAAGGAAGTTCCAACACATCCTCTAAGGCTTGGAAGTTGTTACAACTTACAGTTTAAAGATGATATTAAAGAAGTTGTCGATCAAAAAGTTATTGACTTATTTGAAAAGATGATTTTTGGATGTTATCTTAACATCTCATTGTCCAATTATATTGAAAAAATTACTAAATGTTTTCTTATGCTTGAGACCGAGAAAAAAATGAAAGAAGAGATGCATGCACGGATTAAAGGCAACATTCTTAGATTTTCCATCTATGAATTTGAGTTGATAACTGGTTTGAAGTGTTATGGAGATGTTGATGATTTTAGATATGAGAATTCTTCTCCAAGTAGGCTTATGAGAAGGTATTTTTCTTAATCAATGAATGGGGTTGATAAGGAGGAATTGATTGAACGTTTCCTCAAGGGTAATTTCGACACCATAGAGGATGCTCTATAGATGATAATTCTATACTTCATCTATACTTTCATCTACTCACAGTTGAATTCTTCTCCTATTTTATTTTTTGATTTCAAGATAGTGGAAGATGGAAAATATGAATCCTTTCCTTAGGGTAAAACTACTTTCTCCAAGTTGATGAACTCATTTAGGCAATAATTTTTGGTGGAGAAGCAAATTTATAGGTTGGGTGGCATCCCGCAGGTTCTCAATGTATGGATGTTCAAACTTTGTTCACATGTTGATTCCAAAGTTGCTGTGAAGGAGAGTAATAACATACCTCGTATATTGAACTGGAAGCTACATTTTTTAAACTACATATATCTAGTGTAAGGCAACATATATACCTAAATAAAGTAATGATAGTAACAACCACCACATTACTTTATGCAAACATAATTGTATATGGTATAATAAAATATCATATTAAATAATGACATAATTTTTTATCTCTTTCTATGTTTTTTTTGAATAACAGTTTCAACCCAAACATAATAGTACATAATCTTTATATTGTTCACAAAATATGATTTACAGGAGATACAAAAAACATGTATACATATTGCAATAAGTAACAATAGAGTTGTGCAATATGTGAGCAACTCAATAATGTACATTCAGATAACTCTTTATATATCATTTATTTACTTTGAATAATTATTAAATAAACATATTCTTAAGAATTTACATAAAATTTTTATGGTGAGTAGTTTTTTTCAGTATATACATTCTATAAATTTGTATCTCTTTTAAACACTTCACTGTAGCAGAACTATTCTTTTATAATATACTAAAATTGTCATTCAGACACCTTAAAACACGAAAACATATGTAACTAATTAATCAACAAACAAAAGCTATGATTTATTTCACTATTTGATTGTAGTACCCCTTTATTTGAATAAACTTAAGTTGTAAAGGAAAAGAGAAGAAATGGGCCAAAGCCCATCTTCCAATCCAATAAGAAATAGGGAAAGAGATTGAATTCATCCCATCTTCTCATATAAGTAAAAACAAGAAGGAATTTGGGCAGGAATAACCTAGAACGAGATTTATAAGCTGCTAAGCAACGATTCAGCTAAAAAAAATTTAAGCTTACTTTTGGGTTTTGTGATTGCGCGATTAACAAGACAAAATAAGGAAAAGGGAAAAAAATCCCCGAGATATTCTTATTTGGTTCAAGGTAAATTTCTTAACTTGGTCCATAAATTTGACTCTTAATTTATGACTTCAGAAGTTGGGGTTGAGAATTTAAGATTTAATGGTTAAAGTGGTAGAGAAAATTTTAAATTCTCATGAACGGAGTAAGAATATTAAGGTACAATAACAAAATTCCTATAGTTAGGTAGTTTAAAGTAGTTGTCTTAAGCCTAAACGAAGAAATTAACTCAATATTGCTATGATGTGATGATAGATTTGATCCAATAAAGTGATACGAATTATTCGAAGTGACAAGTTTGGTATTCCGACACATGTATTGTGAGTAGTAATCTTACCATAATTTGTGTTTGTTAACTTTCATATTTTATACTTGATTTTGATGAAACAATGAGTTACGAAATGCTTTAAAATTGTATATGAGGAACGTCCTTTACTTTATATGATATTGAAATGGTTATTCGAGATATGATATTATTACTGTGACTATTCTTCACTTACATGAGAAATAGGTATTTTGACATGTGTTTTTATTCAAGTTTACATGTAACATGATTTGATATGAACTTTAAATGATATGTATTATTCTGAAAAATGCTTTCATATGAATATCCTATTGTTTACAAAGAATTTATAAATGGGAGTAGACCTTGATTTGAATCCCTAGCTAACGGCCGGCTCGTTAGACCTGGTGCACCTTGTATTACTGATGACTGTTACAGCCTTAGCTAGTTGAAAGGTAGAATTAGCATACTGTTACTGATATGATATTTGACTCCTTTATGAGGAGTCTACTGTTATAAGCTATTCTTGATGAATAAGAATGCCACACGGATTACATGATTCATTCTTGAAAACCTTTCAAATATATAATATTTGATATGATGTAATGTTTATTGAATTTATTTCTAAACTATTGGTTCATTTTGCTTACATGAAACAAAAGTTACTGTTTATCGTTACTATTTTTTGAAAGAGCATATATTTCATGATGTTTTATGACTCGGCTCCATTAAAACGGTTGTGGTTAAGTATTATTACTTACTGAGCTAGTGTCTCACTCCTCGCTATTGTTTTACAGAGAACGTAGGTGACAGTGATGATTTTGTTATCTAGAGATCTCGAGGTAGCATATTTTCGGTGAGCCCCACATTTGTTCTTGTGGGCAGGAGTTTATTTATTTATTATGTTATGTTTCTTGAAATCTCTTAGAGTAGCTCCATAGTCAAGTCTTTAGAGTTTTGAATATTCTTTTATTATTTTAGACTTGAGAAGTATTTGACTTCGTCTCATTTTTGGAGATGGATTTCGTATTGTTTTTGGTGGTATTGGTACGTTGTTGTTGATTTTGGAGAATGGAGTTGGTGTTTAGCGTAATGGTTGTAATGTTGGTTTGTTATATTATGGATTTGAGATAGGAAATTTTCTTGTTAGGCCCAAAAACAGAGAAAATTCTGCTCGATTTTCTGTAGAATTTTGATGAGGCTTACTTTGGAGTCCTAACCTCCTTAGGGCCAGTCATGATCCTAGTCTGGGTCGTGACAAAGTTGGTATCAGAGTCAGGTTATTTTTATGACTATTGGAGAATGCGGTAGTAGTAGAATCTCAATTATGGTTATGTTGCCGGCCATTTTTATAATTGAGATCTGCGAGAGTGTGATAGGATGTGTCTCATTTTTCTTTCTTGTTCTTCCATTCGTGTGTGACAATTAGATCCCAATCGATAAATCTAACCCTTTATCCTTTATCATGACTAGAATTCAAACTTTCAATAATTTGAACAAGTTCGAGGTGGATAACATAAAGAAAGCGAATCTAGCTTTAAGTAATATCTTCTAGACTAGCGAATATGTAGCGATAGTGGAGATGACCAAGGATGGGGTCATTGTACCACCGCAAGAGATTTTTGTACCCTCACGAGTTTTGAAAGGAGTATAGTTTACCTTCACAATCATAGAAGAATGTTATCATTGCGATAATTACCTCCCCGGAAAGTGCAATTAAGAGCTTGAAAAATAATAAAAAATGGATAGACATGGAAAGTCTGGGAAATGAAAATGTGACTTAAGATGAAAAGAGACTTAGACAACATGAAATAGTATATTTTGGCAATATTACTAAAAATTGGGACCATCAAGTTAATCTAATTTTGAGAGTTTGAAGGAATCTCTTTTGTTCTTTGAAAAAGAATACGTAAAGAATATTGAACTCTAGGAATTCCCAATGTGAGGCCCATAGAGATAGCAACTTATAGATTGAAGGTCATGAACAAATGTGTGGAATGACATCATATTACAGGAAACCTCAACATGAGAAACACTAATGATAGGGCGATTCACTAAATCATTTATACATTAGATCTTTATTAATAGTTAGAAAGTGTGCAATTTTGACAGTGATATTAAGATATTGGTTCGGGCTATTGATGCACCACTATATGATTTTCTCAATGTTTTATACTATAACAATATACTGTGTCAATCATCTATATTAACTCAAAACATCTTCACCATCTCCAAGGTCAGTCACTTCAAGAACAACTGTGTATATTATTGAAGAACAACAATGCAACACACAAGAATCAAGATACGATATTAATTCAGCTATAACAACTATGCATAGATCAGCATTACACTATCCAAACAAGTTAGCAACTAGCAACATATCTGGTGTTCCCTCACAACAAAGAAATCCCCCTTTTCTCATATCAGCAATCATATATATAACCATGGGAACAATCAAAGGACACTCACTCTTAGAATGAAGTTCCAATCAATGTATGCCAAGTACCACAGGCTTGCCCGTATATTCATTACTAAGACTTTTAGATAGGTCAGCTAGGATCACTATAGGTCTTCTCTTAGGCTTGTAATGTAGGCTAGGGGATGGTATAATACTCGATGATATTTAAAGTGAGTAAGCCTCCTTGACACTACACTAGCTTTTGGGATTTCACTCATTAGCCTTTTTCTATTCTTCTCTTTTCTTGATCATACTTATTCAGGATGGGTGCGGTTCTTTTCTACAATCACTTCTTATTTTTTCACAACTTTCCTTTCTTGCTCTTTTCCACCGCACCTAGTTTTTATTCTTTTTTTTACTCTACCTTTCTTCATACTCATTTTACATCACGCATCCCTATGATATCCACCCTCAACTTTGTCCATTTGCCTAAGTCAAGGTGCATAGTGTCCAAGGACGACCAAGGCCAAAATAGGTTCATTATGATATAAAAATGAGATGGTGATAGGTATCATAAAAAGAAATAGGCTTTTCAGACTCGAAATAAGGATCAAGGGATATTATGCATACAAGGAAGTTCATTTAGGCTAAAGTAGGCTAATATCAAAACAACCTATGATCCTTTCCTAAGCCCTATCCCCTCAATCTAGGTAAGACTAACTGGGTAAGTTCTAAATCCAACATACAAAGCGAACTAAGTAAAATCTCACATGCACATGGCACACAAATATATCACAAGTTAGTACTTATCCGGTTCATGCAATTGTTTAGCAATGGTTATCAAGTTACTAGAACTAATGCCATAACAAGATGCATAGTGGTCACACATAAATACATATCACACAGTTATAAAACAGACCTTTGGAGAAGTGTTCAAAAATCAACAAAAATATGTCAACTGCCGTAGATACTTCTTTTTCTCCCAGTTAACCACAACACATCATAAAATAAAACACAATATGCATAAACATGTCAGCTCTACTAGGAACAAGACTCCGGGGAAAAGAGGCACGGCAACAAAAACCCCAAGAGGACATCAACACCCACAAGTAGCACCACCCTCAACTTAAAATCATGCAATGTCCCCAATACGTCAAACCAAAACAAGAGAGTTAGAAATATGCCTGTGGCACCATGGGTGCGAAGATATGATGTCACTCACATAATATGAATACAACAACAAAATACCTTGGTTGCCTCCCAAGAAGCGACTGATTTAATGTTGCGACACGACCCAACTCAGTTTTTTCCTCTACCTTGAGGATATGAATTTCACCCTCAACTTAGAGTCCATCTTCTTACCTCGATCATAGGAGAGTGATACAAAAATTAAGAAGTCTTGTAATGGATTGAGCGTGGTAAAATACTCGACCTTAAAGTAAGGTTTGTTTTTTTGTTCCTTATCAAGTATAAAATAAAGAATATAGGATTTTTGTTCTTCATCTTCACACTCTTCCACTATTTTAGATGATTCCATAGACAATATATCATCTAAACATAATGTGAAAAAATGCTTCAAGTGAGTCCCAACTAATTCTACTTCAAAATTTACACTATCTACTACACACTCACTTTTATTCACCTTCTCAATGTCAGTCTCAAGATCAAGATGACAATCGAGTGGTTGCGATTGTTGAGTTTTCTCCTCAAATTGGCTAATGTCCCCCTCATATTCTTCTTTGTTTAGCAACTGTAAACATGGTGGGAGTGGTAACTCCTTTAGCTCTACCCATAGATGTTCTTGATTCTCTAAAATTCATTTTATCAATTTGTTCATTTGAATCATGATAGCACACATATCTTCAGTATGATCACTTTGACCACAAGCCAAACACTAAGTTACAGTAAGTAGGATAGTATTTCAATCATATTGTGAAGGTCCAGTCCATGTACTTCCAGTTAAATCTGGATAGCAAGCCTCAAAATATGGTCCCCCATAATAATAACAAGAATCGTCACAAGAATATCATCACTAAAAACCATCTATCCAGGCTGACATCTCAAGAAAGGTGTGATTAAAATAAAAGAAAATAGAAAAAAACTAAACAAATATTTACAAGTTTAAATTCAAGCAATTAAACTAAAATTCCAAACCAACTCAATATGCCAAATTGTTCCCCAACAGCGATGCCATTTTTGATAACGCTCAACTTACACATCAATCTAGTGCAAGGCGGTCGTCGTCAATATATTGAACCAACTTTTGAAGTAGGGGTCGAATCTATATTGAATAATGTGAGTGGCAATTAAAATAATTTGAAACTATAGCTATAAGTTAAATTCAAACAAATGATATGAAAAGATAAAATGGGGGGTTTTGGAGATTAGCCAATAATTGTTGGTCACTTTAGTTTTAGTATTTGTAATCAAGAGTTTATGTAAAACCAAAATTATGTTCACTATGGATTTTGGTACTTGATAGATGCTAATAGTGATTCAAGTTTCTCACGATAGGTAGGAACAACAGATTGTCTTTACCGAAGTTTTGCCTAAATGTCTCTCGACCTACTTAAACATTTAATTACCTAATCCTCTCAAACTTAGGAATTTATATTCACTGACCAGACTTTACCTCAGGTTAATTAGCCTTGTTACAATGTCAATGATTATATGAAAGGTTGGTAGCTTCCAAGTCCCTGTCAATAATTTACTTCCAACTATAGTTGATTTCTTATCTCAAGCAAATCAAAGAAGGTGCTATCTATCGTTTGCAACTAATAGATAATAATTAAAACCTCAAAATTATCAAGGAGTCCTATTACATTTAGAATCTCGAACACTTAGCAACTTACCAAGACCCAACCCATAGATCCCATAATTTGGGTTAAAAGGGTTTAGCCACTCATAATGTAATAACCTATACAATAAGTTGAATTCATAATTTGAAAGATGAACTTACAGCAAGATGAATAGAAATGAGTGTTTATCAAATTATATCAAAGTAGAAATCCCAAAATATTGATGATAATCTCTTCAAAGTTAATTGTTTTGTTCAAGCCAAGAAACTAGAGAGAAAATAACAAAATACGTGCTACAAAATAGGTTCAAAAGTTTTTTAGAAAACTCTAAACTATGCTTTTAATAGTTCACCCTAATTATGGAAACAAAATCACAGAGTTCAGCAATTTCTTAGATTAGATGATGACATTCGTGACACCTTATTAGGAGTTTGATGACTTATCACAAATGTCGTTATCTACTTCTTCAATTTTAGCACTTTCTGCTTAAGGCTGACGATGAAACCTGATGACTTATCAGCTCTTTGATGACTTATCATAGATGTCATCAATTATTCACTTCAGCTCTCATGTTCTGCCTTAGGCTAACGACAAAACTGATGGCTTATCATACTTATGACGGTCTATCACCAAATGTAGTCACAACTTTTAGCTGAGGTCTGTTCTCTATTTAAGGCTGACGACGAATCTGATAGCTTATCACAAGGCTGATGACTTATCAGGAATGTTGTCAGCCACACTTCTCTTCTATTTACTTCAGATTTCAACTATTTTGCTTCTGTCATTGTTGGTTCTCTTGCATCTTGGCTTCTACTGCAAAATCAAAGATAAAACAATAAAAAACGGCAAAAGTTGCTTAAGACCTTGTAATCATTCTCATTTAAAAACGTTAAATGTGTTAGCATCTTTTCACACATCATAAAATAAAGATGATATTCAGTTCATTTATTAGTAGTATAAAACTCGAGAAGAAGTGTTATGTTATTCTTACAAAAATGGTATTTAGAACTTGGTGTATGCATTATAATTTCTTTATGACATCCTTCGAGCTAGATGATACTCCAATTGTGTTTAAGGAGTTAATGAATAATATATTGAAGTTGTTTAAAAGAAAATGTTATAGTGTTTATTGACGACAACGTGGTGTATTCTCATCATCGACAAGAAGAACATGAGGATCACATTAACCTCAAATTTATGTCATTTTCTTAAAGTATGATTTGTCTAGATTTAATGTCATATCCTCAGGCATATTGTATCTAAGGATGAGGCAATTATGGATACTAAAAAGATCAAGGAATGTTCAAAAAAATTAACCAATGCCCACTACTCTTACAAAGTTTAACAATATTTTGAGATATGTCAATTAATATAGATTCACATAGAATTCCAGTAAATTCGTAATGCCATGGATTAACATAGAATAATATGAAGTTTCAATGGATAGATGCACGTGCCCAGAGATATTAGAAGCTCAAGAAATGTTTGACCACAATAGCAGTATTATTTTTACCGTCATGTTGTGATGAGTCATGGTGCTTTGTGATGCTATGAGGGTGGGATTAGGATGTGTCTTTATAAAGAATAATCGTGTGATGGTTTGTGCTTCTAGATAGTTGAATAAGCATGAGCCAAACTTTCTGCTCATTATTTGAAGATAATTATGGTGGTATTTTCCCTAAAAGCATGATTCACTTATATGATGAAACTAATGATATTTGTATAGTCATCAAAGCCAAAACGAAAATTTAGGTTCAAGCAAAAAGATTTGATTTTTTGCAATTTACACCGTTGGATAAAATTATCAATGGCTATATTGAGAATTTTACTATCTGGTGTCACCTGGGATAGGAAATTATTGTGATAGATTTATTAAGAAGGAGACTCATTGGCCATTTATCTTATATAGCTCCTATGAAGAGACTTTTAACCTCAGATATGCACATCATCAAAGATACAGGTACCATATTTAGTGTGAGAAATTTAGAGGCATAGTTGTAAAGTGTCCAGGCAAAGTCTTATTGGTATAATACATGACCATCTAATATGAGGATGAGAATTGTATGCTAAAATGAGGTTCTAGTAAGTACAAGGATATGACTATGGATAGTTATGTTTTAGAACTAAGTGGTCGATTCTGTTTACAAAATATAGATGGCTAGAGGATTCCATAACTTTAAATATCCTATACATACTAGATCCACTAAGATCTGTAATGGCCTAAAATAATTGTATTGGTGGGAAGGTATGAAAGAGAGATCCTACTAAATTATTTGCTAGTTGTTTCACTTGTCAGTAGGTTAGACTGAGCAACAACAAGATGGGGGGAAACAACTGCAACAACTCGAGATCTTCGGAGCAAAAATGGGTGATTAACCATGGAATTTTTGACTGCTCTACCATGAACTATCAGAGTTTGACTTTTATCAGGATAACTGTAGATCTTCTTCCAAAAAAATATTTGTCACACTTCTTGTCCAAACAAAAAAGGGACACATATGGTGGAGTGAGGTATGTACAATTAATATTCTATCTGATTTCATTGAGTTTTTATGGCCCTCATCTCTGATGGATCATCCCAGATCACTTCATACTTCTAGGAATCATTCTAAGCATTGTTTAGATGATATATTTTAGTAGTGCTATTTCACATCAGATAAGCAGTTTGAGCAACCATACATAACTTTAGGACATATTGAGAACTCACATTCTAGAGGTAAACATCAATTTGGAGGTAGTTGATGGCTATTTCCTCCAGCAAAAAAAATTTAATTATAATAATAGTTTCAGTTAAGCATTAAAATGGTGTTGTGTAAAGCCTTGTATAGTACTCAACATTATTCTCCTTGGATAATTTGAAACAGATGACGCCAAAGTGTTGGAACATAACTTGGTACAAGAAGCTATTGATCAGACAACAAAAAAAATTGGTCATAACACATAGTAGACAAAAGTTTTATAATAAGAGTTAATGAGACTTATAACTTGCTGATGGGTAGATTACTTTTATGAGTCTTCCATATGAAAGACATGATACTAATTGGAAAAAAAGAGAGGAGAAAGTGGTCAAGTGCATCAAGGACTAAAGGACTATACAAGAAATTGGATTGAATGGTAGTGATGGTGTATAACTTAACACTTCCCCTCGGATTTTCATTTTTAGACAAGTATTCTTGGGATTTATACAATGAAAATACATACATGACCCCTCTTAGGTGCTTAAGACTCTTTTATTGTACAGTTTGATGAGAACATAACTCATGATGATGATTTAGTAGATAGAATTGTGAGACTAATGAGAAGGTTGCATTTAAAGGAGTTTGTGTCTGTGGAAGTCTTGTGAAAAAAAATTATATCATTGAAGAAGCTATATGAAGTTAAAAAAGGATATTCAAGTCAAATGGGAGTTAAAAAAGGATATGCAAGTCAAGTATCCTTATTTGTTTCAGTCTACAGGTACACTCTTAGCTTAAATTCGGGGACCGAATTTCATAAGGTGGGGAGAATATAGTACCTCTTTATTTGAATAAACTTAAGTTGTAAAGGAAAAGGAAAAGGAAAGAAGTGGTCCAAAGCCCATCTTCCAATCCAATAAAAACTAGGGAAATAGGTTGACTTCAGCCCGTCTTCTCATATAAGTAAAGATAAGAAAGGATTTGGGAAGGAATAACATAGAACGAGAGTTATAAGCTACCAAGCAGTGATTCAGCTAAAAAAAAGGGTTACTTTTGGGTTTTGTGATTGCGCGATTAACAAGCCAAGAAAAGAAAAAGGGGAAAAATCCTTGAGATATTCTTATTTGATTCAAGGTAAGTTTCATAACTTGGTCCATAAATTTGACTCTTAATTTATGGCTTTAGAAGTTGGGGTTGAGAATTTAAGATTTAATGGTTAAAGTGGTAGAGAAATTTTTAAATTCTCATGAACGGAGTAAGAATATTAAGCGATTGAATTGTAACTTTTATAGTTTCAACTTAACTAAAGAATAGTTTACAGACTATAAGGTTTTGGGGATTTAGGATATTGAGAAAATCAGCTATAAGGTTGTTTTAATGGATTGAAGCATGAATTTAGTATAATTTGTCAATTAAGGGACAATAACGCAATTCCTATAGTTAGGTAGTTTAAAGTAGTTATGTCTTAAGCTTAAACAAAGAAATTAACTCGATATTGCCATGATGTGTTAATAGATTTGATCCAAGAAAGTGATACAAATTATTTGAAGTGACAAGTTTGGTATTCCGACACATGTACTGTGAGTAGTAATCTTACCATAATTTGCTTTTGTTAACTTGCATATTTTATACTTGATTTTGATGAAACTATAAGTTACGAAATGCTTTGAAATAACATGTGAGGAAAGTGCTTTACTTGATATGATATTGAAATGGTTATTCGAGATATGATATTATTTCTGTGAATATTCTTCACTTACATGAGAAATATGTATTTTGACATGTGTTTTTATTCAAGTTTACATGTAACATAATTTGATGTGAACTTTAAATGATATGTATTATTATTAAAAATGCTTTCATATGAATATCCTATTGTTTACAAAGAATTATAAATGGGAGTAAACCTTTATTTAAATCTCATAGCTAACGGCGGGATTGTTAGACTTGTTACACCTTGTATTTACTGATGACTGTTACAGCCCTCACTAGTGCGAAGGTAGAACTAGCATACTATTACTGATATGATATTTGACTTTTTTATGAGGGTCCACTGCTATGGGCTATTCTTGATGAAGAAGAATGCCACACTGATTACATGATTCATTCTTGAAAACCTCCCAAATATGTAATATTTGATATGATATAATGCTTTTTGAGTTTATTTCTAAACTATTGGTTCATTTTGCTTACATGAAATAAAAGTTACTGTTTATCATTACTTTTTTCTGAAGGAGCATATATTTCATGATGTTTTATTAATTGTCCCCATTAAAACGGTTGTGTTTAAGTGTTATTACTCACTGAGCTAGCGTCTTACTCCTCTCTATTGTTTTACAGAGAACGCAGGTGATGGTGAGGAATTCATTAGCTAGAGATGTCGAGGTAGCATATTCCTGGTGAGCCCCACATTTGTTCACGTTGGTAGGAGTTTATTTATTTGTTATGTTCTGTTTCTTGAAATCTCTTAGAGTCGCTCCGTAGTCAAGTCTTTAGAGTTTTGAATATTCTTTAATTATTTTTGACTTGAGAAGTATTTGACTTCCTCTCATTTTTGGAGATGGATTTCGTATTGTTATTGGTGGTATTGGTATGTTGTTGTTGATTTTGGAGAATGGAGTTGGTGTTTGACGTAATAGTTTTGATGTTGGGTTATTATATTGTGGATTTGAGATAGGAAATTTTCTTGTTAGGCCCTAAAATAGAGGAAACTCTGCCCGATTTTCTATAGAATTTTGATGAGGCTTGGTTTGGAGTCCTAATATCCTTAGCGTCGGTCATGATCCTATTTTGGGTCGTGGCATTGATATTCATAAAATTCTAAAAAATTGCGATAACATCATAAAAAATGACTTTCAAAGAGCTACAAAATTCATCAAACTGCTAGAAATTTTTCAACATTATTCATTAGTCAACTACATTGTCACTTCTCTTTTGGAAAAAAATTACAAGTACGCTTGTTGTGACCTCCATAACCACATCTCCCGCAATAGTTACTTCTTGATGTCACATTTTCATTTGATATCTTGTGTCTTGATCTCTTTGGCCTTCCAGGTTGATGTTTATATTTTGGTGGTACCACAACTTCGTCTATAACTTCTTGTGGCACAACCCAATACTTCTTATCAAGCATTGAAAACATCGATTCTTCATACATCTAACTTTGAAGAGGTCAGTCTCCCACTGACAATATGCTTTAAATTCCCAAACACAATTCTCTGAACAGCATCTTAGGACGTAGTTTTGGGATGTGTCCACTATTTCAGTGTTATTACATCATTCCAATATTGTTCACTATTAACGATTCCATCACTCTTGTAACCTTCATACTTTATATCATTAATCCAAATATTGGAATGATGTAATAACACTGAAATAGTCATTGCAACTACCTCAAACAAGATCAAGAAAAAAAGTTTGTTTCAATTTTTTCTATGGAAAATGATTTTGTTTAAGGACTTTGTTTAAAAGATGGAATAACAAACTAATTAGCTTATAACGTGGAATATTATTCTATTTTTACCTTAATTAGTTAGGATAATGTCTACATTAATAATATTTAGGCTTTACATTCCTTAAAACAGGTAAATTAGTTTAATATTAACATGTATCTGCAGGATGTATCTATTGCAAATTGAATGTATCTTCAAAGGACATTAGTTGAGATTTTAGGAAATTTTGAAACAAATTGAGATATTTAGTAAATACCACTAAACATTTCATTATATATATGTAATTTTTACTAAATTTTAGTTTCTAAACAATCCTTTTTATTAACAATCCAAAAGGCTGAAATAATATAGTTTATACATTGATGGACATAGGCCCAAAAAAGAATTTGGTCCAATTATAAGGAATATGAAAAGTTTCCTAAAGAGTACATATATATGCCCTTTGTCTAAGAGTTCTTTATACTTTTCAATTCATTCCACCGCCTCATCTGAGCTATGTTCCCTTTGAGATAGAGTCGTCGGTACATCTCACACCTTCTATGGGTTATCTTCAAGCTTGATCCCTGTATGCCTCCAATATGACCTTTTCTATCATCTTCACTTGCCTCTGGTAAGCCATTACACTTCTTTCCTATTTTTCTTTCCTCCATAAATCTAACCACTAAGAACTCTTAGGTGGTTGGGGTTCATATCCCCAACAGTCTTCTCCTCCTCTAGCTTTACTAATTGTTTTTTTTCTTAGATCATAATGATAAATCAACATGCACTTTAATGACTCAGTCAACTCTGATGTGCTATTGTGGGAGGCTCTATCTACCCCTCTTTTTGGCAAAGTTTTTTGAAAGCTAGAGAAACTAGCTAGGTTTAGCAAAAAATCGTTGTGTTTATCTTAACAAACAATCTTAATTTGTGTATGTTATTTCCTCGCATTTTCATGGAATTATAATTATTGGGTCCCCTTATGCGATTCTCTATGTTATTTGAAAGCTCCTCATTTTTATGCTTACTTTTTATCATCTACATTATTGCATACTGATTTTTTGAGTCCTAATCTTCAGTTTAGGAATTTGTAATTTGTCCACGTTGATGCACTTTCTTATGTTAGCTGGTAAATCTGTAAAATTGTATTGTTCCTTTATACCCTGTAGATCCATTTCTTCATTACCTTGAGCATTTGCCACTATATTTTCTTTTTGAATATTTGAGTGATTTTTCCTTACACAACATGTAGTTTGCACCTTATGTCTTCATCTTGCTCTATTAGTTCCCAAGATACCTTTCACTGTTTGTCAGTAATTTTTATAAGTGTGAGTGAATCTATTTCTATATGTGCACCCATAAGATTCTGCTCCTGACATTAGATCAAAGCCTCTATAATTGCTAAAGCTTCAGCCTTTATATTAGTAGTCTCCCTAATCTTTTGGGTTTAGCAAAGACCAAGTCCCCCTTGTCATTTCTAATAAAAAATGCAAGAGCTCTGATTCTTGGGTTGCCTTGACATACCCCATCAGTATTGTATTTCACCATGTGTCTCTCTGAGAAATTCTAGGTAACACTATGATAATTAACCTTGATTTATACTCCCTCAATATGATAACCAAAGAAGGCCAACTTTCCTTTCCAATCTTTACCCACGGGTACAAAAATGTGATTAGTTTCCTAATAATGTCTTATACTTGCCATACCATATCAGAAAAAGTCACTTTCTTCCATGATTAATCCTATTTCTTCTCTTTAATATGCACTACATAATCACTGTTGGCATAGCTCTACATATCCCCTTTAGCTGTGGAGCCACATTCATTAATTATATGATGTAGATCCATGTATTCAATATCTATCTCTGCAAACATAACAAACTACCTCCATAGCCTTTCATCTATGGAAGCTGTTAGAAAAAGGTGTTCCATAGTTTTCTTCTATTTCACATCTACCATTTGTAGGAGGTGCGGATAACTAAGCTGATAAATAGATTTATAAATAGATTTATTATAACTATTCATTAATTTTTAGTTTATTATTTTATCCTGTAGTAACTGTTGAGTTACATATTTCTGTGTAATAACTTATTCTTTCTGTACTGTAGTGTATATCTAATTCTAGATTTTCTATGTCATTTATTATTTTGTGTTGTTCTTCTCGTAGTGAGTTTTTTATATTATATAAACTGTTACATGTACTTTTTTCTAAATTTTCTAAGTTTTTTTCTATCCATATTAACTTTTCTTTTAGATCTTCCATTATTTTTCTAATATGGTTTCTATAATTAACTTCGTTATTTAGATTATCTTGGTTTTCTCTAGTTTTTCTAATATATTCTAACATCCATAATCTTGGTCTGAATAATATCCTTCTGGGTATATGTCTTCGTATATTTGTGCTGTGGCATTTATCATTTCAATTTCGTAGTTTATTACTTCTTCTAATATCATTTTCTTAATATCTATTATTTCAATATCTTTAAGTATATATAAGATTAAAACTCTAAGGTAGTCTAAATGGGCTATTTTTTTTAAAATTGATATTTTATAGCTATTTGTTTTAGACTTAGTAGTTTTTGCATATTTTTATTAAGAGATTTTATATATTTTTTATTTTCCATGTATTTGTCTATATTTATTTTTATCTGTTTTTCCAGTAACTGTATTTTTTGCGTATCTTTAAAAATCCTACGTAATTTTAACATAATAAATATTTATAAGAGTAGTTAGGTATGTGTGGTATATAATTTATTTTATCCGTATAATTTTTTCCATATGCTTTTTCTAATATAATTTTTCTTATATCTGCAACATCTATATTTCTAAGTGCATACAAAATAAGTATCTTAAATTTATCTATCAGAACATCAGATATATTATCATTCATTATCATAAAATTGCTTTTTTCAAAATATTCCCTTCAACCATATACATAATAAAATATAGTCATCTCAGATTACTATATACTAGATTATTCTTAAATAACATGTTCTTCGGTCACTACTAGCATGGTAATTCAGATACTTTTCCCTTAAACAACGCCTCAACTTTGGTTACTCCCCGCCACGGCTTCTTGCCTCATTGGTTTCACCTTTAGGATGGCATAGTTCCTTGGGATTTTTCTCCGTTTCCACTTTGCTAATAAACTTCTTAACATATTATTTTTCGAATAATTCTACTATAAAGTAACTAATATGAATTTATTTTATCATATCATGATTGTCGGGAATTATGAATTTAGCTATTCATAATCGTAAATAGATATACCTGTTCCGGTATTTTTGATATTTCTGAGGTTTGTTGCTCCATAGCTTTTTCCATTGCAGTGTATATATTTAATTAACTAGGCAAAAGTATTTTGGACGGAGAGAATTTTTTACTTGAATGTAAGAAGGCTTGCCTTTGCAATGCCTTCGTTCCTCTTTATTTATAAGTGAACGAAACTTTACAACAATTTTTCTAAGTATTTTACATGTGTCTAAAGATAAGAATCAATCATAAAGCTAAAAAACAAAAAAGGTAAAAAAGTCTTAAAGGCTATAGTAGTCTAGTACCTAAAACAAACAAAAAAGTCTTCACATTAATAGTAAGGTACAATTATTCTAAAGACTTTACGTAACTCTTAATAAATAACTTGTCTCCGTGGTTTTTGTCGTATCTGTTGTATCTCCATTATTGCTCTTCTTTATCTTTCCAGCTGTCGTCTTTGTCTTCTTTTATTCTAGCTGCACTGCTGGGACGTCATTATCTCCTCCATTACATTTTGAACACTTGTGGTCTAGATATTTGTGTCCAATAGTTTTGCAATATCTGGTCAATAATTCCTCTGAAATAAATTTTTCTCTAATAGCTCTGGCGATAGGTTCTGTCTCTGGTTTAAGCAACGTCATAATCCATTGCCTAATAGTTTCCATATCTGTTTCCCGTAGTTCTTTTGAGTTTGAATATATTAATACATGGTTTCTTGAATAATAACTCCATATAAGATTTTGATTACAATATGTATTTGCTAGTTCTTGTAAAATTGTAGATAGTCCGATAACTCTTTTGTTCGCATAAAATTTTGGTATCTCGATTCTGGGTATTTCTGGCTGTGTACCAATATCTTGTGGTATAATCATATCTCTTTTCATTCCTATTTTTACAACTTGTATAGGTTTCTTAACTTCGTCAAATAATATCTCTGCTGGTGCCGTGTAGATTTTTATAAAAAATAAAGTACCTTTGGTTATTCTTTTAAATATGGTAAATGCTTCATATATCTCGGGTATAGTGGATATCTCAATTTCGTCCGTGGTATATACGGTACTAAGTAATCCATATTCGTAGCAAGTTTTAACTAGGCTTGGTTTAGTTTTTGGTAAGGCAATTAGCTTATTGTATCCGGTCAATTTCTGGGTTATATAGTTCGTATCTGGTTCTTGGATATTTGTAGCTTTGGGGTTGCTATTTAAGAAAGTTTGTACGTTGTAGATATTTTCTATATATGTGCGGGCTGTGTAGTTATATGTCTTTTTGTCTTGATTTAGGCTATCTCGATATGTGGTAACTTGTGGGGGTGTAAACATGGGGTCTTTTGATGTATTTGGTGTATATGGCTTGTCAAATAGCTTGTTTAGGTTCATATTTTTTCTAACTCCTTTGCTTGTACCTGCAGAAGTAGATTGATAAACGTTATGGGTTTTATGGAGTATCCCAACATCTCCTTCTAGCTCTGGAATTTTACTGTCTTCCGATCGACATAACTCTGCGCATTGCTGAGTTAGCTGATTCATAGCTATAGACTTCAGTTTATCTTCACTAGTCTTTAGCTTTAGTGTTTCTATCTCAGTACTCATCTTTACTATTTCAGTACCCATACTGTCCACTTTCAATGAAAGCGTAGTCAGGGCGTTGAGTATCTTTTCATGTATATTTTCTTCTATCATTTCAGTTTGTGTAGCTTTGTCTTGATATGTAATCTGCAATAACATTTTTGTTAGTACTGATTACTTCTATTGTAAATGTAAAATTTAATATGTTTAAAACTAGTCTCCGAATCTCTTTTGTTGTAACTGAATTTTGTATTTTCTTTGTTAGCCACCAGTGTACCTGTGCATTATCTGTTCGCACAATAAATTTGTTATATACAATATATGGATCAAATGCTAACAAACATTTATATAATGAACATAATTCTTTTCTATTTATTTCCCATTTTATTTCTGTCTCATTGAATGTACCTGAGTAATATCTACAATGGTGTTCTATTTTTTCTGCTTCATATCTATATTTAAGTACTCCTTCGTAACTATATTCACTGGCATCTGCTTCTACTATGTATGTAAATTTTCTATTTTCATCCGGAAATTGTAATTTTGGTAATTCCTTGCAAAGTAATTTTATTTTTTGAACTTGTTTTTTATCTTCTTCATTATAATTATATTCTATATCCTTTTTTAATTTTTTCTGTAGTGGTTTTAGGTTTTCTGCTAATTTTGGAATATATTCTCTTACTTGGTTTACTAATCCTAAAAATGATTGTAATTTCTTTTTTGTATCTAATTCTTCTTTCGAATTTATTATTTTTTGTACTATATGTTGTTGCATTTTTACTCCGCTTTTATCTATTTGTATTCCTAAAAATTCTATCTGGTTTTTCATAATTTCGGCTTTCTTTTCACTTAGACTTATTCCTGAATTTTCTATTATATCTGTAAATTGTTCTAATAATTTTATATGTTCTTCTTTAGTCTTTGTATATAATAATATATCATCTATGTATACTATGCAATTAGGTAATTGTTTAAAATAATTATCCATAAAATGTTGATATCTACCTGGTGCATTTTTATATCCAAATGGTAATACATTCCATTCGTAAAATCCTTGTGGTACCGTAAATGCGGTTAATTCATTAGATTCTTCTTCTAACTTTAGATGGTAAAATCCTGATTTACAATCAAATTTGCTAAAATAATTATATCCTTGGATTTGTCTTATTTTTAGTATCTTATTTGGTATCGGATAATTGTATGTTATAGTTTTTGCATTTAAATTTCTGTAATCAATAACCATTCTACTTTTTCCTCTTTTTTGTTCACTATGCTTATTTACTATAAATGCTGGACTATTATGTTTACTATTACTTTTTTGTATATATTGTTTTTCTAATAATTCATTTATATGCATTTTAAATTCTTTTAAATCATCAAAATTGTATGTTAATGGTTTTTGGATTATTATACTATTTTTATCGATTAATTCAATTTTTATGGTAGTTTTATGTTTTTCCCATCCTTTTAATGGATCTTCGCTATATAATTGTTCTAGTTTTTTCTTAACTATTTCTATCTTATTTATTGAAAATATAGTTATTTCTGTTTTATTTATCGAGAATACTACTAATTCTATTGTATCTTCAACGTTTTTTATATTTTCTAATATTTGTGTAATTTTTTCACTTCCTTTTATCCAATCAGTTTTCTTTCTTATTTTATTATTAACTCTTTTTGCTCTTACTTTTTGTTTACATGGTGTTGTGAACCACCAATCGTTTCTAGTTATTATATGTGGGTATAGTTTATCTAAAAATGGCATTCCTAAAAGTATATCTTTTGATGTTAGTTCATAATTATAAATTTCTTCTATTGTCAATATCTTATCCCATATTTGTGCTTTTACATTCCTAGCTTTATAAGTAATTAAGCTTCCTTCATTATTAAATCCATTAACTATTATTGGTATTTTTAATTTATCCCATTTACTTTCCGGTAAGCAATTATATCTACATAAATTAGCTTCTGCTCCTGTATCTATCATAGGCGTATAATATCTACTGTAATATCCTTCCACTACTATCTTCATTAATACATATATTTTCATTTTATGTTAAGGCTCTTCTTAAGAATAATCTTTCCCTATTATATGTTATGGCTAATTGTGTATGTTCTATATTATATGGTTTTACTTGTTCTAACCATTTTATTCCTAATATTATATCTGTTTTTTGTATTTCTTCTTTTACCTCAAATTCTATTTTTATTTTTCTAATTCCTCCTATTATTATTTCTTTTTCTGCTATATCTTTATTATTTATTAAACTTCTTGGTAGATCTGGGCATATATCATTATCATTTTTTATTTCTTCATTTTTTACTAGATATTTTGCTATATAATTTTCTTCTTGTCCTGTATTTAATAGTATTAAATGTTCTTTTTCATTTATTTTCCCTGTTATGTAATATTGATTTAAATTACTTATTGAATTTGTTTCATAACTCATTCTTTTTGATGAGCTCGATGACTCCGGTTTTTCATTAGCTATTCTTTTTGTTGTACTTATTCTATCATTTACTATTTCTAAATTTTCTTCTATATCTATGTCTCTATAGCTATAGTCATTATAATCTATTGTTTTTACAATTTGCTCAAATGGGCTATCTATTTGTATTTTATTAATCTTATTTTTCCCTGTTATTTTATGTTTTGTTGTTAATACATATAAATTTTTACTTCTTGCTGTAAATATTTTACTTCCTGGGGTTAATTCTATTCCTGATATCTTCCAATATAATACTAATGATTTATCTATATTCCTATCTGTTACTGCTACTGAATAATTTGTACTTATTATAAATTTAAATTTTTGGTATATTAAATTTCCTTTTACGGAAGTTATTATGCTTTTTTCTATAGGCTTTATAATTCTATCATCTGCTAAATATAATTCTATTGGTGTATCTATTCCTTCTCTAAAACATGTTTTTATTAATATTTCTGTACCTCCAAGGTGTACGTATTTTATTGGATCTCCTTTACTTTTTATATCATTTATTTCTTTATTAATTATCCTTTTTGTTACTAGTGGTATACTAGCTTTTCCTTTTGCATATCTACAGTCTATTACATGTTCTTTTTGGCATACTACATAATATTCATCTTTTTTCCTACTAAAAATATTTTTTATTGTTGGTATTTTAAATATTTTTTCTACACTTAAATCTAACTCTTTTCCTTTTATTTCATCAAATATATTACTATCAAATATTATTTTTTGTTCTGTTCCTTCGTCATTTAAATATTCTTCCTTTGTTATTATTTTTATATCTTCTTCAGTCATTTGATTCCTCTATCTCACTATCTATTTCAGTATCTCTTTCGTTTTCTGAAATTTCATATATACTATCTTCACTTTCTAGTTCATAATCTATATAATCTATTTGCATATATTCTGTATTTTCTATTTTTATTTCGGATATTTGTTTATTTTTTGGATTTTTAGGTAATTTACAATCTCTAGCTAAATGTCCTAACTTTCCACAATTATAATATGTACATTCTTTTATAGATTTTTTCTTTCTATATGGTCTTTTATTCTTGTAATTTTTTACATAATATCTTTTTCTTGGTTTCTTATATTTATATTTTGATTTTTTATATTTCTTATATTTCTTATATTTCTTATGTCTTTTTCTTTTCTTATAATATCTTTCTTCGCATCCAAATTGAGGTGCTATTTTATTTTTGCAACATGCTAAATTTCTTATTAATGTTTTTTCCATTTTTAATTCTTCTCTATATTTTTCACATAACTTTCTATACCATTGTTGTAAAAATTTTATTCTAGCTCCTAATGTATCTACTATTTTTGCTTCTTTCCAACTTTTTATTATTTTGAACTAAATGGTTCGGGTAATTTATTAAAGTATAATTTTCTTATTTCTTTACTTTCTTCTATGCTATATGCTCCTTTATAATAATATTCTTTAAATGCGCAAGTATATTCATCTATATAACACATATTACATATTGTTAATTTTATCATTAAATTCCTATTTGTATCTTTTTCTTCATCTTGTTCTTCTTCTAATGTTGTCATACTACCAACTTCATCTTTTATAGCTGTTTCATATTTTTTCAATAATTCTATAGGTGTTAATTTAGTTGTTTTTGATGCTGCTCCTTCCATAGGTTTATTAGCTCTTAATACTTTCTTACTATTTTCAGTTAAATTTGTAAACCATAATTTTACTGATCCTATTAATGTTTTTTCTATGTATTCTGGTGCATCTGTTATGTTTATATTATTATCTAATAATTGTTTTGTCATATATCCTATCCATAATTGTATTGTTTTTTCCGTATCTATTACACAGTCTAGATCTAAAACGTTATAGTTTTTATTAACTATTTGTTTTGGTGTCCATTTGTCATATTCATTATATCTTTTAAATTTATTTTTGTAATATATAGGTTTTCTTATTTCTGTTGTTTTGGGTATTAGATTTTCATCTTCTTTTTTATCAAGAGTATTTATTTCTGTATTGGTGTTTTCTAAGTTTTCTTTATTAATTTTTTCTTGTTTTTCGTTAATTTCTAAATCTTTTATATTTGTTAATATTTCCGTATATGTTTCACTATCTTCTGAATCATAATTATCTGTTTCTTCTACTTCTATATTATTTATTTCTAATTTTTCTTTAAATTGATTTATCTCGTTTATTAATTTTTGTTCTTTATCTTTTTCTTCTTTTTCTTTTTGTCTTTGTTCGTATAAATCTTTTAACATTTGTAGTTCTTTTTTTAATTCAGCAATTCTACTATTTTTAGTTTCTTCTATTTTTCGTATTTCTTCCGTAGTTTGTTGTTTAATTTTTTCTATTTCCTTTTTTCTATCAATTTCTTCATTTTCTTTTTCTATTCTTACCATTGCTGTTAATTTATCTTCTAATTTTAATTCTTCTTTTTCTAACATTAAATATAAATGTTCTCCTATTTTCTTATATCTTCTTCCTAGATTAGAAAATACTATTTTTATTTTTGATCATTCGTGATTTTCATATATTTTTTCATCTATTATAAATTCTTCTTTATTCATTTTATTGTGAATAGTTCATGTTGATATATATATATTCTAAACTATCTATTTGGGATTCTAATTTTGATATTTCATCTTTTTGTATATTAATTGAATTTTTACTAACTCCGGCAAATATATTGTAATGTAATCTTTCTTTTCTTATTTTTAATTCTTTACGTTTTTCAGAGATAAATTGTTTTAATTCTTTGTAGTTTTGCTCTTTATTCATTTGAATTATATTTATAATATTTTGGTGGATATCTAAATCTAATTTTATCATGATTAGGTGGTATATGTCTCATTCTTCTAGATTTTAAATGGATTATTAATTTTGCTTCAATATTAGATATTAATGTAATTAAATAGGCTAATCTTTGTGGATTTTCTTTTGTTTTATTTAGACTTATATATTCTGAATAATTACTAACTAACGATTCTTTAATTTTTCTAAAGGCTTCTCTATTTTTAAATGGTCTTCTCATAATTAATTTAACACGTATATCATATCTAGAAACAATGTTGATTTTCTTTCTTTTGAGGTTATCATCAATGACTATTTTCCTCTTCCAAGCTTTCCACATCAAGAAATTATCCTTAAAAGAAACCATTTTCCTATATCAGCATGTATTCCTCCTTATATTTCTTTTTTCTCCTTAGAATTTCCCAAGATGACTTTACTATGAATATCCTTTTGTACATTTTCCATCCACCAGGATTTATGTTTAAGCTGCCCTTCTAAGGGAGGCTTTATGTTCTCTACAATGTATTAAGTCATCTCTTCTGACAATCTGCTTCTCAATTTCTATATATCCCATACTCTATTTTCCATAAACAATCTAACTTCCAGTTCCTCCTCTTTTGCATTCTCTCTTTCAACATCATATAAAGCTCTTTGTCTAGTCCAATTATCAAATCAAAAACTAGAGTTACCTATTTTCACTTACCATTATATGTTGTGTTCTGCATCTCTCTTATGCTTATAAGTTTTCTCCAAATATGTGAGGTTCCATACCCTCTTGCTATAATAGGATAAAACTTTTTACAGTATTTGTTACATGTAAACTCACTCCATAGAGAAGATTAGAGGTTCTAAAATTTAACCATAGCTTGGGACAAAGGGCTTTAGAAATAGTGTGGAGTGATCTAAAACCAATTCCTCCTTCCTCTTCAGGATAACACACATTTTACCAAGAAACCCAATGCTTATTCTTTGCTCTAGTAGCATTTACCTATAAAAACTTAGCAAAAATCTTATAAAGCTGGTTAACAACACTAAATAGGGAATTTATAGCTGATAACAAATATATTAGCATCGGTTGTAGAACAGAGCTATTAAAATGTATCTTTCTCTAAATTACAAAAGTTTACTCTGCCATAAACTCAATATATTCATTACCTTCTTGATCAATTCTTCAAAATGATTCTCATTCTTTATTCTATAAAATACTAGGCACCCCAAATATGTAAAAGGAAAAAACCCTTGTGCTATGCCAGTAATTCTCTTGATTTGATTACATATTCCATTCGAGATCTTTTCAAACAAATAAAACAAACTTTTGTCCAAATTTATCATTTGACCTAAAACTTCCTTATACTCCCTCAATATTCTTATCATCTTCTTCATTAATTCTAAATGGCCTGAACAAAAAAGGATGGTATTATCTGCATATAAAAGATGATTTATCTTTGGACTCCATTTAGGCATTCCATACCCTTTAAAGAGAGAGTCTTCAAAGATATTGTTCAAGTTTCTTACTAAAAACTCTGTTGCAATAATGAAAGAGTTGGATATAATGGGTCACCTTGCTTTAAAACTCTTGATAATTGAAAAAAGCCAAAAGATTGCCCACTCACTAGCATTGAGTATCAGTTACTGCTTGTTAGCCTCACTACCATATCTATTATCCTCTATGGAAATTCAAATCTTCTTAAAACCATTACTAGAAATTTTCATGAGAACCTATCATATGCCTTTTCTATATCCAATTTGACCACCACGTTATGCTACTTATTTTGTCAGGTTTATATCCTTGATTATCTCCTGTTCTAGCAATACATTCTCAATAATGCTTCTTCTTCTTATTATAAATCCAGTTTGGTTGGAGATATGATTTGAGAGAGCAACTCAACAATCCTACCATGAAACATCCTAGATATGATCTTATTAAGAAATATACTTAAGCTTATTGGTCTCAAATTACCAAAGGTCTTTACAATCTCCTTTTTAGGAATAAGTACCAGATTAGTGTGAGTGATTACCTAGGGAGCTCTTGTAAAAAAATAGCTTTTACCATATTGGTTATGTATTGTCTAATTATTTCCCAGCAAGACTGAAATAATTGCCTAGAGAAACCATCTAGCCTACTGGCATTATCTCCATTAAATGCAAAAAACACCTGCTTCACTTCTTCTCAGGTAAACATTTTTTTCCATCTGTTCATTTTGTTTCTAAGTGATCTACTTAGGAATACATTAGATCATATCAAAATTTCACCCCTATTGATTTTTGTTGATTTGATCCATAAAAATATTAACTGCTTCCTCTCCTATATTTTAAGTGGTACTGCTTAGGTCCTTTTGCATAGTTTGTATTTCAGTCACCTGCATTCTTCTCCTTCTCCCTTTAACATATGAATGGAAAAACTTTGTATTTCTTTATCCCTTTGTGAATCATTTTATCCTAGCCTTTTATCTCCAGTGTTCCTCTATTATATAAAGGTATAATTGCAAATCAACTTCTACTTTTCTTAAAGAAGTTCTATTTTCTTTGACAAAGAGATATCAAGCTGAATTTTCTTAGCCTCCACCACATCTTCCAGGGTGGCAATCTTTTGAAAAATATTACCAAAAGTCCTCTTAATCCTCAGTGCCAATATATGTTTAACCTTTATCATCTTAGTATGAATAATTGTGAATGGTGATCCTTCAATCTCTCCTAATAGGGCTTCCTCCACCACTTTGATAAAGTGTTTATGCTTCAACTAGAAATTTAAGAATCTGAAAGATTTCAACACCTGATCTTGTGATGCATCACAAATCACATACAATGGTGCATGATCTGATTCTTGTCTAATCAAGTGATGAACTTCACCATTCAAAAGTAACTACATAAATTCATTATACCCAAAAAATCTATCTAGTCTCTTAAAAATGCAACCCTCTTCAATTATTCCATTCCACCATGTGTAGCAACTTTCTATAAATTTTAATTTGTTTAAAGTAAAGGAACTAACACAACTCACAAAGTCTATTGTTTTTTGTTGAGTCACTAGTAAACCACCTAACTTCTCGGCATCATCTATAATTTTATTAATATCCCCTTCCACCAACTAAGGAACCTGAATTTGATAAGAAATACTTTCAAATCCTCATATAATTCTAATCTCTCCAAAGCATTGCATCTTGAATAAACTGTAGTTATATAGAAAACCTCATTTGTTCCTCTCATTTGATACTACATTGTTAATTATTGAATAGAGTATGTTGAGCCTTTTTTCTCCCAACCTTCCTCACAGAAAATACATGTATTTGCTGAACTGTTCACTATAGCATTTGGCAAATCCTATTTTCTTTTGTAACTTTCTAGTTCAGTAGGGCTTTAAAAAGACACTAATAAACTATGTAGGAATAATGATGTCTCTTATGCAGATCTACTAATATCTCAAAAGACTTTTGAGTTTTCACAAACCTAATATTCCAAAAAATAACCTTGTTAATCATTGATCAGTTGTAAAAGAGAATCCCTTCTTTCTCCTTGTATTTATTTATGATTAAGGCAAAGTTGGATTTTACACCTTATTTATTTTCTCTTTCAAATTACCAATTTATCTTTGTGATAGATCTTATTTTTTGCTAACTTGTTCTAGATTGAGATTTATACTTTCATTCTCTTCTATATTTTGCTTGTCTATCCTTTTTGTGTAGACATGGAACCAATTTTGGGTGCTTTAAAATCTTTACATTGGTAATCATCTCTTTTCTCTTGCTCCTTTTCTTTTATTTGTTGTCTGCTGTTCGTGGATATTAGTTTTTCAGTTCCCTTACTAGCTATCTCTTTATTTGTGGACTATTGCAATTCACTCTCTATGGATTTATCCAGATCTTCTTCCTTCTTTGTTAACTAATCATGATGTTCAACATTTTTAATTGTACTATTGGCATCCTATTATTTACTTTGGCTACTAGATTCTACTGTGTGCTCACAACGTGCTTCTATTTGGTTTTCTTGTGTCTCCGCAGCCCCATTGCTATCATCATTTCTATTTTTTGTTATTTACTCATCTTGTGTCCTTCAATTTGTGTTATATATCTTATCCTCTACATTATGTTCTTCTAGGGCTCCAAATTTGTCTGTTGTAGTTACTTTTTTCCTTAGTAGGAAGTTTTGGATTCTATTCATATCTACCTCTATGCTGTTGTCTTCACCTTCTGTATGCATTCTTTCTCCTTTGTTCTTTAAAATCCCCACCCCCTCCTTGTATTGCCTTTTCTTTATCTTTTTTGTTTGTATATCTCTCTCTTTCTTTTTCCTGCTTATCTATTACTTTTCCATGCTCTTTTATCTCTTTTTTGTTATCAATTTTATTCTTACCTTTATCTTTTTCTTTTGGGTACAATTCTGGATGAATAATAAAAGAATCTTTCTCACTGTGACCTTGAAACTTACAAGTGTTGCAATATTTTGACATGTAATTATATATGATATTCACTCGTTTCTCCTTAATTTCTCCACTCTTTAGCCTCATCCTAATATTTATCCTCTACGAAAACTTCCCAAGAAGATCTATTTCCACTTTGACCCTTGCACAGTTAGGCCTTGTTTTATTTAGTATATCTAAATCTACCTACAAATATTTTCCAACTGCTACCTCTAAAGAGAATACTGCTTCTTTTCCAAAAAAATTTGGAGGCAACAAAGGAAAAGAAATCCAAGCAGATACAATCAAGGTTTCCTCTCTGGATCAAACAAAGGGTCCTACTTGGGTGTTCACACTGGGTATGTCCAGTAATTATTAGTCATATAGAATTGTGGCTTGGATAACAAATGTACATAATCATCCAATCATGTTGCTCTAATTAAGATATGTCCATTACTAAGAGTCCAATATTCACTCCTCCCTTTAATTCATATTTTTTTTGGTATGGGCCTTCTTAAATCTTGAATCTCAGGCCAGCCATATAAAAATTTTCCTATCACGGTAAACCATAAATATTCATTGATGATCATCCGAGTTACCTCCCCCTCCTCCCAAATAGTTTGAGGCTCTTTATGTAAATAAGCAATCTGTTTCAAAGGAAAAGGTTTGTATTATTGTTTCAGTGGTTTTATGGTGTTAGTCTAGGACATCTTAGGAAGTTCCCCAACCTTTGAAAGAGCAGTTGGCCAAATCTCCACCAGTGGAGGTTAATCAACGGCCACTAAGGTCATGATTCGACGGGTTGAAGCATGTTTAGGGTTTAACGAAAAAGGTTTCTAGAAAGCGTTTTTTGTGATTTGAGTATCTTCTCATTTATTTCAAATATCTCAACATTTCCTCTTTTTTTAAAAAAAATACTACATATACCCAGAAAATTTTGGACCCCCATAATCGTGGTGCCTGAAGCAATTGCTTGGGTTGCTTTATTATTGGACCGACCCTGATGATCGAGCTACCGTTTAATGCTGTTTAATGGACCAAAATATCAAAGTCGATCCAAGATATATAGCATAACTATCCATTGAATTTTGATCAACAATAATACTATAAATGCAATAGGGTTTATCTTTTATTATGTTACATTCTCTTATATTATTTTGAGATTCTATTACATACTTTTTACATCTTTGATACTTTGTTCTTAAGATCTTTAGGTTATTATTCAATTAAAGACTTCGGATTTTATTCATCTCATTTTGTGAAATTAATTACATGAATTCTTCATTGATTATCATGGGTTCTTACATAAACATGAGTGACTAATTTTCCTAACTCGGGTTTTGGAAACCCTAGTGGATTAACTACGTAAGAAAAGTGGGAGATTCATCTATTCTAAAGTAAGCTGCATGTATATTAATCTTCTTCACATTAATTGACCTCAGAGCTACTTCAGAAGCTTGGGGATAGCCTGTATTAGCAAACGTCCTCACAAGGGAGTTTGTGGTTAGGAAAAAAGGATTGAGATAGTAATTTGAGATTCACTTCTATCATCATTATTCTGCTATCTCATCTAATCAACTCGAGACTCAAAAGGTAAGAGTTGAACTGAAGTCATAGGCAAGGAGCAATAAGGCGGCACCCTGAGACTCACAAGGTAACAAGTGAGATTTATCAACATGTTTGTGAGACTGTTGATAATACATAGCTTGTCGACTTTGCATATAGAGAAGCAGAATAGGTGGGTTGAACATGAGAAGCTTATAGAGTTAAGAAGCTAGGGGGAGGACAATCCTAGTGTTCGTCTTTTATTGTTTAGAACTCAAGGCATTGAAGTTCGATTACTACTTACTGATTACTTCCAAAATCCCCCTTTTAGTTTTTTGCACTGCTCGTAAATTACATCAAGTTAAGAAACTATTTAGCATCTTCTCTGTGGGATTGACCCTAAACTAGTTGGGTTACTATATTTGTCATCGACCGCAACATACTTCTTTGGAGGTTAGTTTTGTGCAACATCAAATTTTAGCGCCATTTCCGAGGAGGACAATTTGAGTAGTTAATTGAATTGGTGAAGTTTGTGATTTTTATTTTCTATTCTGATTTGGCATACACCAGTGTATGTCAAACACTAGGAGAAGAGGCAATTCCTTACTCCCTTTTGATCCAAATCCAGAAAGAATTCTTCAAACATCAAAAAAATTATTAGGAGAAGTTTGTAATGGGATTCAATACCCTCCACATATTGATCCTAATGCGGTACTCCTGCGTGCTCCAATTGATCCACAGAATGTTGCAGATTTATAGATATAATAACTAATAGCTGCTGCTGAGGAAGAGAGGAGCAGCCGAAGAGGGCCGATTAGCTAAAGAGGCTGGGTTATCTCAGCCAGGAGGATTATCCAGGCCCATACAAGTAGATGAGCATCGAGACAATGTTTAGAGAGGTAGAGCTCCATTGATTCCAGCATAGCAGCACTTACACCCATGCGATAACGAAGAGGATATGGGTTATGTTAAATCTATTGAGACAGGAGCTATCGTTCCTCCTACTTTACCACCCAATGTGAAGTATGATATTACAAATGCCATGATCTAATTGTTGAACTTGAAGGGTGTATTTTTGGGATCTACTACCGATGAACATGCATCTTGCTAATTTCACTAGGATCTGCACATCATATACTATTCTGGGGGTGGTTGAGGAAGCTTTGAGATTGTGGTTGTTCCCATTTTCATTGACAGTTGAATCATCACTATGGATAAGGGAACTTCCAAGAGGTTCAATCAGTACTTGGAATGAGTTGTGTAAATAGTTTTTGAATATGTTTTTTCCCTCCTGCAAGGATGCTACAATTGAAAGATGAGATTTATAACTTCAGACAATTATCTACAAAATCCTTGTATAAGGCATGGTTTAGATTCAAAAAGAAGCTAAGCATTGTACCTAATCATAGAATCAGAGGTTCAAATTTGTTAAAAATCTTCTACAGATCACTAAATGTCAGTTCTAGAGCAATGGCAGATATGATTTCAGGAGGTGCATTCATGCGTCTTCAGTGGGATGCTACACAGGATATGCTGGATGATATTTGAGTGACTAATAGAGGTTAACATACTAGAGATGCTGAGCGTGGTGCAGGTACACATGATATTGGAGAAGATAGAGCTCATAGAGCCAGTCATGAATTGGTAGCATAAGAGGTTGCACAACATCGGACAAACATTGGACATTTACAAAATAATTTGCTACAATGGGTGCTGAGAAAGTGAATGCAGTTGCAGCACAAGGAGCTACTTTTAGGACTTTTGTCATGACCCGAACTAGGGCTTGAGCTTAATAGGCATATCAAGTTCAATCAAGATTGGGGACCGCCCTGTTAACCCAACCCAACCATCTTTTACAGCCTTAGATGAGCTGAATTTTGAGCATATAATAAAATTGCACAAATGTTCTCTTGAATACTCTGGGATAGGGTCACAATAGCCACTGACCCAACCGAGTATAACCGCACCAAACCAACCATCCACACCATACCAAACAAAAGAGAATATAAAAAAAATATGATAATCGAACCCAGTATGCAATATGATAGAACAGTAAGAACTAATGTCTGATGATGCCAGCCTCCTAGCTTATTCTAATGCCAAGGCCGTCACCAATAGTGATCCCGCAAATACAAATCCCTAGAAGTAGCACAAAACCTCTATCCAAAATAATACAAATATCCAGTTGGGACATGCCCCCAACCATGGTCAAAACTAATATAAAAACATAAGGAAAATGACTAAGAATGTCCATATCAAGAAATGGAGCATTTCGGAAAGATGAAAGCTCACCACTCTAGTCCAAAAGTTGTCCCCGAGTCAATCACTATGTAGGAGGAGTCAAACAGCCAATTCTTGCATAGCATGGGTTTACAACCGCCAGTAGATGGGTTTGCGAGTGACCACTAGCATGTATCTCAGGATAAGATAAAGTAATGCCATTTAAATAACCAAGTAAAACCATACATGATGCATACAACCATACATATATATAAGTGTGGGGAAAGGGAATCCGGGTTTACCATGCATTTAAAACCTTTATCTGGGCTGTGTAACCTTGCCAGTTAATCACACCATGGGCCGTATGGGTTCAGTTCCCCCTGTTGAAAGAGTCCCAATGCATATAGCCGAACATCTAAGAAATATCCCATGGGATGACTAGTACATCCCTCTATTATAAAATGTGACACTTACAAGTAGTCATCGAAGACCCCTTATATCGGCAAATATGAGTTTCTAGTTTTGGTACCCCCGGAACCTCCACCTTCCACAGCTTAGTTACACATCCCACCATTAATACCTAAATTAAAACCATGTCCAACCAATCCAATTAAAATTTATGAACCAAGGCCAATTAGAAGTGGTATTGTCATACTAACCATACTTGCAAGATTTATCCTTAGCCAAACTATTTAGGTTAAGGGGACTCTCAAGTGCCCTTACTGTTTACCAAATTAACCTCTTGGGAGACTACCATGTTCTCCACAAGCAAAACCAATTAGCCTTTAACCTTTGTAAGCCATTTAAACTATTTATAGTTTCATATGTAAGCTAAAAACAAGCAAGAGTTCCATTTAAAGAAGTCAATGCAATGAACATATCTTTATAAGCATTTTATCAAACATATTGGGGAATAATATAACCAAAACCAATTCCAAAGACTATTAAATCATTGCCATGCAATCCAATTTCCCAAAACTATAATAGATGCATATGAAAGCAGAATTAACCATAGAAAACCATAACCAAGCCATTGTAAACAAAAACCCCAATTAATAGTTGAAAACTATAAACCATGCAACAGTGAAACCATGAAAACATCCATAAAATCGATGCCTTTTTAGAATAATAAGAGGGAAGAGACAAATGACTTAAACCGAGAAAAATGATGGAAGAAAAATCACCAAAGCATGCCCCAAAGCAATCCCTTAGTCAAAACCATAGCTTTCTTTCCCCAAAAGTACTTGAGAGAATAATTAGGGTAAGTAGGGAAATATACAGAATACCTCCACTTCAGTCCCTTAAAAACTCATCATAGGAATACGACTGACCCTCTTACAAGTCGTACCCTTACTTATGATTGGTTTCCACCAGTCGTACCCAGGCCATAACCTTAGATCAGACACTGTCTGGCATACGAATCATCCAACCAAGTCGTAACATCAACATACGATCTGTACCCATGATCCGTATCCCTATTAGAATAAATTACTAGGAGGATCAAACATTGCCCACTATACGAGTCACCAATACTACTCGTACCAATATTTATGACTCATACCCCTAAGTCGTGACCATTATAGTGATTGAAACCATACACCAACTAACACTAGTCAGCTTATGACAGGACCATACCACTTGTACCCCAGCATACGGATCATACCCTGAAGTCGTATTGGGTCCAGAGAATGGATTTTGAGGAAAATTTCTAAGGCCAGAACCCAGGATGTAATATTCTCCCCCACTAGAAACATTCATCCCCGAATGACAATAAGGTAGGCGTAACCATACACAGAGTTATTTGTATTATCAAACATCCCTTTAACAAAGTTTGAAAACAAAGATGCAAAGATGTTAATCTTTACTATAACAAACTCAGAAAATAAAGATGTGTTCAAGAACAAATCCTTCCGTATAAATACCAGGAGTAGAAAATAAGTATGGATACTTGGACTTTATGTCCTCTTCCACTTCTCACATAGCATCTTCCACCTTATGATTTTGCCATAGAACCTTAACTGAAGCCACATCCTTGATCCATAACTGGTGAACTTGCCTATCCATTATCTCAATCGGTACCTCTTCATAAGATAGAGAATCGGAATATATAACCCCTCCAATGGAATGACCAAAGAAGGATAACCAATACACTTCCTCAATATGGAAACATGAAAGACCGGATGAACCAAACCCAAACTAGATAGCAACTCTAACTCATAGGGCACATTACTAACTCTCAGCAAAATCACATAAAGACCAATAAACTAAAGACTGAGCTTCCCCTTCTTGCTAAACCGCACTACTCCCTTCATAGGAGATACCTTTAGGAACACCCTATCTCCAAACTCAAACTCCAAATCTCTACGCCTAACATCCTCGTAAGACTTTTGATGACTCTGAGCAGCTTTAATCCTATCCCAAGTCCCTTCACCTTCTACATAGCTTGATAGTCCAAATTGGAACCAAACATATCTGCCTCGCAAAACTCAAACTACCCACTAGGAGATCTACACCTCCTACCATACAACACCCTGTTAATCAAATCCATAAATCCTGCTGGAGCATTTGTCAACCTATATGACATCACCAAGAACTTAAAATTCCCATACTGAGTACGAAAATCCTTCTTAGGGATATCCACCTCCCTAATCTTAAGCTGATGGTACCCAGACCAAAGATTTATCTTGGAAAAGAACTTGGCACCCTGTAACTGATCAAATAGATTATCTATTCGAGGAAGAGGACACTTGTTCTTGACCATTACCTTGTTCAACTGCCTGTAGTCAATGCACATCCAAAGGGAACCATCATTCTTGAGCATGAACAACACTGGTGCACCCTACAAAAAATGCTAAGATAAATAAACCCCTTATCCAGAAGATCCTTAATTTGCTTCTTGAGTTCCCTTAACTCAGTCGAAGCAATTCTATATAGAGGAATAGATATTGGACGAGTATCCAGAAGCAAATCAATACCAAACTCTATTTCCCTATCCGGAGGATCACCAGGAAGATCATCCACAAAGACCTTTAAAAACTTATTAACTTCCAAAAATGACTGCAAAGAAGGACTTTCCAAGTTGGAATCCTTAACCCGGACTATGTGATAAAGATACCCTTCAGAGATTAATCTTTGAGCTCTAAGATATGAAATAAATCTCTCCATAGGAACTAAAGGACAACCCTCCCATTCTATTTACGGCTCACCAGGGAACCTAAAGATGACCTTACAAGTTTGATTGTCTAAAGATGCATAACAAGAATGTAATCGGTCCATAACCAAAATCATATCAAAATCAACCATCCCCAACTCAAATAGATCTACCATGATTTTTTGATCATCAATAGATACCACACCTCCCTATAGACCCGTTCAGCAATGACTGAGTCTCCTATCAGTTTAGAAATAGAAAAAGAGTCTGAAATAATTTTTGGATCAAAACCAAAAGATACAACTATATAAGGAGTCACATAAGAAATAGTGGAGCCCAAATCAAGAAAAAAATATACACCATGGGAAAAGAGCTGTAACATACTAGTAATGACATCAAGTGATGCCTCAAATTCCTGCCGAGATGGCAAAACATACAACCTATTCCAACCAATACTAGAACCAAGAGTAGTAACAGAAGAAGATGCCATACCACCAGGTGTAAGAGTAGAAGATGAAGCCACCAGAATCTTATTCGCCCCTATAGAAACCATATTAACTGATAATCCTTGAGTCAATGACCTACCTGACCATACTTGAAGCACTTATCTCTGCCTTCTTCACAGAATCCTCGATGAGAATGACTTCAGAGCCAACAAGGAGGACATAAAGAAATAGATTGACCTCCACTTGCCTGATATTGGGCAATATGAGCCCAAGAATTATCACCACCTTGGTGATGCCTGTCGCCCGACTACTGTGGGTAAGGAGCACTGGAAACAGAGTAGGAACCAGAACTGCCCCACTTTGTTTTTCTACTTTCCACTATCTCTACCACCTTGAGACTGCGCACCTTCCTGATTAGAAAGCCTACCCCGCTTCCCCTACCTATCCCCAAATTCCACCTGCCTTCTTTTCTCATCCTCAACCTGCTGCATATGAACTGTCAACCTAGAGATGTCCATATCCCTAATGAGTAAAATAGTCTTACTCTACAAAATCAAATCTCTATTCAACTCTAAAGCGAACTTCCTCATTCTCGACCTTATATCATCCACCAAATTAGGAGCATACCTTGAAAACTGATTAAACTTCAAGGCATATTCCCTCATAGATATCCTCCCTTACCTGAGGTTCACAAAACCCACCATCTTAGCTTTCTTCAACTCTCGAGGAAAGAAATGATCCATGAAGGCATTAGAAAAGTCCTTCCACAACCCTTACTCTTCCAAATCACACTTATCTCTGTCCCACTCCTTATACCATCAAGCTAACTCCCTTCATATTAGAAGCCTGCATAACCCAAAATATCTTCTCCAGTTCATCCAGGAAGCCTTATGGGTCTTTCTTCACCTTCACTCCCATAAAATTAGGAGGACCCATCTTTATAAACTGATTAAACCTTATGTCCTCAGTAGACAAAGCACTAGCCACACTCCACTTAGCCTGAGTGGCAACCATCTGAGCAATAACATGAATAGATTGACAAAAATCTGCATCATTAAATTACCCTGAGGGACCTGAGAAGTAGTAGGAGGAATAAGAGGAACTCCACTACCATTGGGAATAGGCCCATAAGATCGAAGATGTACTCCAGATGTAGGAGGTACTCCTTTAGAATTATCCCCAGATGGGATAGAAAAGTTTCCTTGTGTTCCAGATCTAGAAGGAATGATCTGAAAGACAAACAACCAAGGATTAAAGATTATTCCAGGACTGAGAATTTTAAGAAAGTGAAACATTCCTAAATGTCTCATAGCCTCTCTCTTATGAGTGTGGCATCCTTCATACCCCTAAAAGATACTCTACTCGACACAAAATTTTAGACTTTCCATTTGAACATAACCCTAAAGCTCTAACACTAACTTATCATAACCCAAATCAGGGCCTAAACGTATTGTGCATCCTAAGTCCAATTAGGACCGGGGACCACCCCCTTACCGAACCCAACTAATTTTCACAACCTTAGATGAGCTGAATTTTAAGCATATAACAAGATTATATAAATTATCTCATGAAGACTCTGGGATAAGGTCACAACAGTGATCGAGCCAATCGAGTCTACCTACACCAAACCAACCATCCATACCATACCAAATCAAAGAGAATATCAAAACATAATATGATAATCAAACCCAAAATATAATATGATGGAACAGTAAGAAATTATGTCTGATGATGCCAGCCTCCTAGTTTATTCTAATGCTAAGGACAACACCACTATCGATCTTGCCCATACCAATACCCATAAGTACCATAAAGCCTCTATCTAAAAGAATACAAATATCCAGTTGGGACATGCCCCCAACCATGGCCAAAAATAATATCCAAAACAAAATCAAAATATTTAAGAATGTCCATATCATGAAATAAAGCCTTCTGGAAAAATGGAAGTTAATTACTTTACTCCAAAAGCTGTCCTCAAGTCAAACTATGTAGGAGGAGTTAAACAGTCAGTTTCTGCATAGCCTGGGTATACAACCGCCAGTAGATTGGTTAACGAGTGACTACTAGCTTGTATCTTAGGATAAGAATAAAGTAATTCCATTTAAATAACTAAGTAAAACCATCCATGATGCATACAATGATACATATATATAAGTGTTGGGAAAGGAAATCCGGGTTTACCATGCATTTGAAACCTTTACCTGGGCTATATAACTTTATCATTTAACCAAACCCATAGACTGTATGGGTTCAACTCCCTCTTCTGAAAGAGTCCTAGTGTGTGTAGACGCACGACCATGAAATATCCTGTGGGATGACTAGTACATACCTCCAATATAAAATGTGACAATCATACATGGTCATCAAAGACCTCTCATATTGATAAATATTAGTTTCCAGTTTTGGTCCTCTTGGAACCTCCACTTTCCACGACTTACACATCCCGCCATTAATGACCAAATTAAAACTATGTCCAAACAATTCAATTACCATTTATTAAATATGGTCAATTAGTAGTGGTATCATCATACCAACCATACTTGCAAGATTTATCCATAGGCAAACTATTTAGGTTAAGAGGACTCTTCCTGTTTACCATATTAACCTCTTGGGAGGCTATCATATTCTCTACAAGCATAACTAATTAGCCTTTAACTTTTTCAAGACACTTAAACAATTTATAGTTTCATATATAAGCTAAAAACAAGCAAGAGTTCCATTTTAAAAAGTCAATGCAATGAACATATCTTTATAAGCATTTATCAAACACCTTGGGGCATAATATAACCAAAATAAATTCCAAAGACCATTAAACCATTTCCATGAAATCCAATTGGCCAAAACCATCATTGATGCATATAAAAGCATAATTAACCATAGTAAACCATAACCAAGCCATTATAAATCATCCCCTCAATTAATAGTTCGAAACCATAAACATGCAATATTGAAACCATGAAAACATTCATAAAATCCATTCTTTTTTAGAAATAATAAGTAGGGAAGAGACAAATGCATTAAACCAATAAAGATGATGGAAGATGATCCCTAAGTTGAAACCCTATCTTTCTTGCCCCAAAAACTCTTGAGAGAACTATGATATGTTTTGAAATAGTTTTCTACTTGTTATTGAATAGAATAATAGGATAAATAACCTCCTAAGTATATTAGAAGTCATGGGTTATAATTAGGGAAAGTAGGGAATTGTCTAGAATACCCCCACTAAAGTCCCTTACAAACCCATCGTAGGGATATAACTAACCCTCTTAAAAGTCACACCCTTCCTTACGATTGGTTTCCACCAGTCGTACCCAGGCCTTAAACTTTGGAGTAGACACTATCCAGCATACCACTCATCCAACTAAGTCATAACATCAACATATAATCTGTACCTATGATTCGTATCCCTATAAGAATGAATTACTAGGAGGATCAAACACTGCCTACCATACCAGTTGCCAATACGACTCATACCAATTTCTATAACTCATAGCAGTAAGTCATGATCATTCTAGTTATCAAAACCATCCCACCAACTAATACTAGTCAGCTTACGTTAGGAACATACCATTCGTTCCCTAGTATACGGCTCGTACCCTGGAGTCGTATGGGTCTAGAGAACGGATTTCGAGGAAAATTACTAAGGCCAAAATCTAGGATGTAACCACTTTTAAGATTGAATTTAAAGAGGAAACTAAGAATCTTTATCATAGGATAGCATATTTTTGAGCCCAACAGCAAGGGAATCAAGGTTAAAACTATTATAATAATTGATATAGAGACAAAATTAGAGAGAGAGATAGTTATTAGCAGCAAAAAGATGACTACAAAGAGAAAAGTGACAAATATATTCTGCCAGATAGTTGAGATACTGAGTCTAGAATGGAGGCAATATTGTTAAAACTGGTCAAAGTGCAGAAAAGTCAAGATAGCTATCTTTAGAAAATTAAGGCAGACCTATTTTGGCTGAATTAGAAAGTTGAGTCATATGCTATGATAATCAAATAACTGGAGGAGAAGTATGGTTAGATGTCGACCATATCAAATCAAAGAAAACCTAGCACTCTTCCTAGTAATATGGTTGTAAATCCAAAGAATAATGGTCACTTCCATACCATTACCACTTAGAGTGGTAAAACCACTATAGACCCACGTGTACTAGTTATAAATGAGCAAAAGAATAATGATGATCCTGTTGATGTAGAAAGTAGTAGCAAGAAAGATAAAGGAAAAAATAAGGAGGATCCTGGTGTTTTCACTATACTATGCACCATTAGATCTTCTGAGTTTTCTCATGCATTATGTAATTTAGGTGCTAACATCAACCTTATTCCATGTTCAATGTTTACACAGTTGAGGTTAGGAGCACCTAAACCAACCACTATAAGATTAGTGATAGCAGATAGAATGGTGAAGAATTCCAGTTGGTATTTTATATGATGTATTGGTGAAGGTGTCTTTTTTCATATATCTTATGAATTTTGCAATATTGGATTGTGAAGTAGACTTCCAAATACCAATTATTCTAGGAAGACCGTTCTTGGCTATAATAAGGACATTGATTGATTTGGAGATAGGTTATCGATGCTGAGACTCAATAATGAACAGGTGATGTTCAATGTATGTAAATACATGAAGCAACCTAATGAGTTAAGACTGGTATCTATGATTGATATGTGTTATGATGAAATAGATTTATTCTATAATGTTGATTTTGTTACTCTTTGAAATGATGGTTCTGATACTGCTGTTCCTATTGAAAAGAGGTTGGGTGTTGAAGCTCTAGCAGTAGTGATCATAAACTTTGATAGTAAAGGCATTAAGGACTCTGATGAGAGGCTGTGTGATCTCTATGGGAGTGGTTCTTATACTTATGCCATAAAGAGGCTTGATTTAGATTTAAAGAATAGAACTAATCTACCAGCTCGTCCATCCATTGAAGATCCACCTATCTTAGAGTTGAAGGCCCTCCTTTGTTATTTGTGATGTGTATTTTTGGGGGCCAACAACACTTTACCAGTAATTATTGCACTGAATTGACTGCCTCATAAGCGGAAGTATTATTACAAGTATTACAGAGATTCAAGAGAGCCATTAGTTGGTCTATTACAGACATTGTGGGTATTTCGCCTGGTTTTTGTACTTATAAAATTCAACTTGAACCAGAGTGTATTCCAAGTATTGAACATCAATATCAACTCATATGCAGGAGGTGGTCAGAAATGAGATAATCAAGTGATTGGATGCTGGTGTAGTGTACCCCATTGCTGATAGCAAGTGGGTTAGTCCGGTATAGTATGTTCCAAAGAAATGCGGTATTACTGTTGTACCTAATGAGAAAAATAAGCTGGTGCCAATAAGTCCAGTCATAGGATGAAGAGTATGCATGGATTATATAAAATTAAATGCATGGACTTAAAAAGACTAGTTTCCCATGCCTTTTATGGACCAGATGTTAAACAGATTAGCGGGCAGAGAATGGTACTATTTTCTTGATGGGTGTTCTGGTTTTAACCAAATCACTATTACACCTAAAGAAACAAGAGAAGACCACTTTGACATGTCCTTATGGGACTTTTGCATTCAGACGTATGCCATTCGAACTATGCAATGCTCCAGCCATATCTTAGAGATGTATGATGTCTATCTTCTCTGATATGGTTAAAGAAACTATTGAAGTTTATGGATAATTTTTCAATAGTTGGTGATTATTTAATGATTTCCTAGTGCACTTGGCAAATTTTCTTAGAAGGTGTGAAGAATGCAACTTGGTACTTAATAAGGAAAAGTGCCATTTTATGGTAAAAGGCAGGGATAAAAAGTTATATAGGCCTGCTAAAGCCAGGTAGCCGAGGGCTCGTGATCAAACCCAAGTGAGGTACATAAATGAAGAGAATAGTACAATGTTGGTTGAGGATGCCCTCATAAGAAAGAGGTGGTAGTCTTATTTTCATAAACTCTTGAATGACGAGAGGGATAAGGGTTTTATATTGGGGGATTTAAAGAAGGCTGAAGAGTATTACGATTATGGTCAGTGTAGGTATATTGGAGTTGAGGAGGTCAAGAGAGCTATTCGTAGGATACGTTGAGGTAGGGAGATAGGGCCAGATGAGATTCTAGTGGATTTTTGGAAGAGCAGTGGTGAGGTAGGTTTAGAGTGGTTGACAAAGTTGTGTAACATCATTTTTAGGGCGGTGAAGATGCCGAAAGCGTGGAGGTGGAGTACAATGATTCCTTTATATAAAAACAAGAGAGACATTGGTAGTTGCAACAACTATAGAGGTATTAAATTATTAAGTCATACTATAAAGGTTTGGGAATACGTGGTAGTGTTGAGACTGAGAAGGATTATGACTATCTCTCAGAATAAGTTTGATTTCATGCTAGGTCTCTCTATTACTGAGGCCATTCACCTTGTGAGGATATTAGTGGAGCAATTTTAGGAAAGAAAGAAGGACTTGCATATAGTCTTTATTGATCTTAAGAAGGCATATGATAGAGTGCCTAGGAAGATTCTTTGGAGATTCTTGGAGGCTAGAAGGGTGCCTGTGGCATACATTAGGTCGATTCAAGACATATATGATGGAGTGAAGACTAGTGTAAGATGGTAGGTAGAGATTTGGAGCACTTTCCAATTTTGATAGGTTTGCATTAGGGATCTACTCTTAGCCTTTTTTTTATTTTTCTTGGTGATGGATATGTTGACGCAAAATATTTAGGGAGGGGTGCCTTGGTGTATGTTATTTATAGATGATGTGGTATTGAATGATGAGACTCGGGGAGAATTTAATGATAAGTTAGAGATTTGGAGACATACCCTTGAGTCTAAAGGTTTTTGTTTGAGCAGGACCAAGATAGAGTACTTGGAGTGTAAGTTTAGTAATGTGTCACAAGAAACTGATATGGTTGTGAAGCTGGATTCTTAGGCCATTCAAAAGAGGGAGAGTTTTAAGTATCTGGGGTCTATGATTCAGGGCGATGGTGAGATTGATGTGGATGTCACGCATCGTATTGGGGAAGGGTGGTTGAAATGGAGACTTGCTTCGAGAGTTTTATGTGATAATAAGGTACCCCCAAAGCTTAAAGGAAAGCTCTACAGAGTAGCAGTCTGACCAGCTATGTTGTATAGAGCGTAGTGTTGGCCAGTTAAGAAATCCCACTTCCAAAAATTAAAGGTTGCGAAGATGAGGATGTTATGGTGGATGTGTGGTCAGACCAGGAAGGATAGGGTGAGGAATAAAATTATTTGGAAAAAGGTAGGAGTGGCTTTGGTGGAGAACAAGATGAGAGAAGTGAGGTTACATTAGTTTGGGCACATGATGAGGAGGGGTGCTAATGCGCCAGTGCGGAGGTGTGAGACACTGGCTATGGATGATTTTAGGTGGGGGAAAGGTAGTCCAAAGAAATATTGGAAGGAGGTAATTAGACATGATATGGAGAAGTTACTGCTTATGGAGGACATGACCCTTGATAGGAAGGTGTGGAGGATGCGGATTAGGGTAGAGATTTAGGGGGTGGTAGGGTGTCGATGACTATATTTGTGTCTAAAGTTTCTTGTTCGTAGGTGTTGAGTGCTGTCTGTGGTTTCAGATTTATAATTTTAGTATTATCTTATGGATAGCATTGTTAGTTTATTTTGCATATTGTACAAGTTTATAAGCATTTATGTATTGTGTTTGTTATAATGTTATTGATTCTAAGTTGGGGGTCTATCAAAAACAACATCTCTACTTCACCTGAGGTAGTGGTATGGATTGCGTACACTCTACCCTCCCCAGACCCCACTAGGTGGGAAAACACTAGGTATGTTGTTGTTATTGTTGTTGCCATTTTATGGTCAAAGAAGGTATTATTCTTGGACATAAAATTTCAAAAAAAGGGATTGAGGTAGATAGAGCAAAGTTTGAAGTGATCAAGTAATTACCTCCACCAATTTCTGTGAAGGATGTTCTTATTTTTTCGAACATGCTGGATTTTATAGGCGATTTATCAAGGATGTCTCCAAGATTGCCAACCCTCTTTGTAGGCTTCTTGAGAAAGAGGTGAAATTTGAGTTTACTGAAGCATGCTTGAAGGCTTTTGAGTGTCTAAAAGAGAAGTTGATGACTGCTTCAATTATAGTATCTCCAGACTGGTCCTTTCCATTTGAAGTTATGTGTGATACGATTGGATTGGACTTAGGGGCTGTACTAGGTCAACAAAAAGAAAAAATCTTTCATCCCATCTACTATGCTAGCAAAGCACTAAATCCTGCTCAAAAGAACTACATAGTGACTAAACAAGAGTTAGTGGCAGTGGTTTTTGCCTTTAAGAAGTTTAGGTCTTATTTGATTGGGACAAAGGTGATTATGCACAATGACCATGCAGCATTGTGGTACTTAATGGTGAAAAAGGATGCAAATCCTTGACTGATTAGGTGGGTGTTATTGCTGCAAGAATTTGATTTTGAGGTCAAGGCTAGAAAAGACACCGAGAATCAAGTTGCAGATTATTTGTCTAGACTTGAGGAGGAAGATATGCATAATGTTGAAGATAAGCTTGAGATTGATGATAGTTTTTAGATGACCAGTTCTTGGTAGCTTCCCAAGATCTAATTCCATGGTTTGCAGACTATGCAACTTACCTAGCAGTGATCTAATCCCAGAAGATCTTCTTTTTTAGAAGAGAAAGAAGTTTATGCATGAGGTAAGGAAATTTTTCTGGGATTAGCCTTATTTATTCAGAATTTGTGCAAATAGGATTATTCATAGGTGCATACCCGAGGTAGAGATGATGACCATAATTGAGGCTTGTAATTCTTCGCCAGTTGGGGGTCATCATAGAGGAACCCGCATAACTCACAAAATATTGCAATGTGGGTATTATTGGCCAACAATCTATAAAGATGCACATGATTTTGCTTCTGCTTATGTTCAATGCCAACGCCAAGGTAATATCTCTAAAAACCAGAACTTCTTATGACCCCTATTTTAGAATTAGAATTTTTTGATGTATGGTGTATAGATATCATTTGACCTTTAGTGAGTTTGTTTGACATGAAGTATATACTTGTAGCTATGGATTATGTATCTAAATGGGTGGAAACAGTTGTGCTCCTTAACAATGAAGCACGTAGTGTCACAACATTTTTGAAAAAGCACATCTTTTCTCGATTTGTCACCCTACATGCTATCATTAGTGACGGTGGGCCACATTTTTGTAATCGTCTATTCAAAAGTTTTCTTGAGAAATATGGAGTGAAACACAAGGTAGCAACACTTTATCATCCGCAGACTAGTGGACAGGTTGAGGTGTCCAATAAACAAATCAAGTCTATGTTGGCGAAGACAGTAAATTCCACTAGGACTTTTTAGTCGAGAAGGTTAGACGATGCATTATGGGCTTACCGCACAACTTTTAAAACCCCCATTGGTGCTTTACCTTATTACCTAGCGTACACTAAAACTTTTCACTTGCCTATTGAGCTTGAACATAAAGCACTATGGGCATTGAAAAAATTGAATTTGAGTGGCAGGATGAGACTAAAGTAAGGTGGAATCAGATGAATGAGCTGGATGAATTTCGAATCCGGGCATATGAAAGTTCTGCACTTTATAAAGAAAAGATAAAGCTGCATTATGATCGCAAGATTAAGAAAAGAATTTTTGAAAAAGGTGATAGGGTATTACTTTATAACTCTAGACTTCGCTTATTTCCAGGTAAGCTGAAGTCTAGGTGGCATGGGCCATTCACAGTTACAAAGGTTTATCCATATGGTGCTTTGGAATTGAAGAAGGATGGTGAAGCCTCGTTCAAGGTGAAGGGGCAAAGAGTAAGGCACTATATGGGTAACACTAAGGAAGTAAATGTGATTTTTGAGATGGAGCTTGGTGAAGTTTGAGTAACGAAGGTAATTACATCATACCACAACGTTAAATCAAGCACTGCATAGGAGGAAACCCATGAGCCTAGTTGGTGAAATCTAAGTATCCAACATGGCCACGTCTTACTGCGATGTTAAATCAAGCGTTGTGTGGGAGTCAACCTATGTTTTGTACTTATTAATTTATAGGGCAATGTGTTGGTTCAGTGTGCAGGGCTAAAAATTGTAGAAAAGATCCATAAAAGTTAAGGAAGTTAGGTCATACGAACTCTTCACGAGTCATATCTTAATGGTACGACTCGTGAGTAAGAGTCGTAAGGACCTAGGAGACTATGCAGATTCAGGTAAAATTTTGTGGAGTCTTTACGACTCTTAGAATGAGTTGTACCCTCATGGTACAACCCGTCATATTGAGTCGTATCCACTTCAAAACCCAAGTAAGGTTCCAGGTATATACGAGTTGAAGAAAATTTCCGTAAGCCTGTGTACGAGTTATCGGGTCACAGGTCAACCTGGCCTAGAAATTCATTTAAAAGCTAAAAAGGTAACCAATTTGGGTACACGATTCCCAAAACACAAGAATACCTCTATTTTTGGTCAATTCTTGAGCTTCCAACGCATAAAATCAATCGAAAACACTTTGCATTAGATACCAACTTGGTTGAAATCTTCATGTTTCCTGAGTTTAAGCACAAATTTGGGAGGAACTTTGAAAAGCTCAAGCACCCTAAGCTCTCACTCATTCAATCATTAGCTAATTTTTCAAGTTGAAAGTAATAATGTGTGATATTGTAAACTTGCTTCATTGAAATTACGTATGTATTGCGTTTTGGTACCCTAGTTCATAGGTTTTGAGTAGAATATAAAAATTAGGGGAAAACTTGGTTTTAGGTGTTGATATTGTGTGTTATTTCTAAAGTTGGGTGGTATTACAGCAAAATATTGTGGGTAGTTTAGGACTATTGAATTGGAGAGAACTCTAAAGTTGAACTTCTATGTTGTGGTGGATACGAGACTCCTTAAAACTCATACCCATAAGTAATGAGGTTGTAATGAGACTCGTACCCACTGACATTATAGAAGTCTAACTAAGCTTGAGTTTTGGTATGGGTATGACTTGCCTAAATTAGTCGTACCCAACCCATACAACTCGTACAAATAATTCATAAGGACCTATGAAGAGGTCATATATTATAGTATTATTTCTAGACTACTTATAATTGTTAGTAAGGAGTTGTACCTTATCTGCACGGCTCATTAGGAGGAATCATAAGCTGACCAGTGAATAATTATCACTAAACTGATCATCATACGACTCAGTCATACGATTCATACACAACCGATACGACTAATACCCCTTACTCGTACCCTGAATTGAACTTGCACACTACTATTTATTTTCTGATTTTTTCTTTCTATTCCTTAATTACATACTAATTAATGTATACTTTTAGGTACCATGCCTCCAAAAGGTGTTTCTTCTAATAAACAAGTGGCCAAGAAGGGAAACAAAAAGGCACCATCTATTAGTTCTGAATCCATTGAATCATCTAGTAGTAGCGGTGATGTAGTTGAGTTCCTAGTGAAGGGATAAGCTGACCCAAGGGGCAAAAGACTTACTTGGGGCAAGAAAGTATCAACCCCAAAGAACACATTGAAAGTGCCTAAGCACACACGCAAGTGTACATGGTCTACCAAGTAATAAAGTGGACTTTAAGAAAGCCGAATATCGATCCCACAGGGACTTGTTCTAACAACCACTCAATGTCAGTTCACAATTTAGATTCAATTGATGCAAGAGTAACCAAAAGAGAGTCTTAAAGTTATAACTAAATGTAAATTAAACAGTGCATAAAGTAAAAGGCTTGAGACAATCAACGGAGTAAAACCCATGGTTAAATCACTTTGAACAATCATACTATGTTATTGAACTTCATTCATTAACTGGCTTATCTTGGTTGTTTATTCATAGGGTTAATCGGATGATCATGGTCTCCCGACCTCTAATCATTTTCCTAACTTAGACATTACAACTACATCATTGAGTGGGTATGTAATAATCCAATTAAGTTCTTTAAGCTATCTTCCTACGTGTGAATCAAGGCTTCTACGTACATTCTTGTCCTAGGCGCTAATTTGAATTCCTTATTTCATCAAAGAATAATAACCCTACTTTTTTTATTCCTACGTTCTATCTCTCTATTCCCTCTATTGATATCACAAGGTTGAAAATATATGTATTCTAAGGGTAATCAATCCTCAAATAGTTAAAACAACAATAAACAAGCAACCAAATATGATAAGAGAATTAAACGAAATCAATTCAAAACAATAGTCTTCATGTTCTTGGCTTTAACCCCGGAAAGTGAGTTCTTAGCCACTCATAGTCATAATCATGATCCAAAAGGTTGAATACATGATATAAATTATTAATAAGATAAATAAACAATGATAAAACCTAAAAAAAAGTTGCATTATCCTCCTACAATGTTTCATGACATTCCAAGATGATTTACATTGAGTACAAAGTTGTATTTATACTAGTAGGGAAATCCCAAGACGTGTAGGACAAGATTTGACATTTTGGATGTGTATGGAATTTGTCCTCCAGTGCGTTGGTCAGGGCTATTGGAATAGTGGCACGTCGTGGCTCAAACGTGTTGGCTTACTGAAATTAGCCTCTCAAAATTTGGTTAAGTGTTCGGGTCCCTCTTGCCTTGTGGTGTTATTTTGCCTTTAATTCCAGCTTGTTACTCATCAAATTATCATCAACTTTAAATAATCAAGTATCCTATATCATCATACACCACACATTATAGTTCAAAACATCAAACAACCCATAACGATGAACCAAAAACACGAGCTAAGATTAGGCTAGTTCCATTGATCTTTAACTCTATATTCCGACTCTTGACTTAATAAAATTAAACTTTACACATTACAAACAAGTTGTTCCACATATAATTACATATTTAAATAGCTAGAAACTCATTCAACACATTATAATCCATTATGACAGACTAGAACCACACCTAGCTCAAGCTAGACAAACTAGTTTTCTCGGTTGAACTCTAAATGATAAATTTAAACCCAAACTTTTTTGAAAACACTTTTAACCTTTATAATCACGTCCTTGAATGCTTATGTGCTTATTTATATCATCACAACACATAAATCATATGAATCATCCTTAAAACAAGACTGAACAAGAATAGAATAGTAACACTAGAGTATATAAATACACCCAACATCACCACCCTACACTAAAGTCCTTGTTCACCCTCGAACAACTCTTAACTCTAAGCATAATAAACTGAGGAGACTCTACACCTCTACTAGACACTCAAGCTAGTACTACAATGACTACACAAAATGCAAGTTTCTACACTAAGCATATTATATACATGATTGAAAGCTCTACTCCAAACTATCCTAGCCTCAAGAATTAACTCAATAAGTGGCAAACTTATGCATATTGCTCAATCAAGGACATCATACAAATCACCCACATTCCTCAAACACGTGCCCTCACAACAAGAGAGTTACCCATAATCACTCATATTAAAGCATTTTATAACATAATAGGTACAAGAATTAAATTTCGCTCACTCTCACAAGGAATTCACAAGTTACACATTATGAACCATAAGCTTGCCCTTTGTTTAGTACTCCACTAATATCAGAATGTGAAGATTAGGATCAAATAGGTCTTTTTGGGTTCTGATGTAGGCTAAGGTATGGGTAAAAACTATTTTGGACCATAATAGTGACTATCTTCCCTAAGAACTTTAATTCATCACATTATACAGTTAAAACCAATCTCCAAAAACTAGATTACACCACTTTTATTTACCCCATTCTTTTGTTTTCACCCAATCTTATTAAGCTCATTTGCATACACTATGATGGGAGGATTCTATGCATAAATCATTCAATTTGAATAAATTTCTAATATTTTCATTACTCAATTCCCCACTATAACACATTAATAAGTATTTTTCTTCATTCCAATAACTATCTTTTTGGGGCTTCAATTTCAACTTTTTCTTATTTAATTTAAAATTACTTAACTCACTTAATTTACACTAAAGTGCTTAGGAGATTTGGATAAAATTAAGATTTATCAAAGAAGAGATTAACCTATACATAAGGTTGCCATAGAAAACTCTAAGGGCTCAATGGGAATTACTAGGATTATGCACAAAGGTAGGTCAAAAAGACGGTATAAAACAAGGCTATCAAATAAATGCCTAAATAATCTCCTAAACCCACAATCTCTATTTTGCTTTGCACATACCAGGCAAGTTCTTGATATCACATGCAATAAGTAATATACAAATAATTACGCGCACATGACACATGCTCAACTCATGTAGGATCATCATAGACTAAATCAAATAATAGCATGAATTAAAATTAAGCGAACAAGTACAAGAGTCATAATCATGAGCCTAGGAGTCTCAACAACAGAAATTCACACAATCAATATACTATTTACCATTAAAACATTTGCATCATGCAATCACTTATTGCACAAGTAAGAACATCTCACTTATTCCTAATACAAAATTTTTTAAATCTACCCTAAAAATGGAAATTTTCCCTCTCCACAGTTAAAAATCTAATTTATCCCTAAAGTATACTTTAAAAGTAGAGATAGAAATACTCTCTGAGGCCTCTAGGCCTAGTTAGTAGCATTTTTATATATCAAGAGGCTCTGGGGACCCCACACTTAGTCTTTGCCATGATCTTTAGCTCATGTTTTTAATACTCAGACTTCCCATCAACCTGTGACTCAATAAAATAAAAAACTAAAAACTAAACATAAAACATACCTACTTAACTTGAGTTGCCTCTCAAGCGACGCCTAATTTAATGTCGTGGAACGACCCAACTCAACTTAACCAAGTTCCTTTATCCTTTTTCTCACACTTAGAGGCAATCTTCCTATTCATTTTTGACCTCTTGAGTATGCACTCTCAAGGTCAATAACTTTCTCAACTTTGGACTTTTGAGGATCATCAATATGCATCATGTCTGGTTTAGGTGGTTGTAACTTAGGGTGCTCAACGAGAGTGTTTGAAGAGGTCTTTTATGGAAAATGCTCCACTACCATCCCACACTTATCCCCTTCAATAACAATAATCATACATAAATCTTTATCTTTGGATAGTGTGTTAAGTGGCTTGTACACTTTAAAAACTGCCTCTTTATCTTCCAACCTCATTGTGAGCGTACCCTCTCTCACGTTAATTAAAACTTCTTTTGTCGTTAAAAATGGATGCCCCACGATGATTGGTACCTATTCATCTACCTAAAAATCTAGACTAATAAAGTCAACAGGAATGATAAATTTACCAACCTTTATGAGAACATCCTTTATTACTCTATCAGGATGGGATATGGTCCTGTTTGCCAATTGTAGTAGTATAGAGCTTGGTATAGGCTTCCCCAAACCCAATTTGTTGAACAAAGATAGGGGCATCAAGTTGATACTTTCCCTGAAATCACTAAATACCTGAACCACCTCACTGTTGCCAAGTTGAATGGGGAGAGCGAACTTCCTAGTATCCTTAAGCTTTTTTGGCGTCTTTTGAGTAACCACAAAACTACACTATCCAGTGCGTGGTACCACCTCTACATCCTACAACTTCACTTTGTTAGCCACCAAACCCTTCAATTACGTAGAACACTTTGGCATTCATTGAAAAATATCTAAAATAGGTAAGTTAATATGTAGCTCTCTGAATGTGTCAAAGAACTTCTTGAAGCACGCATCCTCTTTTACCTTTATATGCTTTTGTGGGAAAGGTAGTTGTGGAATCATCTTCACTTCTTCAGAAACTTTTCTATTGAGTACTTAGACTTCCTCGATTCTTTAGCAACTTGGATATTTACCTATTCAGTCACCATATCATCATCTACCTCCTTAATTGCCTTTAGAGGTTCTCCATGAAGATATTTACGACTACTCAAAGTGATTTTCATTACTTGTTTTAGGTTTTTCGTATCTCCTGGAAAACCACCTTGAGGCCTGGTATTCAGTGCCTGTGATAACTGCCCTAACTGCAACTCTAATCTTCTCAAGAATGCTTGCTGGTTCTTTACATTTGCAGCCAACGATGTTTGATTAGCTAGAATTTATTTCATTACTTCATCTCAGTTGCTAGTTGACAGATTTCCTTGATCCTATTGCTGATTGTTCCATGATGGATTTGGCAGCTAAGTCTGCCACTTCATATTGTAGGCATTACCATAATTTGTCCTATGAACATTGTCCACAAACATTGCTGACTTCGAATTTGCAGCACACATCACCGCAGAATGATCACTGTTGCTATAAACCTTATACCAACCACTAGTCTGCTGAACTGTATTAGTTTATGCTAACGGCTGTGAAGCTCCCACTTTAAGGCTGCTGAACTAAGTGTTTACAAATTTTGCAATGCAGCAACCTGAGCTAATAAAGCAGTGTATTGGTCTACCTCTAACACACCTACAACTTTCTTTGTGGAATTCCTAGAATCACCATACAACTCTAGATTTCCTTGTGCAATACGGTTCAATAAAGTGTACAACTCTTTATAAGTCAACTCTAATACTTGACCACCTACAGATGAATGTAGCAAAATTTTTCTGTTGTGATCAAGTGATTCTACAAAAGGATGAGCGAGTACCTCATTGTATTGTTGATGATGTATACAATCCCAAAGAAGTGCCTAGAATAGCTTCCAAGCATGATAGAGACTCTCATCTAGCCTCTATTTGAAGCTCACTATCACACTATGAAGTTTTGCAGTCTTGCCAGAAAAAAAAATATGATAATAAAATTTTGGGCTAAGCCGTCCTATGACGTGGTTGAGTTTGATAGCTCAGAGTTCAACCACTTTTTGGATTCCCCAATAAGTGAATAGGGGAAGAGAGTTAGACTCACATAATCAACATTTACATCTACCGGAATGAATGTGTCAGTGAGCTTAATGAAATTCTGCAAGTGGACTTATGGATCTTCATGTGCAAGCCCTGTAAACTGTCCACTGCTAATCAACAACTGAACCATATTGTTGTTTAGCTTTAACCTCCTTCCAACAGTTAGTTTCTAAAAAGGTGAGGTCAGATTTATCAGAAGTGGTATTTCCACTTCTCTAACCGTCCTATGGGCTGCTTGTTCATCAACCATAATATCAAGATTTTCTTGATCTTCTTTGATTTGTAGAATACGTGGGAGAAAGATTGATTCTCTCCTTTATTGATGGAAAAGTTTCTCAAGTTTAGGGATTGGTTCAACCAATTCCTAATCCCTTGACAGCTTGCTAATTTGAAAACCTATTTTCTACAAATACAAAACCAAGACCAAGCGTAAAACACCAAAGAAATCTAAAAAGCAAAACTAAAGATAAAATATTTTCCAAATTATAAGACCCAACAACAGCGCCAAAAAATTGACAACGCCCAAGCACACAACAAGTATACGCGGTATACCAAGTAATAAAGTAGCCTTCATGTTCTTGGCTTTTACCTCGAAAAGGGAGTTCTTAGCCACTTATAGTCATAATCATGATCCAAAAGTTTGAATACATGATATGAATTATTAAAATGATAAATAAAGAATGATAAAACCTAAAAAGAAGTTGCAGAATCCTCCTACAATGTTCAATAACGTTCCAAGATAATGTACAATGAGTACAAAGTTGTATTTATAGTAGCAAGGAAATCCCAAGCTGTGTAGGAAAAAATTTCACTTTTTGGCCGTGTATGGAATTTGGTCCGCGGTGCATTGGTCAGGCCTACTGGAATAGTGGAATTTCGCGTGACATATCTCATGGAGGTATGTCCATGCTGCGTTTTTAATATCATGGGAAGAGTGGTGCTCGCAGCCCAAATGCGTTAGCTTACTATAATTAGCCTCTCAAAATTTGGTCAAGTCTTCGGGTCCCTCTTGCCTTGTGGTGTTATTTTCCCTTTAATTCTATCTTGTTCTTCATAAAAGTATCATGAAATTTAACTCCTCAAGCATCCTATACCGCCGTACACCACAAATCAGAGCTCAAAACATCAAACAACCCATAAAGATGAACCAAAAACATGAGCTAAGATTAGGCTAGTTCCATTGATCTTCAACTTTATGTTCTGACTCTTGACTTAATCAAATTGAGATTTTCACCTTAAAAACAAGTTGTTCCACATATAATACATATTTAAATCACTAGAACTCATTCAACACAGTAGAACCCATTATGATAGACTAGAACCATACTTAGCTCAAGCTAGTAAAACTAGTTTTCTCGGTTGAAATCTAAATGATCAATTTAACCCAAAATTGTATGTAAACACTTTTAACCTTTGTAATCACGTCATTGAACATTATATGATTATTTATATCATCACCACACATAAATCACATTAATCATCTTTAAAACAAGACTGAACAAGCATAGAATAGTAGTACTAGAGTATATAAATACACCCAACATCACACACCTCCATGAGGAATAAGAAAAAAAACTCGATTACTTCCCCTCTTCACTCACCTTTACCTTCGGAGGTAGAAGATGATGTCGAATCTAGTTTTGAGGTAGAGGTTCAAAAAATACTACAGAAGAAGTTGACATGCCTCCAATTGATGTGTAGCACCTTTCACTGGCTATCACACCTGCTCCGATGCCCATTATTAAATAGTGGGGGTACTTCGATATGCAGGCTATATATAATAATGGCCTGAGTAGACTTAAGAATGGAAAAATCAAAAGGAACCTATCTCAAGAGACATCTAATTACTAATGGCATGGTGGAGTTGTCCAGGTTTGCAGATCATTTTAGGTAGTACGGGTTTGAGTGGATGACCAGAGCAACTAATAGGTAAAGTCCTATTCTATTCTAGAAGTTTTATGCAGGTTACAAGGGTGAGCTTCAGAGACAGTATCCATAAGGTCAGTTATGGAAAAGTGGTGACCCCATTACTTCATTGTTCCTTTAAGGTATGCGAGTCGACATCTCATCACACTATTTCTAGATTTTTGTATGGACTGTATTATCAGCCTTCGATAAACACTGGTGAAATAGATTACCATCTGGAGGAGAGGAAAAAAATTACTCAGAAGCAGATGGGATCGGATAAGAAGCTGGGTTATTTTCAGTGGATTGCTAGTAGGATAATGTTAAATGATAAGAATGCAATGTAGGTAGTTGGTGGCCCGGTATTACCTCATAGAAAATAGAGAATAATAATCTTAATTTTTAGGCTAAGGCATGGTGGATATTGGCCCAACACTGGATTTATCCCACCACTAAGGACAACATGTTGAGTCCAGTCTGGGAAACTTTGATAATCGGGTTCATAGCCAACTTCGATTTTGATGTAGGAGAGCTTCTAGCTCAGGAGATAAGAGACCGAGATATAGGGGTGAAAATTCATTGCTGGCATACCCCTGTATGATTATGCAGCTGTGTTTGGTTGGGGAAATTTCGGGGATCAATGAGATGATAGTGGCCATGAACATGATAGACTTGGGCCTGATTAGAGATGCATCCAACCCATTGGCCAGGAAGGCAAGTCAAGGAGCCAATATGCTTGCTGAGATGTATAGGAATCAGATAGAGGCTGCGGAGACTACAGAGACAAGTGGACAAATTGAGACTGTATAGACTTCAACTGGAGAGGGTACATCTAGTGTGCACATCCGGTTCAGTGTATACCACTTCACCTGAGAGGTATTCCTTCTAGTTTTATGCTAATTTCATAGGCTATGTGGACCAAGGCGATGAAGATATTAGGAACATTGGAGGCCCACGTATGTTCTCATTCTTTTGCACTTTATTTTTACATACAGTGGGGACAGTGTATAAGCTTTTAGTTTGGGGTGAGGGTCTACCAAGTTTCCATGGGCTATAATTGCCATATTTCGAAGCCCGTGGCCACATTCTAAAAATTTGAAGAACTAGCATGTCTAGTATTTATGTTTTTGTGTTGTTATTTTTTGTTCGGATTTGTGTGCTGGAAATAACTAAAATAGGATGAGAATTAGTACTTGTGGCAGGAGACCTTGTTTTGAATAATTATGCAAAAAAATGATCTGATTTGAAAAATTTTTGTGCTGAAAATTGACACCCCTCCTAAATTTTTGTTTTAACTATGTGATCTGTATGTGTTTGAGGCATCTGAGACTTTGATAATCTAATTAAGATTAGGGATAAAAAAACTAGGGCAAAATTTTGCATAGCTAGATAAGTAGTACCTAGCAGTACAATATGATGAGAGTGTGTGTAAGGTATTATTGAGTTATCAGTGTATTAGAATCTAGAACTTGCCTAGTTGCTTTTACCTAGGTCTAGGGTAGTCAAGATGTCGCTTTTGTTGAAAGTCCACTTGAGCCTAAATACCCAAACCAAATGAATGAATCCCTTTGATCCAAATAATTGAGCCATAATTTACCAATTCTTTTGTTTACACCAATTTCACCTGCCTATTCCTACTATGAACCTGCCTTATCCCTAGTCCTCCTTGGACACTGTGCACCTTAACTCAAGAAAATTACCTAAGTTGAGGGTGGCTATTACATGGGTGAGTAGGAAAATGAGTGTTAACAAAGATGCGTGAAAGAAAAAGATTGAATGAAAAAGGACATATGCGTTACAAATAAATGAAAAAGGAAATCACAAGAAAACAAAAAAAAAGAAAAAGAAAGTGAGAAAAAGAAAACTGCACCCGGTTCTACATGAAATGTTCTTGAAATAAAAAGGGAGACATAAGGGCAGAAATAAATGAAAGAAAAATGGAAAATAAGTGGACCCCCAATAAATGTGTAGTGTCAAGGAGGCTTAGTCCCTAAATAAACCCCCAAAAGATACCATACAAGACCCTAACCTACTTTACAATCCGAATATAGTCCTTTAGTGATCCTACCTTGACTGTCCGAAAGCTTAGGAAGTGAGCTGTCACACCTCAACTCCTATTGGGGCGGATAAGCACCCGTAGCCGTAAAGGCCCGAGAGAACCAATTCATAACCTTGAACCTCTCATGCATGTAATTATGACAACCAAAGGTTCTAACCAACATGATATTATGTATTGATGAGAATAATTACATAGGTAAGAACAAATTTATATATACAACACTTGGCCGTTGGGGCTACCACGTTTAAAGACAAACACTACCATAAATTTGCATCAGTCTAAAAAGTTTCTAAAACATACATAGACTTAGTTAGGGTCGGGATAAACCCCCTTCCTACTCTTGAATCACTTTATAACACCAAAATATATGGAACAGACTTGGAAAGCCCGAATCAACCTGGAGCTCACCAATAGTCACTGAAAAGCCTGTGCTCCTACTAGTGAGGTGTATGAGCTGAAGTACCTATGCCTGCAACATGAAATTCAAGTACCCCGTGAGGGACGTCAGTACGAAAATATGTACTGAATATGTAAGGCTGAAGGTAACAACACACAATACGAGTGCTCAATAGAAATCAGATACAAATGTATAAACAGTACTAGTAGTCCACCTTTATATATACTTGTGAGACTACATACATTACATTCCTTTATTTATTTTTTCCTTTCTTACTTTATAATCTTTGTAATCCATATATAATGCAAATGATCAGCTGATCAGTGGTAAATAGATAAATTAGGATCGGCCCATGCTAGGCTTACGCCCTTGAGCTGCCACCTACATATAAAGATTGGGATCGGCCCATGATGGATTATGCCCCTGAGTTGCCACCCATATATAAAGGTATTGAGATCGGCCCATGCTAGGATTATGTCCCTGAGCCACCACTTGTTTTACAGATTTGCGTTACTTAGTTTATTTAGCCTTTGAGATTGTTACTTTGGTGGTCATCACATTATGGTACCTTGAACCAATAATCTGCTAATAAGAGACATATAAATGGATACTTGATGCAAAACAAATAAGGTAGGGAGCTGTTGGCACACAAAATGAAGTGTTTAGAAGCTGAAAATACACATGGGTCTTATTTGAGTAAATGGAGAACTTCTGAAATTTTCTAGTGAAAATAGATGTGCAGGTCAAATAATAAGCATGTATCGAGGTGTTTTAACACATTAGAGAGTGGGATATAATAATCTTCCATTATGTATCACTTGTTATAGGATAACCTCGAAAGCTTACTTGATGGAACAAGTGTTCGATTTTATGCCAAAGAGTACATAATGGAGTATGCCTTACATACCTGGTTGTACAACTCCAATACCAGCCCAACTCAACTTCCCGCCCTTTTAGATTACTTATCTATAATGAAATATATGACAAACTAATATTAGCAACCAACCATTATATTTTGGCTATTTAACTTTACCAAAACAACAATTGGGAAGTAAGCCTTTATTCTATCAATCAAGGGTGTTATCTTAACCTTTTTTATCCTCTAATTACACCCACATACCATAGACGTTATTATAAGATTCACAGGAACCACTTCAGATTCCTTACACATCCCAAACAATATGCAAAACAGATTGCACAGTAATAAATGCAATAATTAGTTCGGTGGGTACCACCACACCTTTCTTCTATATTTCAATCTGAATTAGTCACACCTTTCTCCAAAGAAAACCTAGCAGCCCACAACATATACACACGAAACATTACACAAAACAACCCTAAATTTTTTTTATTGGAGCAATCAATTATTAAACTCATCATCTCTTGAGTTCTCAATAACAATACATCTATAATTCTCTATCAAATTCATATACACGGAGAACAAAATGGAGCAGTCACCTTAACTCATTTCAGCAACTTATTATTTTAAATTTGAACTCCTTAAGAACTTCAACTTTCACTTTTCTTCACACTTTAAACGAAAGAAGAAAAGACAGCTCTTAATAACCAAGAAAAAGTAAGCAAGGAGTTTGTTCTATATTCTGCCATGTATTTATAATTAGGCACCTGTGGTATGTTTTCCTAAGCTTCCATGAGATAATTAAGCTAAAACATAAGTGTTTTCACTTACCTTGGGCTTTAAAGGTTGGGGTTTCTTCAAGAACCCTAGAAAGGAAAATAGGGCTGTTCCTAGTTTCTTAAAAGGAAGTAGAGAGAGTTTGAGAAGGGTAACCCTTTTTTATAACTTAATAATGAGGGAAATGACTATCAAATTCTTCTTATAAAGCCTCAATTTTTGGCCATCCACCTAGCTGATTTTGGACCACAAATTTAATCAAATTGGTCCAAGTAGGTGATGCACCTACTTAAGGAGTTCAAGCAGCTCAAAATGTCAAAGTAGGTGATGCACCTACCTACTTAATTTGTTAGTTGGGCTCAATTATATTTGGGCCTTGGCAGATTTGAGCACTGGTCCTTTTTTCCATTTTTGTTCTTCTTTTACTTAGTTTGGGCCCAAATAAGTATTCTAATACAGGCCCAAATCTGATTCATGGACTTGGCCCATTAACTTGGCTCATATAGCTCAAGTAGGTGACTCACCTACTAGCTTGATTAAGTCAAGCAAGCACCTCAATATTTTGTTCCATTTTCAGATCCTAACCCCTTTAATCTAATCTTAAACTTATACATATTTGGTCACTTTAAACTTCAGATTCAAATACAAACTTACGATCCCAAGTTTAAATAGATGTATCGATGTTAACTTGGTCGCATCACATTAAATTGTATGGGCAACATCTATAATTCCATCTATACCATTAATACTTGTATAACAAATTTTATCCGTTACCTATACCACAAGGCTATACCAAGTTCCATATAATTGGAATAAGTACAAGCAAAATATGGGATGTTACAAGAACATATGGGCAAGCCTATGGTATTATGTATACACTGATGAACCTTCTTTGTGAGTGAGGGAATTGTTTGATAAACCCATGAATAAATTTTTTATTTTATATGAGAGTAAAAAAAGAGATTTCTTTGATTGTGAGTGCACAAGGGGTTTGTTGTTAGGTAGCTAAAGTGTTCGGCGAATGTGATTTGTATATGCCCAGTTGTTTGTTACTAATGTAATGCCACCATCAGATTCCCTTTTTTCATACCATGTATCGAGTTGTATACACAATTGTTTCTTGAAAAGTTAAAAGTAGGAGGGGGAGTAAAAGTGTTGAAGAATTGAATTGAAAGTTTACTGCCATATGTATCTTAGGATCTCCCTATTTTATGCATCATTTTGTTTTGTGATAGTTTTTAGTTTTTATTTTCGATGAGGACACGCAAGCTTCTAAGTTTAAGGTGTTGATGTGTCATGGAAACACGACACTTTTGATGCTTAAAACCATGAAATTATGCTGAAACTTAGGTCCTTTTAGTAGATATGTTGTGCTTTTGTGGTTATTGAAGGTAAAATAAGTTAATATAAGTGTTGGACTAAGATTGGAATAAAAAGTGTTGAAAAGACCAAGTTACAGAAGGTACGAGTCTTCTCACGAGTGGTCAACACCTCATATAACTCAGAGGCTGACTCGTAAGCACAACAAAAACCAAATCTAGGAAAAAAAGCTAATTATTAAGAAGATACGATTGAGCATCTGAGTCATAAGCTTAGGATACAGGTCATAGCATGAAATTGTAAATAGAGAAGAACCCAGGGAAGCAAATTAGAGTTAAGTGTAAGAAGAATATGAGTCAAAAGTCTAGTATGACTCATATGGACAAGGTACAAGAAGACCAGTATCCAAAGAGTGAAAGAAAGAATTCCCAGGTGGATATGAGTGAAGTTCACAAGTCGTATGATCAAGGTAAGACTCGTGAGCAGGAGTCGTAAGAAAAATACAAAGTTGAAGCCTAGAAGATCAGATGGTGGATATGAGAGGCATAGTAAGACTCATAAAAAGATGGTATGAGTGTATAAGTGAGTCGTACCTTGTGCCAACATAACTTTTACTTTTCCATTTTTATTACGATTTTAGAGTATTTTTGAGCTACTATAAATACCCTAGGGTTTATCTTTCATTAGGTTACATTCTCTTATATTATTTTGAGATTCTATTACATGCTTTTTACATCTTTGATACTTTGTTCTTGAGATCCTTGGGTTATTATTCAATTGAAGACTTTGGATTTTATTTATCTTATTTTATGCAATTAATTACATGAATTCTTCATTGATTATCATGGGTTCTTGCATACACATGAGATGCTAATTTCCCTGACTAGAGTTGTGGGAACCCTGGTAGATTAACTACGTAAGGGAAGTGGGACATTCATCTATTCTAAAGTAAGCTGCATGTATCTTAATTTTTTTCACATTAATTCACCTCAGAGCTACTACAGAAGCTTGGGGATAGCCTGTGTTTGCTAACATCCTCACAAGGGAATTTGTGGTTAGGAAAAGAGGATTAATATAGTAATTTGAGATTCAATTCCATCATCATTATTCCGCTGCCTCATTTTATCAAATCGAGACTCAAAAGGTGAGAGTTGAACTCAAGTCATAGGCATAGAGCAATAAGGCGACGCTCTGAGATTCATAAGGTAACGAGTAAGATTTATCAACATCTTCATGAGATGTTGATAATACATAGCTGGTCGACTTTAAATGTAGAGAAGTAGAATAGGTGGGTTGAACATGAGAAACTTACAGAGTTAAGAAGCCAGGGGGAACATAAGCCTAGTGTTCGTCTTCTATTGCTTACAACTTAAAGCATTAATGTTCGGTTACTACTTACTAATTACTTTCAAAATCCCCCATTTACTTTTCTGCACTACTCGTGAATTACATCAAGTTAAGCAACTATTAAGTATCTTCTTTGTGGGATCTACCCCAACCTAATTGGGTTACTATATTTGTCATCGACCGCAATATACTTCTTTGGAGGTTAGTTTTGGGCGACATCAATAGTCCTTTGGGATTTGAGAATTTTGTTTAGGTGTCGATTTTCTCGCTATAGTTTTTATGATTTCTTGATATTAGTTTCATAATATGCAGGCCAATTGGCTAAAACATATAATAATGTTATAATTCTTAGTGTTGTATTCTTTGTCATCTAATTCATCATCTCATGAACTACAACAAAAGTGATATATAGCTATGAAATTACTAGCTGCGACATAAAATTCATCACTAATTATCCACTTTCAGTGACAAAAATCATGTTCATACTTAAATGTCTAACAACGCCCAAGCATACACGCTAGTGCATGTGGTCCACCAAGTAATATAGTGGCGTTCAAGAAAGCCAAATATCGACCCCCCAGGGACTTGTTCTAATAACTATTTGATTTCACTTCACAATTTAGATTAATCTAGTACAAAGCGTAACCAAGAGAGTTTGAAGATTGTAAACTAAAATTAAATTAAACAGTACATAAAGTAAAAGACGTGGGACAATCAATAGAGAAAAACCTAGGGTTAAAGCACTTCGAGCAATCATACTATGTTATTGAACTTCATTCGTTAAATCGCTTAACTTAGTTGTTGATTCATAGGGTTTATCACATTATCATGGTGTCCCGACCTCTAATTGTCTACCTAACTTAGACATTACAACTACATCGTTGAGAGGGGATGTAATAATCCAATTAAGTGTTTAACGCTATCATCCTATGTGTGAATCAAGTAAGGCTTCTAGGTACATCCTTGTCCTAGATGCTAATATGAATTCTTTATTTTATAAAAGAACAAGAACCATACTTTGTTCATCCCCATATTATATCTCCCTATTCTCTCTCCCAAAATCACAAGGTTGACAATATATGTATTCTAAGGGTGATCAATCCTCAAAATAGTTAAAACAAGAATAAACAAGCAATCAAATATGATAAGCGAATCCAATTGAATTAATTCAAAATGATTGTAATCATGTTCTTGGCTTTAACCTCGAAAAGAGAGTTTTAGCCACTAATAGACATAATCATGTTCCAAAGAGTTGAATAGAACTATTAAAAAGCTAAATCAAGAATGTTAAACCTAAATTATGAAGCTGCAGCCGCTACACAAATTGTCCAAGATGTAACAATATTTCCAAGATATCGTACAAAGTGTTTAATGTATTCTATTTATAGTGTGCCAATAATAAGCCATGTCGGAGTAGGAGAAGTCCAAAACTTGAGTAGTGGAATAGAGCATGCTTCGCATGCATAGGAGCATCAAAATAGAAAGGGCAATAAGGGTTCATTGCACCGCTATGGAGGGGCACCGTAGGCTCATTGCACCGCTATGAAAGGGGTGCCACAGGCTCATTCCCATGACCTCACTGGAATTACCCTTCACGATATTTTCTAAGTCAAAGAGGCACCGATGTGCATCAGGAATCTCGGGCATATCACATGGTGCCACAAGAAATTAAATATTTGGCTAAGTGACCAACGTCCTTCCTTGTATCCAAGTCTTATAGTGTTCTTCTATTTGTCTTGCAGCTCGTTCTTCATCAAATTATCAACATAATCAGCTCAAAAAACATCCTACATCATCAAACACCATGGATTAGAGCTAAATACAACAACACATCAAGAACAACAAGTTCGAGGCTTCATCTAAGACTAGGCATGCACCTGTTTATCTATAATTTTTTATTGACTCATGACTTATTTTACTTGAACTTTGCACTCTCTAAACAAGTTGTTAAACATATAATCACACAATAAAATCATAAAGAACCCATTCAACACACTAGACAATGAGATCAACTAGAACGCCAACTAGCTCTAGCTAGTAAGACTAGTTTTCTTGTCTAAACTCTAAATGAACGTTTTAAAACTAGCTTGTTTGAAAACACTTTAAGACATTGTAATCACATCCTTAACCATGTATATGCTCATTTATATCACTATCACACATAAACACATGAATTATCCCCCAAACAAGGCTTAATAAACTAGAATAGCAACGTTGGAATGCATAAATACACCCAACATAACCACCCCACACTTAAAGCCTTGTTTGTCTTCGAACAACTCTTTACTCTAAGCATCAATAGCTGAGTAGATTCTATATTTCTACTCCTACAAGACACTAAAGTTAGTACTACACTGACTACATATAATGCAAGTTTCTGGAATGATCATGTTATGTACACAATTAAAAGTTCAAGAACACTACTTCAAAACATCCTAGCCTCAAGAATTAAATCAACACATGGCAAACTTATGCAATATCTTTCAATACAAGACATCATATAAATCATCCACACTTATCAAATATGTGCCCCTCACAACATGAGAGTTACCCAAAATTACTCACAATAATGAAATTAGAACAAATTGGGTACAAGAATTAAATTGCGCTCACTCTTACAAAGAATTCACAAGTTACAAATGATGGACCATGTGGTTGCCTTTAGTGTAATACTCCACTAATATTAGAATATCAAGCTTAGGATCAAATAGGTATTTTACGGTGCGGTCTAAGGGATGGGTAGAAACTATTTTGGAATAGTGACTAAATTCCCTAAGCGCTTAAATAGATTGCATTATACAATTAAGATCACTCTTTAATAACCAAATTACACCACTTTTGTCAACCCCAATTATTTGTTTCACCCCACCTCATTAAGCTCAATCACAATCACTATGGTGGGAGTATGCTAAGTACACATCTTTTCATTTTTACCATTTTTTGCAACCATTTTATGCTACGCACCCCTATGATAACCAACCTGAACTTAAGCAATTTGTTTTAGTTGAGGTGTACAATGTCCAAGAAGGACTAGGGACAAAATAGGTTCGTTGTAATACACATGGGTTAAAATGGAAACTTTCAAGAACAAATTTCTCTAACACCCAACCACAACATAATAATTTTCACACACCAATAGCTAACACTTAGGGGCTTCAATTTCAACCTTTCTCCTCTTATCTTTTCTAACTCCTCACTCAATTAATTTTACACTAAAGCGCTTAGGAGCTTTTGGATCAAATTAAGGTCTATCAAAGAAAGGATTAGGAAACATATGCGGCTACCAAAGAACAAGCTAAAGGCTCAATAGGGCTGACTAAGATTATGTACAATGGGTAGGTCAACAGAAGGTATAAACAAGGCTATCAAAGAAATGCCTAAACCATCTCCTAAACCCACACTTTTTTTTCACTTTGTACACATACCCGACAAGTTCTAGCATCAATTGCAAAAAGGAATATACAAAAACCTTACACACACATAGCACACGATTGACTCTCATAGGATCATTATAGACTCTCAACCAACAATAGCATGAATTAAAATTCTAAGCCACAAGTACAAGAGTCACAAACATGAGCCTAGGAGTCTCAAAAGTAGTAATTCAAACAATTAACATACTTTTTACTACCAATAAACTCACATCATGCAGTCAAATATAGCAACAACAAGAACTTCTCACTTTATTCCTGACAGCACCTAGGCGCACCTACAACTATATGTGGTCTACCAAGTAGTAAAGTGGTCTTCAAGAAAGCCGAGTTATCGATCCCACAGGGACTTGATCTAATAATGATTCAATTCTAATTTAAATTATAAGATTAATTTGATGCAAAGGTAACCAAAAAGTGTTGGAATATTGTAAACTAAAGTAAAGAAAATAGTGTATAAAGTAAATGTCATGGAAAAATCAATGGAGTAAAGCCCAGGGTTAAAACACTTCGAACAATCATACTATGTTATTGAACTTCATTCGTTAACTTGCTTATATTGGTTGTTGATTCGTAGGGTTAATTGCATGATCATGGTCTCCTGACCTCTAATCTTTTACCTAATATGGACATTACAACTACATCGTTGAGCGGGGATTTAATAATCCAATTAAGTATTTTAAAACTATCATCCTATGTTTGAATCAAGTAAGGCATCTAAGTACATCCCTGTCCGAGACACTAATTTGAATTCCATGACGTAACTAAGTTGTCCAAGCTTCCTAACTACGTGTGTGTATATATATCACACTAATCCTTCACCTCGTAGGATTAAATAAAACAAAAATCGTAAAGATTCCAAGGATACCTAAGACACCTAATCATGTGGGAAATCTAATATGTTATTAAGATGCTAATACCTATCCCTATCCATGTGTAAGTAGGATTATTGTGCCATATTGGAGCGGTGGAAATAAAGCATGCATCGTATGCAGTAGTGCACAAAAATATAGGGTGCAACGAACGCTCTTCGCACGCACCCACTGGAATTGCATCTCCTAATATTTTCTAAGGCAGTGGAGCATTGATCTGGAGCAGACGTCATATGCTCATCGCACATACACATTGGAAGTTGCATCCAAAATTTTGTTTGAGTCCTTATCATCCTATCTCTTATCCCTTGTATCTTGGTGTATTTCCTATGGATTTCCAGACTTTATATCATAAATATATCACCATATTCATCTCAAAAATCTTCCTACATAATCACACACCATGAATTAGAGATCAAAACAACACAATTTTCTCAACAACAAATCAAAATAAGAGCTAAGATAAGACTAATTCGCAATGATCTTTACTTATTGTTCCGACTTAAGACTTGACTCAGTTGAACTTTGCACATCACAAACAAGTTGTTTCACATATAATTACACTATTAAAACCATTTGGAACCCTTTAAACACAATAGAATTCAATGAAACCAACTAGACAAACACCAAGCTCAAGCTAGTAAAACTAGTTTTCTCTATTGAACTCTAAATGACTCAATTAAGTACAAGATTATTTGGAAACACTTTGAACCATTGTAATCAAGCACTTGGACACTTATATGATCATTTATATTATATTAACACATAAATGACATGAATTATCCTCAAAATAAGGCTAACTAAGCTAGAATAGTAAACTAGAGTGCATAAATACATCCAACATCACCACCTCACACTTAAATCCTTATTCGTCCTCTAATAATTTTTAACTCTAAGCATCATACGTTGAGGAAATTCTACATTTATACTAAATGCAAGACACTCAAGATAGTACTACAATGACTATTAGGAATGCAAGTTTCTAATCTAAACATGTTATTTACACAATTGACAACTCATGAACACTGCTCTAAAACATCCTAGCCTCAACATTTGACTCACCAATTGGCAAACTCATGCATATTTCCCAATAAAGTACATCATACAATTCACCCACAATCATCAAATATGTGCTCCTCACAACAAAAGAGTTACCCATTATCACTCACATAAAAGTATTTTATAATATGATGGGTATAAAAATCAAATTTTTCTCTCTCACAAAGAATTCACAGGTTAAATATAATGAACCATAGGCTTGCCCTTAGTGTAGCACTCCACTAATACCAGAATGATCAACTTAGGATCAATTAGGACTCTTTCGGGTTGTAATGGAGGTTAAAGGACGGGTAGGAACTATTTGAAAATAGTGACTAACCTCTCTAAGAGCTTTAATACACTACATTATACATTTAAAACCAATCTCCTACAACCAAATTACACTTTATCCATCCACCCATCACCTTTGTTTTGCCCCATCTCTCTTAAGCATTTTCACAAATAAATGGTGGAAGTATTGTTTATTACCACATGAATCAATTTTTTTTCCTTTTTTTATTCACAACCATGGTAATATTTCTAGCATAATGTCTATCACAACCATCCACCATGCATAAATTATCAACACTAATAACTATTACCTTGGGGTATCAAATTCACTTCTTTCTTCTTATTTTTCAAACTCCTTACTCAATTAATTTTTCATTAAAGCGCCTAGGAGCTTTTGGATCAAATTAAGGTTTACCAAAGAAGGGATTAGGCTACAAATAAGGCTTATAAAGAAAAAAATAAAGGCTCAATGGGGCTCACTAGGATTATGCACAAAGGGTAGGTCAAATAGAAGGTAAAAACAAGGCTATCAAAGAAACGCCTATATCATCTCCTAAAACTACACTCTTTATTTTGCTTTGCACACACACTGGGCAATTTCTTGACATCATATGCAAAAAAGGATATAAAATACCTCACATCACACATGGAACATGCTTAACTCAATAGGATCATCATAGACTCCTAACTAAACAATAGCACAAATTTAAATTTAAGCCAAAAAGTACAAGAGTAAAAAAAATGGGTCTAAGAGTCATAAAAGTATCAATTCACTCATTCAATATGCTTTTACAATCAAAACACTTGCATCATGCAATCAAAAATATCACCAACAAGAATATCTTACACAAAAATTTTAAATTAAGCAAAAAATTTGGAATTTCCCCATCCCACACTTAAAAATCTACTTTGTCCCCAAAGTGAACTTAAAAGTAAGAGATATAAATACTCATTGAGGCCTCTAGGCCTAGCTAGTAGCATCTTTACTCATAAAGGAGGTCTGTTGAACCCCACACTCAATTTTTGCCATGCTTTTTAGCTCAGGTTTCTAATACTCAGACTTTTCATTAACCTGCGACTCAATCAAAAACAAAAACTACAGGAAATAAAAACTAAACACTGAAAATAAAACATACCTACTTAACTTGGGTTGCCTCCCAAGTAGTTCCTAATTTAGTGTCATGGCACGACCCAACTAACGGCTTAGCCATTCTCTTTTCTTCTCTTCTCACACTTGTTCTCCATCTTTTTATTCCTTTTACCCCTCTTGGGTGGGAATTATCAAGAGTAACCGGTGTTTCAATTTAACCTTTGTATTATCATCAACTTTCATCATGATAGGTTGCGGTATTGGAGGCTTTGGCTGCTCAATAAGGGTGTCAGAAGAGGCCTTTGGTGGACTAGCTACCCCACACTTATCCCATCAATAACATTGATCATACGTAATTCTATATATTAAGATGTTATGTTGAGAGCTTTGTAAAATTTAAATACTGCCTCTTCATCTTCCAACCTCATCATAAGCGTGCCTTTCTCTAAAATTAATCAACACTTCTCCAGTTTCTAAGAATGGATGCCCCAAAATGATTGGTGTCTATTCGTATTCCTGAAAGTATAGAATAATAAAGTCAATAGGAATAAAAAATTTACCAATCTTTATGAAGACATCCTTAATAATACCTTTCCAATAGGCAATGGACCCATTTGCCAGCTTGAGCTGCATAGTGCACGATCTGGGCTCACCCAAACCAAATAAATTAAACAGAGATAGGGGCATCATGTTAATACTCGCTCCTAAATCAGTAAGTGCTTGAACCACCTCATTGTTTCCAATCTGGATGGAGAGATTAAACTTCTCAGGGCCCTTATGCTTTTTTGGCATCTTTTTTGTCATTACAGTACTACACTCTTCAGTAACTGTTATTGTCTCCACATCCTACAATTTTATCGTATTAGAAACCACATACCTTAAGTACTTAGCATACTCGGGCATACCCTACAAAACATCTAAAAAAGATAAGTTAATGTGAAGCTCTTTGAATGTGTTAATGAACTTCTTAAACATTGCATCCTCCTTCGCCTTCAAATATTTCTGAGGGAAAGGAAGTGACAGTATCTTCTTCTTCTCTGGTTCAACAACTTTAGTTTTCAAGTACTCAGACTTCCTTGAATTATCAAAAATTTTATCGGATACCTATAGGGTCACTACCTCAACATCTACTTCCGTAGTTATCTTTGGAGGCTCTCCATGAAGCTCTCTACCACTCCTCAAGGTGAATGCCATGACTTGTTTTGGATTTTTTGTATCTTCAGGCAACCTACCTTGAGGTCTGGTATTCAATGCTTGTTATAACTGCCCAACTGCAAATCTAATCTTCTCTGGGTCGCTTGCTGAAATTTTAAGCTTGCAGCCAACTGTGTCTGATTAGCTAAAACCCACTTTATCATTTATTCCAAGTTGCTAGTTGACTAATTTCCTTGTGCCTGTTTTCTAAATTTGTTGTTGTTGAGCATTCAAAGGCTGAGTCTTCTACTTCATATTGTAGGTATTATTATAATTTTGTCTTTGAGCATTGCCCATATACATTATTGATTTTGGATTTGAAGCACACATGACAGTTGAATGGCCACTATTTTTGCAAACCTCACACCAACCAGTAGTTTACTGAACTATATTGACAGCTGTGGTAGGTTGTGCAGTTCCAACTTATAGGCTACTAACCTGAGTGTTAATCGAATCTTATAATAAAGAAACCTAAGATGATAAGGTTGTGAATTAGCCCACCTCCAATACACCTGCGATTTTTTCATGGCACTCCTTGAGTCTGAGTATCATTCTGGGTTCCTTTGAGCTATGTAGTTCAGTAAAGTGTACAACTCATCATAAGTCATTTCAAGAGCTTGACCACCTACAGCTGAATCTAGCAAAATTTTTGTATTGTGATCAAGAGCCTCTACAAAAGTATGAGCAAGTACCTCATTGGACTGTTGATGGTGTGGACAACCCCGAAGAAGATCCTTGAACCACTTCTAAACATGATAAAGACTCTCACCTAGTTTTTATTTGAAGCACACTATCTCACTACGAGGTCTCACAGTCTTACCAGATGGGAAGAACCAAATAAGGAATTTTCTGGCAATATCGTCCAATGAGGTAATTGATTTTGCCGGTTCTACATTCAACCACTGTTTTGCTTCCCCAATCAGTGAAAAGGGGTATAAATTCATCCTCACATAATCTACATTCACACCCATGGGAATAAATATATCACTGATTTCTAAAAAATTCTACAAGTGGACCTGTGGATCTTTGTGTGAAAGCCCTGTGAACTGTTCACTGCTGATAAAAAACTGTACCATATTCTATTTAAGCTCAAAATTACCTCCAATTTTTAGCTTCTGAAATAGCGAGTTCAAATTGGTTGGAAGTGGGATTGCTACTTCTCTAACTGTCCTGTGGGCTGCTTGTTCATCAACCATTATGGCATGATTCTCTTGGTTTTCTTGGACTTACAAAATTTGGGGAAGAAGGTTTTCTTCAATCCTGCATTGATGGAAAAGTTTCTCGAATTTGGCACTTGGTTCAACCAAATCCTGATTCCTTGCTTGCTTTTGTAAATTCGATTCCTACAAAAATACAACCTAGACCAAGCATGAAAACACCAAATAAATCTAAAAGTAAAACTAAAATAAGCAGTCACAAAATTATAAGTCCCCGACAACAGAGCCCAAAACTTGATAGCGCTCAAGAAAATGTACGTGGTCTACCAACTAGTAAAGTGACCTTCAATAAAGCTTAGTTATCAATCCCACATGGACTATATAATGCCCTGGATCTGGTACCCGAAATGCTACACGGTGTTCAGGACCCCGAAGGACCACAAGCTAACCCATGATTGATATCTGTACCTGTATACTGCATAAAATACTAAATAATGTGGAAACATGAATTGAAAGGCCGTAAGGTTCAAAACTAAACATAATCTAAATAATATAACTTTTGTGTGGGGTAACAGAATACCCAACCAAAACTGAACATACTGAATTCTGAAACGTGATAGTCTAGAAAGCATTTAACTGACTGAATTATCTGAGTAAGGAGTTGATGGGACATGAAATCCAACTAATAAACTGATTAATGAGATAATAGGGAAGTAATCATGTCCTAGAAAGATAAAGACTCACTTCTAACTTTGTCTGTAGATATCTAGAATCTACTGTTGCTCTAGAGCTCGTGTCTCTGAACCTATGGTATAAGACACCATAGCACAAATGTTCCAGTACTTTGAATGTTTTAGTATGCATGTAAGGTAGGTTGAATGCATGGGTTTCATATGCATGAACAATACTGACTAAATGAGTAATAATGAATGTGAGAATACATGCAAGCATACATAGTAATTATATCTGAAATCGTGATAACTTGAGTGATAACTAATAATATGAGTGAATGTATTTGATAGTCCTGAATCTGATGGAATTAGCTGAGTTCCATACTGTATCTGAGTTGACTGTATCTGACAGTCCTAAATTCTGAAGAACTATCTGAGTTCTTTTACTAAGACTAATATTGAGACTGTGAGAGGTAGTCATCTAACCGACATGATCCAAATAATGCATTATAGCTGAACTGGGGTCCAATCTATGCCTTAATTGGAAGGGTATCAATACCGCGCCACTAGTAAGGACTACATGTGAATGGCCCTAATATAATAGGTAACTCTAATGAGAATGGTGGGAACCCTCATATAGTAGGCTAAGCCACATCATCTACCCTCATATAGCAGGCTATGATGTCTCAACCTATGCTGGATACATAGTTTGGGAATGCAAGGATTTCTTCGAAGAATCACACCCTCATATAATAGGTGAGTTCCCATCCTTGGATTCGGTCGGTGCTAATTTCTACTCCCATATGAATAGACACTAAACATGATTTATTGAACTGAACATGGACTAAGTTACTGACTTCCGTTGACTGACAGAATACTACTGATATCTGATAGCTGACTGAGTTTATGAGATCATGGAGATTTTCTTAGTCATAATACTGTTTGAAGTCTAAGGATCATAGCTTGACTGAGAGAATCATGGAAACATGACATGGCTCTAGTCACACAACTAATATTTCGGGTATGAGTACCCCCAGGACTCGATGAAAGGAAACTGACCAAGCATAACTTACTTGAACAAATAACTAACACCATAGTCTATAATACATTTATAGAAGAATTTCATCAAAACATATGATAGGCATAGCTTGTACATACATGGGCATTTCATGGTATCATGCTAGTTAGGCACTTTTCCTTCATTTAGGCATTTAATCATACATATTGTAGGCATGGTACATCTAAACATCATTGTACAATAATTAAACATTATGGTTAAATTCTAATTTTATCATTCAAGGGTTTAGTCATAGGTTTACATGAATCTATATCTGTAATAATTTAACCCACATAGAATTTATCACCCAACATGGAGTAGAATTCAATTTCTCACTATCCACATGAACGAGAGCAGCCCAATCATGAAATTCATAAGAAAATCCATAAATTTGAATTTAGAAAAGGGATTCTTGGGCTTCATGGATGAAAGGAGTCCATGAAGGAACACTATGCATACCTTAGTTCCTGATTTCGTGAAGATTGATGGTGAAGCCTTCTTGAATTTGAATCCCCAATGGAAACCCAAGTTTTTTCTTGAGATAAAATTGAGAGAAGAGAGTTTATTTTGGGTGAAAAGTGGCTGAATAACATTTTAAAGGGCTTAAATAGGGGTGGAAAGTTGACCTTTTAAACACTGGATGCGTCATTTAATTTCAATAAAAATTTCCCGAATTGGACCCCTGGTGCGACGCGGGGCTATCACGCCGTGTCACTGGATTTTTACCATTAGGAAATTGAAGGATGGCGCAATGCGGGGCCATCGCGTTGCCACTTCCTTTGTGACCTGGAACTTTGGCGCGACGTGGGGAAAATCGTGCTGAGACACTTGGAAATGGACAATTCTAAATTTAGGCCCTAGTTTGACGTGCCATAATCACGGACCCCTACTGGAATTTTCCAAATGCCATTTCCTCTTGTGGCGTGATGCGCCACTGACTAATATGGCACTGTTATATGATGGTAACTTGAAATAGTCGTAACTTCTGACCCGGTTATCGGATTTGGGTGAATCTTATATCAATGGAAAGCTTATTGAATTTTCTACATGACAGAAAGAGAAAATCTTGAAAATTCCTTATGGAATAACCACTATTTAATTTAGAAGATAATACTAGACATTCTTGAGATAAAATTATCTAGGAAAAAGTACAGGGTATTACAGACTTGATCTAACAACGATTCAATTCTAATTTAACTTCTAAGATTAATTTGATGCAAAGGTAACCAAAAAGAATTGGAATATTTTAAACTAAAGTAAAGGAAAAAATGCGTAAAGTAAAAGTTTTGGAACAATCAATGGAGTAAAGCCAGGGTTAAAGCACTTCGAACAATCATACTATCTTATTGAACTTTATTCGTTAACTTAATTATCTTGGTTGTTGATTCGTAGGGTTAATTTTATGATTATGGTCTCCCCACCTCTAATTTTTTTACCTAATATGGACATTACAACTGCATCGTTGAATGGGGATATAATAATCCAATTAAGTATTTTAAAGCTATCATCCTACGTTTGAATCATGTAATCCATCTAAGTACATCCCTGTCCTAGACATTAATTTGTATTCATTATTTTATAAAAGAATACAAACCATACTTTTTTTATTCCCACGTTCTATCTCTTATTCCTTCTCCCGAGATCAAAAGGTCGTTAATATATGTATTTTACGGGTGATCAGTCCATAAAATAATTAAAAAATAATAAAAAACCAATCAAATATGATAAGCGAATCCAACAAAAATAATTCAAAAGAATATTACTCATGTTCTTGGCTTTAACCCCGAAAAGGGAGTTTCTAGCCAATAATATTTATAATCACGATCCAAATTATTGAATACACAATATGAATTATTAAAATGATAATTAAAGAAAATATTAAAACCTAAGAAGTAGCGTCAACCTCCATAGTTTTTCCAAAACGTAACCAAGCTGTCCAATCCTCCTAAATATGTGTGTGTCTATATATCACACTAATCCTCCACCTTATAGCATTAAATAAAACAAAATTTGTAAAGATTCCAAGGATACCTAAGACACCTAATTATGTTGGAAATATAATATGCTATTAATATGATAATCCCTATCCCTATTTGTGTATGAGTAGGATTATTATGCAATATTGGAGCAGTAGGAATATAGCATGCGTTACGTGTAGTAGTACACAGAAATAAAGGGTGAAATGTACGCTCATCATGTGTACCCACTAGAATTGCGTCTCATCAAAAACTACGTGAAGTAAAACCTAAAAATACTAAAAACAAAACATACCTTCTTACTTGGGTTGCCTCCCAAACGACGCCTGATTTAGTGTCGCGACACGACCCAACTCAACCTAACCAAGTTCCTTAATCATTTTCCTCATAATTAGAAGCCATATTCTTAGTCGTTTCTGACCTCTTGAGTGTGCACTCTCAAGGTCAACAAATTTTTCAACTATAGCCTTTTCAGGCTCATCAATCTTTATCATACCAGGAAGTAGTGGTTTCAGCTTATGCTGCTCAATAAGATAGTCCGAAGAGGTTCTTCGTGGAATAGACCACCACCCTACACTTATTCCCTTCAATCACAATAATCATACACAAGTCTTAATAGTTTGATAGTGTATTAAGCGGTTTGTACACTTTAAAAACCACCTCTCCATCCTCCAACCTCATTATAAGCGTTCCCTCTCTCACATCAATTAAAGCTCCTCCCGTCACTAAAAATGGATGCCCAAGATGATTGGTACTTGTTCATATACCTAAAAATCTAGAACAGTAAAGTTAGTAGGAATAATAAATTTACCAACCTTTATGAGGACATCCTCTATCACTTCTTTAGGATGGGCTATGGTCCCATTTGCCATCTACAGAAGCATCGAGCTCGGTCTAGGATTTCCTAAGACCAATGTGTTGAACCAAGATAGGGTCATCAAATTAACACTTTTCCCCAAATCACTGAATGCACAGACCACCTCGTTATTCCTAATTTGAATAGGAAGAGTGAACTTCCTAGGGTCCTTAAGCTTCTTGGAAATCTTCTGTGTCACCGTAGAGTTACACTCCTCAGTGTGTACTACCACCTCCACATACTGTAGTTTTACCTTATTAAAAACTATATCCTTCAATTACTTAGCGTACTTGATCATTCCCTAGAAAAATATCTAGAAGAGGTAAATTAATGTGAAGCTCTCTGAACGTGTCAAAGAACTTATTGAAACATGCATCATCCTTTACTTTTCTGTGCTTCTGTGGTAAAGGTAGTGGTGGAATATTTTTTTCCACTTCTTTAGCAACTTTAACTTTTGAGTACTCAAAATTCCTCAAATTTTCAGCAACTTTTTTGGCTACCTGTGGGGGAATCAACTCTACATTTACCTCAATTTTTGTTAGAGGTTCTTTATTCAGCTCCTTACTACTCCTAAAAGTAATTGCCATGACTTGTTTTGAATTTTTTATATCTCCTGGAAAGCTACCTTGAGGCCTGGTATTTAGTGTCTATTGTAACTACCCCAACTTCAACTCTAAGCTTTTCGTGGCCGCTTATTGGTTCTTTACATCTACAACCAACTGTGTTTGATTAGTTAGAATTTGTTTTATCATATCTTTGAAGTTTTAGTTGACTGCTTTCCTTATGCCTGTGGTTGCTGATATAGCTGCTGTTAGACGGTCCATGGCTGATTTGGTTGCTGAGACTGCCACTTCATGTTGTAGGCGTTTCCATAGTTCTGTATTTGAGCATTGTCTACAAACTTCACAGACTCTAAATTTTTTACAGATATAGCTGCTGAATGGCCACTGTTACCACAAACTTTACACCAACCTGTAGCTAGTTGGATTGCATTAACTGTGGCTATAGGTTGTGCAGCTCCAAACTTCATACTACTTATCTGATTTTGCAATGCAAAGATCTAGGCGGATATAATAGTAAATTGGTCCATCTCTAGAACAACTGTAATTTTTTTATGGCACTCCTTGAATCTGAATGCCATTTGGGATTCCCTTGAGCAATGCGGTTCAATAAAGTATACAACTCATCATATGTCATCTCCAGAGCTTCACCACCTACAACTGAATTTAGCATAATTTTTGTATTATGGTTAAGTGCCTCCACAAAAGTGTGAGCTAATATCTCGTTGGACTGCTGATGATGTGGATAGTCCCGAAGAAGTGCTTTGAAGCTCTCCCAAGCATGATAAAGATTCTCATCTGTCTTCTGTTTGAAGCACACAATCTCACTACAAATTCTCACAATCTTGCCAGACAAAAAGAACCAGATAAGGAATATTTGAGCCATATAGTCTCATGACGTGATTGAATTCATTGGCTTAGCATTCAACCACTGCTTTGCTTCACCCAACAGTGAAAAAGGGAACAACATCATCCTTACATAGTTAGAATTCACACCCGTAGGGATGAATGTGTCACTGATTTTTGAAATAATTTGCAAGTGGACTTGGGGATATTCACGTGAAAGCCTTGTGAACTATCCATTGCTAATCAGAAGTTGCACCATCTTTTGTTTGACCTCAAAATTACATCCAGTAGCCGGCTTCTGAAATGGGGAGGTGAAATTTGTTGGAAGTAAGATTACCACTTCTCTAACTGTCCTACGTGTTGCTTGTTCTTCAGCCATAGGAGTAGGATTTTCTTGATCTTCTTTTATTTGCGGAATTTGGGGGAGAACGATTGCTTCTGTCATTCATTTATAAAAGCGTTTCTCGGATTTGAGACTTGGTTCAACCATTTCCCTATCCCTTGCCAGTTTACTAACCTGCAAAGCTATTTCCTACAAGTAAAAAAACAATACCAAGCGTAAAACACCAAATAAATCTAAAAAGTAAAACTAAAAAGTAAAAAGTTGCCAAATTATAAGTCCCCGACAACGACACCAGAAACTTGACAGTGCACATGAAAGTGTACGTGGTCCACCAAGTAATATAGTGGCAGAAAGTCGTATATCTATCCCACAGGGACTTATTCTAACAACTATTTAATTTTAGTTCACAATTTAGATTAATCTAGTGCAAAGTGTAACCAAGAAAGAGTTTGAAGGTTGTAAACTAAAATTAAAGTAAACAGTGCGTAAAGTAAAAGATTTGAGATAATCAATAGAGAAAAACCCAGGGTTAAAGCCCTTCGAACAATTGCACTACGTTATTAAACTTCATTCATTAAATAGCTTATCTTTGTTGTTGATTCGTAAGGTTTATTGCATAATCATGATCATGATCATCTGATTCATCATCTCATGAACTACAACAAAAGTGATATATATCTATAAAATTACTAGCTGCGACATGAAACTCATCACTAATTATCCACTTTCAGTGACAAAAATCATGTTTCATACTTAAATGTCTAACAACGCCCAAGAGTACACGCAAGTGCACATGGTCCACCAAGTAATGTAGTCGCATTCAAGAAAGCCAAATATCGATCCCTCGGGGACTTGTTCTAACAACTATTTGATTTTACTTCACCATTTATATTAATCTAGTGCAAAACGTAACCAAGAGAGAGTTTGAAGGTTGTAAACTAAAATTAAATTCGACAGTGCGTAAAGTAAAAGACTTGAGACAATCAATACAGAAAAATCTAGGGTTAAAGTACTTCGAGCAATCATACTACATTATTGAACTTCATTCGTTAAATCCCTTAACTTAGTTGTTGATTCATAGGATTTAACGCATAATCATGGTCTCCTGACCTCTAATTTTCTACCTAACTTAGACATTACAACTACATCGTTGAGCGGAGATGTAATAATCCAATTAAGTGCTTAACGCTATCATCCTACTTGTGAATCAAGTAAGGATTATAGGTACAGCTCTGTCCTAGATGCTACTTTGAATTCTTTATTTTATAAAAAAACAAGAACCATACTTTGTTCATCCCCACGTTCTATCTCTCTGTTCTCTCTCCCGAGATCACAAGGTTGACAATATATGTATTCTAAGGGTGATAAATTCTCAAAATAGTTAAAACAACACTAAACAAGTAACCAAATATGATAAGAGAATCCAACAGAATTAATTCAAAACGATTGTAATCATGTTCTTAGATTTAACCCTAAAAAGGGAGTTTTAGCCACTACTCGACATAATCATGATCCAAAGAGTTTCATAGATCTATTAAAAAGCTAAATCAAGAATGTAAAACCTAAATTATGAAGTTGCAGTTGTTCCACAAATTATCCAAGACGTAACAATGGTTCCAAGATATCGTACAAAGTGTTTAATGTACACTATTTATAGTGTTCAAATCATAAGCCGTGTAAGAGTAGGAGAATTCCAAGACTTAAGCAGTGGAATTGAGCATGCGTCACATGCATGGGAGCACCGAAATAGAAAGGGCAATGCAGTCTTATTGCACCGCTATGGAGGGGGCGCCGCGGGCTCAATCCCAAGCCCTCACTGGAATTACACTTCAAAATATTTTGTAAGGCAAAGAGGCACCGAAGTGCAGAAGCCGTCATGGGAATATCGCATGGCACCACTGGAAATTGTATCCAAATATTTGGTTAAGTGTCCACCGTCTTTCCTTGTATCCAAGCCTTATAGTGTTATCTCCATTTGTCTTGCAGATCGTTCTTTATAAAATTATAAACATAATCATCTCAAGAAGAATCCTACATCATCAAACACCTGTATTAGATCTCAATACAACAACACATCAAGAACAACAAGCTTGAGGCTTGATCTAAGACTAGGCATGCACTCGTTTATCTTTAACTTATTATTGACTCGTGGCTTATTTTACTTGAAATTTGTACACTCTAAACAAGTTTTCCCACATATAATCAAACATTCAAATCATAAGGAACTCATTCAACACACTAGAATCCAACGAGATCAACTAGAACGTCAACTAGCTCAAGCTAGTAAGACTAGTTTTCTTGTCTGAACTCTAAATGATCGTTTTAAACCCAACTTGTTTGAAAACACTTTAAAATATTGTAATCAAATCCTTAACCACATATATACTTATTTATATCATTATCACACATAAAATACATGAATTATCCTCCAAACAAGGCTTAATAAACAAGAATAGGAACGCTGGAATGCATAAATACACCCAACATCAATATATGAGACATACTTTTAGTGACAAAATATATAATTTTGTATCAAAGTTTTGTCAACTAAAGTTTTCCACAAAAAAATAATTTGGCACCATTTATTAAGTATAACTAAGGACCAATTCTAAATTATCACCGACACATTATTTTGTTGCTCATAATATATTAAATTTATGACAAACTACTATTTATCTTAAATTAATTATAATTTTGGACAGGAAAATTTTTTTTGGCAAAAAAAAATTCATACGTTAGTGACATAGAATTGGTTAAATTTTGAGTACAAAAATTTTTAATCGCAAAAATATATTGATATATTAGTGACAAACCATAATTTGTCCTAAATTGAGTTAAATTTGGATAAGAAAAAATTTAGTCGGATAAAATATACTGATACATTAGTGACAAAGTAGAATTTATAGTTAATCATTGTAAGTCTTAGCCACAAAATTTTATATTTAATTATGACCGTAGTTTTTGTAATTATTATTTGAAAAAATTAGTGACAATTGTATTATTGTGATTATTTAACCTACAATTAATCACAATGAAATTTTATCACTAAAACAATTACGATTTAAATTTTGTAGTTGAATAGTGTAATTATTGGCTATGAAGAAATTCATAGTTATAAATTATAAGATAAATAATCTAAAATATTTTATCCAAATAAAAAAAACTAGAGAAATATTATATGTTATTTGAAATATATAGACTACACTTCAGGCAATGCGATATAGACTATGTCACATAATCAATAAAAAAAGATAATATTCCTAAACATAATTATAATAGTTTGAATAAAAAAAATTATAAAGAAAACCTCCAAAACTATTAAGAGTCTCAACAAGGTTTTTAAATATTTTGTCATATGCATTACCCAACGAAAGACATTTATGAAAAGGTGCTTATCAAGCTTTAGTGGAATGCTGATAATTTTAGCTAACAAAAGTCACATGTTTATTTCTAAGTTCTATTATAATTGAATAAAATAGAGAAAAATTATAATGCACTAAAAATAGATGTCAATTTGCGAGAGAGAGTATCACACAAAACTTGTTACGAAGGTTTCTAGAGTATAGTTCAATGGTTCAATGGTTGAATGAGGTTGAAATACATGTTCAAGGTGAGTTCAAAGTTGCAGTAAATTTGATGATAATAAAGATTTTATCCGAATACTATATGTGGAGAAGATGTTTCAATCAGATTTTCAATATTCTTGCTGCTGCATCTTTAACAATAAAAATAAAATATTTTTTAAATTATTTTTAACCATAGTATTTTAAATTTTTATTTTTAACCATGAGAAGCAATAGTGATAAAGATTGTGCGAAGAACAAAGATCATGCTTGTGATATGAAGAAGGCGGATCAAGTATTGTCAAGAAAAATAACTAAAGTTTTCCCTAATTTTCTTACCAAATTTGAGTTTTGCTATTTTTTGGAAGGAAAATGAAAGTATTACCATAACTGATTTACTTTTTCTGAAAAAAAAGTATAAATCTCTTCCTTATTTGATTTATTCTTTTTCAGAAGAAAAAATCTGAAGCTCTATAAATTGAAGATCCTTTTTCTCATACTATAATACAACAACATCCATAATGTAGTCTTATAGAGTTTGAGAGTTTTGTTTAGCGGGAGATTTTCTCTCAATGATTTTTATGATTTATTTATATTAGTCCTCATAATATGTCAGTTAATTTGTTGAAAAATATAATAATATTAGAAAATTACACAAAAGTGCATTTTACAGTATCACATTGTAAAATATAGCCTACTTTTTAAGTCCTTAAATAAAATGACCTAATCATACATGCCACGACCCAAACCAGGGCTTAGTCATGTCGGACATCTCAAGTGCGACCGGAACCAGAGACCGCCACCATTACCCAACCCTAACCTCCCTGTACCCTATGTTAGATGAACTCCGAACATGTAACAAGATAAACCAATAATAATTGAAAGATATTTAATAAATTCTATAATCATAACCAACCAAATATCCGACCAAATGTCCAATTGGTGTCAACCCCAATGCCAACATCAATGCTAAGGTTGATACCAATACCGAAATCACCCATGTCCATAGTATGGTCGGTGCCTACATCGCGTGGGGATACAATGCCCCAAGATGGTTAGTGGTGTTAACACTAGCATGTACTCAGGAATAAGATAAAATAATGCTAGTAATTTAAAAACAAGGTAAATAACCATATGAAATCACATACATACATATATATCATGCCAGGAAAGGGGACAGGATTTAACATGCATTTAAAATCTTTTTACCTGGGCTGTATAACTTTGCCGTCATAAAACTAGCCACGGGTCATATGGGTTCATCTCCCTCTATTGAAAAGGCCCCGGTGCATGTTAGCCATACAAATCAGAGAATAAAACCAGAGGTGACTCATACATCTCCCAAAATATAAGTGTGACATCATGCACATGGTCACTAAGACTAACTTCACATCAGCAAATATAAGTTTCCAGTTTCGATCTCCACGGGACCTCCACCTTCCACAACTTTGATAAAACAACCTTATTTTATCCAATATTAAAACCATTCACACATAACCAACCATTTACCAAGGAGTATTTTTTAATTAGGCATTAACTATTGGTATCGTCATACCAAAATTAGAGCCTGCAAGTCTATTCATATATGCCATACCAAAGCCATTAAACCAATTTGAGTCCAAAGTTTCCAATCAAGCCAAAACCATAGCCATTAAGGCTTTTCCAAACCATTTAAAACCAACCAAGCTAGTTTAGGTTACATTACCTTATTATGCAATGCAAAGGTTTCAAGGAAAGCCATACTATATGACAAAATCAGTGTCATTGATATTTTTACAAACATGTTGAGGGCATATAATTTCTAAAACCAAAACCAAGTATTAATTGACCATTCCAATGAAACCACATGTCCAAACCATAATTATAACATGAAAAACCATAAGTAAAACATGGGAAAGCATTATCCAACCATAAACAACCAAAACCCCCAGCATCTATTTCAAAACCAGAACAATACCATGAAAAACATTCATTAAAACATAGTTTTAGTTGAACGAACAATGAGAGAGGAGTAACATTCCTTAGACACCAAGAAAGATAAAGAGATTCACTCTTGAAAGCCCCTAATTTCTAGCCTTATAGAAACCCTAGACTTTTCTTGAACCAAAAGCTTTAGAGATATTTTAAAAGTGGATGTAGCCCCTAAAGGTTCTTTGTATCATGGGGTCAAAAAGAGTTAGATGGGAAATGTCCAGAATTCCCCCAACTTAAAACTATAGAAAACTCCCAGGTGGGTATGAGTTGACCCTTCAAATCGTCACCACATCATATGACTGGTACCCTTAAGTCGTCATAAGGTTAGAAAGTTGGATACCGCATTCTTTCCAACATACGACTCCCTTGCCCCAACCCGTCACCGTACCATATGACTAGTACCATCTAGTCATACCCTAAGTAGAACATCAAGGGCTAAACATCGGATAATATATAGTTCCACTATACCACTCATACACTATCCTCACAGCTCTTAGCAAGCCACTCATACTCAAACCCATACCATACAACTTGTATGCTGAGTCTTTACAAGGACAGTGAGCTCAAAGCTCAGGAATTTTCCAAGGGAAAAACCCCAGGGTGTTTCAATTCTCCCCCGCTTGGATCATTCGGCTTGGAATAATGGAACAAGGTAGTACAAGCACGATTAAACCCCCAAACACCCCTATGCTTACTTTTAAGATAGAAAATAGATTTCCAAGGAATACTCAATCCACTCTTACCCTTAACTAAGTTAGAAAATAAAGATGCCAAGGAAATCAATCTTTCCTTTAACAAAGTTTGAAAACAAAGATTGTAAGATCAACACATACCTTAAGCACGAATTTCCAAAGAAGAAAATAGGACTGGATAGTTAGACTTCATGTCCTCTTTAGCTTCCCAAGTAGCCTCTTTGACCTTGTTGTTTCTCCATAGAACCTTTATCGAAGCTACGTCCTTGGTCCGCAACCAAAAAACATGTCGATCAAAGATTTCAATAGGAACCTTCTCATAAAAATGAGAATCTGAAATACCAATATCCTTGAAAGGCACAATTTGTGATGAATCACCCACACACTATTTTTATATAAAAAAGTGGAATACCGGGTGAATGGATCTTAAACGAGAAAGCAACTCAAACTCATACGCAACATTGCCAACTCTTTTCATAACTAGGTATGGACCAACATACCGAGGACTCATCTTTTGCTTCCTCCCAAACCACATTACTTCTCTTATGGGAGAAACCTTCAATAACACCCTAGCCCCAACCTCAAACTCTAGCTTTCTATGCCTCATATTTGCATAGGACTTTTGATGATTTTGGCAGCTATGAGCCTATCCCAAATTACCTTAACCTTTTTCATAGTTTGGTAAACCAAATATGGGCAAAAAATATCCGCCTCACCATCCTCCAACTACCTAATCGAAGACCTACACTTACTACCATACAATATTTTAAATGGAGCCATCCCAATACTAGAGTGGTAGATATTATTGTATGTGAACTCTACTAGTAATAAGTGCTCAACCCAACTACCAACATAGTCAATCACGCAAGCACAAAACATATCCTCCAATATCTAAATAGTATTTTCTGCTTGCCAATTGGAGATGATCGAAATAGGTACCTCATACAACTTCACAATCTCTTGGGGGTACAACCTCACATAATCCTCAACTGAGAACTTAGTCCTCATAGGCAAGAAATAAGCGTACCTTATTATCCTATCCACAATGACCCAAACCGAATCAAACTAATTCCGAGATTGAGGAAGACTAGTAATGAAATCCATGTTGATCACTTCCCACTTCTATTCTGGCAACTCAATTTCTTGATATAATCTTCTGGGCCTCATGTGGTCAACTTTCACTTGTTGGCACAGTGTACTCTTAGCCATAAAACTAGCCACATCCAGCTTTATATTGTTCCACCAATACATCTCCTTAAGGTTATGATTCATTTTTGTCTAACCAGGATGAACAACATAGTATGATTCATGCACCTCAGCCAAGACCCTCTTTATCAAACCATCTATATTGGGAACACATAATCTCCTTTGGTACCATAAGGTACCATAACCACTAATATTGAAGGTCATCACCCTCTGCCCACCTATATTACCCTTTATTGTCATTAAGACATAATATAACATTTGTTTCTTCTTGATTTCAGTACCAAGATACGACACACCACCTTCTGTACAAACACGCCATCATCCTCAGAGTCCAAGAGACGAACTCTAAGGTTATCCAAATGGTAAATATCTTTCACCAACTCCTACTTCTCCTCATCTAAATGAGATAGAATCCTCATGGATAACCTGCTAATAACATCAAAAACCATATTAGCTTTACCTGGATGGTAGTGAAGACTCATGTCATAGTCCTTGAGAAGCTCAAGATATCTCTTTTGCGTAAGGTTAAGCTCTTTTTGAGTAAACATATACTTGAGGCTCTTATGATAAAAAATGATACCCACATACATGCCATATAGATTGTGACACCTTATCTTCAATGTGAATACCACAACCAATAATTCCAAGTTATGAGTCAGATAATTTTTCTCATGCACCTTGAACTGTCTAAAGGCATAAGCTATAACTTTACCATGATGCATCAAGACACAACCAAGCCTCACACGAGATATATCACAATAGACAACAAACCCATTAGTGCCTTCCAGAAAGGTCAAAACCAGAGCCAAAGTTTGCTTATCCTTTAGCTTTTTGAAACTACCCTCATAAGCATCCGACCATTAGAACTTTATATTCTTCTGAGTCAACTTAGTCAATGGGATAGATATAGAAAAAACTCTTCACAAACTTACTATAGTAACCAACTAAACCCAAAAAGCTTCGAATATCGATTGGAGTTATGGATCTTGGCCACTTTTTAACCACTGCAACTTTTTGCGGATCCACCATGTTCCCTTCACTAGAAATGACATAATCTAAAAATGTGACAACGTTCAACCAAAACTCATATTTTGAGAATTTGGCATACAACTGCTGCTCTATCAGGATCTGCAACACTACATTGAGGTGATTAGCATAATCCACCTCACTATTCGAGTACACTAGAATATCATTTATGAACATAATGATGAACAAATCCTGAAACTGACGGAAGACTTTATTCATCAAATCCATGAATGTCGCCAGTGAATTGGTTAACCCAAAAGGCATAACTAGAAATTCAAAATGTCCATACCAAGTGCGGAATTCATTAACTGATGATACCCTAATTAAAGATTGATCTTGTAGAAAAATTTAGCACCATGAAACTAATCAAACAAATTATCGATCATTGGAAGAGGGTTTTTATTTTTTACCATTACCTTATTCAACTGCCAGTAATAAATACACATCCGAAGGAAACCATTCTTCTTATGGATGAATAATATCGGTGCACCCCACGGGGACATACTAGGATGGATGAAACCCTTGTCTAAAAGATCCTTGAGTTGTTCCTTAAGCTCCTTCAACTCAGTTGGAGCCATCTTATATTGAGGAATAGAAATCAGACAAGTGTCCAGAACAAGATCAATCCCATACTTAATCTCCCTATTAGGAGAAACACTAGGATGGTCATCAGGGAAGACCTCAGGAATTCATTCATCACTGGTACAGAATCTAAAGTAGGACCTTCTGAGTTAGAATCTTTCACCCAGTATAGATGATAGAGACATCCCATAGAGATAAAACTCTGAGTTCTAAGATACAGTATGAAATTTCCATAGGAACAAGGGAACCACCCTTCCACTTAATAATTGTCTTATTAAGGAATTTAAAGACAACCTTATGGGTTCGATAATCTAAAGATGGATGACCTGAGTGCAACCAATCCATCCTAGTATGACATCAAAATAAATCATATCTAATTCAAATAGATCCATCAAGGTCTCCTCGACTACCCATAGATACCTCACAACCCCAATAGACTCTTCTAGCCACCAAAGAGTCACCCACTAAGGTAGAAATAGAAAAAAGGTCTGAAATACACTGGAGACCAAATCTAAAATGCACAACCATAAATGGGGTCATATAAGAAAGAGTGGACCCTAAATCAATAAAATAACATACATCCCAAGAAAAGAGTTTCAACATACCAGTCACGACATCAGGTAATGCCTCGGACTCCTAGCGGGTAGTGAGATCATAGAGACAGTTCTGACCAGTGCTGGAACTAGATGGTGCACCCTTTGGTGCCAAAACTAAAAAAGAAGCAACAAGAACCTTGTTTGCCCCAGAAGAAACCTTATCAACTAATGCACCATGGAAACACGACACTTTTATTTCTTAAAATAATAAATTTATTCTTAGACTTAGGTTGTTTTAGTAGATATGAGGTGTTTTTTTAGGTTGTTGTAGGTACAATAGGTAAATAATAGTCTTGGAATAACATTTGAAGAAAAAGACCTAAAAAGAGATAAAGGTTGCAGATAGTACGAGATATCTTACTAGTCATTAATATCATACAGCTCGTAGAATGACTTGCAAGCATAATAAAAACAAAATAAAGAAGCCATGCAGAAAAGCTAAGTGAAGGAAAAATATGATTGGAGCATACGAGTCATAAAATAAGGATACAGGTTGTGTAATCAACCGTAAAGATAACAGAACCTTAGGATTCCATTAAGAGTTAAATTCATAGAAGAAGATGAATTAGAGGTCTGAGTACAACTCATATGATCAAGCTGACTAGTGTTTAGATCAATGAAAGAGTGAGTCCCAAGTGGTAACGAGTGAAGGCCACAAGTCGTATGGTCAAGGTATGACTCATAAGTATGAATCATAAAACTAATAAAAACCTTGAACACTGGAAGATTAGATACTGGAAACATATGAGAGGCACAGTATGACTCATAAGAACACCTTACGAGTGGATGAAATGAGTTGTACCTTATGCCGACTTACTTTTTCTATTCTATTTAAATTAGGATTTCTGAGTTATTTTGAGATATTATAAATACCTTAGGGTTATTCCATTATTATGTTACATTCTCTGATATTCTGCTATATACTTTTAAATACTTTACATTATTCTTGAGAATTTTGGATTTTTATTCAATTGAAGAATTCGGATTGTATTCTTCTTATTATTATGCATTTAATTACATGTTTAGTTTATTGATTATCATGGATTGTTGCATGAACATGAATGGATAATTTCCCATAACCCTATAGATTATCTATGTAAAGGAAGTGGGAGATTTATTTTTTCTATTATATCTACATGTATCTTAATCTTCATCATATTAATTGGCCTCAGAGCTACTGCAGAAGCTTGAGGATTTCCTGTATTTAATACCATCCTCACAAGAGAGTTTGAGATTGGGAAAATAGGTTTAAGACATTGATTTGAGGTTTACATTCATATTATTATTCTGCTATCTCATATAATCAACTAGAGACTCAAAAAGTGAGAGTTGAACTGAAGTTATAGACAATGAGCAATAAGGCGACCCACTGAGACTCACAAGGTAAAGGGTGAGAGTTATCAATACATTCACAAGACTATTGATAATACATAGCTTTTCAACTTTACATGAAAATCAACAACATAGGTGGGTTGACCATGAGAAATTTATAGAGTTGAGAATCCAGGGGAAACGCAGTCCTAGTGTTCATCTTCTATTGTTTACAAACTCAAAGTATTCAAGATTTGGTTACTATTTATTTACTACTTCCAAATTTCCCCATTTACTTCTCTGCATTGCTCGTAAATTTTCTCAAGTAAAGCAACTATTCAATGTTTTCCCTGTGGGTTCAACCCCAACCAAGTTGGGTTACTATATTTGGCATCGACCGCAGCATATTCCTTAAAGGTTAGTTTTAGGCGACATCACCAATAGGATAGTTTATAACTATATGCCCTAGCTGACCACAATTGAAGCACTTGTCCTTTCCTTTATCACAGTAATCTTGATGCAATCAAACACAGTAACCCCGATGTAATCGACCATAAAATCTATAGGGAGGATATAATGGAGTTGACTGGGCCCCACTAGCTTGAGATTAGGCACCATGTGCCCTATAGTTGTTGCCACTAAGAAAATATTGGTCACCCGACGGCTTTGAGTAGGGAGCACTAGCCATCGCGTAACACCCAGAATTACCCCACATCTTCTTAGGACACTTCCCACCATCCCTACCACTTTGTTGTTAGCCACCATCCTGCATAGAAAATTTAAAATTCTTACTTTGTCTTTGATAACGCTCAAACTATAGCTCTCGTAAGAGTGTAAGCGGTCGCTGTCAAATATAGAACCCAACTGGGTTGGGTGTCGAATCCCACAGGGAATAGCTGGTCACTAAGTAAGCAAAGATTAGTAGACTTTTGGTGAAAGTCTCGTAAAAGGGGGGATTTTGTAGCGTGCAATAGTGTAATAAAATAACAAAGTAAAAACGGAGAATAGCAAAGTAAAAAAGAAGAATGTTTAGTAAGATATTAATCAATGAGAATTGGGAGTTGGGGTTATGTCCACCTTATGAGTTATACGTCTCTATTGGCTATGTGTTTTGCAGAATTCAGAAATGAATGTGCTTATAGAGAATTGTATTCTATGGTAAATCCAAGCGTCTTTCGACCTAACAAGGACTATTTCACTTTAACTCTTTCAAGCTTAAAGCATATCTAATGGTACAATTTCTCCAAGAGGTTAATCCAGTTACGGCACTAACCTTTTAACAGGGGTTGGTGCCCTATTACCTTGACATTATCTCTTTTCCAGACATATAACTTTTCCTTCGAACAAGTTAATGCTATACTGGCGTATCCTATGTGTTTGCAACCACAAGAATTTGCTTTATGATGAAGAGAATAATGATATAAGCAGCATACGTGTCAAGAACTCACAAACTCATAGCAATAGATAGTATCTCATAAGGCTTCCATAACCCCAACAGAGAAGTTTAGCTACTCATGAGTGCAAGGGAAATCACAATAGTCATTATCATTATACCAAAATAAAGATCTCACGTGTAGTAGGGTTTGGTATGGCTTGTGGCGTGAAGACCTTGCAAGTAGCGTTTCTCTTGTTGTGAAAATTTAAGACGAATAGATGAAGAGAAAGTAAATAAGAATTAATTGAAAGCAAATTGTTTAGAGTTGTAGATAGATGAATTAGAATGTGAATGATGAGAATAATGATGTCTCTAAAAACTGCAGCAAAATAGGGTATTTATAATACCCATATCCTATTCCTATAAGGCTACTGCGCACTTATCCTAATCCTAATAAATTACTGCATCATTATCCTAATCCTTATAGGTTACTGTTGATCCCCAAAGTCTTGGAAAATGTTGTTTTTGCCGCGACAGGTTTCCCATGCGTTACTTTTGGTCCTAGGCGTCCAAGCTCTCCTTCCCTTCTTTCGTGAAGCTTCCTTTGGTGTCAAGTTATCCATAAAATGCTGAAATCTGCATCATTTATACCTGAAAACTTACTAATCACGTTTGTTAGCTCACTTACAGGAAAAAGGACTAAAAGTGCATGAGTTATATATTTTGTCCTCAAAACTTAGCTAAAATATGGGTAAATTAAAGCACTTTAGGCGTGTAAATACTCCTATCATCAACACCCCACACTTAAAGCTTTGTTCATCCTCGAACAAAATATCATGTCCTTCTAAACATCCACTTAGGGTTTCACAGTAACAACACAAAATATTCATTAAGACAGGCACGACACTTATTACAAAGAGTAGTTTTCTGATTACTTCTAGAAACAATTCAACCTCTAATATAGACTCATGATGATGGTTAATTCGTACTCAAAAGTTAAGGCATAAAGAATCATACACAACTACCCAAAACTCATCAACCATGTGTGTCTCACAATATATCACCTATAATCACTCACAAGTATTTCATTTTTTGAACCATGGGTATAAGATTTTCCTTGCTCTCACTCTCACAAAGAATTCGTATGTTGCAACTGATGACCATAGGCTTGCCCTTAGTGTAATGCTCCACTAAATATCAGAATATTAAGCTTAGGATCAAATAGGTCTTTACAGGTTGTAATGTAGGCTAGGGAACGGGTAGGACTATTTTGGCCAGAAATAGTGACTATGTTCCTAAGCGCTTTACTACATCACATTATGCCATTTATGCTTTCTTTCAAACAACCTTTCTACTTTCTTTTAATCTACCACCCTTTCTCACCTCTTTTGTTTTTCAATTTTAAACAGAATTAACTTTTTATTTTTCTTTTCCTTTTTCTTTTCATAACACACCTCTTATGATAGCAATTATTTTTCATAACAAATTCAAGCACCAATACATTCTAAGGAACTATTCTCACCCAATTTCCTCTTATTTAGTCACATTACTTTACAATTTAAAGCACTTAGGACTTTGGATCAAATTATGATCTTGAAAAAATGGATTGGGCTTACATATGAGGCTGTCAAAAAAAATAGGCTAAAGGCTCAAAGGGGGTTATTTAGGATGATGTCCATGTTTAGATAAAATGAAGGTAAACAATCATAGGTTGCCAAAGAAATGCCTAAATCATCTCCTAACTCACACTCTTTATTTTGCTTTACATACATACTAGGCAAGTTCTAGCATCAGCCACAGACATAGAATATACTATCATCTCAGACACACAAGGCACATGGTCGACTTTATTGGAAGCAGTATAGACTCTTGACCCAACAGATGAAGGAATAGAACCACATAATTATCACATAATGAGTCACTATTAGAGCCTAAACTTCTTAATAGTAATGATTTTATCATAGACTCTTGTCGTAATACCATGCTGCCTATCAGAACAATTTTATGCAAAGTTTGTAACAAACAAAAATTTCCTAAAAAAAATTAAAACAAACATAAATAAGCAAAACACACATAAATAAGCAAATGCAGATAAAGAAGGTTAGCTTGCAAATACCAGCACCCCACACTTAGTCGGGACACACTACCCTTAGTGGAAATTAAATAAGAAGAACCTGGTTAGTCGGACTCCTCCTCTATGTCTGGGGTCATACCCCCTTCTTCGGAATCATCATCAGAGTCGTCGTCATCAGAGTTCTCCTCCACGTCAGAGTCTGGTATTCGACGATCATTATCGGTTGGCACATCGTCATCAAGAGGTTCCTCAAAGTACACACCTACTCCACACATTTACCTTGCATGCTCATTCATTGGGTAGTCATAATCCAACTGTTGGAGCTCTGTAGCAGTTGGAACACGACCTCCGCTCATCATGGTAAACTGAGTCATGCCATAAAGATGGCGAAAGAAACTCCCATCCCGAGCATGCCTTTCCGTAGTGGTAAGGTTGACGCCATGCGTGGTTTCAACATCTTTAACCTTTGTGAGGTCAACCTTATTCGGGTTGTGTGGGAGTTTATGATCAGCAGGTTCCTCTTTGATGTCCTCCTTCCTCAATATTGTAGTCAACAGATTGCCAAAGCTGAAGTGGGACCTTTTGTGTAGCCTAGCTTTACGAATTGTAGATCGAATAATTGCTCCAATGTTGATAGGGACATTTGTCATCAATGCGTACACTAAGAACACTCTATCTCGTGTTATCTTTGTGTACTGGGTCCCTGGAATCAAGCAAGAGTTGACTATTCGCAGCCATATCCTAGCTTCCCTATTCAAAGGAGCATATAGAAAGGTGTTGTGCCGACCGGTGTCCTTGTGTCTACTCCATCTTGCCATGGATCATGGTCCGCATAATGTGTGTATAATAGCCCTATATGGAGGTCTGTTATACAGCTCCTTGAATGGTGATGGGTCAACAGATGACAAACCTAGAAAGGAGTTGAAGAACTCCGCATTTAGTTGCAGAACTTGGCCCCAAATATTTACTTCATTCCCTGTAGTTTTCGGTGACCAGTTGGCGTAGAATTCTCGTGTTAAATTGAGATTGAACTCTCCCATATCTTGGAAGATGAAATCAAGATGTAACGCCATTATCTTGGCCAACATACGAGGTTCTTTCTTTGCTAGGCTCTCCTTGTTTATCAACTCCACATGAACATATTTTTTTGCTTTATTGTTCCTATACCATTCCTTTCCTTCCTCCTCTAGGACCCATTTTATTCCAAACATACGGTGAGGTATTTGTAGCGAGGAGGATTCTCCTTGCTCTTTTTGTCCTCTTTTCTTGCCTTTTTGTGAAGTGGTTGCTTTTTTCTTTTCCTTGTCTTGCTTTTGGTGCCATTGTACCTGAGATTAAAACAATAGTCATGTTAGGTTCATCTCGGTGGATACAATCGATAAAAAAGCAGTAGTGGCACCACCCCACACTTAGTTTGTTTGTATGAACTAGTGAAGTGAACGATGTCGATTACTCAAATTTCATCGATATACGTTTAGGTGTTATGTTCCAACAATATAATCAGTGTAGTCATACTTTTCGTATCAACTTAACTATCCTTTTTCAATTCTAGATCATGTAATCTTGGTAATGCTTTCATGTCTTGGACTAATGCATCACTTGGAATAAAACTACTACATAGATATTTTATCAATTTATCACAACATCTTATGTTTGTAGTTAACCTTGATTTTCATCGCAAGAAACAAGTCATTCAAGCAAGCTTTCAAGTTACAAGGTTATGCAATGTTCTAGACTATGTCAATTCCGCTAAAGTATGACAGTGTATAAAAATCAAATACAAGTTGGAAACAAGTCAAGAGTATCCTTACGTATTCTTTCACTCACTTAGTTTCACCACAACAAATCAACCATATTCAAATCATCAATACTACTTCAAGATTAAACAATTCATTATAGACATAGTAGTGTAGTACTTACGGAACATAAAAGAAGAACAAAGAAGTACTTACTTGGTTGATGGCCTTGAAAGATGTTCTTGTAAAGTTAAAAGAGCAAAAGGAAAATTTTTGAGAGGATTTGGAGAGGTAGGCGGCGCTTAGGTTGGATTTGCAATGTGTTTTTGGTCTAAGACTAAGTTTCTTATTTATAGGTCAAGCTTGGGTCGGGTTTTGACCCATTTAGAATCGGAGTTGGAGACCAAAAGTGACCATAGGCGGCGCCTAGTGCTTTGCCTATGCTTGGCATAGGTGGAGCCTTTTGTAAAGCCTAGTTGAGCATAGGCGGCGCCTATGCCATGGCATTGTTAGGCATAGGCGGCGCCTATGCCATGGAATATGAGATTCAGAGACAAAAGGCTTTGGCATAGGCGGCGCCTATGCTATGGCATTCTTAGGCATAGGCGGCGCCTATGCTATGGCACTCTAGAATCTGAGAGCTTAGGCCATAGCATAGGCCTTGCCTTGTTCGTGGCCTAGTTTTACATAGGCCTTGCCTTGTTCATTGCCTATATTTTCATAAGCAATGGCTCACCCATAGCCTTTTGCTCCTTTATTCTTAACTTACCACCTTTAACATGCACTACTTCCAAACTAAAATTTGAAACCAATCTCCTCCTTTACCTCTCTGGTACCTACATTTACTCAAAAACAACAAAAACGATTAGAACGATGGGTTGCCTCCCATATAGCACCTTAGTTTTTGTCGTGGATCGACTCTTCTTTTTGGATTTTTATTTATCAAAAGCAAACACTTAGTAGAACCAAAAAAAATGAAAAACGATGGGTTGCCTCCCATCTAGCGCTTGATTTATTATCGCGGCACGACATAGTTACCTCGAGTACTTAGACTTCGTCGAGATAAATGGTGGCCATATAGTTTATCGATTCAAGATGACCGATATAGGGTTTTACTCGTTGGCCATTCACCTTGAAGACAACACCATTACTGTTTTCTAGCTCAACTACTCCAGACGAGTAGACTTGGCTAATCTTGTATGGACCAGACCATTTGGACCTTAACTTACCTGGGAATAGCTTCAGTCGGGAATTGAAAAGAAGTACCATGTCGCCTTTTTTAAAGTTTCGTTGAATAATCCGCTGATCATGATACTTTTTCATCCGCTCCTTGTAGAGGTATGATCTTTCATAGGAATGTAGACGGAATTCATCCATCTCATTCAGCTGCTCCAATCTCAGATTAATAGCATCATCCCAATTCATATTTAGTTGCTTCAGCGCCCACAATGTTTTATACTTGAGTTCGATGGGTAAGTGACAAGCCTTCCCATAAACTAGTTGGAAAGGGGACATGCCAATTGGCATTTTGAATGCAGTCCTATACGCCCATAGCGCATCGTCCAGCTTCCGAGACCAATCTTTCCTATTAGCATTTATAGTCTTAGCAAGGATTTGCTTGATCTCTCGATTGGAAACCTCTACCTGTCCACTAGTTTAAGGGTGATAAGGTGTGGCTACCTTATGTTGCTTGACACCATATTTTTCCAACAGGGATTTGAACAGCTTATTGCAAAAGTGAGATCCTCCATAGCTTATAATAGTCCGTGGTATTCCAAAGCGAGAGAAGATATTTCGCTTCAAGAATGCTACAACACGCTTTCCCTCATTGTCGGTTAACGCTACTGCTTTGACCCATTTTGAAACATAATCTACAGCAACTAGGATGTATTTCATTCCAAATGAATTTACGAATGGACCCATGAAATCAATACCCCATACATCAAAGAGCTCGACTTCAAGAATTTTCGGCATGGGCATCTCATGGTGTTTTGAAATTGCACCTTGTCTCTAACATTGGTCGCATCTTCTCACAAAGTCGTAGGCATCTTTAAATATCGAGGGCCAATAATATCCACTTTGCAATACCTTCCTTGCTGTCCGATTACCTGCGTGATGTCCCCCAACTTGGGAAGTGTGACATGCTTCTAATATATTAGGCACCTCTTTAAGGGATATGCATCGCCTGATAACACCATCCGCGCATCGTCGAAACAAATATGGCTCATCCCAAAAGTAATGTTTTACATCATGCATGAACTTCCTCTTTTGATGAAATGATAGATTCGTAGGCATCACATTACACACCATAAAATTTGCAAAGTTTGCATACCATGGTAACTCCTCCATCATTGTGGCTAAAATCTCTTCATCAGGGAAGGTATCATCAATCTCACGATCTTGCTGTGCTATATGCTCATTCTCGAGTCTAGATAGATGATCAGCCACTTGGTTTTCGCAACCTCTTCTATCTTTTACCTCGAAATCAAATTCTTGCAGCAACAATACCCATCAAATTAGCCTTGGTTTTACATCTTTCTTTGTCATCAGATATCTAAGGGTTGCATGGTCTGTGTGAACTACCACTTTGGTTCCCAACAAATAAGAACGGAACTTCTCAAAAGCATACACAACCGCTAGCAGCTCTTGTTCTGTGATAGTATAATTCTTTTGGGCTTCGTTTAGGACCTTGCTTGCATAGTAGAAAGGATGGAATAAATTCTCCCTTCTCTGGCCAAGTACAGCACCCAAATCTACCCTACTAGCATCACACATAACTTCAAATGGTAGAGACCAATCTGGTGCTACCATGATAGGAGCTTCAATTAGCTTCCCTTTGAGGCATTCGAATGCCTTCAAACAATCTTCATTGAAGTCAAACTTTGCATCTTTCTCCAAAAGTTTGCATAATGGACTAGCGATTTTGGAGAAGTCTTTGATGAACCGCCGATAGAAACCTGCGTGCCCGAGGAAACTACGAACTCCTTTCACGGAAATTAGAGGTGGTAGCTTCTCGATAACTTCAATTTTAGCTCGATCAACCTCAATTCCTCTTTCGGAGATTTTATGCCCAAGAACAATACCTTCTTTAACCATAAAGTGGCACTTCTCCCAGTTCAGCACTAGGTTGAATTCAACACATCTTTGTAACGCCATACTTAGGTTTGCCAAGCAAGATTCAAACGACTCACCCATAACTGAAAAATCGTCCATGAATACTTCCAACATATCTTCAACCATATCAGAAAAATGGACATCATACAATGCTGAAAGGTGGCTGGTGCATTACATAGTCCGAATGGCATACGTTTGAAGGTAAACGTACCATATGGGCATGTGAACGTTGTTTTCTCTTGGTCTTCGGGAGCAATACAAATCTGATTATAGCCGGAATAACCATCTAATAAGCAAAACCATCCTTTTCCTACTAATCGATTAAGCATTTGGTCCATAAATGGCATTGGAAAGTGATCTTTAAGCATCCACAAATTTAGCTTTCGGTAAAACATGCATACTCTCCATCCTGTAATGGGTCTGAGTGGAATAAGCTCATTCTTTTCATTCGCAACTACCTTCATGCCTCCTTTCTTGGGAACACATTGTATCGGGCTTACCTATTTACTATCAGAGATAGGATACACAACCCCTGCATCTAACCACTTAATAATTTCTTTCTTCACTATTTCTTGCATAGGTGGATTGAGACGCCTTTGATGCTCAATAGTTCGTGTGCAATTTTCTTTAAGCTGAATCTTGTGTGTACAAATCCCAGGTGGAATACCAATAATGTCAGCGATGGTCCAACCAATGGCTCTTATATACTTTCGTAGAATATGGCTCTCATCAGCTTTTTTCTTCAATCTTTGGGAAAAGGAGGTGGTGGAAGGGGAATTGTTTTCTCCACGACTTTCTTTTCATTATGCTCAGGTTCGGAGATCTTTTCAGGCTGTAAACTACTAGGGGTGACGTCATGGACATCTTGGTCAGCTTCTATGGCGTCCTTATCTCCTTTATTTTCGGCCACTTGCTTGCTTTGGGATGAATTTTCCAGCACCTTACCACTTCTGGTAGTAATAGCCATGCATGATCCGTCGTTCCTTGGATTTTGCACAGTGTCGCTAGGTAATGTGCCAGCCTTTCTTTGATTGAGTGCTGCTGAAATTTGGCTCAATTGTTGCTCTATTTGTTTTATTGAAGTGGAGTATGAGTCAACCAATTGCTTCATCGAGGATAAATCATTTATTACCTCAGTTACTCCAGCGCTGGTTGCCTCTACTCCTTTCAACAGTTTAGTCATCATGTCTTCCATATTTGCAGAACTAGATACAGTGGCATCACATCTCCCTAGGGGAACATACAAACCACTCTTGTCATTCTTGTTCTTCCAACTACCTTGGTCCGTGTTTCCAGATTTATCATAATAGTTCCGACCTTGGTTTCCTTGGGTATTGCCTCAGAAACCCCCCTGATTGTTCACGTAGTTGGCTTCTTCCTCAGAATCGGATTCCTCTCTTCTTTTTGACGCAACTGCTTTGACTTTTTTGGTCTTCCCTGATAGTAGATATTTTGTAAGAAGATCCACTTGTGTTTTCATGTGCGCCAAATATTGATCACGTTCTTCTTCTCTTCTCTTTTGTTCTGCAGTCATGCCTATAGAAAAAGTGGGGCTTGCTACCTCAGAATCTCTGGTATTCCACGCCCTACTTTGCTTCATCATCCGGTCTAGCACATCACTTGCCTGAACAAAGGTGAGGTCCATAAATGATCCTCCAGCCGCATTATCTACCACTAGTTTAGTTACTGAATTCAAGGATCTATATAGTATCTCCATCAAATGAACATTGGTCATGTGATGGTTTGGGCACCTCATAAGCTTCTTCTTGAATCTCTCCCATATTTCGTGGAGGGCTTCAGTTGGAAGCTGTCGAAAATTGTTGATTTCATCTCTCAATTGTGCTCTCTTGGATGGTGGAAAGAATCTTTCTAGGAAAGCTTCTTTCAATTGCCTCTAATTAGTGATGGAATCAAGAGTCAGCCCATTCAACAATAGAGTTGCCTCCCCAGATAGAGACAATTGAAATAAGCTCAACCGAATTGCATTCTGTCCAACGCCAGAATTGTCGAATGACTTGCATGTAGAAATAAAGTTGATCAGATGCATGTTCGGATCATCGCCTGCTAGTCCACCGAATAATCCCTTGAGTTGCAATAACTGAATCATGGTGCTCGTGATATTGAACTTGGATCCGGGTGCCAATGGTGGAGGAATAATGGCTCCTGTGGCACCAGCTCAATCAAGATCATCATCATCATCATCGAATGGTATGGCTCGGCGTTCAGGCCTGAACCTAGCTTGATGATGTTAGGCGAATTTACACGCCTAAAGTACCATAATGTACCCATATTTTAGCTGAGTTTTGAGGACAAATTATATAATCCATGCACTTTTAGTCCTTTTTCCTGTAAGTGAGCTAACAAACGTGATTAGCAAGTTTTCAGGTACAAATGACACAAATTCCAGCATTTTATGGATAACTTGACGCCAAAGGAAGCTTCACAAAAGAAGGAAGGGAAAGCTTGGACGCCAAGGACCAAAAGTGATGCATGGGAAACCTGTCCCGGGCAAAAACAACATTTTACAAGACTTTGGAGATCAGCAGTAACTTATTAGGATTAGGATAATGATGCAGTAATTTATTAGTATTAGGATAAGTACGCAGTAGCCTAGTAGGAATAGGATATGGGTATTATAAATACCCTATTTTGCTGAAGCTTTTATGCATTCGGATACACATCATTATTATTCAATTAGACATTCTACTTCTTCCATTAATTCAACTTTTTATTCTTCTTCTATTCATCTATTCAATTCTAAAATTCCACAACAAGAGAAATGCTACTTTGAAAGGGAGTTCACGCCTAAAGCCATACCACACCATACTACACGTGATATCTTTATTGTGGTATAATAATAATGTCTATTGTGAGTTCCATCGCACTCATGAGTAGCTAAAATTCTCTGTTGGGGTTATGGAAGTCGTATGAGATACTATCTATTGCTATGAGTTTGTGAATTCGCGACACGTATGCTGCTTATATCATTATTCTCTTCATCTTAATGCAAATTCTTGTGGTTGCAAACGTATAGAATACGCCAGTATAGCATTAACTTGTTCGAAAGAAAAGTTATATGTCTGGAAAAGAGATAATGTCAAGGTAATAGGGCACCAACCCCTGTTAAAAAGTTAGTGCCATAACTGGATTAACCTCTTGGAGAATTTGTACCGTTAGATACGCTTTAAGCTCGAAAGAGTTAAAGTGAAATAGTCCTTGTTAGGTCGAAAGACGCTTGGATTTACCATAGAATACAATTCTCTATAAGCACATGCATGTTTGAATTCCGCATAACTCATAGCCAATAGAGACGTATAACTCATAAGGTGGACATAACCCTAACTCTCAATTCTCATTGTTTAATGTCTTACTAAAACATTCTTTCTTTTTACTTTGCTATTGTCTGTTTTCATTCTATTATTTTGTTTACATCAATTGCACGTTACAATCCCCCCCTCTTTTGCGAGACTTGCACCAACATTCTAATAATCATTACTTACTTGTTGACCGGCTATTCTCTGTGGGATCGATACCCAATCCAGTTGGGTTATATATTTGACAACGACCGCTTTACACTCTTACGAGAGTTGTAGATTCAGCGTTATCAAAAATTGACGCCGTTGCCGGGGAATACGGTTGTCAACTAAGTTTGTGATAATTACTAGACCCTTTGGTCAAAGATTCTCGTACTTTTACTTTTAGTTTTTGTTTTTGTTTTCTGCATGTTTTTATTCAGTGCATGCACCATACTCGAAGTTCTGGTCAACTGTTATTACCTATCAATCCTGAACCACAACGTATTGGCAGAATGGAGGCACAACAGGAAATTGAAAGGATGGTTGTTCAACATGAACAGGCGAGACTAGCTGCTCTAGCCGCTGCTCAAGTGCATCAACAGAATATTGATAACCCTGGGCGAGCAATAAATCCTGATGACGAGGACCTAGGTAATGACGAGTTACTAAACCCTGGACATGCTATTGAGATCGCAGCACCTGCTAATAGAAGAGATCATCAAGCTAGGTTTAGGCATGAACGCCGACCTGTACAACCATCTTTCGATGATGATGATGATGATCTTGATGGAGCCGGAGCCACAGGAGCCATTATTCCTCCACCATTGGCACCCGGAGCCAAGTTCAACATCACAAGCACCATGATTTAGTTATTGCAACTCAAGGGATTATTCGGTGGACTAGCAGGCGATGATCCGAATATGCATCTGATTAACTTTATTTCTACATGCAAGTCATTCGACAATCCTGGCGTTGGACAGAATGCAATTCGGTTGCGCCTATTTCCATTGTCTCTATCTGAGGAGGCAACTCTATGGTTGAACGGGCTAACTCTTGATTCTATCACTAATTGGAGGCAGTTGAAAGACTCTTTCCTAGAAAGATTCTTTCCACCATCCAAAAGAGCACAATTGAGAGATGAAATCAGCAACTTTCGGCAGCTTCCAACCGAAGCTCTTCATGAAACATGGGAGAGGTTGAAGCTTATGCGGTGCCTAAACCATCATTTGACCAATGTTCACCTAATGGAGATACTATACAGATCTTTGAATTCAATAACTAAACCAGTGGTGGATAATGCGGCTGGAGGATCATTTATGGATCTCACCTTTGGTCAGGCAAGTAATATGCTAGATCGGATGATGAAGCAAAGTAGAGCTTGGCATACCAGGGATTCTGAGGTAGCAAGCCCCACTTTATCTATTGGCATGATGGCAGACCAAAGGAGAAGAGAAGAAGAACGTGATCAACATATGGCGCACCTGAAAACACAAGTGGATCTTCTTACAAAACATCTATTATCAGGGAAGACCGAAAAAGTCAAAGTTGTTGCGTCAAAAGGAAGAGACGAATCTAATTCGGAAGAAGAGGCCAACTACTTAAACAATTAGGGGGGTTTCCGAGGTAATACCCAAGGAAACCAAGGTCGGAACTATTATGATAAATCTGGAAATAAGGACCAAGGTAGTTGGAAGAACAAGAATGACAAGAGTGGTTTGTATGTTCCCCCAGGAAGACGTGACGCCACTACATCTGGTTCTGGAAATATGGAAGATATGATGGCTAAACTGTTGAAAGGAGTAGAAGCAACCAGCGCAGGAGTAACGGAGGTAATAAATGATTTGTCCTCAATGAAGCAATTGGTTGACTCATATTCCACTTCAATAAAGCAAATAGAGCAGCAATTGAGCCAACTTTCTGCAGCACTCAATCAAAGAAAGGCTGACACTTTACCTAGCGACACTGTGCAAAATCCAAGGAATGATGGATCATGCATGGCTATTACTACTCGAAGTGGTAAGGTTCTGGAAACTTCATCCAAAGGCAAGCAAATGGTCGACGATGTAGCGGACAAAGATGATAAGGCTAATGGAGAAAACGCAGCAGAAGCCAACCACAAAGTCCATGATGTCACACCAAGTATATTGCAGCCTGAAAATACTGAAATACGAAAGCAAGAGGAGAAGAAAGCTGTGGAGAAAACAATCCCACTTCCACCACCACCTTTTCATCAAAGATTGAAGAAGATTGCGGATGATACAAGGTTCAGCAAATTCATGACGATGTTAAAACAGCTGACCATAAATGTTTCGTTAGTGGAGGCACTAGAACAAATGCCTGGGTATGCGAAATTTATGAAAGATCTTTTGACAAAGAAGAGGGCAGCAAGCTATGAGTTAAAAGATACTGTGCATCATTGCAGTGCAATTGCTACCCGATCATTAGTTCAGAAGAAGGCCGACCCCGGTGCTTTCACTATTCCATGCACAGTTGGTTCTTTAAATTTTGCCAAGGCATTATGCGATTTAGGAGCCAGCATCAATTTGATGCCATTATCTATTTGCAAAAAGTTGGGGTTGGGTGATCCTACTCCAACCAATATGAAGCTCGTAATGGCGGATAGGTCGGTAAAAAACCTGTTGGTATTCTATGTGATGTATTGGTAAAGGTTTCTTCATTCATCTTTCCGGAAGACTTTGTTATTTTGGATTGTGAGGCAGATTCAGAAGTTCCCATAATCTTGGGGCGCCCTTTCCTTGCAACAGGAAGTGTGCTTATCGATTTAAGAGCTAATGAGCTTTTATTCCGGATAAATGACGAAGTAGTTCGCTTTGATGTGTGTAAATCAATGAAGCAACCCAAAGAGCTGAACGTATTATCGGTGGCTGATGTTTACTTTGATGATGAGAAAGAATTACTTGAAGAGGAGCAAATTATTGATGACCCATTGGCTGTTGTGCTCATGAATGTTGAGCATAAGGATGCTGAAAATTATGAAGAGACTATTGATGCTCTAATAGGATTTGGGTGATATCCTCATGCTCCCAAAAAGCTGGACCTTGATCTCAAAAATTGACCCACACCACCAGCTAAACCATCCATTGAGGAGCCACCCATGTTAGAACTGAAAGAGCTGCCTAGCCATTTAAAGTATGCATTCTTAGGAAATGGAAACACACTTCCCGTCATTGTGGCGGCAGATTTGGGCGAGCAGCAAGTTGCAGCTCTCACTGCTATTCTACGGAAGTATATAAGAGCCATTGGTTGGACCATCGCTGATATTATTGGTATTCCCCCTGGGATTTGTACACACAAGATTCAGCTTGAAGAAAATTGCACACCCACTATTAAACATCAAAGGCGTCTAAATCCACCTATGCAAGAAGTGGTGAAGAAAGAAATTATTAAGTGGTTAGATGCGGGGGTAGTGTATCCAATCTCTGACAGTACATGGGTAAGCCCGGTACAATGTGTTCCCAAGAAAGAAGGCATGACGGTAGTAGCAAATGAGAAGAATGAGCTTATTCCACTTAGATCCATCACCGGATGGAGAGTATGCATGGACTACCGAAAGCTGAATTCATGGACACTCAAAGATCACTTTCCAATGCCATTCATGGACCAAATGCTTGATCGATTAGCGGGAAAAGGCTGTTTTTGTTTCTTAGATGATTATTCTGGCTATAATCAGATTTGTATTGCCCCCAAAGACCAAGAGAATACAACATTCACATGCCCATATGGTACGTTTGCCTTTAAACGTATGCCATTCGGGCTATGTAACGCACCAGCCACCTTTTAGCGTTGTATGATGTCCATCTTTTCTGATATGGTTGAAGATACTTTGGAGGTATTCATGGACGATTTTTCAGTTGTGGGCGAGTCGTTTGAATCGTGTTTGGTAAACCTGAGTATGGCGTTGCAAATATGTGTAGAATTTAACCTAGTGCTGAATTGGGAGAAGTGCCACTTTATGGTTAAGGAAGGCATCGTTCTTGGGCACAAAATCTCCGAAAAAGGAATTGAGGTTGATCGAGCTAAAATTGAAGTCATCGAGAAGCTACTACCTCCAATTTCCGTAAAGGGAGTTCGTAGTTTCCTCGGGCACGCAGGTTTCTATCGGCGGTTCATCAAAGACTTCTCCAAAATGGCTAGTCTATTATGCAAACTTCTGGAGAAAGATTCAAAGTTTGACTTCAATGGAGATTGTTTGAAGGCATTCGAATGCCTCAAAGGGAAGCTAATTGAAGCTCCTATCATGGTAGCTCCAGATTGGTCCCTACCGTTTGAAGTCATGTGTAACGCCAGTGGGGTAGCTTTGGGCGCTGTACTTGGCCAGAGAAGGGAAAAGTTATTCCATCCTATCTATTATGCGAGCAAGGTCTTGAACGAAGCCCAAAAGAACTATACTGTCACAGAACAAGAGCTCCTAGCGGTTGTGTATGCTTTTGAGAAGTTTCGTGCTTACTTGTTGGGAACCAAAGTGATCGTTCATACAGACCATGCAGCTCTGAGATACCTAATGATGAAGAAGGACGCAAAGCCAAGGCTAATTTGATGGGTATTGTTGCTGCAAGAATTTGATTTCGAGGTAAAAGATAGAAGGGGTTGCGAGAACCAAGTGGCTGACCATTTATCTAGACTTGAGGACGAGCATATGGCGCAGCCTGAAATCGAGATTGATGATGCATTCCCTGACGAGGAGATCTTAGCCACGATAATGGAAGAGTTACCATGGTATGCCGACTTTGCAAATTTTGTGGTGAGTAATGTCATACCTGCAAATTTATCTTTCCATCAAAAGAGGAAGTTTATGCATGATGTAAAACACTACTTTTGGGATGAGCCATATTTGTTTTGACGATGCGCGGATGGTGTCATCCGGCGATGCATATCCCATGTAGAGTTGCCTAATATATTAGAAGAATGTCATACTTCCCAAGTTGGAGGACATCACGCAGGTAATCGGACAGCAAGAAAGGTATTGCAAAGTGGATATTATTTGCCGTAGATATTTAGAGATGCCTACGAATTTGTAAGAAGATGCAACCGATGTCAGAGACAAGGTGCGATTTCAAAACACCATGAGATGCCCATGTCAAAAATTCTTGAAGTCGAGCTCTTTGATGTATGGGGTGTTGATTTCATGGGTCCATTCGTAAATTCGTTCGGAATAAAATACATCCTAGTCGCTGTAGATTATGTTTCAAAATGGGTTGAAGCAGTAGCGTTGGCCGACAATGAGGGAAAGCGTGTTGTAGCATTCTTGAAGAAGAATATCTTCTCCCGCTTTGGAGTACCACATACTATCATAAGCGACGGAGAATCTCACTTTTGCAACAAGCTATTCAAATCCGTGTTGGCAAAATATGGTGTCAAGCAACATAAGGTAGCCACACCTTATCACCCACAAACTAGTGGGCAGGTAGAGGTTTCCAATCGAGAGATCAAGCAAATCCTTGCAAAGATAGTAAATGCTAATAGGAAAGATTGGTCTCGGAAGCTGGACGATGCACTATTGGCTTATAGGACTGCATTCAAAATGCCAATTGGCATGTCCCCGTACCGACTAGTTTATGGGAAGGCTTGTCACTTACCCATTGAGCTCGAGCATAAAGCATTATGGGCGTTGAAGCAATTGAATTTGAATTGGGATGATGCAATGAATCTAAGATTGGAGCAGCTGAACGAGATGGATGAATTCCGTCTACATGCTTATGAAAGATCAGACCTATACAAGGAGCGGATGAAAAAGTATCATGATCAGCGGATTGTTCAACGAAACTTTCAAAAGGATGATATGGTACTACTCTTCAATTCCAGATTGAAGCTATTCCCAGGTAAGTTGAAGTCCAAGTGGTCTGGTCCGTACAAAGTTAACCAAGTCTACTCGTCTAGAGTAGTTGAGTTGAAAGAAAATAATGGTGTTGTCTTCAAGGTGAATGTCCAACGATTAAAACCTTATATCAGTCCTCTCTACTCAATAAATTATATGGCCATCACTTATCTCGACGAAGTCTAAGTACTCAAGGTAACTATGTCGTGCCGCGACAATAAATCAAGCGCTAGATGGGAGGAAACCCATCGTTTTACATTTTTTTCTTTCTTTCGTTCTATTTCGTGTTTTCCTTTGATAAATAAAAATCCAAAAAGAAGAGTCGTGCCATGAACAAAACTAAGGCGCTATATGGGAGGCAACCCATCGTTCTAATCGTGTTTGTTGTCTTTGAGCAAATGTAGGTACAAGAGGCATAAACAGGGAGATTGGTTCCAAATTTTGATTTGGTCATATTGCATGTTGAAGGTGGTAAGTTAGTAATGAAGACGCAAAAGGCTATGGATTAGGCATTACTTATGAAAATATAGGCAACAAACAAGGCTAGGCCTACGTAAAACTAGGCCACGAACAAGGCAAGGCCTATGCTATGGCCTAAGCTCTCGGAATCTAGTGTGCCATAGCATAGGCGCCGCCCATGCCCAAGTATGCCATAGCATAGGCGCCGCCTATGCCAATGCCTTTTGTCTCTGAATCTCATATGCTATGCAAAAGGCGCCGCCTATGCCTAACAATGCCATGGCATAGGCACCGCCTATGCTCAACAATGCTTTGCAAAAGGCGCCGCCTATGCCAAGCATAGGCAAAGCTTTAGGCGCCGCCTATGGTCACTTCTTGTCTCCAAATTCGATTTTAAATGGGTCAAAACCCGACCCAAGCTTGCCCTATAAATAAGAGACTTAGTCTTAGACCTAAAATACATTGCAAACCTAGCATAAGTGCCGCCTACCTCTCTAAATCCTCTCAAAAAATTTCCTTTTGCAAGAACATCATCCAAGGTCATCAACCAAGTAAGTACTTCTTTGTTCTTCATTTATATTCCATAAGTACTACACTACTACGCTTATTATGAATTGTTAAATCTTGAAGTAGTATTGGTGATTTGAATGTGGTTGATGTGTTGTGATACAACTAAGTGAGTGAAAGAATATAAGAATGATCTTAACATGTTTCCAACTTGAATCTGATTTTGATGCACTGTCATACTTTTGCGGAATTAACATGGTCAAGAAAATTGCATAATATTGTCAATAGCAATCTTACATGTTGGAATGACTTGTTCATCGAGATAAGAATTATGGTTGACTACCAACATATGAGGTTGTGATTATTTCTAGATGCTATACCTTGATCCAATCACTATGTAGTAAGTCTTGATATATCAAACATGAAAGTATTGCCACGATTTCAAGAAGTATGACTGCACTGATTATATTGTTGGAATATAGTGCTTAAAACGTACATCGATGAAGTCTGAGTAATCGACAAACTTTCACTTCACTAGTTGATGCCAACAAACTAAGTGTGGGGTGGTGCCACTACAGCCTGTTTATTAATTGTATCCACCGAGATGATGCTAACTTGACTATCGTTATAATCTCAGGTACAATGGAACCCAAAGCAAGACAAGGCAAAGATAAAGCAACCACATCACAAAAAGGCAAGAAAAGAGGACGACAAGAGCAAGGAGAATCATCCTCGATGCAAGTACCATGCCGCATGTTCGGAATTAAATGGGTCCTCGAGGAGGAAGCAAAGGAGTGGTATAGGAACAATAAAGAGAGAAAATATGTTCATGTGGACCTGATACACAAAGAAAGCCTAGCAAAGAAAGAACCGCGCATGTTGGCCAAGATAATGGTGTTACATCTTGATTTCATCTTCTGAGATATGGGAGAGTGCAATCTCGATTTAACACGAGAATTCTATGCCAACTGGTCACTGAAAACCACAGGGAATGAAGTCAAGATTCGGGGCCAAGTTTTACAACTAAATGCGGATTTCTTCAACTCCTTTCTAGGTTTGCCTTTAGTTGATCCATACCACTCAAGGAGCTGTACAATAGACCTCCATACAGGGCCATTCGACACACACTTTGTGGAACACGATCCATGGAACGATGGAGTAGACACAAGGACACCGGTCGGCACAACACCTTCCCATATTCTCCTTTGAATAGGGAAGCAAGGATATGGTTGCGCATAGTCAACTCTTGCCTAATTCCAGGGACCCAGTACACCAAGATAACACGAGATAGAGTGTGCTTGGTATACGCATTGATGACGAATGTCCCTATAAACATTGGGGCAATTATTCGATCTACAATGCGGAAAGCTAGGCTACACAAGAGGTCCCACTTCAGTTTTGGCAACCTGTTGACTGCAATATTGAGGAAAGAAGATATCGAAGAGGAACCGACTGATCATAAGCTTCCACACAACCCGAAGAAGGTTGACCTCACAAAGGTTAAAGATGCTGAATCTACACATGGCGTCAACCTTACTACTGCTGAGAGACATGCTCGGGATGAGAGTTTCTTTTGCCATCTTTATGGCATGACTCGGTTTACCATGATGAGTGGAGGTCGTGTTCCAACTACTGCAGAGCTCCAATAACTGGATTGTGACTACCCAATGAATGAGCATGCAAGGCAAATGTGTGGAGTAGGTGTGTACTTTGAGGAACCTCTTGATGACGATGTGCCAACCGATGATGATCGATGAATGCCAGACTCTGACGTGGAGGAGAATTCTGATGACAACGACTCCAATGATGATTCCGACGAAGGGGGTATGACCCCAGACATAGAGGAGGAGTCCGACTAACCAGGTTCTTCTTATTTATTTATTTTCCACTGAGGGCAGTATGTCCCGTCTAAGTGTGAGGTGCTGGTATTTGCATGCTATACTTCCTTATCTGCATTTGCTTATTTATGTGTGTTTTACTTATTTATGTTTGTTTGTTTTAATTTTTTTTAGGAAATTTTTTTTTTGTTACAAACTTTGCATAAAATTGTTCTGATAGGCAGCCTGGTATTACGACAAGAGGCTGTGATAAAATCATTACTATTGAGACGTTTAGGCTCTAAGTGTGACTCACTGTGATAATTGTGTGGTTTAATTCCTTCATACATTGGGTCAAGAGTCTATACTGCTGCCAATAAAGTCAACCATGTGCCTTGTGTGTGTGAGATGATAGTATATTCTATATTTGTGGCTGATGCTAGAACTTGCCTGGTATGTATGTAAAGCGAAATAAAGAGTGTGAGTTTAGATGATGATTTAGGCATTTCTTTGGCAACCTATGATTGTTTACCTTCATTTTATCTACCCATGGACATCATCCTAGATAACCCCTTTTGAGCCTTTAGCCTATTTTCTTTGACAGCCTCATATGTAAGCCTAATCTATTTTTTTTCAAGACCATAATTTGATCCAAATTCCTAAGTGCTTTAAAATTGTAAAGTAATGTGACAAAATAAGAGGAAATTGGATGAGTGTGATGCCTTAGAATGTATTGGTGCTTGAATTCGTTATGAAAAAGAATTGCTATCATAGAGGTGTGTTATGAAAAGAAAAATGATGAAAACTAAAAAGTTAGTTATGTTCAAAATTGAAAAACAAAAGAGGTAAGAAAGGGTGGTAGATTAAAAGAAAGTAGAAAGGTTGTTTGAAAGAAAGCATAAATGGCATAATGTGATGTATTAAAGCGCTTAGGAACATAGTCACTATTTCTGGCCAAAATAGTCCTACCCGTCCCTTAGCCAACATTACAACCTGTAAAAGACCTATTTGATCCTAAGCTTAACATTCCGATATTTAGTGGAGCATTACACTAAGGGCAAGCCTATGGTCATCAGCTGCAACATATGGTTGTGAGAGTGGGAGCAAGGATAATCCTATACCCATGTTCCAAATATACAATACTTGTGAGTGATTATGGGTAATATATTGTGAGACACACATGGTTGATGAGTTTTGGGTAGTTGTGTATGATTCTCTGTGCCTTACCTTTTTGAATACTAATTAACCATCATCATGAGTCTATGTTGGAGGTTGAATTGTTTCTACTAATGATCAGAAAACTACTCTTTGTTGATAATTGTCATGCTTGCCTTGATGAATATTTTGTGTTGTTACTGTGAAACCCTAAGTAGATGTTTAGATGGACATGATATTTTATTCGAGGACGAACAAAGCTTTAAGTGTGGGGTGTTGATGTTAGGCGAATTTACACGCCTAAAGTACCATAATGTACCCATATTTTAGCTGAGTTTTGAGGACAAATTATATAATTCATGCACTTTTGGTCCTTTTTCCTGTAAGTGAGCTAAAAAACGTGATTAGCAAGTTGTCAGGTACAAATGATGCAGATTCCAGCATTTTATGGATAACTTGACGCCAAAGGAAGCTTCACGAAAGAAGGAAGGGAAAGCTTGGACGCCAAGGACCAAAAGTGACGTATGGGAAACCTGTCCCGGGCAAAAACAGCATTTTACAAGACTTTGGGGATCAGCAGTAACTTATTAGGATTAGGATAGTGATGCAGTAATTTATTAGTATTAAGATAAGTACGCAGTAGCCTAGTAGGAATAGGATATGGGTATTATAAATACCCTATTTTGCTGCAGTTTTCAGACATTCGGATACACATCATTATTCTTCAATTAGACATTCTACTTCTTTCATTAATTCTACTTTTTATTCTTCTTCTATTCATCTATTCAATTCTAAAATTCCATAACAAGAGAAACGCTACTTTGAAAGGGAGTTCACGCCTAAAGCCATACCACACCATACTACACGTGATATCTTTATTGTGGTATAATAATAATGTCTATTGTGAGTTCCATCGCATTCATGAGTAGCTAAACTTCTCTGTTGGGGTTATGGAAGCCGTATGAGATACTATCTATTGCTATGAGTTTGTGAGTTCTTGACACGTATGCTGCTTATATCATTATTCTCTTCATCTTAATGCAAATTCTTGTGGTTGCAAACACATAGAATACGCCAGTATAGCATTAACTTGTTTGAAAGAAAAGTTATATGTCTGGAAAAAAGATAATGTCAAGGTAATAGGGCACTAACCCCTGTTAAAAAGTTAGTGTCGTAACTGGATTAACCTCTTGGAGAATTTGTACCGTTAGATACGCTTTAAGCTCGAAAGAGTTAAAGTGAAATAGTCCTTGTTAGGTCGAAAGACGCTTGGATTTACCATAGAATACAATTCTCTATAAGCACATGCATGTCTGAATTCCGCATAACTCATAGCCAATAGAGATGTATAACTCATAAGGTGGACATAACCCTAACTCTCAATAATCATTGTTTAACGTCTTACTAAAACATTCTTTCTTTTTACTTTGCTATTGTCTGTTTTCATTCTATTACTTTGTTTACATCAATTGCACGTTACAATCCCCCTTCTTTTACAAGACTTGCACCAACATTCTAATAATTATTACTTACTTGTTGACCGGCTATTCTCTGTGGGATCGATACCCAACCTAGTTGGGTTATATATTTGACAACGACCGCTTTACACTCTTACGAGAGCTGTAGATTGAGTGTAAGAGTGTAAATTCCAAAATTTGATAACGCTCAAACTACAGCTCTCGTAAGAGTGTAAGCGATCGCTGTCAAATAAAGAACCCAACTGGGTTGGGTGTCGAATCCCACAGGGAATAGTTGGTCACTAAGTAAGCAAAGATTAGTAGACTTTTGGTGAAAGTCTCGTAAAAGGGGGGATTTTGTAGCGTGCAATAGTGTAATAAATTAACAAAGTAAAAACGGAGAATAGCAAAGTAAAAAGGAAGAATGTTTAGTAAGATGTTAATCAATGAGAATTGGGAGTTGGGGTTATGTCCACCTTATGAGTTGTACGTCTCTGTTGGCTATGAGTTCTGCGGAATTCAGACATGCATGTGCTTATAGAGAATTGTATTATATGGTAAATTCAAGCGTCTTTCGACCTAACAAGGACTATTTCACTTTAACTCTTTCGAGCTTAAAGCGTATCTAATAGTACAATTTCTCCAAGAGGTTAATCCAGTTATGGCACTAACTTTTTAACAGGGGTTGGTGCCCTATTACCTTGACATTGTCTCTTTTCCAGACATATAACTTTTCTTTCAAACAAGTTAATGCTATACTGGCGTATCCTATGTGTTTGCAACCACAAGAATTTGCATTAAGATGAAGAGAATAATGATATAAGCAGCATACGTGTCAAGCACTCACAAACTCATAGCAATAGATAGTATCTCATAAGGCTTCCATAACCCCAACAGAGAAGTTTAGCTACTCATGAGTGCAAGGGAAATCACAATAGTCATTATCATTATACCAAAATAAAGATCTCACGTGTAGTAGGGTTTGGTATGGCTTGTGGCGTGAAGACCTTGCAAGTAGTGTTTCTCTTGTTGTGAAAATTTAAGACGAATAGATGAAGAGAAAGTAAATAAGAATTAGTTGAAAGCAAATTGTTTAGAGTTGTAGATGAATGAATTAGAATGTGAATGATGAGAATAATGATGTCTCTGAAAACTGCAGCAAAATAGGGTATTTATAATACCCATATCCTATTCCTATAAGGCTACTGCGCACTTATCCTAATCCTAATAAATTACTGCATCATTATCCTAATCCTTATAGGTTACTGCTGATCCCCAAAGTCTTGGAAAATGCTGCTTTTGCCCGGGACAGGTTTCCCATGCGTCATTTTTGGTCCTAGGCGTCCAAGCTCTCCTTCCCTTCTTTCGTGAAGCTTCCTTTGGCGTCAAGTTATCCATAAAATGCTGAAATCTGCATCATTTATACCTGAAAACTAGCTAATCACGTTTGTTAGCTCACTTACAGGAAAAAGGACTAAAAGTGCATGAGTTATATATTTTGTCCTCAAAACTTAGCTAAAATATGGGTAAATTAAATCACTTTAGACGTGTAAATACGCCTATTATCAGTCTTTCCCCAATCTCCATTTGTTTCTTCTTCTCTTTCATACTTACTATGTGTACATAACCAATATAGAAATATCTATGTCCTTGTTCAACGAGGTAGATTTACTCTCTAGAATAAAGTCTGAGGACAACCCAGAAGAGAACTTCCTTATTTTAGCCCTCATACTAGAAACCAACTCTAGAGCATATTGAGACAACTGGTGAAACTTCAAGGCATACTCCTTGGCTAATATCTTGCCTTGCTTCAGGTTAACACTCTTTTACCATTGCTTTCCTTAACTCCTGAGGAAAGAAGCGGTCCAGAAAAGATCTAGAAAAATCATCCCATAGGACTGATTCAGCATCATCACCTGTTGACTGCTAACATTCCTCATACCCTGGGTATTCTATATATTTCAATTGATAGGCAGAAAATTCCATACCCTCCACCTTGGTAGCATGCATAACATGAAAGATCTTTTTAATCTCATAACAAAATATTAAGGATCCTCCTCAACCCTAACACTAGTGAAGACAAGAGGGTTCAACCACATAAATTAGCCAACCCTTGTGGCCTCAGAAGATGGGGTAAAAGAAGCACCACACTTAGCTGAGAAGCTACCAACTGTGCCAACATATGAATAGACTGACGAAACACAACATTCATCACATCAATCTGATGAGCTCAGAAGGACCAGATGGAACCGATGAAACTCCAGGAGGACAATTAGGAACTGAACGCCTTGACCGAACCTAGACCCCATAAGTAGGATAGGTCCCATCAACATTATCCTCGTGTGGGACAAAAGAGTTTCCATGATCTTTAGATCGTCTAGGACGCATGATCTAAGAAGCTAACAAAAACGAAATAGAGGCAAATTCAGGGCCTTAGACTCTATAGCTTAAAATCAGAATACAAGAAAGAGAAACATTCCTAAATGTCTTGTAGCCTCTCCCTTATGTGTGTGACGTGCTACACACCCTTAAAAGAGACTCTTCTTGACACATCTTTGTCAAACAACCCATTTGAAAATGAACCTAGGGATCTTATACCAATGTGACATGACTCAAACTAGGGCCTAGTCGTGTCGGGCATATCAAGTCTGGCCAAGATCGGAGACCGCCCGCAATACCCAATCCTAACCGCTCTGTACCCTATGTAGGATAAACTCCAAACATATAAAAACATAAAGCAATAATAATTTGAAGACGTCTAAAAAAGTCCATAACCATAACCAATTAAATATCCAATCAAATGTACAACTGGTATAAACCCCAATGCCAATACCAATACCAAGGATGACACCAAAACAACACAGCCCATACCCATAGTTGTCTGACAAAACATCTATCCAGAATCAGTAACATCTAGTTGGGACATGCCCCTGACCAAAGACAAAACCAAACCAAAGAAATAACAAAAATAAAAGAAGCCCAAAACATGAAATAGAGCCTAATAGGGTATTGAAGCTCACCACTTTAGTCTTACTCAAAGTTTTTCCCGAATCTAAGTCACTAAGTCAGAGAAATGGTAATATAGTCGATTCTTGCATCGTGTAGAGATTTTATGCCCGAACATAGTTAGTAGAGTAAATTCTAGAATGTACTCAGAAATAAGATAAAATAATCACAGTAGTTTAAACCAAGGTAAATAACCATATGCAATCACATACAACATATATATTATGCCGGGAAAGGGGGACCGGGTTTAACATGGATTTAAAACCATTTTACCTGGGTTTTACAGATTACACCATCCCAAATCTACCCACAGGCTATATGGGCTCAACTTTCCCTGCTGAAAGGACTCTGGTATATTTTATTCATAAGAATCAGAGAGTAAAGCCTGAGATGACTAGTACATCTCCCAAAATATAAGTGATACATCATGAACACAGAAACCAATACCAACCTCATATTGGCAAATATGAGTTTCAAATTTTGGTCCCCCCGGGACCTGCACCTTCCCCATATTTGCTGAAACAACCTTCTTTAAGCCCATATTAAAATCATTCACACATAACTAACCATTTACCAAGAAGCGTTTTTAATTAGGCATTAACCATTGGTATCGTCATACCAAAATTAGAGCTTGCAAGTCTATCCATATATGCCATACCAAAGCCATTAAACCAATGTGACTCCAAAGTTTCCAATCAAGCCAAAACCATGGCCATTAAGGCCTTTCCAAACCATTTTAAACCAACCAAGCCAGTTTAGGTTCCATTACCTTATTGTGCAATGCAAAGGTTTCAGGGAAATCCATATTAAATGCAAAATCATTCTCATTGGCATTTTTACAAACATGTTGAGGGCATATAATTTCCAAAACTAAAATCAAGTATCAATTGACCATTCCCATGCAACCACATGTCCGAACCATAATTAAAACATAAGAAATCATAAACAAAATATGGGAAAACATTATCAAACCATAAACAACCAAAACCCCCAACGTCTATTTCAAAACCAGAACAATACCCAGAAAACTATTTATTAAAACATACTTTTAGTTGAACTAACAATGGGGGAGAAGAAACATACATTAGACACCAAGAAAGACATAGAGATTCACTTTTCAAAGCCCCCAATTTCTAACCTTGTAGAAACCCTAGTATTTCTTGAGCCAACAATTTAAGAGAGATTTTAAGAGTGTTTGAATGAGAATAATAGGTTAATATAACCCCTAAAGGTGTTTTGTGTTGTGGCATCAAAAGGAGTTACGAGGGGAAATATCCAAAATACCCCTAACTTAGAACTGTAGAACACTCGTAGGTAGGTACGAGTTGACCCTTCAACTCATCACCACATCATACGACTAGTAGGCTTAAGTCATCACTGGGTCAGAAAGTTGGATACCACATTCTGTCCAACATACAACTCTCTTGCCCCAACCTATCACCATACCATATGACTAATACCATCTAGTCGTATCCTAAGCAGAACATCAAGGTATAGACCTTGGACAACATACAACTCCACTATACCACTCGTGTCGTATGGTTACAGTTCTTAGTGAGCCACTTGTATTCAGAGCCAAGTCTAGTCACTATGTTTCAAATTAGGAGAAGGATCAACTCAATGACCCATCACCAAACCATAAGATCTGTACCCACCAAGTCGTATCCATAATAGAAAGCTAACCATCGCTCAGTGGACACCTTACGAGTTGCACCACCTGACCCATACCTATACCATATGACTCGTATAGTGAGTTGTTACAAGGACAGTGAGCCCAAAGCTCAGGAATTTTCCAAGGGCCAAAACCCAAAGTTTTTCAATACAGGTCTAAACATTAATTTTAATTTGTGAACCATGAAGCTAGCTACTATATTGTCACAACCTAAACATGGGTCATGATGATGCTTATCGTGACTCAACCTTGATAAGTAAGCCAATCATCCAAACTGATAAAGAAAACAAAATTATAATAACTTACACTAAGATGCAAATTCTAGAATGAAGCTAGGCCTAAAAACATAAGTAAATTAGGAAATTTGGTAAATCTTATAAATTTCCCAAATTTGGTGTCAAAGTGTAAGAGCATCAAGGTGTAAATTAGGAAAATACATGTATGTCTCTGAAAATGAAATAAAAACATAAAGTAACATAACAAGAGGTACAGATTCAACTATAAAATTCCCAAGAGCACTCATTAAGTTGAACACCGCTCCAAATGCTGAGAATTAGCCATTATGCTAGATACTCATACTTGAATCTACACCAAAAGGGCACAATAGAGCTGAATATGATCCACTTATACATAGTAGGTATTATACGTCGACTGAGCAAAGTAGAAAACAAGAAAAGTAAAATATACTATAAGCATATCTCCTGCATACAGAGAAGTTCCAAATAGTAGCTCACACTATCTCTACTAAAAATTCTATACGTGAATACATAAAAATAAAACACACACACACACATACACATATATATAAACTCAGTACAGGTCAAGAAAACTAGGGAAAATCAAGCAAGATGCATGTGCAAATGCAATGTAAATAGGATGAATAATGAAAGCCATCACATGAATTTTGGTTTACTGATGTCACCCAAGTTATACCTCTAAAGAGAGCACAACACGGTCACTATCAAATGTAATAACCTAACAAAGTTTGGGGTCGAACCAATGGGGAATAGTCCGAATATCTTTCATGAACTTACTGAAGTAGCTAGAATAGTGTAGGAAAGTAAATTGGGGAATTTCGCAAAAACAGTAAAGTAGTAACAAGTCTTGATCGCTTTAGGTTAAAATCAGTTTGAGATGAATACTAGGACTGTGTTCTCCTTGGCTTCCTAACTCTGTAGTCTTATCATACTTAATCTATCTCAATGCCCTGCATGTAGAATCTAACAATATGTATATCACCAACCGTCTTGTGAACGCCTTTGGTAAATTTCACTTTTCACCTTGTGAGTCTCAGAGTGTTGCCTTACTAAACCCTTGCCTAGGATCCCATTTTTACTATCCCTTTTTAGATGTCAAGTTAATTAGGCGAGGGCTGCTATCCTTGAATTACTATTATAATCTTCCCTTCCTAATACCGACCTCATTTGTGATGATGATCATGAATACCAACAAGTTCTTAACTTCTGTAGTAGTTACGAAAGCAATCAAATCGAAGATGATAACAATACATGCATAAACAATGACTTAGAAGGACCTCACAATTCCTCTACTTTGTTATTCTGCCAGGGTTCTCACAATCCTAGTTAGGTGATTTTAGCTGCTTATGGTTACAAAAAAATCCATCAAATTCATAAAAGAAAGCATAAACATAATCTCACATTAATTTAAGAACAAAACCCAGAATCTCAAATTAATAATCACCCTAAAATCAAGAACAATGGATTCCAAGATCAAAAGTCGAATCTTAGAATCAATATAATATTATGAATTTAAAGAGTTCATCCATTAATACAAAATAACCCAGGAGTATTTATAGTTTCATAAAATAACCTAACAATCCTAACCAAAATGAAATAGGAAAATAAGGTCGGCAGTGGCTACGCCTCAAGCATTGAGTCATCCTGACTGATGATGACTCCTTGTCAGCATTGTTGTCTTCCTTCTACACTCAGTGATGACGAGTAGTCATGAGACCCTATGGGTCATTGCCTGGACTCATTGTCACTCCAGTGAATTTGCATCTTTCAAATCTTTTCTTGTCATGCTCAGTATGATTAGCTCTATGAGTTGTAGCCTAACATTATGACTCGTAGACAGTCTCGTTTCCACCGGGGCATAAATTTGTGTACTTTCAGTACGTTGGCCAACTTTTCTCATAACAATTCCTCCTTACTTCTCTTAATCAATCTCTATAAGTCGTAGCCAACTTTAACTTATTCCTCTTCTTAGCAATTCTCATTTTTCTCCTAACAACTTGGGCTACGAGTCTTATAGTCACCTAACAACTCATAGATCGGGCAATAACTACACATTTTGGAGCTTTTTCTTCTCACTTTATTCCACTTCACTTCCAACCCTATTTTCCTTTAACATAAACACAAACACACATCACATCTAACAAAATGACCTAAGTACTTGCATATTTTCATAGTTTTAAGCATCAAAAATGCCATGAAACCATGGCATATCATAAACACCCACCGAGATTGTAGCTACTAGGTAGAACACATGGGGGTTCATAACCACACATGTTGTAACTCATATCTCTATCTCAATCTAAACTCACCTCTCTATCTTATGTTCAGGGAGAGGGTTTTTATAAAAGTGTCTCATCTTCTATAAAAAATAGTGTTTCTCAATAGTACTAGGTGTCTTATGAATGTATAAGATAAGGATGTAATCCTCGCGATCAACTCAATATGATGATATCCAATCCATCCAACATGTATATGTAAAAGTAATTCCAGACTCACTTAATATCTCCACAATTTATGATTATCAACTCTAATTAGGCACAATTAGAATAAATATGCATGTAAGACATCATTAATATCTTATCAACTCCTAACTTAGATATTTCTATCATTATAAAGAAAATTAATGCTCAAATAAGACCTATATTAGCAAAACAAGCCCCTGCACAGGCATTATATCTAGAATAAAGACATTTAGATACACAAATAAGACCAATATTGTCAAATAAAATCCTTATACTGGAAACACACATTATCAAATATCACAAACCAACCACAATAAAATATAAGCCCCCATATGGGCACACAATAGTAAAAATAATCTCAAAACATAAATCTTATAATTATTTTGACCAATCCATAACATGTTTCTCTTATTCATAAACTACCTAACTCAATCTAAAAGAGGTTAAGCCATAACTTAACTCAAAACGACAAAATACTGATCTAAATTGCTTTAACCCAGAGCTTTCTCTTCATGAACAACCTCTGAAAGAACTACAATATTCAAATATAGCATCTACGCATTAAAAGAAAGTCTAATACCCATATTGCCCATATTTGGGTTGGGTCTAAAATGAGTTTGAATAATGAGTTAAATAATGAAAGATGTAAAAGTAGAATTATTTTAAAATAAATTTCCCGAGGTTAGAGGAGTCTACATATGAAAACCCTCACAAAAATAGGTTAAAAACGAGACCCAAATTAAAGAAAAATCCTTTCTCAAGCTTTATCGATAAAAATATCCATCAAAAATCGAAAAGGATAAAAATAGAATCTTATTAGAAAATCATAATCTTCATGTGAAAAGAACTCTATGAGTGAAAACCCAAGAAAATATGAGTAAGAATCGAAGCTCAAATCAAAGAAATACCAAATTTTCAATTTGGGGGGAAAACCCTCTTCTGAAATCTTTGATTTAGAAGAATTTAGATGTTAAAGTTGGTCGAAAATGATTTAAAATTGAGCTAGGGAGTTACCCGCATAAACTTATGCAAGAAATCTCTTCCAAAATCTCCTTCTCGAGCTCCCAATATGATAAAAATGATGAAAATGAGCAAAAAGGGCTATTTCAGAAAGGAAAGTAAACCATTAATCGCAGTTCACAATTGACCATTGACGGCACGTTAACTGCACCAACAATCATAAACCAGATTTTTGTTATTTTTTTCAAGTCTTTGAACAAATACTAGAAATTCATCCAGGACACAAAAAAAATAAAACATATATGTTAGTAGGATAATTTCGATGTTCCAGACTCAATAGTGACGTTGAATTTTTCAAAAAAGTTTTCTTAACAATATTAACTCCTGAAATGCCTTTTCACTACTTTCCAAATAATGAACCAAAATGAAATATAAAAATTTTGAAATCTAAGCAATAACCCAAGTTCAATATTTTGGATCTACTGGCCCCGCCTGTTTTGCTATTAGAAACTCAAATCAAGAAATATTGATAGAGATCAACTATTGGCTCTTACAATCTTAAAATAACCTCAAACTCACACAAACCCTTCCCGAAGGGCTTGGGAATCGTGCCGACCATCATCATAACCCAAAATAAACATGTATCAACTACAAGGAAGAGTAAAATATTTAAAACATACAAAAGAGAAAATCACCTTACTTTAGGTCATTACAAAATCCATCACTAAATCTCTATTTCATCCTCGAACTAAAAGGAAATGAATTAGCTAATTCAGTAAAAAGTTGAGGGTAAATACTATGCATACTGGACTCGACTTCCCATGTAGCCTTCTCAATAGGATGGGTTTCTCCACTGAATCTTAAAAATAGAAATATCTCTAGAATGCAATCGTCTAACATTGCTGTCTAAAATAGATACTAACTTCTCAACAAAGGTAACTTCTCATCCGACTAAATTGAATCTCAATGAAGCCCATGAGACTTATACAAAATATGATGTCAGAGTATCAATATATAAAAAACTGGATGGACAGCTAAAAAGTCTGGCGATAAGGCCAACTTATAAGCAACCTCCCCAAAGTCCAATGAACGTCAAATTATCTAATGTACCCTAGACTAGGCTTGCCCTTCTTCCCAAACCTCATCATACAGTTCATGGAAAATGCATGAAGTAATACTCAATCACCAATCCCAAACTTCAAGGCACAAGGATAACAGTTAGCACAACTCTATTGCTAATTTTGGGCTGCTCGAAGCCTATCTTGAATCACCCAAACCTTGTCCTAAGACTTATGAAGCAAGTCGATACCACGGGGTCTAACTTGAGAAGTCTAAAGCCACCTAATAGGAGATCGACATGGCTACTAGACAATGCCTTAAAATGGGCCATCTCAATACTCGAATGGTAGCTATTATTAAAAATGATCTCCTCTAAAGACAAAGGTTGCTCCAATTGACCTTCGAAGTCCATCACATATGCGCTGAGCATATCCTCTAAAACCTGAATAGTCCACTCTAACTGACTATAAGTCTGGGGTGAAAAGCAGTATTAAGGTTAGCCTGAGTACCCTACTCCTCCTGAAAGGTCTTCCAGAAGGTAAAAGTAAACATTAACACTCTATTTGGATTAATAGACATGGGTACTCCATGAAGATGAACTATCTCACAAACATAGATACGGGCTAACTTCTCAACATGAAATAAGATCTTAATAAGGATGAAATGGGTTGATTTGTCCAACCGATCCATGATGACCCAAATACTATCAAAACCATGAGAAGTATAAGGTAAACCATTCATGAAGTGGATAGTGATCCACTCCCGCTTCCATTCAGGAATTGGTAATATCTAAAGCAAACCACCATCTCTGATGCTTGGCCTTCACATACTAATAATACAAGTAATGACCTACAAAATCTACCAAATCCTTCTTCATATCACCCTACCAGTGAAGTTTCTTTAAATCATAATACATCTTGGTCGTACTTGGGTGAGTGGACTATCTAGAAGAATGAGCTTCCTCTAAGTTCAATCTCACCCAATTACCAACTATCGGGCACACAAACTTCACCCTCAATCTTCAGAACTCCATAAAAATTAAGAAATGCCTTTTGAGTTTTCCCACTCAACACCTTATCCCAAATCACCCTCAAACTATCATTATCAAACCAGTGAGCTCAAATATGCTCTATAAAGAAAGATCTAGCATTCACAAAGGCTAAAATATGCTCGGATGTCCAAATATCAAGCTTAACCATATGGTTAGCAAAAGATTGAACCTCCAAGGCTAAAGGTCACTCCTTGGTCAAGAGATGAGCTAAACTCCCCATAATAATTGACTTTTGGATCAAGGCATCCATAACCATATGAGGCTTTCCCAAATGATATAAAATAAAGAGGTAATAATCCTTAAGAAACTCAAGCCAATACCACTGCCTCATATTAAGATCTCGTTGTCTGAAGAAGTACTGAAGGCTACGATGGTGTGAGAAAATCTCACAAGGAACTCCATACAAGTAATGATGCCACAACTTCTACATAAATAGTACGACAACCAACTTCAAATTATAGGTAGGTAATGTCTCTCATGAGGCTTCAACTAACGAGAGATGTAGGCAATCACCTTACCCTCCTGCATCAACACTGCACCAAAAGAAATTCTAAAAGTATCACAAAACATGATAAAACTCACTTTTTCCTTGGGCAAGTCAAGATAGAATCAAAAGTCAACAACTCCTTGAGCTTTTGAAAAACTCATCTCACACATATTCGACCACTAAAAACTACCTTTTTTAGCCATCTTAGTCAAAAGAGCCACGATAGATGATAAACCCTATAAAAATATTGATAATAACCCACAAAACTAATGAAACTCTAAATCTCAGTAGGCAAAGTAGGTCTAGCCCAATCACGAATCACCTTTATCTTGGTCGTATCGACCATAATATTATACTTAGTCACCACATAACCCAAAAAAGAGATAGAATACAACAAAAACTCACACTTAGAAAACTTAGCATACAACTTCTCTTCATACAACACTTGAAGTATAATCCTCAAATGCTTTACATGGTTGACCTCACTCTTGGAATAGACCAAGATGTCATCTATAAATACAATCACAAAGGAGTTAAGATACAATCGAAATACCCTGTTCATCAACTCCATGAATTTTGTTGGGGCATTGATCTATAAAATGATATGACTAAGAACTCATAATGATCATATCGAGTCTAAAAAATTTATCTTTGGAACATTTGAAGCTCTAATATTCAACTGATGATACTCAGATATCAAATCAATCTTGAAAAACACCAAAGAACCCTAAATCTAGTTAAAAAGATTATCAATGAGAGAAAAAGGATGCTTGTTCTTAATAGTCACTTTGTTCAATTGACTACAATCGATACATATACACATAGAACCATCATTCTTCTTCACAAACTAAATAGGCGCACCTCAAGGAGATACACTAGGTCTAATAAATCCCTTACCTAACAAATCCTGCAGCTGCTTCTTGAACTGCTTTAACTCTATAAGGGTGATCTTATAGGGAGAAATAGAAATGGGCTTGGTGACTAGCTCTACATTAATACCAAAATCAATATCCCGATCTGGAGGTGTATGAGGTAAATCCATAGGAAACATATCCATGAACTCGTGAAAAAACTGAATAAAATCCATAAAAAGTGATGAGGCAACACTAGTATCACAGATATGTGCTAAATAAGACAAACACCTCCTCTCTATTATGAGATAAACAAACAAAAAATATATAACACCCTTTGGATTTGAATTAGGCATAATTTTTCAAGCTAACCTCGACACTCCTGGGGTAGTTGAGATCATGGTCTTAGCTTAATATTCCAAAAATAACATGATAAGAAACTAATCATTACATACCCAAGATAACATTAAAATTAATCATATCTAGGATAATCAAGTTTGCTCAAGTCTCACTACCTACATAGGTAACCGCTAAGATTAGTTCACCCAATCCATGAATAAAGAGTCTCCTACAAGCGTAGAAATATGAAGAGGCATCTCAAGAGGCTCACACACAACACCAAAATAGGTAGAAAAATATATAGACACATAAGAGAATGTGTACCCATGGTCAAATAACATAGAAGCAAATTTATAGCAAATCGGGATGATACCTATAATTAAAACATCAACTAACTCTACCTGGGTATAGCAGGTATATCATAGCACTGACCACGTCTGCTCTCGGATTGAGTAACCTTGAAACCACTACCACAAGCACCTCTACCTCTTTCTTAAGCTCCTCTAGCAGCATCCTTACCACTCTGTGAACCACCTCTTAACGTAGATAAAAGAGTAGGTCTAAAAATATATCAATGATAATCTGTGGCCATATGGACAAATTCATCATATAAAAAACATCCTCTACAGTGTGACTCAATCTGAGGAGGTGTGGCTGAACTAGAACGACCTTTCTGTCTCGATATCTAGCTACCTAAAGTCACTGAACTCAAAGTTTTACTGCATGATCCCTACAAAGCAACCTGAACCCACCTACCATGGTAACTATGGGAAGCTATACTCAAGAATGCTCTAGCTCATGAGGCGTGTCCACTAAACTCACAATTACGATGCACCTTCTTAGTGCATACCTGAGTAACCTGGATAATAAAGTCGGTCATCTTGGTATGATTAATAATATTCTAGAAAGAATCCCCTCAAACTACCATCTGAGTTGTATCCAACTGATAAGTACCATCTAACCCGTTCACAAACATTTGAATCCTCTTAGACTCCATGGAGATGTTAGCAAATGAAAACTTGGATAAAGTATGAATATAAGCCTCACACTTAGCAATAGTCATGGTGCCCTTCTCAAGTGATCAAAATTATCACACATCAAATCTTTCAAGCTATACAATATAAATCTCTCCAACAAGTCCTCAAAAATCTAAGTCCAAGTTATAATAGATAACTCCAAAGTTTTACAACTAGCATATGATCTTCACCAATCCCTAGCCACATTCATCAATTAATAGGTAGTATAAGAACTTTCATGAGGCTTAAGTGATCTAAGATTATATAACTTCTCCTAAAAATATACCAAAAATTCATAGTAATCCTTACCAATAACACCACTAAACTTAGGTGGACCTAAGGAAATAAACATCCCAAATCTCTTTTGATCATCAAGAGATATAATCGTACCCAAAGGAACAGGTGGAATAATAAGTATGGCAGATAATGAATCCATATATGGGGGGCATTGATAAAGGTTGTATCCCCAAACTAGGAACACCATAATCAAATACTAGCATAAAAGGTGGAGCACCACTCAAAGTTTGAGAAATGCCATAAGTAGATGCCAGTACAAATAGTGGTACAACACTCGAAATCGAAGGAATACAATGTGAACTCAAGGGAACAATCTCCATATAAGTCAATAAAAAATTAATAAACCTTAAAAAACTAGAGGAGTAGTACCTTGTGGAACCTGAACCAACCCTACATTCTATGCACACTCAACTTCAAGATCGGGTGAGGCCCTTTAACTCTACCTCTGATTGGGATAGCTCCTCATACCAGTCCTCTATCTTGGAACCGTCTACGAACCTTGCCCATCCTTATAGTTTGGGCTTCATTCTTTGGTGTTGTCTCACTATCCCCACCCGTAAGAGATCTAGTACTCATTATTTGCGCAAAAAGGGTGAGAACAAATTTAAAACATAAGTTATGAAGAACTCGCTTAACAAGGATTAAAATAGAGAATTATTTTCATAAAGACATCTTATAGACTCCAAAGATAGATATAGATGCCCACATACTAATCTGTGAGATTCTAGACATCCTACTCTTACACTTATAAGATCAATAAACCTGGCTACTCTGATACTAATTTGTCACAACCCAAAAATTGGTCATAATGGCACTTATCACGGTCCAACCTTGATAAGTAAGCCAATTACCTAAACTAATAAAGAAAAAGCAAAATTTACAATGGCATATGCCAAGCGGAGACTTCTAAAATGAATCCACGCCTAAAAGCATAAGTAAAAGCTAAGATCTAACAAAAATCTCAAATTTCCAAAATATGATGTCAAAGTGTAAGAGAATCTAGAATATAATAAATTCTAAGGATATATGCTTATATCTAAAAATGAAATAAAGAACTAAAGTAAGATAAGAGGAGGTCTAGAGTAGGCTCTAAAAATCCCTAGAGCACTCAGTATCTTAAATGTTGCTCCAAACCGTGAGAAGCAGCCACCATATCTAGTTCTCGTACTCAGATCTATATCAAAAGTGTACAATAGAAGTGAGTATGGTCCACTTATACTCATTAGGTATCATAAGACAACTGAGCAAAGTAGGAAATAAGATAAGTAAAATCTAACCTAAACACGTCATCTATAAGCAGAAAGTTCCCAAATGATAGCTCACACTGTCTCTACTAATATTTCTAATAAACTAATACACAAAAATAAAAACAACACATACACACTTACACACACACACATATCTCTCTCTTTCTCTCTCTTTCTCTCTCTCTCTCTATATATATATATGAAAGTACATAAAAACTAATCACAAGTCAAGGATGAATGTGCAAATGTAATGGAATTCAATGTAGAAGGGATGAATAATAAAAGAATGAATTTTTATATACACCCATAGAGCTCGCAATTACCAGGAAGGGCCCATAGAGGGTTCCCAACCCATGTACTGTATCTCATATCTCAATCTCAATCCCAACTTACCTATTTGCCTCATGTTCATGGATCCAATTTTCATAAAGTGTCTTATTTATTTCAAAATAGTGTTTTTCAATGATACCAATGTCTCGTGAATGTATATGTATAGGATGAGGATGTAATGCTCATAATCAACTCAGAATGATAGTATCCAATCCATCCCAACATGTATATATAGAAGTGAGCCCAAAATCAAATAGGCCCACATTTCATAATCATTAACTCCAATTAGACACCATCAGAATAAATATGCATGTAAGACATCATTAACATTATATCAATCCCTGAATCGAGTATTTCTATCATGATAAAGATAAACAATGCTCAAACAAGGCCTATATTAGCAAAACAAGCCCCGCCCAAGCATTATATCTTGAATAAAGACATTTAGATGCACAAATAAGGCCAATAATGTCAAATAAAGTCCTATAAGAGCAACACACAATATCAGATATCACACACCAATCAACACAGAATATAAGGCCCCACAAGGGTACACAACAGTAAAAATAATCTCAAAATATAAACCTCATAGTTATTTTTCTCAACCCATTGCATGCTTTACTTATTCATTAACTACCCATCTAAATTTGAAAGAAGTTAAGCTATAACCTACCATAAAAATGATAGAATCCTGATCTAAAGTGCTTTAACCTAGAGTTTTCCCCACGTGAAAGGCCTTAGAACCATCTACAACATTCAAATATAGCATTTACACATTAAAAAAAGATAACGATACCCATATTTCTCATATTTGGATCGAATACGAAAAATGAGTTTGAAAACAAAGAGGTAAAATCAAAAATTTATTTCAAAAATAAATTTCCAAGTTAAAAAAATTCTATAGGATAAAACCCATGCGAAAACGGATTGAAAATGAGGTTCAAATTGAAGAAAAATCCTTTCTCAAGATTTATCACTAAAACCTCAAAAATCCATTGAAAATTGAAAAGGATAAAAATGGAATCTTATTTGAAAATCATAATTCTCAATCGAAAAGGACTCTAGAAGTGAAAATCCGAGAAAAATGAATAAGAATCTAGGCTCAAATCAAAGAAATACCAAATTTTCAATTTGAGGGAAAACCCCCCGAAACCCTTGTTTGAAATCTTTGATTTAGAAAATTTTAGATGATAAAGCTAGTAAGAAATGATTTACAATTGAGATAGGACTTACCCGTGTGAATTTATGCAAGAAGTCTCCCTCAGAATCTCCCTCTCGAGCTTTCAAAATTAGAAAATAGCCCGTTGACTGCACATTGATCGTCGTATACTATTGACCATTGAGCACATGTTAACTGCACTAGCAACCATAAACCAGAGTTTTGCTATTTGTTCTTATTATCCAAATAAACCCTCGGGATTCATTTGGGACCCAATAAAAATAAAAAATATTTGTTAATAGGCTAGTTTCGATGTTCCGATCTCAATGGAGACATCAATTTTCTTAAAAAAAAGGTTATTTTCACTTATTTTCATAAAATCAATCCCTGGACCCCTTTCACTATGTTCTAAATGATTGATCAAAATGAGATATAAAAGTTTCAAAGTCGAACCAATCCCACTATTAATCTAAATTCGACATTCTAAATCTTTTGGTGCAGTTCATTTTTTCATTTGGACCTTGGATAAAGAAATATTATAAAGGTCAACTATTAGCTTTTAAATCCTCAAACTCACCCAAAGCCTTCTCAAAGGCCTTGTGAACCATAAAGACTATCTCGATAATTCAAAATCAGTATGTAGTAACTTAAAAAAGGGTAAAATCTTCAAAACACATAAAAGAGAAAATCACGTGAATTCATGTCACTACATGCATCCTTGGTCAAAGTTTTAATCAAAATCAATATTAAGAGAACTTTTTATTTTCTTTTCTTATCTCAATTTCTTGTTGATTCAATTTGTGATTGCCTATTCTTTAAAAGTAATAATTCAGTTCCTTTGTTCTAGGATTTTGTGCCCTTTTAAGTTGGTTTGTTTTGTCTTATTTTTCTAACTATTGAGAAAATTGTGTGTATACGTATTCATCTTCTTTGTGTTCTTTTTAGTCAGTTCATTGATTTCTTTTTTTAACTGTTGAAAAAATAATGAGTATATGTATTCATCTTCTTTGTATTATTTTTAGTCGGTTCATTTTGGCTACTTTTTAGGAAAATTGAGTGTAAATGTACTTATATCCTCTGTTTCTTTCAATTTTCAAAAATATGAGTGGGTATAATGAAAAATTGAACTTTCATAAATAAGCTTTGTTTTGAGTGGGTATGATTGCAAAAGATCAATTATGTATTGAGGAGTCCAAATCTGAAGTTTTAGATTATTTGGTGTTGTTTTGAAGTGTTTTGAATGAATTTGGGGGTGTGGATATGCGGATACCTAACTTATGAAATAAATCTATTATATGTATAATGAATCTATTTTTTTTGTACGTGGATATTTCTTAAATTTTGTTTTAATATCTTTTATTGATTTATTCTTTTCGTAAGATGTATTCATTAATTTGTATAGTTTATTATTTTATCCTGTAGTAATTGCAGAGTTACAGATTTCTGTATAATAATTTATCCTAATTGTACTGTAATGTATATCTAATTCTAGATTTTCAATGTTATTTATTATCTTGTGTTGTTCTTCTCGTAGCGAGTTTTTTAAATTATATAAACTATCACATGTACTTTTTTTTAAATTTTCTAAGGTTTCTTCTATCCATATTAATTTTTCTTTTAGATTCTCCATTATTTTTCTAATTCGGTTTCTATAATTAATTTCTTTATTTAGATTATCTTGATTTTTTCTAATTTTTCTAATATATTCTAACATCTCTTAATCTGACTAATATCCTTCTGGGTAATTATTCAGGTATAACTGTGCTATCCAATTTATAGTTTCAATTTCATAGTCTAATACTTTTTCTAATAGTATTTTCTTAATATCTATAATTTCTATATCTCTAAGTATATATAAGATTAAGACTTTAAGATTATCTATCATTTAAAATATTTTATTATAATATTTTGTAGTTGTTTGTTTTAGTCTTAGTAGTTCTTGCATATTTTCATTAAGAAGTTCTATATATTTTATATCTTTAGTTTCCATGTATTTGTCTATATTTACTTTCATCTATTTTTCTATTAACTGTATGTTTCTCATATCTTTTTTCAAAATTTCTAGATATATGTAATTTATCATGATAAGTATTTGTAAGAGTAGTTAGGTAGGTATGGTATGTAATTTATTCTAGTCATATAATATTTACCAAATGTTTTTTCTAATATGATTTTTCTTATATCTACTACTTTTATATCCTTAAGTGCATACAAAATAAGTATTTTAAATTTATCTACCATCACATTAGATAAATAATTATTCATTTTCATAAAATTGCTATTTTTAAAATATTTCATCCAATCATATACATAACAAAATATGGTCATCTTAGATTACTATATACTAGATTATTCTTAAATAACATGTTCTTCGGTCACTATTAGCATAGTAATTTGGATACTTTTTCCTTAAACAGCGCCTCTACTCTGGTTACTCCCCACCACGGCTTCCTCATTGGTTTCACCTTTAGGATGACATAGTTCTTAGGGATTTTTCTCCGTTTCCACTTTGCTAATAAACTTCTTAACATATTATTCTTCGAATAATTCTACTATAAATTAACTAATATGAATTTATTTTATCATACCATGATTGTTGGGAATTATGAATTTAGCTATTCATAATCATAAATAAATATACCTGTTCGGGTAGGTTTGATATTTCTAAGGTTTGTTCCTCCATAGCTTTTTCCATTGAAATATATCTGTTTTTTAATTAACTAAGCAAAATATTTGTTGTGGACAGGAGAGAGTATTTGTGCTTCAACATATGAAGGCTTGCTTTGCAATGCCTTCGGTTCCTTTTATTTATAGAATGAATTTTTACAAAAGTATTTACATTTCTTGCACGTTTTCTAAAATTCTAAAAAAAAAAAAGTCTCCTAATGAAACAATAATTATTAGTGCTATAGCCTAAAAAGTCTAAAAGGCTAAAAAGGGTTACAAGAATTATTAATGATATAGCCTAAAAAGTCTAAAAGGCTAAAAAGGGCTAAAAGTCTAGACTATACAATAACTTTACAAAAAATGTATTTAATATCTTGTCTTCTATTATTACTCCGTTGATATCTTCTCGTTGTCGTATCTGCTGTTTTTCTATATCTCCATTATTGCTTCTTATCGTATCTTCCAGCTGGCATGCTTATCTTCTTGATTCTTTTATTCTAGGTGGACTTCTGGGATAATATTATCTTCTCCATTACATCTTGAACATTGATGGTCTGGATATTTGTGTCCAATTATCTTGAAATATCTTGTCAATAATCCGTCTGAAATAAATTCTCTCTTAATTGCTCTTGTAGTAGATTGTTTTTCTAGGTTAAGTAATGTCATTATCCATTGTCTAACATCTTCCATATCTGCTTGTCGTAGTTCTTTTGAATTTGAATAAATCATCTGATGGTCTCTTGAATAATAGCTCCATATTGGATTTCCATTAGTATAATTATTTGCTAATTCTTGAATAATTGTAGCTAGTCCAATGAGTCATTTATTTGCGTAGAAATCAGGTATCTCAATTCTGGGTATCTCTGGTTGTTCCATAATATCTTCCGATATAATCATATCTCTGGTTAATCCTATTTTTACAACTTGTATAACTGGTTTTATTTCGTCGTATAATATCTCTGTTGGTGCAGTATAACACTTTATATAAAATAGATTTCCTTTGGTTATCCTTTTATAGGTGGTGAATATTTTATGTAATTCTTCCATAGCTGTTAGTTCTTCTCCGTCTTGGGTGTATATGGTATTTAATAATCCATAGTCAAAACAAGTTTTTATTAAGCTTAGGTTGTTTTTGGGTAGTGCCATTAGCTTGTTGTAACCTTGTAATTTTTGGGTTATATAATTTGTGTTTGGTTCTTTGATATTTGTAGGTCTGGGGTTAAGGTTTAGGAAAGTTTGTACTCTATAGATATTTTCTATGCATTTTTGGGCTGCATAGTTGTAAACTTTTTTTATCTTGGTTCAGACTATCTCGGTATGCGGTAATTTGTGGGGGTATGAACAAGGGTTTTTTTTGTGTTTTTGGTATAAATGGTTTCTCAAATATCTTATTCATATTCATGTTCTGATATCTTTGTCTACTAACTCCTCTGCTTGTACCTGCAGAAGTAGATTGATAAACGTTATGGGTTTTATGGAGTGTCCCATCATCTCCTTCTAACTCTGAAACTTTAATGTCTTCCGATCGACATAGCTCTGCACACTGCTGAGTTAGCTGATTTGTAGCTATAGACTTCAGTTTATCTTCATTAGTCTTTAGTTTTTCTATCTCATTACCCATACTGTCCACTTTCATTGAAAGCGTAGTTAGGGTGTTGAGTATTTTTTCTAGAGTATCTTCTTCTATTATATCAGTCTGTGTAGCTTTGTCTTGATATGTAATCTACAATAACATTTTTGTTAGTACTAATTACTTCAATTATAAATGTGAAATTTAATATATTCAAGACTAGTCTCTGAATCTCTTTTGTTGTAACTAAATTTTGTATTTTCTTTGTTAACCACCAGCGTACCTGTGTATTATTTGTTCGTACAATAAATTTGTTATATACAGTATATGGCTCAAATGCTAACAAACATTTATATAATGAACATAATTCTTTCCTATTTATTTCCCATTTTATTTATGTTTCATTGAACGTACCTGAGTAGTATCTACAATGGTGTTCTAATTTTTCTGCTTCATATCGGTATTTAAGTACTCCTCCATAACTACATTCACTAGCAACTGCTTCTACTATATATATAAATTTTTTATTTTCATCTGGAAATTGTAGTTTTGGTAATTCTTTACAAAGTAATTTTATTTTCTGAACTTGTTTTTTTTATCTTTTTCATTATAGTTATATTCTACATCCTTTTTTAATTTTTCTGTAGTGGTTTTAAAGTTTCTGCTAATTTTGGAATATATTCTCTTACTTGGTTTACTAATCCTAAAAATGATTGTAATTTCTTTTTAGTATCTAATTCTTCTTTCGAAATTATTATTTTTTGTACTATATGTTGTTGCATTTTTACTCCACTCTTATCTATTTGTATTCCTAAAAATTCTATCTGATTTTTCATAATTTCAGCTTTTTTTTCACTTAGACTTATTCCCGATTTTTCTGTTATATCATTAAATTATCCTAATAATTTTAAATGTTCCTCTTTAGTTTTTGTATATAATAATATATCATCTATGTATACTATACAATTAGATAATTGTTTAAAATAACTATCCATAAAATGTTAATATCTACCTGGTGCATTTTTATATCCAAATGGCAATACGTTCCATTCATAAAATCCTTGTGGTACCGTAAATGCGGTTAATTCTTTAGATTCTTCTTCTAACTTTAAATGGTAAAATCCTGATTTACAATCGAATTTGCTAAAATAATTATATCCCTGTATTTGTCTTATTTTTAATATCTTATTTGGTATTAGAGAATTATATGTCATGATTTTTGCATTTAAATTTCTATAGTCAATAACCATTCTAGTTTTTTCTCTTTTTTGTTCACTATGTTTATTTACTATAAATGCTGGACTATTATGTTTACTATTACTTTTTTGTATATATTGTTTTTCTAATAATTCATCTATATGCATTTTAAATTCTTTTAAATCGTCAAAATTATATGTTAATGATTTCTGGGTTATTATGCTATTTTTATCTATTAATTCAATTTTTATAGTAGTTTTATGTTTTTCCCATCCTTTTAATGGATCTTCACTATATAATTGTTCTAATTTTTTCTTAATTATTTCTATCTTATTTATTGAAAATATAGTTATTTCTGTTTTATTTATCGAAAATACAACTAGTTCTATTGTATCTTCAGTATTTTTTATATTTTCTAACTTTTGTATAATTTTTTCACTTTCTTTTATTCAATCAGTTTTCTTTCTTATTTTATTATTAACTCTTTTTGCTCTTACTTTCTGTTTACATTGTGTTGTAAACCACCAGTCTGTTCTAGTTATTATATGTGGGTATAATTTATTTAAAAACGGCATTCCTAAAAGTATATCTTTTGATGTTAGTTCATAATTATAAATTTCTTCTATCGTTAATATCTTATCTCATACTTGTATTTTTACATTCCTAGCTTTATAAGTAATTAAGTTTCCTTCATTATTAAATCTTTTAACTATTATTGGTGTTTTAAATTTATCCCATTTACTTTCTGGTAAGCAATTATATTTACATAAATTAGCTTCTGCTCCTGCATCTATCATAGGCGTATAATATCTACTATAATATCCTTCTACTACTATCTTCATTAATACATATATTTTCATTTTATGTTAATGCTCTTCTTAAGAATAATTTCTCTGTTATATGTTAAGGTTAATTGTGTATGTTCTATATTATATGATTTTACTTGTTCTAGACATTTTATTCCTAATATTATATCTGCTTTTTGCATTTCTTCCTTTACTTCAAATTCTATTTTTATTTTTCTAGTTTCTATTATTATTTCTTTTTCTGCTATATTTTTACTATTTATTAAACTTCTTGGTAGATCTGGGCACATATCATTATCAGTTTTTATTTCTTCAATTTTTACTAGATATTTTGCTATATAATTTTCTTCTTGTCCTGTATTTAAGAGTATTAAATATTCTTTTTCATTTATTTTTCCTGTTATGTAATATTGGTTTAAATTACTTGTTGAATTTATTTCATAACTTGTTCTTTTTTATGAGCTTGATGATTCTGGTTTTTCTTCAGCTATTCTTTTCGTTGTACTTATTCTATCATTTATTATTTCTAAATTTTCTTCTATATTTATGTCTCTATAGCTATAATCATTATAATCTATTGTTTTTACAATTTGTTCAAATGGACTTTCTATTCATATTTTGTTAATCTTATTTTTTCCTGTTATTTTATGTTTTGTTGTTAATACATATAAATTTTTGCATCTTGCTGTAAATATTTTACTTCCTGGGGTTAATTCTATTCCTGATATTTTCCAATATAATACTAATGATTTATCTATATTTTTATGTGTTACCGCTACTGAATAATTTGCACTTATTATAAATTTAAATTTTTGGTATATTAGATTTCCTTTTACAATAGTTATTATGCTTTTTTCTATAGGTTTTATAATTCTATCATCTGCTAAATATAACTCTATTTGTGTATCTATTCCTTCTCTAAAACATGCTTTTATCAATATCTCTGTACCTCCAAGGTGTACATATTTTATTGGGTCTCCTCGACTCTTTATATCGTTTATCTCTTTATTAATTATTCTTTTTGTTACTATTGGTATACTAGCTTTACCTTTTGCATATCTACAGTCTATTACATGTTCCTTTTGGCATACTACATAATATTCATCTTTTTTCCTAGTAAAAATATTTTTTATTGTTGGTATTTTAAATATTTTTTCTACACTTAAGTTTAATTCTTTTCCTTTTATTTCATCAAATATGTTACTGTCAAATATTATTTTTTTCTGTTCCTTCATCATTTAAATATTCTTCCTTTGTTATTATTTTTATATCTTCTTCAGTCATTTGATTCATCTATTTCACTATCTATTTCATTATCTGTTTCATTTTCTGAAATTTCATATATACTATCCTCACTTTCTAATTCATAATCTATATAATCTATCTGCATATATTCTGTATTATCTATTTTTATTTATGATATTTTTTTATTTTTTGGATTTTTAGGTAATTTACAATCTCTAGCTAAATGTCCTAATTTTCCACAATTATAACAAGTACATTCTTTTATAGATTTCTTTTTTCTATATGGTCTTTTGTATTTATAATTTTTTACATAATATCTTTTTCTTGGTTTCTTGTATTTATATTTTAATTTTTTATATTTCTTATATTTCTTATGTCTTTTTCTTTTGTTATAATATCTTTCTTCACATCCGAATCGGGATGCTATTTTATTTTTGCAACATGCTAAATTTCTTATCAATGTTTTTTCCATTTTTAATTCTTCTCTATATTTTTCACATAAGTTTCTATACCATTATTGTAAAAATTTTATTCTTGCTCCTAAAGTATCTACTATTTTTGCTTCTTCCCAACTTTTTATTATCTTTGACCGAAATGGTTCGGGTAATTTATTAAAATATAATTTTCTTATTTCTTTACTTTCTTCTATATTACATGCTCCTTTATAATGATATTCTTTAAATGCGCAAGTATATTCATCTTTATAACACATATTACATATTGCTAATTTTAACATTAAATTCCTATTTGTATCTTTTTCTTCATCTTGTTCTTCTTCTATTGTTGTCATACTACCAAATTCATCTTTTATAGCTGTTACATATTTATTTAATAATTCTATAGGTGTTAGTTTAGTTGTTGTTGATGATGTTCCTTCTATAGGTTTATTAGTTCTTAATACCTTCTTGCTATTTTCAATTAAATTTTAAAACCATAATTTCACTGTTCCTATTAGTGTTCTTTCTATATATTCTGGTGCATCTGTTATGCTTATATTATTATCTAATAATTTTTTTGTCATATATCCTATCCATAATTGTATTATTTTTTCTGTATCTATTACATAGTCTAAGTCTAAAAAGTTATAATTTTTATTAACTATTTGTTTTGGTGTCCATTTGTCATATTCATTATATCTTTTAAGCCTATTCTTATAATATGTAGGTTTTCTTATTTCTAATGTTCTTCTTTTTTATCAAGAGTATTTATTTCTGTGTTGATATTTTCTAAATTTTCTTCATTAATTACTTCTTGTTTTTCGTTGATTTCTAAATTTTTTGTATTTGTTAATATTTCTGTATATGTTTCACTATTTTCTGAATCATAATTATCTGTCTCTTCAACATCTATATTATTTATTTCTAATTTTTCTTTAAATTGATTTATCTCGTTTAGTAATTTTTGTTCTTTATCTTTTTCTTCCTTTTTTTTTTTGTCTTTGTTCATACAAATCTTTTAACATTTGTAGTTCTTTTTCTAATTCAGCAATCCTACTATTTTTAGTTTCTTCTATTTTTCGTATTTCTTCTAATTTTAATTCTTCTTTTTCTAACATTAGATATAAATGTTCACCTATTTTCTTATATCTTCTTCCTAGATTAGAAAATACTATTTTTATTTTTAATCTTTCGTGATTTTCATATATTTTTTCATCTATTATAAATTCTTCTTTGTTCATTTTATTGTGAATAGTTCATGTTGATATATATATTCTAAACTATCTATTTGTGATTCTAATTTTGATATTTCATCTTTTTGTGTATTTATTGAGTTTTCACTAACTCCGGCAAATATATTATAATGTAGTCTTTCTATTCTTATTTTTAATTCTTTACGTTTTTCAGAAATAATTTGTTTTAATTCTTTGTATTTTTGTACTTTATTCATTTAAACCATATTTATAATATCTTGGTTGATATCTAAATCTAATTTTATCATAATTAGGTGGTATGTGTCTCATTCTTCTAGATTTTAAATGGATTATTAATTTTGTTTCAATACTAGATATTAAGATAATTAGGTAGGCTAATCTTTGTGGGTTTTCTTTTATTTTATTTAGACTTATATATTCTGAATAATTACTAATTAAGGATTCATTAATTTTTCTAAAAGCTTATCTGTTTTTAAATAGTCTTCTCATAACTAATTCAATCCAATCTAGATTCAAACATAAATTCAAACTGATACCATTTGTAGGGGGGTGCGGATATGCGGATACCTAACTTATGAAATAGATCTTGTGAAAGAAGATGAAGTCCATTTTTTGGATACATTTGTATGTTGTATTGTATTATACTCTACCAATCTTTTTATTTCAACGATATTTGTTCCTCTCCATTTTATACACACTTATACAGTGTAGGTACATTATTTAAACATTATATATACATATGTATATTTGTATATTATTGAATAACTGTATATATAACATTATGCAGCACAATAAGAAAATTATATTATATGTACAACAATATACATACATATACAATGTTAGACAAAAAAAGGTTACTTTTCATTCCGTGGCCAAATTCAGGTATTGGGGTATAAAAATATAATCTACTTTTTCGGCCACGAAATTGCAATGTATATTTTTTTTCGTGATTATTCATAATCTTATGCTTTTTAGTATTACTTTCTTTATCGTCTGATTTATCATCTCATGATTTGCAGCTATTAGCTTCAACATGACACTCTAAAGTAACACACGAAGATAGCGAGACTAAGAACAAAAGGACTTCGAGTGATGAAGATAGCAAAAAATATGCTTTACCACATCCCAATGGTTCAAATAGAGACTATGCATGTATCTACAGAGTTTATCAACAACATAGTATATATACGATGAAATCAATGTCAAGAACTGTGGTACCCCAAAAATATGTCAATACAAGCTAGAATTGCAAAATAACAACCAATCACCTTTATGAAATTCCATTAGTTTTCATGAGAAGCGAGTGACTTGCAAGTAACAACATCGATATTAGATATAATATTTTGAATATATGGGTTTTGAGAAAGCCAACCCCATTTATTAGGTGTGTGACAAACCTACACCGGGGAAAATAGTATAGCGGCTCAAGTTCATGAATTGAGAAGGTACTAATCAATTATTCAACAAAATGATTCAAGAAGAGGTGCGTTGTTCTCAGTAAGTTCAAATCCTTGACATATATAATTAGAAAAAAAAGTATTATTATGTGAGCAAATAAAGAAGGAAACATCAGTCTTAGAGAGTGAAGCTGGTTATGAGCAGAAAATGTAACAAGTTAGTGTACCATATACGGGACACATATTTTAGGGTATAGAGTGAATTGTAAAGCTTAAAATATATAATTAGGAAAGGCGGGTGAGTAAAACCAGAGGATTGGGCCATATAAACTTTCCTGAAGAGCACCATAAAGGAAAACATTTTAGTTGTTAAGTTAATGAAGAGGCAAAAAATTAGAGCTAGCAAGCTCTAAAATAATAAGGATGGTATCCAGCTTGAGAATGGGCTAGTATATTTCTAAATACTCATATCCTGAAATTGATAGAATACTTTAGTAACTAGGCAAGCCTTGTAGCATTCAATAGCTCCGACTATGTGTGTGTATATATATATATATATATATTGAATTATTTTTATCCTAAAACCCATTTACAGCAAGGATATTCACAGAATATTGAGAGGGAACAAACAACAAAGTCTTGATCTTAAGTAGGGCAATCATTTAGGGGACATAATGTCAATGTTTCTGTAAAATAGGTTGGTTCAGTAAGAGAAAAGGGAAAGGGCAAAATATTGGATAAAAAGTCTTATTAAATGGGGGTTTCTTAGGCTGGAGCTATATTTGGTGTGTACGATGAGGTATTTAGATGGTGGTTATAGGCTTGGGCTTGGGATTAGTGAATGAAAAAATATTAGAATAATCTACTAATTAATTAGAAAGTCTGATAGGATAACTGGTGGAGATGCTAAATGAGTAGAAATGGTATTGAAAAGGGGCGTATTTATAGTAGTCTTTAGATGCGAGCGAGGAAGCATACTAAGGACTTAAAAGTGATTGTATGTATGGAGAACACAAACGGTGAAAAGATTTCCAAATAATAACTAGGGAGGAACATAAGATACAATGATATACATATATATGTGTGTGAGAGAGGGGTTAGGTAGAAGACTAAGAATAGAGTCTCTCGTGCATGATTAGCTCTAGGCAAATGATTATCTCACCTTGGTAACATACACTGACTGTGGCCAAGTGATGATCAGGTCAACCTAGAAAGGCAGAGATTACAGTTAAAGGCACCCATTAACTACTGTAGGGAAGGGTATGCTCCAAATGGTTCTAGAGGGTAATCACTGCTCCCAACAATGGAACATTAACCCTATAAATAGGGATTCCATCAACTAGAAAGCAGTGAAATTGAAAGAGACAACATCGAAATTGAGTGACACATAAGTGGATGGAGAGGATTATAACATGACATAAGGAAAAGTTAGATTTAAATTAATGCAACTAAAGATAAAATTTGTGGAGAACATTGCACTAAAAGAAAAGGGTTCTTGTTCCATAACCTAATTGAGTACAAGGAATATAAAGGAGCCTCTGACTCAACCGACAGAGGGAGGTGAGGGGGATAACAATCAGTGGCCAGCCTTGTTCTCTAATAATCACATTGCCTAAAATGGCATGGCCCTAACCTATATGTGTCACAATGCAATTGATCATGAGTGACACCCATCCTAACTCTATGAAGGCAGAACCATCCAACCCAATGCATAACCAACTAAATCAAACCTTCACAAGTTACTTTCCCCAAATACTTTTCATTAACTAACTAAAACACAATATTAATCAACCAAATTCAGTACTAGCTTAATTATTATCCATAAGAAAATAGAGTACAAATGTGTCTCTAATTATTACAACCCCTATGACGTGAAAGACACCATATAAGAACATCTAAATAATATCCAAAATCAGGTCTAAAATATCATCCAAACACTAAGTAAGTAAATGTCTTATCCTTTAAACAAAGGACATCAAAAATATGAATGAACCAATGGCTTCCCAAACATGGTGCTCTATAACGACCCAAAATTACCTTCCGGGACGTCACACGGTGCTTAGGGCTACAAGTAGCCCCAAGCTAACCCTTTGAGCCTATCACTGCTCATAATAACTCATTCAAGAAGAAATATACAAAACACTGGCACTGTCATATCAGATGAAAGGAAATACGAAGATAATACTCGGTCCAAACGACCACAATACTGGAAATCTCAACAAAACCATAATCTGATAACTAGTCTAACAAAGCCTCTACTACTCCATGAACTAGAGAGCCGTTGGGACAGATCCCCAACTGACTCAAACTGTACTAAAAGTAATAACATAACCACTCAAATACTGAAATATCTGAAGATAGGACCTCGAACCATGAGGACTCACCACTGGAGAAATGTAGACAAAGGTACTCGGGAATCACTGACGAGACTGGGACTGAGAACCTGAATCTATATTATAAGACAATGTAGCACATAGACGTATATGTGGATCAACACTTGGGAATGTACTGAGTATATGGGGGTGTATGCATTTACATAAAACAGTATCAATATTATTTAATCAAATCATGCATGCAATTAGGAATGACTCACATAGCCTGAATAAGTCTAAAATGTAAAGCTCATAAATCATGTATAATGAAGCATGTAACACAAATCTCGTGAGTCATTATACTTTGGCTTTAAAATCTGTGCTCTCCGCTTGTTCTCATTACTCATAGGATGAAAAAAGCTTTAAACAATACTTTCAACTCATTCATATATCTCATGGAGAGTAAAACTTCTTTATTGCTCAAGAACTTATAACTCTTTTGAACTTAAACACTTGGAACTCGAAATCATATGAATTTGGTTTAAAAACTGAGGATCAACTCTTATTAGTAGAGAAAACTACTTCCTTCTTTGGAAAATACTCAAAAGCAATCCGTTCACTTTAGAAAATATCTCATCTCAAAGCCTTAGGGAAAATATTCTATCTCAATGGAAAATACTTTAGTTTAGGGAGGTTCTCTTAACCGACATAAACTATGTGAGCTACATGGAGTCCAACGTCTTGTCTTTCTAAGGAAGAAACCTCACATTGGGGAGAGGCATCATACTCTTGCCAAGGAGTATAACCTTAACTCAGTGATCACTTATCTCGGCCTCGGACCCAATCATCTTGGCCTTAGGCCCAAAATCTCAAACCTACGATGGCACATAGTTCTAGGCTAAGAAACCGTAGTAAATTACCCAAGTCGGTGCTAAATACTACCCCCTTTAGTTTATCTCGCTCACCTCATGAAAATCCACTTTCAAAATAATCTCATGGTTCATAAGAACCCAACAATCAAATCTATAATTTCATGTAGTGAAGTGGATTTCAAAGCTCTATGACCATTAGGTTAAAACATTTCTCAATAATCTCAGAATACTCAAATCATGGGTTCTTATAGCATAAGAATTCATAAAATTACAAGTCTCAAGTAGGGCTTAATGACCCATAATTCAATCTCAAGTTAAAACTCATCAAAATGCATATTAGATAGCATATAGGTTCATAAATCATATAGAAATCTGGAATTTATAGTAATTTAGCTCATAATCTCAACATACTCATATACTTCAATATCTCAAACATTTCAACTATTAACTTCTCAAGGATTAAAATCATGGGGTATAGACCCAGCTGCAATTTCTCAAGAAAATATGTAAAAATCATGACATTAGACCCTCAATTCATGGAAAACATCAAAAGCTTGCAACCAATAACAATGGGTGAAAATCCCCAATTCAATTTCATGTAAAATTTCATAAATTGCAGAAAATTGTAGTTTAAATAAGTCTTTGGGCACAAGGGTGAAATGATTACCCTTGTTCAAAATCCCACATACCTTGAACTAGAACCTTTGGATGAACTCTCGCTTTTGGGAATCTATTCGTACTCTTGAATGAGGGTTCTTGAAGCCCTTGACTTGGGAACCTTGAATCATGACTCAATTTAGAAAATCTATGGTGGATTCTTGAGATTCTTGGAAGAGATTTTGGATACTTAGGATTTTTGTTGAGAGAAAACTTGAGAAAAACTTCATAAAATGCTTGTGAATGACTTTAATTTGGTATTTGTAGGGTTTAATAGGCTTGGAAAAAGTCCAAAGTGCCCTTTTTAACTTATGTACGAAGCTGGAAAAATTTAACTAGAAACCCAATTTTATGAGCCACCGCGATGTGCCACTGTCGTGATGGCTCACTGAAAATTGACAAATGGGGATATGGGAGTCACAGCGATGAGGACCCATCGCATTGTCACACTGGTTGGGACCTAGAACTTCAGCGCAATGTATCACAATCACACTAGGCGACTGGAAATTGACTATTGGGAAATTGGGGTCCTCCGCGATGCGCCACTATTACGGAGTTTCACTGGAAATTGACAATTGTCAAATAGACCCTCACCGCGATGCGCCAAGCACTAAAATGATACTGTTTTACGACTAGAAATTAAATTAGTCATAACTTCTTGTTCGGGTATCGGATTTGGGCAAATCCTATATCGATGGAAAGCTTATCAAATTTCCATATGATAAAAAGTCAAAATTAGGTAAATTCTATATGGTTAAAATGATACTCACTTAGGAAGTCACTCCTTAATATCCTCGAGGAGAAATTAAGCTTAGGAAAAATTCAGTGTATTACATGCTCACCCTTGATTCAATGTCTAAAGTGCAGAACTAGAGTCGAGGTCTCATCTCAAATACTGGAAAAATAGGTATCAGTACAACAACTAAGTGCTAGAAGGCATCATTAGTGGCCTCAACTCAAAACCATACAAATAGGTAAGTTAAAAGTAAGTAACGACAGGGAAAACACAACTTACAATTAGTTGACAACGAAATATAGTCATAACACTTCATCTCATCAAGAATACAAATATACAAGTACATTAATCACAATTATGTAGGTTCTTCTATAGTGAATATATATATATATATATATGCACACACAGAGAGAGAGAAAGAGACAGAGAGATAAACACACATACATATATATTTATCGAACAATTAGTTCCATGAATGTAAGATGTACACAAATACAAGAGTTAGCAGGGACTCTCAGACATGAACTTCATAGGATAAGCCCAATCTATGGACTAGTCCCACTATGGTACCTAATCTAATCATGGTATAGGCATGATACCAGATTCATATAATGGTGTCGCTTGGCACCCGATCCATATTTAAACTCAACACGACCTCAAAATATTTGTTCAATGCATGATTTAGTCAGTAATCACAAGTAATGCCCGAAATCAAATCACAAACACATAACTCTCATATAAGCTTAATGTCAAGAACATCTATACAATAATCAAACCATAAACTACCTCAATTCCTTTCTCAAAACTACTATTAAGCCACAAACTTGACTTTTCTTTCAATCTCAACCCATTCTTGATCTATAAAAACAATTACATAATTCTTAACACAATATTTCACCCTTTCTAAATATTAGGAACTCACATTTACCAAATTAACCCACGAATATGTCCTAATTCATCATCTTAGGATTTTACCTTTAAACTCTTGAATTCTACATATTTTAACATTAAAATCAAGAATTTTTATCATAGGAAGTGTTTTCTAATGTCGTAGGATCAACAACAACTGATATAAACTAATTCGCCCACCAACTCATGCTTATTCATAATTTAGGACTAGTTTTCAAATTCCACCATGATTATGATTCTCATAGTTTCTATGAATAAAAAAGGAGTAATTAAAGTTTTGAGTATAAAGAAATCTTACCTTAAATATGAAAAAATCCCAAAAGTGTAAGAAAATCACCCCTACGAAGCCTTTACACATTTTTTTTTGAAATGTGAGAATGGAAAATGGGTTTCTTAATTTTTAAAATTGATATACTATGTATTGGCCACTACAGCTATATGGTTGTCATGTTGTGGCACCACTGTATTGAAGGATCTACCACTGTAGCGGCTCCTAGGCTAATTAGGCTACAACTGCAACAACATCTCTGTCGATGTAGCAACTCTTTTGTTTTTATAGAAAGGCCAAACTAGTAAATCAAGACTAGGTCCTAGTTCTAGCATTTTCATAATATACTTCTCAAAATTCAACATTATGAGCTAGCCCTTTCACGGTAATCGCTATAACCAAAGTTCTACTAACCCATTCTATGCATTAAAAGTTGTTGTGACTTTCTAAACTCTTCCTCTAACACAAAATCAAATCAAAATCAACCACCAAGACTTTAATCTCTACCGGATTTTCCTAGACCACCACAAACTTAAAATGCACCTAAGACTAGGCCAGCCCTGAATTTTCAAATTTTGTCTAAGGAAAACTAGGCAAGAATTTTACTTTTTATTTTAGCATTATGACAATTTGGGTCATTACATTTGATACTAATTTAACCCTCATTCATCCCCAAATGAAAACTAGCCAAAATATCAACAAACAAGTAAGGAAATAAATGATTCAATGAATAAATATGGATAACACTTATGCATATCCTCCTCTATCTCCTATGTTGCTTTCTCCGCCAGGTGATTTCTATATTGAACCATCACAGAAAATATGGATTTAGTTTGAAGATTTCTTATATCCCTATCCAAAATAGCAACTAGCTCCTCATCACAAAAGAGCTCATTATTAAATAATTCTGAATCCCACAAAATAGTGTAGTCTCCAATTCTATGGTACTTCTTGAGCATTGGCACATGAAACACAGGATGAACCCCTTACAAGTTAGGTAGCAGATCCAACTTGTACGCCACTGAACCTTCTTTATTCAAAACCTTAAAGGGTCTGATGTAACACAAACTCAACTTTTTTTTTTCAGATTGCATTACACCCTTCATGGGTGGCACTTTTAGCAAAACTTTCTTGCCCTTCTCAAAGTGCACATCCCTTACCTTATGGTCTGTATATTTTTTCTATTGACTCTTAGCTGCTACCAATTTCTCCTGGATAAACCTCACATTCTCAATCGACTTGTTTAGCATATCCGTGCCCCAAGGTCTCACCTTAAAAGCATCAAACTATCCAATCAATGACCTACATCTTCTTTTATACAAAGCTTAAAAAAAAGTCACATCGATACTGGAGTGGTAGCTATTGTTATAAGAAAATTCACACAAGGGTAGATATTGGTCCCACTAACCACAAAAGTTCATTACACAAGCTCGAAGCATATGTTCAAGTACCTGGATTGTTCATTCTGGTAATCCGTCAGTTTGTAGATGAAAAGTTATACTCAGGTCCAACCTGGTACCCAATTCTAACTGAAATTTCTCCCAAAGATTGGTGGTAAACTAAGTACCTCTATCTAACACTATTGAAATATGTACCCTATGAAGTCTCATAATTTTCTTCACATATAACTTGGCTAACTTGGCTACAGTTTAGTCTACCCTCACCAAATTAAAGTATAAAGATTTGATCAAACGATCGACGATCACCCATATAGATTCACACTTCCTTAGGCTCTTGGGAAGACCAATAAAAAATCCATAGTTATTTTTCCCACTTCCATTCCATAATGGGCCTCTCTTTAAAGTACCACTAGGTTTTCAATGCTCATACTTAATCTGTTGATAATTTTGGCACTTGGTGATAAAATCCACAATACCCACTTTATTCTGCGAATTATGGGCCTCCACAAGGATGGTAGGAATTAAGTTTTCCACATGAGGCACAGACACGCACCCTCGAATTCGTAAAACTCCCTTTTCTTAAAGAATGTCCTCCTTGGACACACCTTATAAAATTTTTCCTCTAAGATTATTCAACTCATTTTCTTTGAATTTTCTACTTTTAATCTTCGAAAAGACATTAGACTTGGCCTCAAAGTGGTCTAAAACTTCTCCCTTGATAATCACCTATAATCTCATAAAGCCATTACTTAGAGTTTATAACCCTCTAGGCAATGGACGACTCGACACCTCTAACATGCTAAACTTCCCACGCTTGTCAGCTTTTAGCGCAATACCTCTTCCACAACATTGGCCTTGCCCAGATGATACAAAATTAAGATGTCATAATTTTTAACGAACTTCATCCACATTCTCTACCTCAAATTCAAATCTTATTGAGTAAGCACATGCTGCAAACTATAATGGTCTATGACCACTTCACACTTTATGCATAGAGGTAAAGTCTCTAAATTTTGAAGCAAAGATCACTACTGTCAACTCAAAATTTTGGATGAGGTAGTTCCTCTCATATGACTTTAGATGCTTTAAAGCATAAGTAATAAATTCTAACCCTGCATCAAAACAATACCTAAACTAGACTGTGAAACATCAGAATACACAATGAAATCCTTATATTTAATAAGCAGGTTAAGAATAAAAGATGATGTTAGCAAGGTCTTCAGCTTTTAAAAGCTCTCCTTACACTTATCACTCTACACAATAGGTAACTCCTTCTGATTTAACGAGTCATATTCATAGAAATGGCGGTGAACTCTTTCATAAATCAATGATTATTACTGCTTGACCCCATAAAACTATAAACTTTTGTCATATTGGTTAGTCTAGCATAGCTCTTAGTAGCTTCCACCTTCTGTGGGTCTACAATAAACCCTCTCTTAGATATTATATGCCCCAAAAAGCACACAACAAAAAATTAGAATTCATACTTTGAATACTTTGCATAAAGGTGTTTCTTATTAAGAAACCCAAATATTATACGCAAGTGAGCTTTATGATCCTCATTAATCTTTGAGTAAACCAAAATATCATCAATGAAAATAATAATAAAAGAATTCAAAAATAATTGAATAAGCCATTCATCAAGCTCATGAATGTGGTTGGGGCATTGGTCAAACCAAAAAATTATAACGTCTATAACAAGTTCAAAAGACAGTCTTTGGGATATCCTCTACCCGAATCTTAAGTTGATGGTAATTTGACCTCAAATAAATCTTTGATAACATGACGACTCCCTACAACTGGTCAAATAGATCATCTATATTTAGAAAAAGATACTTGCTATGAATGGGATTCTTATTCAATTATCAGTAGTCTATGCACAACCTCATACGATCATCTTTATTTTTTATAAAAAGTGTAGAAAAATCCCAAGGTGAGATAATCAAATGAGTAAAACTCTCCCCTAACAACTCTTGCAACTAAAATTTTAATTCTATTAACTTTATCGGTTTTATTATATAAGGAGAGATAGATATAGGATGGGTTCTCAAATATAAGTCTATACTGAAGTCTAATTCACACTTAAAGGCATACTAGGGAGGTCATAGGGAACACCTTCATCCTAAAGATGAGCTAAGAATGCCCTACACCCTTGCTTAACTAACTTGTGGGCACTAATAGCTGACAAAATTCTCAAAGAAGTAGCTTTAAGAGTACTTTACCACTCTAACTTATCCATTTCAGATGTATATAAAATAAAAAATCTCACCATAGCAATAAAGAATAACATGATGAATAGACAACCAACTATCCCTAAAATAATATCAAACTCCTTCATATTTAAAATCACTAAGTCTGCTAAAGTTTTGTACACTATAAAAATCATAGAGACACCTAATAAACCTGATCAGCTCATACAAAAACCTCAGTAGTGTAGACACATACATAGGAGTATTAAGGAATTCACATTTTAAGTCCCAACCCAAGGAAAATTTCATAGACATATAAGAGAAAGTAGACACAAAATCAAATAACACAAAAGCCATACAATCACAAATATGAATAGTACCTTGATCACATTATCAGAAGCTTTAGCTTAAGGATAAGGCCAAATAACATAAATATAAGCCTTATAACCACCCTAACCACTACTTCTACCAGCCTAAGCGCCATCTCAACCAACTTATTCTCTATCACGATTAACTTGGTTGTCACTCCTTCCTGTATTATGACTACCATGCCCACTGGGTGGATGACCCCTACTATATCATCTACCATCATGACCTACAAGAAATAAAGCACTAGATATAGGTTGCTAAGTCAATTATCCTATAGATAAGTAGTTAGGACAATACCTCCAAATATAACCTAATCACCCACACTTATGAATTTGATGTCTAAGGTAGGCATGTGAAATAAAGATACTCAAGGTGTATAACTATCTGTTTGAAGGGGTTGATAACTAACCTCCAATAGACACAAACATAACTTAATGAAATGGCCAATAAGAATAACCTTGTGAACCACAACCCATCAAATAAGCACCACTAAATTGACCCATTTTCAAGCCTTCTTTTTCTCTGCATCCACATCACCTTGTTACTTAACCCCTTTCACATTTTTTACAAACTCAACCACTTTTTAAAGTCTTTTTAGATGTTTTCATTTACAGTGCAACCACTTGAAGACATGAGTTTAATCCCTTTACAAAATACTTGATTCTTTCCTCCTTTAAAGTAATTAACTAAAGTGCATAGCGAGGCATAGCATGAAACTTGGATTTATAGGACACCACAAACAAATCACCCTACTCAAGTTTCAGAAACTCATCTTTGTTATGATCTCAATAGGTACGAGGAACATACTTATCAAGGAACACATTTTGAAACCAAGACCAAGTAAGTCGAGGTAAACCAGCTCTACACTCAACAAAAAACCTCCATTATTTCTTATCCCCTACCTACAAAAGAAATATCATTCACTCCAAACCATACTTCTTCATAGCGGTGCTCGTGATAGTCAATCGAGAACTCAAATACATTCTCTAACTCAATACCCTGAAACATTGAAGGTTTTATCTTTATAAACTTAAAAAATAGTCTATCCTCATCATTAGAAATCATTGGTCCTAATACCTTTCAAAAACAATACTCCTATTGTCTATGCAAGTATAACAACATCATACTATAAGGTTAGGGATAGAAATACAAGCACTGTTGGAGTAGTACATATGCCAACCAAACTATTCAGAAACCCCAATACTTGTTAAATTAATTACTTGGATATAGGCATCTGTGCTACACTATTTTGCACTAACACTATTCTCTAGAACTACTACTTTTTCTTTCTCAATCACTACCTTTTTTTGGACTAAATCTGGAGCATCCTGCTATAGAGAAAGAGATGGTGATCTCTGCCAAGATGGTCCTTTGGCTACTCAAGATCCAACCCTGACATGTGTTGCACTTGTCTTTCTCTTGTAGCTTTACCCCTAACATGAGGCCACCCCAAAACTACAGCCTCAATGGTCGGTGCGGGGACTTCTACTAGTTCGGTTGCTGTTGCTATAGTGGAACGAGTGTTCACTATCTGTGAAATAAGAGTAAATGAGGTTATATACCAATTTGGATTACCATATACCAATTGGAATCAAGTACTAGCATGAAAGGAAGAAAAAAGTAAAAATTATTTTTTAAAGCCCTGTGGTCTATCAAAGAAAAGTGCAGACGTCTCCATACTATTCCTCAAGACCTATTTTTGCACGATGAGATCAACAAACCCAGTGCTCTAATACCATCTTTATCACAACTCATTTAGTCATGAGTGAAACCCACCCTAACTTTACGATGGGAGAACCATCTAACCCAATGCTTAGCCAACTAAATGAGACTTTCAGAAGTTACTTTCCTTAAATACTTACCATTAACTCACTAAAACACAATATGAATCAACCGAATTCAATATTAACTTATTATTATCCATAAAAAATAGAGTGTAGAAATATCTCTAATTATTACAACCCCAGGACCTGAAAGTTACCATACAAAATATTTAAATAGTATCCAAAATCAAGTCTAAAATATCATCAAAAACACTAAGTAAGGAAATGTCTTAGCCTTTAAACAAGGACAACAACTATATAAAAATAATCTAATAGCTGCTTGAACATGGTGCTCACCCTTGAATCAATGTCTGAAATCCAAACTAGAGTTAAGGTCTCATCTCAGTTATTAGAATATACTCGGCACTCAACAAAAATAAGAGAATAGGTAGTATCAGTACAATACCTAAGTACTAGTAGGCATCATCAAATGACTCAACTCAACACCATACAAATAGAAAAGTTATAATGCAAGTAACCATGATCAGGACACAACTTACAATTAGTTGACAACCAAATACAATCATAACTTTTCATATCTTTAGTAAACAAGTAACAATTACATCAATTACACTTATGTAGGTTATTCATCAATGATCACCAATATGTATATATGCATGCGAACAAGATATACACATATTAGTATCATCAACAACTCTAAAATATGATCTACTGTGGATGAGCTTAGTCCATCTACTGGTACATGTATGGTACCTAATCTAATAATAGTTTCCGTGTGACACCCAATCCATATAACAGTATTGGCGTAACAATTGATCCATATATCATCTCAGTACTATGTCTAAACTATATGATCAATGCATAATATAGTCAATAATCACTAGTAATGCCCAAAAACAAACTACCAACACCCAACTCACATAAACGCACAAAGCCAAGCTAGTCTTTACTTTAATTAAACCATAACCTACCCCAATTCCTTACTCAAAATGACTATTTAGCAATAAACTTGCCCTTCCTTTCAATCTCAGCCTATTCTTGATCTATAAACAACAATTATACAATTCTTAACATAAGATTTCATCCTTTCTAAACATTAGGATTTCACATATATTAAATTTACCCATGAATTTGCGCCAGTTTATTATTTTAGTGTTTTCTACCCTTTAAACTTTTTAGTTCTTTATATTTTATCATTACTATAAAAAATTCTACTATAAGAAGTGTTTTCCAATACCCTAGGATCAAAATAACTGATAATAAACTAATTCCCTACCAATTCCTATCAGTTCATAATTTAGTGCTAAATTTAAAATTCTACCATGATTATGTTCACACAATCTCTACAAATCTAAAGGTGTAATTCAAGTTTGGAGTGTAGAAAACCTTGCCTCAAAGATAAAAGAACCCTAAAAGTTAAAGAAAATTGCTCCTACTAAGACCTTGAACATTTTTTAGAAAAATGTAAATGAAAAATGGGTTTCTAATTTTTAAAACTAGTATACTACATATTGGCCATTAGAGTGATATAGTTGTTGCTATAGTAGAACTGTTGTAGCACTATGGTTCGATATGATATGGTTTGATTTATCTAGCCTTTAGAATAACTTACTAAGGTAGTTTACCTTTACATTTTAAAAAAAGAAGGCGAAGGCATTTGGAGGATCTACCGCTGCTGCAGGGCTCCTAGGATAATTAGGTTACTACTGCAGTGATACTTTTATCACTACTACATTATTTTTGCCACTAAGTATCACTTCTATCGTAGATGCAAGCCTAAACTTGTAACTTGATACTTGGTCTTAGTTTAAGTCATTTCACAACACACTTCTTAAAATTAGATATTATGAACTGACTCTTTCATGATAATTATTATAATCAAAGTATTATCCCATTCTATGCACCGAAAGTTACTACAACTTTCTAAACTTGTCCTCTAACAAAAAATCAAATCTAAACCACCCACAAATGTATAATAATTACAATATTTACCTAGAATACCACATACTCATAATACGCCTAATACTACGCCAACCCTAACTTTTTAAATTTTGGTGTAAAGGAAAACTATGCAAGAGTTTTACTCTCTATTTCAGGGTAACAATGACTTGATCGTTAAAATATGCCTCCAACCTTGATTGATGGCAGTCCCACTATTACATTGGAAATAGATAATATGAAAGAGCACATGTAATAGTGGAATAATACTCTAGTCCTATATGTCGCATCCCATTTTTCTAGCAAAAAGCAAAATTCGACGTGGAAACTCTTTTTAGAATATTTAAAGAGTAAAGAGTTTCCACCTAACGAATTAAGGTTTGTTAGGGCACCATTCTATTGTGAACTTAGTTAATTATTTAGTCTAGTTTACCAGAAATCAGGTAAGGATTCAAATTACCTCAAAAGAACGGTGTTAGGCACTTTTTGAGGTCCACAAATATGGGTCCCGATCGAATTCATATATTACATGGGGATTCTATATGATAAACAAAGGCCGACTATTTTTTATTAAATTTGATATTACTAAGTGAAAGAAAATAATAAATAAACAAGACATCTAACTTAATTATTTCTAAGTATTAATTATCTAGGTGATGATAAGATGCATTGAAAAATAAAATGACTCAGATAAGCAAGATGATAGAAGAGACGCAATAAATATAAAAAATGTTTTTTCATTAAATAAGAGAACCTAAACTACCTCAACAAATTAAAAAATACAAAGTAAATAAAAAAAGAAATAAATTTAAAAGGTTGGACAAGAATTTATTATTGTTTATTATTCGGATCTACGTGTAGCTAATTAACAATTGACAATGTCGTTGCCGCATTGTCTGATTATGCTCAGATCAGCTTTCATCATTTTCATATTTCTATCCACCTCTACCTAGTTTGTTTATTAAATTTAGAGGAGTTCTAGGAAAAGTGATTAAAACTAGCATTCCCTAAATTTCTACTCATCCAACTTAATGTCCAAGAGGTGTTGGACTTGCTATTTTAGATTTGGTTTAGACAAAAAGAAAGTTGGGCTACCTAATTAAAATCAAGGTTCATGACAAAGAACAAAGACTAACACTTAGCACATAAGTGTCTCAAATAAAGCCTCATATTTGATTATGGTTGAATAGGTGATTGACATGCTTAAAAATAGTTACTCATTTTGTGTAATTAAAACCTATAGGTATGATATCTAAATGTCTAATAACTGATTACTTTGTCAAAAATTAATTAACTAGATCCTATAAATAGGATATCTAGGTTAATAAGAATCAACATGCTAGAAATTGTTTTAAGTGCTGGAAATTGAACTTCATGATTGCAGAAAATTATTAAACTGATTACAGAAAATAATTATTGAAAACAAAAGTTGATTTTTATTATTGCAGAAAACTAATTGTAGGTAATCATTATTTACACTAGAAACTGATTTTTATTGTTTGCAAAAAATTACGAATCTGATTAAAGAAAATTATTATTTAAAACAGATTTTTTTTATTGCAGAAAATTATTAAACGAATTTGCAAAAAGTTATTGTTTAAAACAAAAACTGATTTTTATTGCTTGCAGAAAAATAGATTGCAGAAAATTCTTGTTGAAAATAGAAAATGATTTTATTATTGCAAAAAATTATTAAATAGATTAGTAAAAACAATATTGTTTAAAAGAGAAACTTATTTAAAAATGCTAAAATAGATTTTGAAAATACTGAAAATGATTTTTGTTATCGCAAAAAAATATTGAACAGATTTGCAGAAAATTATTATTTGGCTGGGATTTAAAATTTAATTTCTAGACTGTTGTTTTAATATCCTTGAAATTAAACTAAATATGGAAAAATATGTCAAAAACTAGTTAAACTCGTTATAAGTTAGTTTGATATGTTTGAAGTTGATTTAATACATATGAATTTAATTCCTAGTCCTAAAACATGCTTTCTAAGTGACAAAACAAATTTACTAATAGAGGTTTATAAATCACATAATCTCCGCCCCCCATAAGCAGTTCCATAATTTTATTATTACATAGTAAATGTTTATAACATAATATTACAGACCAATAAATAATGAAAAAAAAGAAAAAGAGACTAAACTACTTATGAAATAAGCAACTCCTTCCCAAATTTCGGGCCAACTCTTCAAATCCCAAAACACCTTTTACTAATGCCTGCTAGATACAAATAACATAGCAGAACAAACACAAAAGATAAGTCGAATACACCAGCACATGACCTCAAACAGAGAAATAATGAAACAAAGATATAACAAACAGAAACACAAACACTGAATAATTATTTTGGATTAGTTCCTATAGGCATTTTTTTTATACTTTTACGCTATCATAAATGCTATAGCATAAGAAATAAAAGTATGTCGATAGATATTAACCAGTTAAGCCGCAAATAAATAATTATAACCAGACTTTAAACAAAGAAATTGAAGCAATAAGTCAGAACTGAATGCCTCTTTGAAACCCAAAAATGCCGAAGAACTTGAAAGTATTTTTCTTTTACTTTTTTGTATAGAGAAGAATAGATAAGTAGAAGTTTTTCTGCGAGGAGTAATAGTAGAGGAAAGGTGTTCTTAAGATAATTAGGGGAGGTCTTTATACAGTGAGAGTAGCAAAGAATTAAAAAAAGAAAAATATTCAAAATCAATGAAGGGACGTAAAAGAGGAAAAAAGGATATTGCAAAAATTAAATCAATAAATTAAATCAATAAAGAGGAAGAAATTATGCTAAATTTCCATAAATATACACACACAATCTGTCCAAAAAAAAAAGGTAAGAGAGCACACACGATGTTCTTTTGAATTTTTCTTTTTACCTTAAATATGCAACCATGAGGCTGTTATTTTATTTAAAAAATAAATTGAGAAAATAGAAAAGGGCCTAAAATGTCTTTCAACTATGTGAAATGGTGCAAAATGCCCTCTGTCTACCTATTGGGCCTCAAAGGCCCTTCATGTCTACCTATTGGGTCTAAAATTTCCTTTTCGTCTATTTGTTGGGGCTATTTTGCCCTTTTATTTAAGAAAAAAATTATATAATATGACAACTTATCTTTATTAAACTAAAAAAAATTCTTATCATTTTTATTAATATCAACCAAATAAATAGTGCACAATATTAATTTCTGTCATTCTAAATTGATCTGATATATAAAAAGAAAAACAACATAAATAGCCATTTAAAAAAAAATTATTACATATACATAGTAATATTAGTTGGTTGTCATATATAACATATAAAATATTTACGTTTATAACATATTCTAGCATATAGAAAAATAATTATATATTAAATTCTCGTATTTCTTATTTATTGCCTATTTTTATGGAAGTCTTTGTTCATTCATTTTTTATATACTATATCAAAATTTTATTTTTTTATTTTTATTTCCTTCTTTCACGATGTCTCTATAAAACATATGTTATATTTATAACATAAAAATTTATGATATATTTATACCATACAAATTATATTTATACCATAAACATACATGGTATATTTTAGATATAAAAAGTTTATACCATGTAATACTGGAAATATATATTTATATTTAATAAATAATTTTTTAACAAGAAAAGTACTTTCGACATAATGGGATATACCATGAATATTTATCCCATAAATTATATCAAGGATATAATAATAATCTAACTTTGACATAAATTATATTTATACAACAAAAATACATGGTATATCTGTACTTCCAACATAATGTTTTTTATTCCATAAATATTTATCCATAAATATTATGATTAACCCATTACATTAGAATTAAAAATACATGATGATGAAATAATACTAGATGATTAACATACATGAAAAAAAAAATGAAACACACATGAGCAAATGATGAAATAATCAATTTATTTTAAAATATTTGAATTTTTAATATAAGAGAGTGAGATATTTGAAAGCAAGGATTATCTTTTCCACTTTTAATTTGAAGATTGAAAATATATCTCCTCAATTAATGTGAATTGATAATTAGTTGGAACATTAAATTAGGAATTATAATTATCTTTTTTGATTTTATAGATGGTTATATATTTAAAATATATTATTTATGTAATATTAAAAAAATACTATTATCTATGTAAATAATTTTAAGAATGACATTTCCATGTAATTTGCCTAAATAAAAGGGAAAATAGGCCAATAGGTAGACAGGAAGGACATTTTAAGCCCAATAGGTAGACGTTGGGCGTTTTTGCACCATTTTACATAATTGAAGGGAATTTTTGACCCTTTTCCATTGAGTAAATTAACTAATACACATATTTTCAATAACACATAAATCATATATTTACCATAAATATTTAAGTATCAAGGCTTAATCATACCAAATATTCTGCTCATTTCAAACACAAGAAAAAGAATCTTTTGTTACCCAAAGTAAGCCTACCACATAATTTTTTCGACATAACATATGTATATTCTACGTACTAATTCAGCCAAGATATTATCAAATCCACGAAATGATTTAGAGGGATGACCAAGAGTTAAATCACTAAGATTAACACATGATATTTGTTATAAATCAGCCAACTAATTAGCACCCAAACTCATAGAATTTAAACAATATAAATTTGGTATTTTTGCATATGTTGATCTAAACGCATAAACTAACACAAAATAGTAAGAATCGCCTCAAAATTCAAAGCCAAATTTTACCCATTTAAAATCTAAAATTTGACAAAAGAGTAGAGATAATAATAGAAACTCTAAACAAAGAAATAAACCCAGGATGGATTCTAGGAATCCGTCATGGACTTCATATTTTTCCAGCGTTAATTGATCGAAGTTGTTGAATTTTTAAGAGGTGTGAATAGATAATAAATAGGTGTTTTTTATGGAAAGATACCAAGATAAAGGATGCAATTTGAATAGACACCTTTTCGGATTGAATGTTATGACCTTTCCAATGAGGTGTGACTTTTTCGAAGAGCAACACCTTTATGAAGGGGTGCACCTTTCTGAACCATTGCTTCTCTCCATAAAATAACACCTTGATGGCTATAAATACCTGAATTTTTTCTCAGGTAAAAGACAATTTTTTTTGAGTTGAAAAACAATCTTTATTCTTCTAAAAACTCTCGTGTTATCATCAAATCGTTGAGTGTGTTCAAAGTTTCTGAAAATTTGACGTACCGCTATTTTTAGAAAGAGAATCATTTATTGGGGAGGAAAGATTCCATAACCTCGGGTACTTGAGGGGAATAAATACCTTAAGAACACACCGTGCATTCGGTGAACTTGATTCTACAATTTTCTGCTTCATCTTCTTTCTTAAAGTTGATATATACTTTATTTTGATAGTTTATTTGATTATTTGTTTGGACTTGTATTTAAAGTTGTTGTAACTTCATTGTAGTTATTGAAAGTTGTTCTTGAACATTGTATTGAAGTTTGAGTTGAAATATACAGATTTTTGTACCCGGAATAACAATCTCAAGGAATTTATTAAAAAAATTATTTTTCTGTTCTTGTTTGGTGAAATTTTTTTCACCATTTATAAATAAAGTACATTTATAATCTGTATTATTTGATTTCTGGAGATTAAAGCTTGTTTCTTTCTACTTTGCTTGAACTTAATAGTGATTTGAAGATATAAAAACTTCTTCATGAGTTAAAGTTCATTCAGTTGACGATTAGAAGACCATAAAAACTTCATCATTAAACTAGAAAAAAGTTGGTGTTTAAAGTTTTTAAAATATTATAATTAGTATTCTGACATACTAAGTTGGTTAGCTTTTTATGACAGCAAAATAAATGCTAAAAATCATGGAAATGATGAAATGACAAGTGCAGCAGCAACAACTATTGCTACGACAAGCCATACAAGTTTTGCGCCCATAATGGCACTTGCGAAGAAACCCAAAAAGTATCTGGGTGTAGATTTTAAATGTTGACAACAAAAGATGTTCTTCTATTTGATGACTCTATGTCTTCAAAGGTTTATCTCTGAAAATGCTCCAAAATTATCCGAAGAGACATCAAACAAGGAACGGTTTGTTGTAATGAAGGCATGGAAACACTCAGACTTCTTATGCAAGAATTATATACTGAGTGGCCTCTAAGATGACCTGCACAATGTGTACAATGATATGAAGACTTCAAAAGAGTCGTGGGATACTTTGGAATGAAAGTATATATCTGAGGATGCAGGACCTAAAAAGTTCTTTGTTGCAAAGTTTCTTGACTTCAAGATAACTGACAGTAAGATTGTCGTCTCTTAAGTGTAAGAATTATAAGAAATAATCTATGATCTCCAGAAGGTATGAATAAAGTAAATACCTTATTTGAACATGTTAAGTGTGTTCTTAATAGTCACATGACCTTTGACATAGGTTTGATTGTAAATGAGGCTTTCCAAGTAGCGACCATAATAGAAAAATTGCCACCTTTGTGGAAGGATTTTAAAAATTACTTGAAGCATAAAAAGAAGAATATGTCAGTGGAAGAACTCATTATGAGGTTACATATTGAAGAAGATAACAAAGCAGTCGAAAAGGGAATTTCGAGATTAGGGGAGCTAACATTGTGGAGGATGACCCTAACAACTCAAAGAAATAAGAGAAAGCATCTGGACAACAAAGCAATCATTCAAAGAAGAAATTCAAAGGGAATTGCTTTAATTGTGGAAAAGTTGGTCATAAGTCTGTATATTGTCAGGCCCTTAAGAAAGGCAAGAAGAAGGATCATGCTAAGTTGGATGAATCCAAAAATTAAGTAGATTATCTATGTTCCATGATTTTTGAATGCAACTTGGTGGATAATTCTAGAGAATGGTAGATTGATTCCGGTGCCACCCGCCATGTTTGTGCTAATAAAGAGTTGTTTGCTTTGTATACTCTAACTCAAGATGAGGAGAGAATTTATATGGATAACTCTGCAATAGAAAAGGTTGAAGGAATAGGAAAAATTTACTTAAAGATGATATCAGGCAAGGTGTTGACACTCAACAATGTCCTTTATGTACTGGAGTTGAGAAAGAACTTGGTTTTTAGATCACTTCTGACCAAAAATGGATTCAAATATGTATTTGTTTCTGATAAGGTTGCAATTGGCAAAGGAGAAATGCGTGTAGGAAAAGATTACTTCACCGAGGACCTGTTTAAGGTCAATGTAATGAATGATGAGATCAATAGAAGTTTTAATTCTTCTTACTTGCTTTAGTCAAATGAATTGTAGCCTGAACGTTTAGTACATGTCAGTTACAAAATTTTGTGAAAACTGATTAACTTAGAAGTTTTGCCTACTTTTGAATTTAAAAAATCAAAGTATCAAATGTATGTGTAATCAAAATACGTTAAGCATCCCTATAAGTCAGTTGAATGGAATTTTAATCCCTTATACTTAATCCACACAAATATTTGTGATATAAAGTCAACACCATCTAATGGTGAGAAAAAGTATTTTATAACTTTTATTGACAATTGCACTAGGTACTGTTATGTTTATTTACTAAATAGTAAGGATGAAATAATATATGTATTTAGGAAATACAAATAGAAGTTGAAAATCAGTTAGAGAAAGAGATCAAAATGATAAAAAGTGATAGGGGGAGAATATGAATCTTCTTTTATGGAGATATGTGTAGAAAATGGAATTGTCCATCAAACTACTACCCCATATTCACCTCAACAAATAGAATTGTGGAAAGGAAAAATTGAACATTAAAGGAAATAATGAATACCTTACTCATAAGATTGGGTTTACTACAAAAACATGTGGGGGGAAGTCATCCTTACCGCTAACTGAATACTCAATAGAGTGCCCCATAGTAAGACACTTTCAATTCCATATGAAAAATGGAAATAAGGGAAACTCAACTTAAAATATTTTAAAGAGTGGGGGTATTTAACAAAAGTCCAAGTTCTTATGCCTAAAAGGGTAAAAATAGGACCTAAGACTATGGATTATGTGTTCATTGGATATGCTAGAAGTAGTAAAGTCTATTGATTTTTGGTTCCTAAAGATAAACATTCGGATATCAATAAAAATACCATAATTGAATCAGATAATGCTGAGTTCTTTGAACATATTTATCCATATTAAACTAGACATAAGCAGTCTAGTAGAGGGTCTAAATGACCTCGAGATAAACTAAGAGGAAATGAAGTTAATGATGAGAATTTGAGGTGTAGTACACGCCAAAGAACATCAACTTTATTTGGATCATATTTTTTGATCTCAAATATTTAAAGAAGCGATATCGCATATAGACACATCCTTTTAGAAAGAGGCAGTTAATAATGAGTCTAATTCAATATTGAGCAACCACACTTGGGAGTTGGTTGATCTTTCTCCAGGAAATAAACTTTTAGGTTCTAAATGTATCTTCAAAAGGAAAATGAAAGCTAATGGTACTATTGATAAATACAAGACAAGACGTGCAGTGAAAGGCTTTAAATAAAAAGAAGACCTTAATTATTGTGATACATACTCGGCTGTAACAAGGATAATATTTATTCGAATATTAGTTGCCTTAGTGACGGTATATGGTCTTGAAATCCATCAAATAGATGTGAAAATAGAATTCCTAAATGGAGAATTGGAGAAAGAAATTTACATGGAACAGCCTAAGGATTTTGTGATTTTTGGTAAAGAAAAGCAAATATGCAAGCTTGTTAAGTCATTTTTTGGACTAAAACAAGCACCCAAACAGTAGCATGAGAAGTTTGACCAAACCATGATGGCAAATGACTATAAGATAAATGAATGTGATAAATGTGTTTATATTAAAGACACTTCAAATCAAAAGGTCATTGTTTGTGTGTATATGGATGATATATTGATCATCAGTAGAGAGATTGTTGATATAAATAATACGAAACCAATGCTTGAGAGAAATTTTGATATGAAAGATCTTGGAGTTATGGATATGATCTTGGGGGATAAGAATTCATAAAAATCCACAAGGGTTCGCATTGTCATAGTCTCACTATATTTAAAAAGTACTTGAAAAATTCAAGTATTTAGATTTTGTTAATGCCAAGACTCCATTATATGTGAACTTTGTACTTTAAAAAAATAAAGCTAAAAGTTACTAATAGTTGGACTACGCAAGAGTGTTGGGAAGTTTGATGTATATCATGAATTGTCTGCGACCAGATATATCATGTGCTATTAATAAATTGAGTTGGTACATGACTAATCCCAATCAAACATATTAGATGGCAATAAAAAGAGTTTTGGAGTATCTAAAACATACTCAATACTATGCTTTGTATTATAAAAAATTTCCAGTGGTAATTAAGGGATGTAATGATGCAAATTTGATCATCGAATTGAATGAAGTAAAAATCCACGTGTAGATATGTATTTACTTTAGATGGAGGAGCAACTTCTTAAAAATCATCCAATCAGACATGTATTTCCCACTCTATAATGGAATCTAAATTTATCACGTTACATAAAGCCGGTGAAGAAGCTAAATGGCTCTGGAATTTCTTAGAAGATATTTCTTATTGGCCCAAACCTTTGGCACCAGTATGTAAACTGTGATAGTCAAACGGTGATAGGTAGGGCAGGGAACATGTTGTATAATGATAAATCTCATCATATAAGATGGAGGCATAATTCCATTAGAGAACTGCTCTCTAGTGGAATTATCACTTTGACTATATGGAGTTAAAGGATAATATGTCGGATCCACATACAAAAGCGTATCTAGAGGAGGAGTTGAGAGATCATCGAAGGAATGGGTTTATGACTTAGGACAAGTCAGTAGGGCGGTAAATCCACCTAGCAGACTAGAGATCCCAAAAGCTAACTTCAAGGAGATCAAACAAAGTTGTGACTGATGGTTCAACATTGTCAATATACTCATCCCATTCTAATGATAAAGACAATGTTCAGCGAACAAGGATAAGGCTTATGGTTTGAAGCTTTTTAATGGTTTATAAGTTTGGCAAGTTTAACCAAATAGTTTGATCTATAGGATTAAATATTTAGGAATTACCTACGTGAGGGTGATATAGAAGCAGATTCAAGGAGAATGTTAGTAAAGGCCTATTCTCTACGCTTTAATGAAATTAGGACATGTTCATTGCTAAAACATGCAAAATCGTAAGAACCATAAATGGTATAAGGCTGGTTGTATGACTTGTTTTGTCTAGGTATACATTAAAGTTTGGCAGTTCAAAGATATCAAATCTACCAATTACCGACTTCATCTGATGTGTGTTCACTACAGAAACTTCAAAGGGAAGCCTACTCATCCAGATACAATTAGTCTTTGCTTGTTGATCATACACTTGTCTGTAAATTTTTTGTTAAAATAGCCCTTCCCTATTCATATGGGGGATTGTTAGGTTTTTAAGAGGTGTGAATGAAAAATGAATAGGTGTTTTTTCCTAAAATACACCAAGAGAAATGATGCAATTTGAATAGACACCTTTTCAGATTGAATAGTTATGACCTTTCCAATGAGTTGTGACCTTTCTGAAGAGTTACACCTTTATTGAAGAGTTGCACCTTTATGAAGGGATGTACCTTTCCAAACCATTGCTTCTCTTCATAAAGCAACACATTTATGGCTATAAATACATGAATTTTTCCTCAAGAAAAGACTATTCTTTGAGTTAAAAATAATCCTCTTCTTCTTCTAAAAACTCTTGTGTGATCATCAAATCGTTGAATGTGTTCAAAGTTTTTAAAAATTTGAGGTATTGCTATTTTCAGAAAGAGAAGCATTTTATCCTGGGAGAAAAATTTCCATAACCTTGGAAACTTAATGGGAATAAATTCCTTAACGATAAACCGTGCATTCAGTGGATTTGATTCTATAATTTTCTGCTTCATCTTCTTTCTTAAAGTTGATATATACTTTATTTTGATAGTTCATTTGATTATTCATTTGGATTTGTGTTTGAAGTTGTTGTAACTTTATTGCAGTTCTTGAAAGTTGTTCTTGAACTTAGTATTGAATTTTGGGTTATAACACACAGATATTTGTACCCAAAATAACAAGAGTTAGGAGCAGCAGCATGGGGCATGCTTGTGAGCTGTCTTGTGGTTGTGCAACAGTGGTTAGTTGAAAACGGTAGGGCTTGTCGAAGAGTGGTTGGATAGAACTCGCCGACCATTAATTCTGATGATCCGATGACATGTGAAAGGAGTATGAGGTGGCGGGGAATAGAGAAGAGGAGGGGCAGTGCAGTCGAAGCAATGCTGGGCTGGAACTCACCAACCATCAATTTTGATGGGCCAATGGCATGAGAGAGGAGAAAGAGATGACGGTGAATGCTTGTCGTTGGTGAAATCAGTGGCAGAGAAAAGGAAGGGAAGCACATGTTTAGAGAAAGAAAGTGAGAGGAGAGAGAGAAATGAGAGGTGAGATACGACTGATTTTTGCAAATGGGGGATTGGGTTTAAGTTGTTGTGATTTAAAAGGAAAGAAAATATGATTTGATCTTAGTTGTTGGATCAATCTTGGTCAATGACTGAGATAACGGGAGATTCAAATGATATGAAAAGTAGTTCAAAATGTGAATTTTAATTTGGGGTCAAAATTAATATTAATTTTGACTAAAATTGACATCAATTGAGTACAAAAAAGGCTAAAAATTAAATATACAAGGGAAATTAAATGGAATTGACTCTATTTTATTATTATTAGTAGTATTAGTATTAGTATTAGTATTAGTATTAGTATTAGTATTAGTATTATTTTTATTATTAATAATTATAATAAACAGAAATCATTATAATGAATAGGTCATGTCAAATAAATGACACGTAGTATATTATTTTAAAATCAGTGACAGTAAAATTTGGCACTTATAAATTATAAATATGAATTATTAATAAATGTTATAAAAACAATAACAACAACAACAACAACAACAATAATAATAATAGTAATAATATCCAAAAAAAACTAGGTTTTTGTATATTACGAGCATGAACATTTGATAAATATTAATAATTACATAAAAATATTATGTTTAAATTAATAAATTATAGATAATATAAAAAATAAAAAATAATAATAAAAATAAATTATATATTTTCAAATCATTAATGTGACATGTCAAGATTCATTCGATGCTAAAATAGTAAGTAAAAGTATGAATAGCCAAAATTAATAGAGTTTTATAAAACAACAGCCTAGAAAAATTATCGGGAGGTCAAAACTGGGTGTCAATAGCTGCCTCTTTATTGTTCGAGAATGATAAAAGAATTATCAAACAATGAAAATTGACATAGTAGATAATGTTTGTCCAACCGAGAAAATGATTTATTGGAATGGAAGCAACATGAGGAGGCTTTAAAAATAGTGTGGCTGCGACTTTATTTTTAAGTCGCCTATATATCTCTAGTTTATGGGAATCAGGTCGTGTGTAGTTCAAGATTTAGGAATAAACTATATTCCTAATAAATATTAATGATAAAATTTGGGTATCAACAATGATATCTTGGGTAGATGAAGTTGAAGTGAGTAGGATTTGATACAGCGATGTAAGGAGAGGTATGAAAATGAAAAGTAAGTACGTTTTCAAGCTGCATTTGCATGGTAGATGGAAAAATAGGATGATATTTTAAAAACAGGAGCAAAATTTTTTCCTGTTTGCCACTTATTTTATCCATTACCTGTGTACTTTCAGTATACTAGACAGAAAGAGTTAGAGCATGTAGATCAATAAGAAACTATCATAAATATCCAATCATATGAGAATAAAGAAAGCGTATATGTTAGATTATCAGTTTAGCTGTCAGGATTGTAAATGTAGTGTCGGGTTAGGACTCTTGATGTAGTGTCAGATTGGCTGCTGGGCCTCTCGATGTCGGATTACCAGTCAGGCTCTTGATGTAGTGTCTTATCAATGATCGTACCTCTCAATGTTGGATTGACTATTATGCCTTTAGATGTAGGGTCAAATTAGTTGTCGGACCTCTTAATGTTAATTAGCTGGTAGGCCTCTCGATGCAGTATCGGATTGGTTGTCGGGCCTCTTGATGTCAGATTAGCTACCAGGTCTCTAGTTGTAGTGTCAAATTGACTGTCGACCTCTCAATGTCAGATTGGATAACGGGCCTCTCATGATAGTAATCATTCAAGTTGTCGTGAAGCAATTCCTGTCATCTATACCTGTTAATCCTCCACTCAATGAAAAATTATGAGTTTGTAAAAATAAGGAGGTTGATTTGTGCCTCTTCCTTGACAGAAGTGTCCTCATCTTGGTCTCATCGACTGATGATGATCCTCGTCCAGGATTCCACTTGGGTAGAAAAATAAATAATTTCGAAATCATATTTGAAAATAGTTGTCTTTTGAAAGTAATAAGCAAAGTTTATTGCAGAGAATATGGAATATAGAATTATTAACTATGACATGTTTCGAGACAATACAACAACGTATTAGAACTTTGTTTTCTTGCCAAGAAATTTTTAAGGACCACTCAAATATTTCTACCCCGGTATAGATTCTTATGTTGCAAAGGATCGCAAAAGACTTCTTGTAAGAATTTTTGAGGTCGTCTAAAAATTTTTACCTAGTGTCATAGTTGTGCCAATGTCACACTTTTTCCCCAAGCTACGATGCTCACAGAGGGGAAATAAGAGAATTTTATTATAATGGGCCCGAACTCCACAAAAGCGCCTACATATCCCTCTTAAATGGCAGTCAGGTCAGACGTAGTTCAAATTATAATTTAAGAGGGAAGGAAATAAAGATTAAACGTAGTATTTCTTAATAACATTTGAATAAATAGGATTGGACCAAACTTTCCCATCCATTTAAGTGTGTATGAGGGCTCCGCCTTTCAAGACTCGATGAACCACGTAAGGAACTTGCCAATTTGGTGAGAATTTTCCCTTTTCCTCATTTTGATGTGGAAAAATCTACTTTAAAACCAATTTCCCAAGCATAAAGTGTCTTAGCTAAACCCTTTTGTTGAAAGATTTGTCCTTTTTGTTTTGGTAGAGCTTCTCATGAAAATATGCCTTTATTCGCCTTCCATCAATAAGTGCCAGTTGCTCAAATCTTCTTTGTACCCATTCAATGTTACTCAATTCAGCCTCTTAGATGATTCTTAAAGATGGTATTTCTACCTCAACAGGTGTCACTACTTCGCTACCATAAACAAGAAAATAGGGTGTGGCCCCTGTGGATGTTATGATTGTGGTGCGATATCCCAAAAACGCAAATGGTAACTTCTCATGCCATTATCGGTTGTTGTCAATCATATTCTATAATATCTTCTTGATGTTCTTGATTGCGTCTTCTACTGCTCCATTCATTTGTGGCCTATACGTTTGTCATGAACCAAACCAGAGCCTGGCCGTGATGGGTATCTCAAGTCCACCGAGGATCGGAGACCACCCTCTTAGCCTATTCCAACCTGACCAATATGTATATATCACAAGGGATGATAGGTGGATCCAAAAGTCTAAATGACATCGATATCCAAAACTAGTATCAAATGACAACTATAATACCAAAGTCCACAATAGTCCAACAAGCCTCTAACAAAACCGAGTACCAATAAAGGGTCGGGACATGCCCCCAACCATAGCCAAAACCAAATTGAAATAGAGTCTAAGACAAGAGAAACCAAACATGAAATGGAGACTTTTGAAGGATTAAAGCTCACCACTTCAAGTCAATGCCTGAACAATCCACAAACACTTGATCACTGCCTGGGAAGGTATACTTGCCTTCGGTCCCTACATAACGTGGGGAAACAACAACTGAAGACAATTTACGGTTGGAGCACTAGCATGTTACTCAGGGATAGGGGAGTAAAGTAATGCAAAAATCCATCATATGTAAACAAGTAAACCAATGCACAATATCATTTGCACAATATAAATATATATCATATTCTGGGAAAAGGGAACAATGCTTAGCATGAATTTTTAAAATATTAACCGTTACTATGTAGCTTGACCATCCTAAAACCACCCATGGGCTATATTGGTTTAGCTCTCCCCTACTGAAAGGTCCCCAGTACGTTTTAGTCGCACTATCGGAGAAAAAGAACCTGAGATGAATAGTACATCCCTAAAATATAAAGTGTGACATCATGCACACGGTCATCAAGACCGCCCTCACATCGGTAAACATGAGTTTCTAGTTTCGGTCTCCCCAGGACCTCTACCTTCCACGGCTTTCCTACACAACCCCCTTTAAGCGCATATCAAAATAATTTATACTTTCCAAACCATTTACTAAGAAGTCTTTTAATTAGGCATTAATCGTTTTATCATACCAAAACTAGAGCTTTAAAGTCTATTATCTTATGCCATATGAACCATTAAACCAAATTAGACTCACCATCTATAATCAAACCATGGACACCAAGGCCTTTCCAAAACCATATGAAACCAACCAAAACCAATTCATGTTCCTTTAACTATTTAGGCAATGCAAAGATTCAATAGTAGTCAAACTATATGACAAAATTATATTCAATCTCAATTTTACTAACAGTTTGAGGGCATCTAATTTTCAAGACAAAAATTAAGTAATTAGGAATCCATGGTAAAACGAAATTTAATTTACCATTCCCATGCACCCCGCCATGTTCACCAACATTAATAAAGCATGATGTTTTATAATAAACTTTGGAAAATCAAGTTAAAGACTAATCATGTCCAATGCCCTCAACTAAACCAAAACCTACACCAAAACCATGAATTTAATATCAATTTATGCCATTAATCAAATTATAAATTCAAGGGAAAAAGGTACATGCCTTAAACACAAGAGAGTTGGAAAGAGATTTGAACCTTGGAACCCAAAAGTTGAATATACGGCAAAATCCTTGGCCTTTTTGGGGTTTTTGAGTTAAGAATGAATTTGGGGATATATTTCCTCTTAAAACTAAAGTAAAGGGGTTTTATAATGCTTAAGGGTCGTACTTAAGTGTAAAGACTCTTTTGCTAATCATCTTTTTTAATAAACAACAAAACAACCTCTTAGAATCAAGGTTTCATGGCACGAACCTCATCGTGGAGGCCCAACCTCCATGTCACGGGCCCTATCGTGGAGCACAGCCTTCACATCACGGAGGCTAGTCAACATGATAGCCTCCGTGGAACGCTGCTATCATAGAGGCTTGCTGCCTCCGGGGTTCGAAATCACCCTGAACCCTAACCAAAAGTTTCAAAACTCATCCGAGCTACCTGTTTAACATGCCTAACATAATTTGGGTCAAAAATTGGCATTTCAAGCATGGGAAGGCCAAAAATAAATTGTTCAAAATTTAAGGGTGTTACGTTATCCCCCCTTAGGATCATTCATTCCCAAATGATGAGCCGGGGATGAGCTACGACACATTTCTCATGAGCATAACTATAATATACCAGAATCAAAAGATAAAATCGGATAGTAACAAGAAAGAACAAAATTCATACCTTAATCTTATTCTCTCGACTCATGGAGTTGAACTGGATACTTGGCCTTCATATCCACTTCTGCTTCACAAATGCATTTTTCTACTTTATGATTTCTCTAATGGATCGTTACCAATGATACATCCTTTTTCCGTAACCTACGAACTTGTCTATCCAAGATATCTATCGGGACCTCTTTGTAAGATAGGGAATCCGAGATGCCAACATTCTTAATAGTCACCACCAAGGAAGGATCACCCATGAATCTCCTTAACTTGGACACATGAAAGATAGTATGAATGGAATCAAGTCTTGTGGGAAATTCTAACTCATAAGCAATATTTCCCACTCTCTTCAAAATCAAATAAGGACCAATATAACTGGGAATGAGTTTCTCTTTCTTCTAAAAATGCATCACTCCCTTCATGGGACACACCTTCAATAACACCGATCACCCACATCAAACTCTAACTCTCTTTACCTCATGTCCACGTAGGAGTTTTGGTGATTTTATGCCATCTTAAGCCTATCTCGAATCACCTGTACCTTTCCATAGCTTGGTGAACTAAATCAGGACTGAACAACCTCATTTTACTAACTTCAAACCATCCGATAGGAGATCTACACCTACTACCATATAACGCCTTAAAAAGGGCCATACAAATGCTAGAATAATAACCATTATTATATGCAAACTCTACAAAAGGCAAGTGGTCAACCCAAATACCACCAAAATCAATCATGCAAGCCCAAAGAATATCCTCTAAAGTCTTCATAGTATTTTCTTTCTATCGATCCATCTGTGTGGGGAAAGTGGTACTAAGGGTCACCTTAGTCCCCAAACCTCACTGAAATGACCGCTAATAATGAGATAAGAACTGAGCACCACGATCTAAGATAATGGAAACTAGAGCACCACGTAGCTTTACAATCTTTTAAATAAACAATCTTGCATAATCCTAAGCAAATTAGTCCTCACTGGCAAAAAGTAAGCAGACTTAGTCATCCTATCCATAATGAACAAAATAGAGTCAAACAAGTTTCCAAATCGTATAAGACTGGTTACAAAATCCATGTTTATTACTTCCCATTTCTACATAGGCAACTCAATCTCTTAGGACAGCCTAATAAGCCTCAAATATTCCATTTTAATCTGCTGACACACCATAAACTTAGCTACAAAATTAGCTACGTCCCTCTTTATGATATTCCACTATTAAATCTCCTTAAGATCATAATACATCTTTTTCGAACTAGGGTGAATCGAATAACGTGACTCATGGGCTTCAGCCAAGATTTTACGCCGTAGCCCATCCACATCGGGAACACATAACCTCCCTTGGTACCTCAAGATACCATAACCATAAATCTCAAAAACTATCATCTTCTGCTTACCCACATCATCCTTGATTTATATCAAGATAGGATCCAACACCTATTTCTCCTCTACCTCAGCACTAAGAGACAACTTCTTTACCTCTTGCATGAATACACCACCATCCTAAGAATCTATGAGACGAACTCCAAGATTAGCCAAATGGTGAGTATCCTTCACTAAGTCCTAATTTTTCTCATCCATATGAGACAAGCTCCCTATAGATAACCTGCTAAGAGCATCAACAACTACATTATTTTTACCTGGGTGATAGTGAAGACTCATGTCATAGTTTTTGAACAAATCAAGCCATCTTCTTTTCCTGAGATTAAACTCCTTTTGGGTTAGCACATACTGCAGGCTCTTATGATTTGAAAAGATGTCAACATTGACCCCATACAAATAATGCCACCAAATCTTCAATGCAAATACCACAACCAAAAACTCTAAATCATGAGTTGGATAATTCCTCTTAATAACTTTCAACTGCCTAGAAGCATATGCTACCACCTTGACATGCTGCATCAAAACACAATGAAGTCCCACACGGGATGCATCACAGTAAACCACAAAGCCATCACTACCCTCGGGCAGGGTCAAGATCGGAGCTAAATTCAAATTATCTTTTATCTTTTCAAACTCCCCTCACAAGCATCAGACCACAGAATTTTTACCTTATTTTGAGTAAACCAAGTCAAAGGCATAACAATAGATGAATAGCTCTCTATAAAACTCCTATAGTAACCCACTAAACCCAAAAAAATCTGAATATCGGTTGGAGTCATGGGTCTAACCCACTTTTTAACCACCAAAACTTTTTGAGGATCCACCATGATCCCCTCACTAGAAATGACATAATTTAGGAAGGTAACAACATTCAACCAAAACTCACACTTTAAAAACTTAGCATACAATTACTGATCCATTAAGGTTTACAGCATAACACGGAGGTGATTTGCATGTTCCACCTCTCTTTGAATACACCAAGATATTATCAAAAGATACAATTACGAATAAGTCCAAAAACTGATGGAATACCTGGTTCATGAGATCTATAAATGATACCAGGGCATTGGTCAAACCAAAAAACATAAACAAGAACTCAAAATGCCCATACCGAGTATAATAAAATGTCTTAGGGATATCCCCCTCCCTAATATTTAACTGATAATAGCCCGATTGAAGATCAATCTTAGAGAAATACTTATCCCCCTAAAGTTGGTCAATCAAATCATCAATCCTAGGAAGAGGGTACTTATTCTTCACCATCTCTTTTTTTAGTTGTTGGCAATCAATACGCATCCAAAGAGAACCATACTATTATGCATGAAAAGTACAGGACCACCCTTTGAGACACACTAGGGAGAATAAAGCCCTTGTTAAGAAGATCCTTCAACTACTCCTTAAGTTTCATCAATTCAGCCAGAGCTATTCTATAAGGAAGGATAAAGATAGGACAAGTGTTCGAAATAAGATTAATCCCAAAATCAATTTTCCAATCGGGAGGGATACCAGGAAAATCATTAGGGAAACCTCAAGAAATTTACTAACCATGGGAATAGGTTGTAAGAAGGGACCTTCTGAATTAGAATCTTTAACCCAGACCAAATGATAGAGACACCTCTTGGAAATCAATTTTTGAGTTGTAAGATATGATATGAACCTCCCCTTAGGCATAGGGAACTCCTTTCCTGCTTAATAACTTACTCATTAGGAAATTTAAAAATGACATTATGAATCCGACAATCTAAAGAGGCATAGCATAAGTGCAACCAATACATCCCCTTAAAACATCAAAATCTATATTTTATAATTCAAAAAGATCTACAAAAGTTTCCCTACTACTAAAATATATCATATAACCTTTATAGACTCTCCTAGCAACCACAGTTACTCACCTGGGTAGAAACCAAAAAAGGGTCTAAAATATACTCGGGACCAAAATTAAAATCCATAGCCGCAAATGGGGTCTTATAGAAAAGCGTAGACCCCAGATCAAGCAAAAAATACACATCTCAAGAAAAGAGTTTCAACATACTACAGACGACATCAGGTAATGCCTTAGACTCCTGACGAGTAGTAAGAGCATACAAATAATTTTTGCCAGTGCCGACACTATAAGTAGAACCCCTAGGTGCAGGAGCTGATGAAGTGGCAACCAGAATCTTATTATCCCCTAAAGAAAATTTTCCCCGAGGGTAATTCTTCAGCATATGTCTCTACTAGCCACAACTGAAACATCGATTCTTTCCCTTCTCATAAAAACCATGATGCAAATTACCATAAAATTTATAAGGGGGATGCAATAAAGTTGACTGGGCCCTACTTGCCTGAGATTGAGGATCCTGTGCCCTATAACCACTACCATTATGAAAATAATGATTCTAAATGGCGTTAGTTAAGGAGCACTAGCCATCGAATAGGAACCTGAGTTGGCCCACTTTTTCTTAGACCATTTTCCCTAATCCCTACCACCTTGATACTGACCTTCACCCTAATTTGACTACCAAAACTTCTTACTCTACCTCTCTCCCATCTCTGCTTACTTCTTTTCCTCCTTCTCCTTAACCTTCTACATGTATCCTATAAGTCTATAGATGTCCATGTCTTTGTTTAACAAGGTATCCTTGATTACTAAAATCAACTCACGAGACAAACTAGAAGTAAATTTCCTTATTTTAGCCCTCATGATAGACACTCGCACAGGAGCATGACGAAATAACTAATCGAATTTCAAAGCATACTCCTTCATTATCATCCTCCGATGCATTAAATTCACAAATGTAATGACCCTTCTAGTCATTTCATGTGATTCTACTTATATTTGTCATTAGAGATTTTCCATAACTTTCCTAAGTCATTTATGACATGCTAGAACTGATAGTTCAATTACCGAGTAGTCCATTTGGTTTTTAGAACCATTTCCCTATTTTGAAGTCTTTGCTGGTTCCAAATGACCATCAAGCAAAAACTTTAGTCAAACGCTATCAAATATGAATTTTGGTTGCACCAGCAGCTTCAAAATATTGATTGTAGGTTGGGTATACCATTGGTTCGGTTCCCACTAGACCCTAACACATTTTGACTAGTTGGCCAGAAAGTTAATTAATTTGAAATTTAAGTGTAGGCCCCATAAATTGTCAAAATGACCTATAGAAAATAAAACTTCACCAACGTGTCCAAAACAGCGAAATTAGTTTGGTTGCATATCTCGTTTGCCCATATTGTACCCCAGATTCATCTCGAGGCCTTGGATGAAACTTGGAATCAAATTCTAAGTTTCATCCATCGTCTAGTGTAGTAAGGCACCGCTATTGCAGAGGAATTAGTGTGATCATGATGGCCTTGATTATGGCATGCATGGGTGCTAGATCGCACTAGCTAAGGGCCTGGGATGGGATTGTCTAAATGGTCTTCTTTGTTGAGAATTGGCTATTTTCCCCATGGTCTAGAGTCCCAAAACCCTAATAGAGATAATAGACCTTAAATTGAGGCTTGGGTTTTGATTGGGATCTTGAGTAACTTGCATAATCATGATTAACATTGAATATAAGGTATGGATCCTTTAAATTTTAGTGTTGAACTCTTAAATATTTGACCTAAAATCACAAATGGCTTGAGGTTTGGTTTTATCCCTAAATATGATTGTTTTGCATTTCTTAAGGTTTATAACTCCCTAATGATATTTAAACAATGGGTTTGTCTTGAAAACTCAAATTTTATATGTAGGACCCACTTGGGGGGTTTTGGTATCATTTTGGACCCAAAGCACAATGGTGTAATGTGGGTGTTGATATTCTCATAATAATGCATAGATTATGTTGTTGATAGATTGGTTCATGGAAGAATCTTTGAGAAAAGGGAAAGAAAAGATTGTTGGTTCATGAGCCATATCTATATTCAAGGCAGGTTAGGCTTATTTGTTCTAGATTGGGCTTTATTTTGGTATAATTGTGATTTCTTAATAATATTGGGTGGGGTCTTAGATGTTTAAATGGTAGATGGTAATGTTTGGGATTAGTTGAATAACTTGGGCTTTTGAACACATAAAATGTGATATTTGACTCATAGTCTAGAACCTTGGTTAGTTAGACTTGTTATCTCGTGAATAGCATGAGAATGCTCTAGTTTCTATAGTTAGATGAAAGTGACCTTGTTCACGACCTAGATATGCATAGTTGTGAATTGGCCTTAGATTCTTTAGATGACTTAAGAGTAATACTTGAGGAAGAATTATCCTATAAAACTAGTATGGATTGATAAGCCTTTAAGATAAGATTTAGATAACTTAGTCTAATTCAGGGTAGAAGCTAGACTTGAAGAACATAATTTGGGATATTAAAAATGAAACTTGACCCGCCTTAAGCTTGAACTATGTAGCTTCATTAGCGACCTAGATATTTGTTGAATGCCTAAAATATGCTTTTGGTAATATATGTCTAAACCCGATAAATGGTTGATTTATGATGTTGATTTTGGGAATAATGTACGTACTCTATTGATTATCTTATTTTCATTATTTGGATAACATTGGAAAACCTTGTAAATTGAACCTATGGTTATGTTATTACTTAACCTATTGGCTAGTTTACTATGTGAGTCTTGGATTATGTAAATACTCATATTTATGCTCAAGCCTAGATACTAAACTTTTGTTTGTGCCAAAGAATTCCGTTTGTGTTAGTGTTGTGAATCATGCCTAATAAGTGAGATTCTAGAAAGTATAACCATGACTAGTAATTGATTATGCTAGTAATCATGTCAAGCCCGGTAATGTGTGATTGTTCATTCCATGTGGATATGCATGTTCATGTACTTACTATTATATTGTATTGATAATGAATGGTGAGATACTATGATATGCCTTTCCTTGCTTCTCTTACACTCTATTATTTTTGGGGCTTGTACTTGTCAATGATTTGGATATATATATATATATATATATATGAATATATATATATATATATATATATATATTAATGTTATGATGAATATTTATTCTATGGTGAATGTTGATGATATTATGATGTCCGCTAAGTCTGGAGGATATATTGATAATATTATGATGCCCAGTAAGTCCGATTGATATATTGGTGATATTTTGATGCCTGATAGGTCCGTAAGATATATTAATGATGTTATGATTCCTAGTACATTCGGAGGATATGTTGATATTATGATGATGCCTGACAAGTTTGGATGATATATTGATGATATTATGATTCCCGGTAGATCCATAAGATATATTGATAATATTATGATGTTCCGTACATTTGGAGGATATATTGATAATAATATGATGTCCAGTATATCAGGAGGATATATTGATGATATTATGATGCCCGGTACATCCGGAGGATATATGGATGACATAATGACATCGGTATATCCGGAGGATATACTGATAATATTATAATTCCCAATACAACTGGAGGATATATTGATATTATGTATGGTGAAAATATGTATATATGTTTATGTGTGACTATGACTTTATATGATTACATCCGTGTGTGCCTTGAAGATATGATGCTAAGCATAGGATGTCGGTTATAATTCTTCAATCCTAATCACTTTTTTAGTGGTGTAGTTCTCACTACTGTTAAATGGTGAGTAGAAATAGAATATGCTGAATATAGAGTTAAATCTAATTGGCAAGTGGAATTTTGTGTAGAAATAAGAATTCACCTAGCGGGTACTTTTTGCTTAAATAAAGGGATTAACTAGGGAATATTTCCTAGTTAAAAGCGTTGTGTGGTAACTAGTTGGCTACTAAGTGACTAATTTGTAATTTACTTGATGACTAGAAGTCTAGAATGATAGATAATGGACTATGTTAGTTGATATATGATAACTAGAAATTATGGTTGCTATGTGGTCAATAGTGGCAGTAGGTTAGCATTGGTGATGAATAATGGTATCAATGACTAAGTATAAAGTTATTGGGTTGCTAAATGAGGATTTATAGATTATGATTCTAGATAGAAAAAGATGTTGGTTGATAGAATGATATGTCCATTAGGGGATATGTTACCTTTTTCTATATAATGACTAGTACATCTATGATAACTAGATATAAGCTTGGGTCTAATGGTGTCTATGAATTAGTAGTGCATCTTGACTGGGTATGGACATTGGCTATTTAGTGAATAGTTGTTAGCGCTAACTCATGGTTGAGGTTTATGTAAAGAATTGTTTAGGCCATAAATGGAGATCCAATAAGGACGAGTGAATTAGTATCTTAATAATGATAAGTGCCGGTTAGTTAATGATGACTAGATAGAGTGTATTGATATCATAGATATCTAAATGAATATATGACTATGGTTATGATTACTTTGGAATATGTTATGTCATTTGTGGTAATTGATGATGATTATGGATCTTGGTAAATAACCGTGGATGGGAAATGTGAAAATCTTTGATAATTGTGAGTTGGTTATATATCTTTATATGTTGATGATTTGATCTACTGATGCACTCTCCGGTGGTATGAGACACGGTGATGAGTTCTTTAATCTATGTTATTTTAGATGTAATTCCTAGTGGTATAGGACGCCGTAATGGATTCTTTTACTTTCTGCCATAATGGATGTATACGCGTGATGTGCTATAGAAATATAGCACTTTGGATGCATAAAACGAGGAAAATATTTAAGTTTCTGAGGCCTTTTTGTTAGTTATGACCTATTTTGGGTATGTTTTACAAAAATCCATGATTTGGATGATAAGTTTGTGAAAATGATGAAAAAGGTGTTTTGGCCACTTTTAGAGCGATTATGGATGATGAGGATGTTTTTTAGCTTGATCGTGATCAATGCATGTTCGAGATTTGAAGTAGAGCTGAAAAACTGACTCTCATTACCTACTAAGTCAATCTGTAGACCACATGTTGACCTACAAACTACAGGTAGACAAAGAGGGTACCAGAAAGCCTAAAATCCCAAGAGTTTATTTGTACCTGCTGCCGGTGCAGACCGCAGTTACAACCTGTGGCCATGACCAAATCGAAGGTGCAGGAAGCGGGTAGCCACCGACCTTATTTTCTCTTATTTTGTTCGGGCTTAGTTTGTATGGTTTTCTATTGTACTATAATTACCCCTTATGTACTTTTTAGTAAAAAAATTCACTTTCAATACTTAGAAACATATTTTGATTTCAAGATCCATCTTTGATCTTGAGATTTCATTATATTGACTTAGATTGATTATTCAGTTTATGGTTGTGGGTTTTCTTTCAACTTATCATTGTGATTTCATCTTTTCTTTCCAACAAGAATTTTTTTATTCCTTCACAAACATGGGCGGCTAAAACCCATAACTAGGGTTATGGAAACTCTGACAAATTGATGAAATAAGGGAAGTGCAGTAGTTGATAGGAACCAATACCCATGGCATGCATTGCTTTATCTTTGATATGATTGATTTCTTAGTGGGTGCACACATTAGGATCCTGCCTAGATATTGCTACTTGATCTAACAAAGGGGTGGTGACAAGGAAAATATAAGTACAATAGTAATTTGTAAGTTAATAGTCGATATAACTTAAGACTCAAAAGGTGATAGTTAACTGGGACCAGGGTAAGGGTTTGTAACGGGACATCCTGAGACTTAATAGGTAAAGGGTGAAATTCTCCTACACGTCCAAAACACTGTAGGAGGTACATAAATTATTAGTTCTGCATGCAAGGTATTAGGTTAGTTCAACAACATACGATAAACCTACGGAGTTGAGATGCCAGGGGGAAAAAAATCTTAGTGTTCACTTATAGCTGATTTTCAACCAAGTTAATATTGTACTGTGTTTGATATGACAACAAGAAAATCCCCCTATTTACTTTCCAATTTTGCCTAGATACTGTAACCATTGAGATATGTCAAATCATGTGTTCCATTTGGATGTGATTCCAACCTTAGTTAGGTTACTATATCTTGATAGTGATCGTGCCATCATCTAAAAAGAGGTATTGCTTGGACGTCATCAAGAAATTAGCGTCGTTTCCAGGGAACACAATGTTGATTTATGGATTAAGGTTATTACAATTTTTGGGTTTTTAGTTTTTCTTTTTATTCTTAATGGGGCATACACTGGTGTATGCCTAGCATATGGAGTAGAGGGAATCCCTTAATCTCAGTAGATCTAAACCCAAAGAGGATCCTACAAACACCTGGTAGGATGCCTGAGCCAAAAAGAGTTGATATTCCTGAAGGGGTTTGTGATATTGTATCTCCTACCGAAGGAGTACAAGAAAATGTTGGTCGTTAGTCTGGTGAGCTTTTATCTCAAACTAAATCCAAAAGGAAAGCTGTGAAAGAAGCTTAGAGGATATCTAGGGATGCGAATCTAGCCGACTAGAGATAAGAAGTATACTACTAAGAAACACTCAATGGGAATCAGAACAGAGATAGAGGTGCTCGTGTTCATGTTATCCCATCATACCAGTATATACAGCCATACATCCATGATGAGGAAGATGTGGGATATGTTGAGCCGACAGAGAATGGAGCCATATTACCTCCTGTCTTGTCCGCAGTCATCAAACTTGACATTATGAGTGCCATGATCTAAATCCTAAATTTAAAGGGTCTGTTTGTAGGATTGCCTACCGATGATATAAACTTGCACATTGCAAATTTCCTTGGGATCTTAACTCAGATACCAATCCAAGGGTAAATCAAGAAGAACTTAGACTGAGGCATTTCTACTTCTCACTTATAGGAGAAGCATCTTTATGGTTAAGGGAATTTCCAAGAGGCTCTATCACAACTTGCAACGAGTTGCGCAGGCAATTCTTAATCAGGTTCTTCCCTCCGTCAAGGATGTTGTAACTTAAGGATGAGATCTATAATTTCAGGTAGCTTAATCAGTGTTCATGTACAAGGTATGGTTCAAGTTTAAGAAGAAACTGAACTTGGTGCCCAGTCATAAGTATTCAGTGAAAAGCTTGTCGGAGATATTCTACAAAGCTATGAACATAAGCTCTAGAGCAATGTTAGACACCATCTCTAGAGGAGCTTTTATGAGACTATGTTGGGAGGTAGATTTGGAGATGTTAGATCGATCTCACTCACTAACCAAGGGTGGCAAAATCAAGAGGCTAAGAAAGAATCTGGTACTTATGCTATTTATTCCTCATGCGACCAGAGAGCAACTGATGATACAGTAGCATAAGAAATTGTGTTACTAAGGACTGATTTAGGGGTTCTAGCAAAGCAATTTACGGCAACAAATTCTGAGATAGTAGAGGATGGTCAAGTACAAGTAACAGAGTATAAAGCAAGTAGATATATAGCAAGTCAATACGTAAATTCAATCAAACGTCAACACAATAAAACAAATGCAATATATAAGATGATAATAATAATGACGATAATGATGTGATGATGATGATGATGCACGAGATTGGCACACAACCTTAAGATTGGCATACAACCTTTAGATTGGCACATAATCTTGAGATTGACACGCAACCTTGAATTTGACACACCCTTGAGATTGACACACAACCTTAAGGTTGGCACACAACCTTGAGCAATATTCATTATTTCCAGTGTTTCCAATATTTCCAATATTTTTAGTAATTTTAGTATTTTCAATATTTCCAGTATTTCCAATGTTTCTAATATTTTCAGTAATTCCAGTATTTTCAGTGTTTTCAATATTTTAGTAATTTCAGTATTTTCAATGTTTTCAAGCACATATATAACATAAGACATAAATCAAGTACACACATATGACAATAAGTAAATATAAAGCAATAAAACAAATAAGTGAAATGATGCATATGATGACATGAGAATGATGATGAAAGGTTCACATCCATTCAAAATGAGTATTTCCACAATCAATCTGCATGATGTATTTCCACAACCAATCCATATGAAGTATTTCCTCAATGTTACAATCCCACAACCACGTAAGCCAATATCTACTCACTATTTCCACTATCTATAAATTTTTCACACGATTCACATGCCCATAAATTATGATTATATCACAAATATGCTATGGTCACCACAATAGGCATCTCTAACAGCACAATACAATTATTCTAAGGTATTCAAGGCTATCAAATCATCACATAAGACCCCTCATGGTCACACTTATCATATGATATCTCAGATTTAATAATTACATCACTTTTAGGACCCCACATGACACAATATATAGATAGCCATATTTCATGATTAGTTCTCACCCTTAAAATGCATTTTGATGTATAAATTGAATACCCAGTATAGTTTGAAGAGTGAAGTCATAACCTATCTCGAATGCCAAAACCGGTTAGCTATACTTTGAACCCATGATCTTACTTATCACGAATGATTTCAAAATCAACTAAAATCAAGAAATATAGAATTTGTGCATCAAAACAAAGCCAACAATACCTATATTGCCTACTTTTGATTTGGGGTCAAGACAGGCCCTCGAAATAGATGTTCAAAAAAGAAGGTCAAATCATAGCTTTACTTCAAAAATGTGTCCCCATCCTTTAGGAATCTACAACTGAAAATCCAAGTCAAATCGAGTCAAAACCGAAGTTCAAATAAAAAAATCATTTTTAGCCTTTACCAGGTAAAACCTTTGAAACCCATTAAAAAATCAAGAATCGAGGGATGGGTTGAAGATGAAATCAAGTAAAAATAAGTAATTATAGGATTAGGAACATTATTCAAGTAAAAATGAGTGAAATAGGGGATAAATCAAATAATAAGATTTTTGAGATTTTGAGAAATTAAATCAAGAATTAAAGTAAGAAAAATATGAAATCTCACCTTAAGTTCATAAAATAATCAAGAAATAAATATTAATATAGCTTTCCAAACACCCAGAAACTTCACTTTTAAGCTCTCACATTATTTTAAAATTTAACTCTCACGAGGTAAGGTGAAAAAATGAGCAAAATAGGGCAAAAAGAGGCTTTTTTATATTTGCACGAGGTTGCCAGGAAAATAAGACATAAATATCCCTTGCCAAATGAGATTTACCCTTTATTTTCTAGGTTGCATCATCAACCTTATGCACTAGATTTTTATGTCCAAAACGGACTTCAACGGGGTATTCGGAATTCGTTCGGAGTCTGATATATGCAAACGAACTATGTAACCACACTAAATTCGATTCTTTAGACTCAATGACAATATTAGAATTTTAGAAAAAATATCATTGTCACAGAGTCGACCCCCAAAATCTGAAATCACAATTTTCCAAATAAGATTTAAAAGTCGTAAAATCCAACCAAATTTGTTACCACCCTAAAATGGGCATTCCATACCATTGGCAAAGTCTTATTTTTCATCTGAGGTCTTTCCATCCAAATGTGGATCCCACACCCATATTTCTAATTTTTCAACTATTCGACCAACCGATCAAAATGAGCCCGGGTGTATCGGGACCCGAACCAATGATTTATCTTGCCTAAGATTGATATTTTAAGCTACTGGCACAGTCCGTTCATCCATCCATTTTATGGATCAAAAGATAACCACACAGGTCCATAATAAGGCTCTTGAAGCCACCAAAAATCATAATTTCACACAAAAGGTACTAAAATACATTGAAAACCATGTAAATCACCCACACACCTCAGAAATACCACAATGCAAATATGGGAAAGGGTAAAATATTCAAATCACATAAAAACTTATATTTTATCAAATTTTCAGGTCGTTACAACTTTAGTTTGAACATGTTCTTGAAGTTCTTGTTGTAAAATACAGACTTTACTATACTCTAAAAACAACAATCTTAAAAAAAAAATAAGTACCTGGTTAATCTATATTGGGTATGATATTCTGGAGACTAAATCTTTTGATTTCTACTTTCTTGGTTTAAAGAATATAAAAACTTTCCCAAGAAATCAGATTGAAAATTCGGTTCGAAGAATATAAAAACTCCACCAATTCATTGAATTTTTTGTATTGGTTTCTAGAGTTTAAAACCTTTGAATTTTCACTCTCTTTGAATTTGATTCTGATTTGAAGAACATAAAAAACTTCATCAGGTTTCAAAGTTCATTCAGTTTATGATTTGAAGACATAAAAACTTCATCATTTATTAGAAATAAGTTATTTAAAGATTAAGTTTTTATTGTTAGTATTCTGAAATACTAAAGTGTTTGTCAAATGTTAACGAAAAATGATGAATGAAATTAAACAAAATTGATTCGATTATGAGTGTATCATCTTAATAACAATTAATGTTGCGTCATTAAGTTATACAGATATTGCTCTAGCAATGTTATCGACAGAGAAATAAAAAAAAAATTCTGATGTGAACTTCAAATAATGATAACAAGTGATGCTCTTTTGCCTGGCTAAACTTGAAATACAAATATTCACAAGTAGAGATCCTTATGTTTCACAAAATGAAATGTTTGAAAATAAATTATCTGATTTGAAAGATCTTGTGATTCATCTCAAGATATCACGAGATCAAAGAGGATAATAAGTTGCATAAGAAAGTAACAATAATGAGGTACAAATCTTTTTAAAGATAATGCTATACATAATAAGAAGAGATGGAGATCTTCTAGACCAGAGAAAGATCAAAACAAATAAGGGTTCAAAGTCAAGTTCTATAATTGTAGTGATGTTGGCCACAAAGCTCTAAATTGCCAAGTTCTAAAGAAGAACAAGAAAAGAAATCAGATAAATATGTTAGAAGCAACTGATAAGATTGAATATTTGTGTTCTACAATCACCCAAATAAATGGTGTTTTGATTCAAGAGCCACTCGACATATTTGTGTTGATAAAAATGCTTTTGATACTTATAATACCATTGGTCTCAAAGAAATAATCTTTCATGGGAAACACTGCAATAGCCATAGTTGAAGAAAGTGTCAAGATATTCCTAAAAATGACTTACGATAAGGTGTTGACTCTCAATAATATTCTCTATGTTCCTACTGTTAGGAAGAACTTAGTGTCTACAACACTTCTTATTAAAAAAGGATTTAAGTGTGTTTATTTCTAAGAAAGTTGTAATAAGCAAGAATAAAATGTATGTAAAAAAAGATTACCTCTATGAGGGTTTTTTCAAACTGGATGTAATGATTGTTGAAATGGATAGAATTGAGGCTTATTCTTAATTGCTTAAGTCAAATGAATTATGGCATAAACGTTTAGGATATGTCAATTACAAACCTTATAAAAACTGATTAGTCTAAAATTTTATTTAATTTTGAGTGCAATAAATCAAATTATCAAATATGTGTTGAATTGAAGTATGCCAAGCATCCGTATAAATTTGTTGAAAGGAATTTCAATCCCTTAGACTTAATTCAAAGAGACATTTGTGTTATGAAGTCAACACCATCTCATGGTGAAAAAAAGTATTTCATAAATTTTATGGACAATTGCACTAGATATTATTGTGTTTATTTGGTGAATAGCAAGGATTAAGTAATAGAAGCATTTATGCAATATAAAATTAAAGTTGAAAATCTGTTGATTCAAAAGATTAAAATGGTGAGAATTGGTAGGGTTGGAGAGTATGAATCTCCTTTTGTAGAGATATATTTAGAAAATAGAATTTTCTATCAAACTATTACCCTATATTCACCTCAATCAAAAGAGATTGCAGAAAAAACCAAACATTGAAGGAAATGACGAACGTCTTACTTATAAGTTCGGGTTTACCGCAGAACTTGTCGGGACAAGTTAGCCTTACAGCAAACTGAATACTCAATCGAGTGCCTCATTATAAGACAAGATCTATTTCATATTAGAAATGAGAGGAACGAAATCCAACTTGAAATATTTCAAAGTGTAGGGATAGCTAGTAAAAGTCCAAGTTTCTATATCCAAAAGGGTGAAAATAGATCCTAAGACTGTGGATTGTGTTTTCATAAAATATGTTACTGACACGACCCGAACCAGTGCCTAGTCGTGTTGGGCATCTCAAGTCCAACCAGGATCGGAGAGCACCTCCAATACCCAATCGTAAACGCCCTACACCCTTTGTCGAATAAATTTCGAACATATAACAAGATAAAATAATAATAATTCAAAAACATTAAATCAAGTAAATAATCATAATCCAACAACCTCAATCAAATATCCAACCGGTGCCAACCTCAATGCCAATACCAATACAAAGGCTGACACCAATAACGACACTGCTTATACCCATAGTGGTCCGAGAAAGCGTCTAATTAGAATCAAGTAACATCCGATCAAAACATGTCCCAGACCATAGCCAAAACTATAATCCAAGAAACAATATATAATGAAAAAATTCCAAAGCATGAAATGGAGTATTCCAGAGTATGTATGCTCCACTCCAATCTGACTCAGAAATGTCTCCGAATCCAAGTCACTGAGTAGGAGGAATGGTAGTATGGACGGTTCCTATATTGCATGGGGATACAGTGACCAAAGACGGTTAGCGGAGTGAACACTAGCATGTACTAAGGAATAAAGATAAAATAATGCCATTACTCAAAACAAATCAAATAACCATATGCAATCACACATATACATATCTATCGTACAGGGATAAAAAAATTGGGTTTGGCATGCATTTTAAACCTTAACCTGGGTTGTGTAGCTCTGCCATCCTAAATGTCCACCCATGAGCTATATGGGTTCAGCTCCCCTCACTGAAAGGGCTCCAGTGCGTGTTAGCCGTACGAACCAGAGAAAATCCTGAGATGACTAGTACATCTTCCAAAATATAAAGTGTAATATTATAGACACGGTCACCATGACCAAACCTTACATTGACAAATATGAGTTTACAGTATTGGTCCCCCCCAGGACCTACACCTTCTACTACTTTGATAACACAACCCTGCTTAAGCCCATATTAAAATCAATTACACATTCCAACCATTTACCAAGGAGTCTTTTATTTAGGCATTAGCCGTTGGTATCGACATACCAAAATTAGAGCTTGCAAGTCTATCCTTTTATGCCATACCAAAACCATTAAACTAACTTGACTCCAAAGTTTCCAATTAAACCAAAACCATGGCGACCAAGGCCTTTCCAAACCATTTAAAATTAACCAGACCAATTCAAGTTCCATTACCATTTATGCAATGCAAAGATATCAAGATTAGTCAACCAATGTGACAAAATCCTTCTCAGTGGCATTTTAACAAATAGGTTGAGGGTACATAAGTTTCAAAACCATAACCAAGTAATTTGGGGAATTCATAATATCCTAAAATTCATTTACCATTAACATGCATCCGACAATGTTAAAATCATACTAAAATCATGAAAGAAAACATAATTAAACCATGAGAACCATTATTCAACTATGAACATCCAAAACCCCCAACTATTATTTTAAACCATAACAATATCATGAAAAATCATATATTAAAACACATACTCTTTGTAAAATAACAATGAGGGAGGATTAACATTCCTTAGACACCAAGGAAGACGAAGAGAAACCACCCTTGAAAGCCTTAATTGATTATCTTGATAAAACGCTAGACTTTTGCATGAAAGGGAGTTTGAGAGAGATTTTACGAGTGTTTGATTAGGAATAATTGGTCAATGAAGTCCCAAAAGGTGTTTTATGTCATGGTGTTAAAGGCAGTTAACAAGAAAAATATCCAGAATGCTCCCAACTTAAAACTGTAAAAATACCGCAGGTGGTTACGAGTCGATCCCGTGACTCGTGACCGCAACATACGACTTGTACCATTGAGTCATCACCAAAATAGGGAATTGGATGTCCATAAAATGCCCACCATATGACTCCTTGAACCCACTCATTATCAAATCATACGACTCGCATGGCCTAGTCGTACCCAAGACAAAATACCAAGGGATTGACACTGGACAAACATATGATTCAACTATACTGCTCATACCCTATCCCCACGGCTCTTAGTGAGCCACTCATACTCAAAGCCAAGTTAAGTTACTAATTTACTGATTTGATTAAGGGATCGACCAAACAAACCGTTACCACCCCTAACGACCCATACCACCAAACTCTAACCACAACATAAATCCGACCACCATCCGCTGGACTTCTTACAGCTAGGGTCATCTGACCCGTACCCACACCATATGACTTGTATGGTGAGTCGTTACTAAGACAGCGAGTCCAAAACTTAGGAAATTTCCAAAGGCCAAAACTTAGGGTGTTTCAATTCTCCCCTACTTGGATCATGTCCTCCAATGATGGAACAAAGTAATGACTAGTACAATTAAACTCCCAAACATTCCTACACTTACCTTTAAGATAGAAAACAGATTACCAAGGTATTCACAATCCACTCTTATCTTTAACTAAGTTAGAAAACAAATATTTTAAGAACAACACATACTTGAAGCACGATTTTTTGGGACGAGAAATAAGAATGGATACTTGGGCTTAATATCCCTTTCAACTTCCTAAGTAGCCTCTTCAACCTTGTGGCTCCTCTACAGAACCTTTATCGAAGCTAAGTCCTTGGTCTGCAACCAATGATCCTTTTGATCTAGGATTTCAACCGAGACCTTCTCATAAGATAGACAATCTGAAATACCAATATCCTTTATAGGTACAATCTGCGATGGATCACCCACACACTTTCTCAACATAGATACGTGGAACACCAAATGAATAGATCTTAGACTAAAAGGTAACTCCAACTCATACACAAAATTTCTAACCCTTCTCAAAACCAAGTTCGGACCCATATATCGGGGATTGAGCTTCCCCTTCTTCCCAAACTGCATCACTCCCTTTATGGGAGATACCTTCAAGAACACCCTATCCTTAATCTCAAATTCTAACTTCTTTTGCCTTACATTCGTATAAGACTTTTGGAAACTTTGGATGGCTCTAAGCCTATCCTAAATCCAAATTCAGGCCAAACATCTCCTCCTTACCAACCTCGAACCACAAAAGAGGATACCTACACCTCTTACCATACAATGCGTCAAATGAAGCCATCTCAATGCTAGGGTGGTAGCTATTATTATATGCAAACTTTATATGAGAAAAATGCTCAACTCAACTACTACCATAATCAATCACGCAAGCACGGAGCATATCTTCCAATGTCTGAATAGTCCTTTCTACTTGACCATTCGACTGTAGGTGGAAAGCCATACTAAAAATCACCTTAGTCCCCAAACCTTTCTAAAACGACCACCAAAAATAAGATGAAAACTACGTGCCATGATTCAAGATGATAGAAATAGGCACCCCATGCATTTTTACAATCTCATAGAGGTACAACCTCGTATAATCCTCCACCAAAAAATTTGTCTGCATTAGCAAGAAGTGAGCAGACTTTCTCATCCTATCCACGATAACCCAAATTGAATCAAACTAATTTTGATATCGAGGAAGAACAATAACGAAATACATATTGATCGCCTCCCATTTCTAAATCGCAACTCAATTTCTTGATACAATCCTACGGACCTCATATGCTCACCTTTCACCTATTAGCACACCATGTACTTAGCCATAAAATTAGCCACATCCCGCTTCATATTGTTTCACCAATACATTTTCTTAAGGTCATGATACTTTTTCGTCAAGCCAGGAAGAATAGCATAGCGGGACTCATGCACCTCATCCACGATCCTTTCTTGTAATCTATCTATGTTGGGAACACATAACCTCTCTTCGTACTGCAAGGTACCATCACCACAAATCTCAAAGGCCATCACCTTCTGCCTACCTACATCACCCTTGATCCTCATCAAGACAGGATCCAACACTTGCTTCTCCTTTATTTCAGCACCAAGAAATGACTGTGCCGCTTTCTGCACAAATAAACCACCATCCTCAGAGTCTAAGAGATAAACTCCAAAGTTAGCCAAATTGCGAATATATTTCACCAACTCCCACTTTCCTTCATACGCATGAGCCATACTTCCCATGGATAACCTTCTAAGACCATCAACAGCCACATTAGCTTTACCTGGATGGTACTGAAGACTGGTGTCATAATTCTTGAGCAGCTCAAGCCATCTTCTTTGCCTGAGGTTCATTTCTTTTTGAGTAAACATATACTGCAAGCTCTTATAATCGAAAAAGATATCTGCATACATGCCATATAGATAGTGATGCAAAAATTTTAATGCGAATAACATAGCCAATAATTCCAAGTCAGTACTAGAAAACTATAAATTACATGGGGATTTTACCTAGGGAATAATATCGCAGGGAATACATGTGAATTTACCTACAAAAATATTAAATTTCTTAACATTAAAATCTATTACCTGCGAACTATATATTTGCGACAAATTCTGCAGGTAAATTTGGCGCCATATTGCGCAAATTTTGTACTAGCGACATTACTTGGGGAAATATATCGGTGGGTATTTTATCTCTAGGTAAAATCCGCAGGTATATGGACAAATATATATTTTTTAAATTCGTAGAAAAATTCCCAGGTAATTTATCCAACGGATTTACTTAGAGATATTTTGGTGAAAATTTATGTAATGGATTTTATTTTCTACGAAATTATTTGGGAATTTTATGTTGTGAATTTTGCTGGAAATTTATTCTTGGGGATTTACCTGCGAAATTATTACTTGCGACATTACCTGGGAAAATATATCAACGGGTATTTTATCTTTAGGTAAAAAATATATATATTTTTTAAATCCGTAGAAAAATCCCTAGATAATTTATCCTATGGATTTACTTAGAGATATTTTGGTGAAACTTTATGTAATGGATTTTATTACGTATGAAATTATTTGGGGATTTTGTGCTGCAATTTTTTCTGGAAAATTATTCCTAGGGATTTACCTACGAAATTATTACTTTCGACATTACTTGGGGAAATATATCGACGAGTATTTTATCTTTAGGTAAATTCGCAGGTATATGGACAAATATATATATTTTTTAAATCCATAAAAAATTCTCAAGGTAATTTATCCTGCGGATTTACTTAGAGATATTTTGGTGGAAATTTATGTAATGGATTTTATTACCTGGGAAATTATTTGGAGATTTTGTGTTGCAAATTTTGCTGGAGATTTATCCTTGGGGATTACCTGTGAATTATAACTTGCGACATTACCTGGGAAAATATATTGACGAGTATTTTATCTCTAGGTAAATCCGCAGGTATATTGATATATATATATATATATATATATATATATATATATATATATATATATATATATATATATATATATATATTAAATCCATAGAAAAATTTCCAAGAGATTTATCCCACGGATTTTACGTAGAAATAATTTGGTAGAAATTTATGTAATGGATTTTATTACCTGTGAAATTATTTCAGAATTTTTTTCTGCAAATTTTTCTAGGGATTTATTCTTGAGGATTTACCTGCGAAATTATTACTTGAAAAATTATTGAGGGATTGTGTTGCTACAAATTTAGCTGAAATTATTTCTTGAGGATTTACCTACGAAATTATTATTGGAAAAATTATTGGGGGATTGTGTTGCTACAAATTTAGCTGAAATTATTTCTTGGAAATTTACGTAGGATTTTGTGACTTAAAAAATTTAAATAGGAAAAGGATAAACTTGAAGAATAAAAAATATAAAATAAAAAGAAATTAGACATTAAATCGGTGAACATGTATTTTCAAACAAAAGATGCTCAAGAAATTAAAATTAGTTTATTGACATAGATGGTATCACAGATGTATTATCAGCAATTTTAAATTTTATATTCATAATTTATCGGTGTCTATTTCAAATTATTGTTATTGTTGATTTTAAAGTAATTTATTCATAACTAATCTGAGAATAATTATATTATTTATTTTACTATTATTATTGTATTAATCTGCAGCCTTAGTCACTTTAGCTTTTTCCAATTTTTTTATTTTCTAGCTTGATTTTGCCAATTTATAATAATTTTAGCCTAATTTTATCCAATTTATTACAATCCTAGCCCAAATTGTGTCCAATTGAACTCAATTTTAAAGTCCATTCAATTTTTTAAACGAAATTCTTAATCTTTGATGTCAGCCGTTGATTAATATTTATTTATTATTATTATATTTAAGTAGCAGTCTAAGTCAATTCAATTATATTCTCAATTTTATTTAAATTTTAGCCAACCTTATAGCTAATTGATGTCAATTTTAATCAATTTTGAATTCAATTTGGTTCATTTAAACTAAATTTCTATCGAGTCTTATTATTTTCCTCGTTATTATTATTATGTTATTATTTCATTATATCGAGTCTTAATATCTATTTCTTTTTTTGCGGACTATTGTGCCAACTAATTAACAAATAATTTATATTTATATTAATTTATATAGTTACTATATTTATAAAATCATTTCCGCAAGTACACATGCCCATAATTTACAAACATTGTCAATTATTATTATTGTTGTTGTTGTTGTTGTTGTTATTATTATTATTATTATTACGGCTTTCCTATATTCATTGAATACCAGCCTACTCAATTATTAAATATAATAAATTTATTTGTTTTTTAATATTAATTTTATGTAGTTAATATATTTATCAAATATCAACCTAATTTAAATCAATTTTCCTAATTTATTTAAATTCTAGCCACTTATACTCAATTTGTGTCAATTGAGTTTAATTTGACTCAATTGAAATCCCCAATTCAATTTTTTAACCCAATATCTAATCCAAATTTGACTTATCTCCTCAATTCTAATCTCAACCATTCATCATACTTGATCAACAGTCAATATTAAATCAATTTTCACTAATATTTTTCTTGAAATTAGACAGCTTTGGACTATTTTTCTTGAACCGAGGGTTTATTGGAAACAACCTATTTACCTCAGCGGAAAGGTCTGTGTATACTGTACCCTCCACAGACCCTAATTTGTGGGACTAAATCGGGTTAGTTGTTGTATTCATTTTCTCGAAATCTCATAAAGAAAACAATCAAAAGATGTCACCTTATTATTATTATTATTATTATTATTATTATTATTATTATTATTATTATTATTATTATTATTATTATTATATTTATGCTCAATTTATTTCAAATTTATTATCGATAATTTTTATATAATATTTTCTATGTGACATACATAATTTATTGTAAGAATAACAATTTTTATAATATTTTTAAATTTATTATTACTATGAAATTATTATTATATTTAAATAGCAGCCTAAGTTAATTCAATTATCTTCTCAATTTTATTTAAATTCTAGTCAACCTTATATCTAATTTATGTCAATTTTAACCTATTTTTGAATTCAATTTGGTTAATTTTCAAATCAATTTTCAATTCCCTTTTCAATTTTAATCACAACTGTCGATCTCATGAGATTGACGACTGAGATTAAATATTATTTTTTCATATAAAAAACACCCAAATACCAAAACTTACTTTTTCATTTTTATTTTTTACAAAATAATTTTTCGGTATTATTTGTGACTAAAACAGTCAGAATATTTGGCGGTAAATTCTTGAAAATATATATTCCGACTACTGTAGTGTTGGCACCCAATTTTGACCTCTCGATGCTCTTTTTAGGATGCTATTTTACCAAAATTAATATTGATATGTTTCACGTATTATTTTGATATCAAATAATAACGACGTGTCGCAGTCATGCTTTCTAAATAGATAATTTATATTTATCAAACAATTTTATATTTTATGTAATTTAAATATAATATTTTGTCAATATTTATTAAATTATTTTCACAAATATGCACATCTGCAATTTACAAATACATTATATTATTATGATTATTATTGATTTATTTTAAATTTTACCATCAACGGTTTTATATAATGTTTTTTTAACATTGATTTTTACATACATAATTTATTTTAATATCGACATCTTATTATTTTTCTCTTTTTAATTATTACGTTAGTAGTACATTTATTGAAATAGCAGCCCTAATTCAATTTAATTTCCCAATTTATTTGATTCTTAATCATTTTTATATCCAATTAATGTCAATTCTAGCCTAATCTTTTATCAATTTTTCATTCCCTTCTCAATTTTAATCACAGTCGTTGATCTCATGCGATCGACGACTGAGATTAAATCTTATTGTTCATACATATAACACCCTAATACCTATAACCCTAAATCATTTTCCTGTATTTGCAAAAATGAGTCGTACCTTTTCTCTTCCTTCTCTCTTCTCTCTCTAAGGTCAACCACCGGCGAACACCACGCTTCGGTGAACCACATCGCCGGCAAGTCTGCTGACCCTCTTTTCTTCCTCTCTTATTTCCCTCCATCGTGCCACCAGCTGCCGCTACACAATAGCCATGCAGCCGGCGAGCAAACCTATGTCGTTGTCGCTGCCTCCTCTCATATCTTTACTATACGCTACCAGCACCGACAACCATCCCAACGATCAGACGACGAAATGCATTCAATTTAGCCCAACGATCCTTTTTGGGTGCTATTGAGAAGGTTATATGTCTAACTAGCTACAAATCAGTTTAGCCCACATAATGTCTAACTGGCTATGCTAACAACTACTTTTCTGGAATAAGCTAAATGGCATAAGTATTCTAGAGAGTCCAGGAGTGTAGAAACTTACAAGCTATGCATCTAGATAGAAAGTACCTTAACATTAAGTTTCAATTACAAGTGATAAAATTTATATATTGAAAATAGATTTTGATTGAAGTAAAAATTGATAATTAGCGTTATTTTTCCTTAAATGTGTGCATATGTTTTTTAAAAATCAGTAACCATCCATTAGAAAATATAATTTTTGTTTATACATTTCTACCATGCATTTTATAACTAAAAGCACTCAAAATTGAAGAAATTTCTTTTAGACAGTTTGTTTGGTAGAAAAATACTAATGACATTGTTCATGGTAAAGTTGCTAGGTTGAGCAAGATTTATACGTAAGATCTATATTGTTAATTACTTGATTAAATTTTATGCACCCTTCATAAAAATTTCTAGCTCCGCCGCTGATTCTCCAAGGCCATATTGTTACAATATGTCATCTGATGTATTCACCTTTTATTTCAATAATTGATGTATGTTTGTTACTAAATGGGTGTTACGTTACCATGACTTATGGATTTCTTAGGTGCTTCACCTACCTGACAGTTTGAGAAAATCCTTTAGGCTCTTTAGAATTTTATCCTACTTATCCTAAACTTTGTGTATTAAGAGTTCATCATTCATGAGGTAAATGCCTTATAGTTAAAAGGACATTATGACTCTTACCATACTACTCAAATTTCCTAATTCTTCCTTGTAGCACACTGAAATTTATGTGTAGAAAAAATATGGCTTTAACTCCCACATATAAAACAGGTTGTCCCAGTGTTGTTGTCGATACTACACAGTTGTCAAAACCTCCTCTTTTGCATCTCCTTGTTTGTTTGTTGTGCTATAATCCACCCAGTACGACACAAGCAAGCAAACTTCACAAAGGAAATGAGTAAGATGTTATATTCATTAAAATTAATTGGTAACAATTATTATCATATTAGAGAGTAGAAAAAGAATTTATTGGTAAAGGTATTAGTAATTGCAACTCATCAGCATGCATAATGTTAATTAGTTGACACCCCCTTCCTTTTACAGAACACATCACATCCCAAAAACCCAATGTCTTATTTAAGTAAAAGGGCAAAGTAGAACAGCCCTGTGATAAAGCATTCGGATGTATGCATCAAAGTTTTATTATCTTTAATAGGTAACCAGATACAACCTAGGTTGCTTGAACACTCTAAAAATGTTACTCCCCTATGTTGAATCCTCCTAAAATATGTTACTTTTGGAATGTCCAACACGCACCTGGCGTCATTCTTGAAGATTATGAGCAATATATATTACGACTGCCTAATTAAATGTACATTATTTGCAATTTAGAATATTAGGAGAAAGTAACAAAATCTGAATTTTGGCAGGGCAGCAAGAAAAGAGGTATAAAATTATGTGGTCTATTGGCTTCTGTTAGATTAATTGCAGCTCATTCCTCAAAAGGCCTAAATAAGAATCAATGGGATAAGTATTTAGATATGACCTTATTAATTGTTGTTCAATTCTTGATCCAGTGCTTTGCCTTGAGTTTCCATGTTCGTTAATGCATTCCTAGTAAAAACGTACTCCATCGGTCAGAATTGCTTAACATAAACTAAACACCGTTTGTTAACATAGAACGTTACTAAAAGACTAAAGTAATAGCATGACATCTTATCATAAACTAAACACAATATTCTCTACATATCTGTTCAAAATTGCGTAGAGCAACAAATACTCAAAATGTGTAGTGACTTGAAAATAATTAAGTGTAGTTACTTGAAATTGTGAACTTGTGTCTTGAAAATGATGAAGTATAGTTATTTGAAATTGTGAACTTGTGACTTGAAAATGGTTAAGTGTAGTCAATTGAAATGTGTACTAATAACTTGAAAATAATAAAGTCTAGTTACTTGAAATGTGTACTAGTGACTTGAAAATAATTAAGTGTAGTGACTTGAAATGTATACTAGTGACTTTAAAATGATTAAGTGCAGTGACTTGAAATGTATAATAGTGACTTGAAAATAGTTAAGTGTAGTTACTTGAAAATAGTTAAGTATAGTGACTTGAAATGTGTACTAGTGACTTGAAAATGGTTAATTGTAGTTACTTGAAAGTGGTTAAGTATAGAGACTTGAAATGAATGATTAAGTGTAGTGACTTGAAAATGGTTAAGTATAGTTATTTAAAATGTGAAGTAGTTACTTGAAAATGGTTAAGTATAGTGACTTGAAATGTGAATTAATTATTTCAAAATGGTTAAGTGTAGTGATTTGAAATGTGTACTAGTGACTTGAAAATGATTAAGTGTACTACTTTGCAATGTGAATTAGTTATTTGAAAATGGTTAAGGGTAGTGACTTGAAATGTGTACTAGTGAGTTGAAAATGGTTAAGTGTAGTTACTTAAAATTGTCAATTATAATGACTTGAAATGTCAATTAATTAGCTGTTTGAAAATTATTAAGTGCAGTGACTTGAAAATGATTAAATGTAGTTATTTGAAATTGCGAACTTGCGACTTGAAAATGGTTAAGTGTAGTTACTTGAAATTCTGAACTTGTGACTTGAAAATGATTAAGTGTAGTCACTTGAAATGTGTACTAATAACTTGAAAATAATAAAGTATAGTTACTTGAAAATGATTAAGTATAGTGACTTGAAATATGAATTAGTTAATTGAAAATAGTTAACTGTGGTGATTTGAAATGTGTACTAGTGATTTGAAAATATTTTAAGTGTAGTGACTTGCAATGTGAATTAGTTATTTGAAGATGGTTGTGTAGTGACTTGAAGTGTGTAATAGTGACTTGAAAATGGTCAAGTGTAGTTACTTGAAATGTGAATTAGTTACTTGAAAATGGTGAAGTATAGTAACATAAAATTATAATATCAACCTCACTCTTCTATTTCATGTTCAATTAATGTAAGAGAATAACAAGATTTTTATTGAAATAGATCTTTCTGTTGTTTTACTACATTGTTGTCAATACTCTTCTTGTATTGCCTTTTTCCTATTTCAACTCTAATCTTGTCATTTATCTTCTGTGTATTTTGTGGTAGCATCAAGCAATTTAGTACAAGTGGTCTCTTGTGGTGGAGAGGTCTTGATCGACTGTTGGAAGTTAAAGGATTTGTTAAATGATGGCCGTCCATCCCAGGAAGACAACCAAGATGATGAAAGTGATGATGACTCTGACGACGTGAATGAAAGTGATTCTAATCTTGATAACGTGGATGAAAGTAATTCTGACCTTGATGGTTGGTAGTTTTATTGAAGATTCAAGTTTGAAATATTTTGTTTTGGACCATTTAAGAATCATACATTATTGATGTGGATGTTTTGAATTATGTTTTTTTGTTAGCTGTAATGATTTACATTAGACTTGTATTGAATGATGTTTTTGAGAATTATTGAAGTTTTGAATATATTTTTGATTAATTGTGAAATGTTTTTAGTAATTTACATTATTATTTGAATATTTTCATAGGGATGTACATGCTAAATATTCATGAAAATTTTCTTGAAAAAAATTGTTCTTGCTGATTTACTTGGGGCATTTTATACGAATTTTCTTGCAAAATAGTTCGTGGAGAATAATTTGTGAATTTTTTCGTGGAAATCCGCAGGTAAAATCTCATTTTAATGAAATTTTATCAAATAACTCATGCAAAATTTTGATAGTTAAACATAAATAAATCCGCAAATAACGTACTTGCGGATTTATTTCCGCAGCTAAATTACCTAGGGATTTACTTGGGAATCTTCTCGGGGAATAATTTATGAATTTTTTCATAAAAATCTGCAGGTAAAATCCTTTTTATGAAATTTTACCAAAAAATTCATGCAAAATTTTGATAGTTAATCGCAAATAAATCCGCAAATAACATACCTGTAAATTTAATTTTGCAGCTAAATTACCTAGGGATTTTATAAATCCCTAGGTAATAATTACCTACGAAGGTATTTTCTTTGAATCTAATTGGTAAGAAAATCTGCAGGTAATCAAATACTTGGGGATTTAATCACATTATCCCTATGAAAATCCCCAGGTAATAAGCATTTTTCTTGTAGTGAGTCATGAGTCTGATAATTCTTCTCATGCACCTTCAACTGTCTAGAGGCATATGCTATCACCTTGCTATGCTACATCAAGATGCACCCAAGCCCCATACGGGATGCATCACAATAGACCACGAATCCATCAGTGCCTTCAGGCAAAGTCAATACCGAAGCCGAAGTTAGCTTATCCTTCAGCTTCTCAAAACTACCTTCACAAGCATCAAACTACAATAACTTCACCTTCTTCTGAGTCAACTTAGTCAATGGGGCAGCTATAGTTGAAAAACACTCCACAAACCTCCAGTAGTAACCAGCTAAACCCAAGAAGCTCCGAAGATCGATTGGAGTCGTGGGTCTAGGCCACCTCTTAACTACTATAACTTTTTGCAGATCCATCATGATCCCTTTACTAGAAATAACATGACCCCAAAAAGAGACAGCGTTCAACCAAAATTCATATTTTAAAAATTTGGTATACAACCGTTGCTTCTTCAGGGTCTGCAATACAATGCGGAGGTGATCGACATGATCCACCTCACTCTTAGAGTACACCAGAATATCATCTATGAACACAATGACAAAAAAATCCAGAAACTGCTGGAAGACTCTATTCATTAAATCCATGAATACTGTCGGGGTATTGGTCAACCCTAAAGTCATAACTAGGAACTCAAAATTCCCATACTGAGTATGAAAATTAGTCTTAAGGATATTAACCTCCCTAATATTTAGTTGATGATACCCATACCGAGGATCAATCTTGGAGAAAAACATAGCACTCTGAAGCTGGTCAAATAAATCATCCTTGGAAAAGGGTACTTATTATTTACCGTCATCTTATTCAGTTGTCAGTAATCAATACACATCCTAAGTGAACCATCCTTCTTATGCATTAATAACATCGGTGCAACCCACAAAGACACACTAGGACTGATGAAACCCTTATCTAAAAGATCCTTTAAATGCTCTTTAATCTCCTTCAACTCTGTTGGAGTCATTCTATAAGGGGGAATGGAAAGAGGATGAATGTCCAAAACAAGATCAATTCCAAAATCAATATCCCTATCGGGAGGAACACCATAAAGGTCTTCAGGGAAGACCTCAGGAAATTCATTCACCATTGGGATGGAATGCAGAAAAGGACCCTCTAAATTAGAATTTTTAACCCAGACCAGATGATAGAGATACCCCTTTGAGATTAATCTCCGAGATATAAGATACGATATGAAGTTCTCCTTAGGAAATAGGGGAACACTATCCCACTCAATAATCAGCTCATTAGGGAATTTAGAGATAACCTTATGGGTTCGACAATCTAAAGAACAATAGCATGAGTACAACCAATCCATCCCCAATACAATATCAAAATCAACCATGTCTAGTTCAAACAGACCCACTAGAGTCTCTTGACTACCCACAGACACCACACAACCCCTATAGACTTTTCTAGTAACCATAGATTACCCATCGAGGTAAAAATAAAAAAAGTATCCGACATGCACTCGGATGAAACCAAAATGCATAACTACACTCCTAACGGGTAGTGAGAGCATAGAGTCGGTTCCGACCAGTGTCGGAGCTAGATGGTGCACCCTTTGATGTAAGAGCTGAAGCAGAGGCAATAGGAACCTTGTTTTCCCTAGAAACAACCTTACTAATAGAATAGTTTCTAATCATCCTCCCTAGGTAATCACAGTTGAAACACTTATCATTTTATTTATCACAGTAACCCCGATACAATTAACCATAAAAATCTGTAGAAAGGATAGGATGGAGCTGATTAGGCCTCACTAGCCTAAGATTGGACACCCCGTGCTCTATAATTGTCTCTACTCTTAGAATATTTATCACTGAACGGCTTTGGGTAGGGATCACTAGTCGATGAGTAAGACCACAAATTACCCCACCTCTTCTTCGACCACTTTTCACCATCCCTATCACCCTATTGTTAACTACCGCCCTGATCAGAAAATCTAAACTTCTTATTCTGCCTCTCTTTAATTTTAGTTTGCTTATTCTTCTCTTCCTCGACCTTCTGCATGTACACAACCAACTTGGATATGTCTATATTCCTATTCAACAAGGCAACCTTACTCTCCAAAATCAAGTCTCAAAATAACTCTAAAGTGAACTTCCTTATTCTAGCCCTCATGTTAGAAACCAATTCCAGAGCATATCGAGACAACTGGTAAAACTTCAAGGCATACTCCTTGACTGACATCTTGCCCTGCTTTAGGTTAACAAACACTTCTGTATTTGCCTCTCTCAACTCTTGAGGAAAGAAGCGGTCCAGAAAAGTACTAGAGAAATCATCCTACAAGATTGACTCAGCATCGCCACCCCTTGACTTCTCTCATTCCTCATACCATTGGTATGCTATATCTTTCAGTTGGTAGGTAGAAAAATCCACACTCTTCACGTTAGTAGCATGCACAATGCGAAAGATTTTTTTCATCTTATCAATAAAAACTTGAGGATCCTCCTCAACCTTAAAACTAGTAAACACAGGAGTTTTCAGCCTCATAAACTAGCAACCCTTGTGGCCTCAAAAGATGGAGTAATAGAAGCACCAGCTTAGCTTAAAAAGCTACAAACTATGCCAACATATGGATAGACTGATGAAACTTAGCATTCATCACATCTACCTGAGGAGCCTGAGGAAGGCTGGAAGGGACCAGTAGAACTCCAGAAGGACAAATCAGGAACTGGACCCCTAGACCAAGTCTGGACCTCATAAGAAGAGTGTGTCCCATTAGCGTTGTCCCCAAGTGAGATAAAGGAGTTTCCAAAAGCTTCAGATAGTCGAGGAGGCATAATTTGAAAGGCAAAGAAATAAAATTAGAGGAAATTTAGGACCTTAGACTCTATATCTTGAAAACATAACACAAGAAAGCGAAACATTCCTAAATACCTCGTAGTCTCTCCCTTATGAGTATGGTGCGCTACATACCCTTAAAAGAGGCTACTCGACACGGCTGTATGGACTCCTAATTGACCATGAACCTAGGGCTCTGATACCAAACTGACATGGCCTACACCAGGGCCTAGTCATGTTGGGCATCTCAAGTCCAACCAAGACCAGAGATTACCCCCAATACCTGACCGTAACTGCCTTGCACCCTATGTCGGATAAATTCTAAACATATAACAAGATAAAATAATAATAATTCAAGAACATTAAATCAAGTCTATAATCATAATCCAATAACCTCAATCAAATATCCAACCAGTGCCAACCCCAATGCCAATACCAATACCAAGGCTGACACAAATACCAACACCGTCTATGCCAATAGTGGTCCGACAAAGTCTCTAACAGAATAAAGTAACATCTGGTCGGGTCATGTCCCAGATCATAGCCAAAAAAAATACAAAAACAAAATATACTGAAAAAAGTCCACAACATGAAATGGAGTTTTCCGGAGAATAGAAGATCACCACTTTAATATGACTCAGAGATATCCTCGAATCCAAGCCACTGAGCAGGAGGAATGGTAGTATGGCCAATTCCACCATCGCGTGGGGATACAGCGCCCGAAGATAGATAGCAGAATAAACACTAGCATGTACTCAGGGATAAACATAAAATAATACTATTACTCAAAACAAATCAAATAACCATATGAAATAACACATATACATATATATATATTATGTCGGGATAGAAAACCAGGTTTAGCATATATTTAAAACCTTAACCTAGGTTGTGTTGCTCTGTCGTCTTAAATATCCACCCATGGGCTATATGGGTTCAACTCCCCCTACTTAAAGGGCCCCGGTGTATGTTAGATTCATAAACAAGAGAAAAAACCTGAGATGAATAGTAAATCTCCAAAAATATAAAGCGTAACATCATCCACACGGTTACCATGACCTAACCTCACATCGGTAAACATGAGTTTCCAGTATTAGTCCCCGTGGGACCTCTACCTTCCATAGCTTTGCTAATATAACCCTCTTTAAGCCCATATTAAAAGCCATTACACATTTCAATAATTTAGCAAGGAGCCTTTTGTTTAGGCATTAACCGTTGGTATCGTCATACCAAAATTAGAGCTTATGATGCTATCCTTTTATGCCATACCAAAACCATTAAACTAAGTTGACTCCAAAGTTTCCAATTAAACTAAAACAATGGCCACCAAGGCCATTCCAAACTATTTAAAATCAAACAGACCAATTCAGGTTCCATTACTATTTATGCAATGCAAAGATATCAAGAGTAGTCAAGCAATGTGACAAAATCCTTCTCATTGGCATTTTAACAAACAAGTTGAGGACACATAAGTTTCAAAATCATATCCAAGTAATTTTGGGAATTCATAATACCCCAAAATCTATTTACCATTAACATGCATCCTACAATGTCAAAATCATACTAAAAGCATGAAATAAAATATAATTAAACCATGAGAACCATTATTCAACCATGATCATCCAAAACCCCCAACCATTTTTTCAAACCATAAAAATATCATGAAAATCATGCATTAAAACATATGCTCTTTGTAAAATAACAATGAGGGAGGAGTAACTTGCCTTAGACACCAAAAGATGAAGAGAAACCACCCTTGAAAGCCTTAATTAATTATCTTGATGAAACACTAATGTTTTTCTTGAAAGAGAGTTTGAGAGAGATTTTATGAGTGTATGATTGGGAATAATAGGTTAATGAATTCCCAAATGGTGTTTTATGCTGTGGTGTCAAAGGGAGTTAACAAGAAAAATGTCCGGAATGCCTCCAACTTAAAATTGTAAAAATACCGCAGGCGGTTTCGAGTCGATCCCGTGACTTGTGACCACAATATACGACTCGTACCATTGAGTCATCACCAAGACAGTGAGTTGGAAGCTCATACACTTTCCACCGTACAATTCCCTAACCCTACTCATTACCAAACCATACGACTCATATGGCCTAGTCGTACAAAAGACAAAATCCAAAGGGATTGACACTGGACAACATATGATTCAACTATAATACTCATACCCTATCCTCATGGATCTTAGTGAGCCACTCGTATTCAGAGCCAAGTTAAGTGATTAAGTTACTGATTTAATTAAGGGACCAACTAAACAAACCATCACCACCCCTAACGATCCATACCACCAAAATGTAACCATAACAGAAACCCAACGACCATCCACTGGACTCCTTGCGACTATGGTCACCTGAACTATACCCACACCATACGACTCGTATGGTGAGTCGTTACTAAAACAGTGAGTCCAAAACTTAGGACATTTCCAAAGGCCAACAACCTAGGTGTTTCAGTTATAAATAGTAAATCATGTCAATTGTTAGTTCATAGATCTGAACATTCAGATATTCATGATAATACGGTAATTGAATCAGATAATATTGAGTTTTTAAACACATTTATCCATATAAAACTAGACATGAGCTGTCTATTGAAAGGTCTAAATTACCAAGGGATTAACCGAAGGAGAATATACTTAATAAAAAGAATTTAATGCATAGTAAATGACAAAGAACGTCAACTTTCTTTGGATCAAATTCATAATATTTCTTCTTAAAAATGATTCTCAAACATTTAAAGAAGCAATGTCGTCTGCGACTTATCCTTTCAAAAAGAGGCAGTTAATAGTAAGATTAATTTAGCCTTGAACAAACATACTTGAGAGTTGGTTGATCTTCCTTCAGAAAATAAATCTTTATGTTCTAAATGAATCTTCAAAAAGAAAATGAAAGTTGATGGTACTATTGACCAATACAAGGCAAGACTTATTGTGAAAGACTTTAGATAAAAAGAAGACCTTGATTATTTTGACACATATTCGCCAATAATAAGAATAACATTCTATTAGCTTTGTATAAAATCTTGAAATCCATCAAATGGGTGTGAAAATAGTTTTCTTCAATAGAGATTTGAAGAAAGAAACTTACATAGAATAATCTGAAGGTTTTGTGGTTCCTAATAAAGAAAAAAAGTGTGCAAGCTTGTAAAGTCACTTTATGAACTAAAGTAAACACCCAAATAGTGGCATGCAAATTTTGATCAAATCATATTGACAAATAGATTAAATATAAATTTATGTGATAAATGTGTTTACATTAAAGGCACTCCAAATCATGAAATCATTGTTTGTTTGTATGTGGATGTCATGTAAATCATCGGTAGAGATATTCTAATATAAATGTGATGAGAATGCTAGAAAGTAAATTTGATATGAAAGATCTTAGAGTTGCTGATATGACTTAGAGATAAGAACTCATAGAACACCACAAGACATAGCTGTCATAGTCCTAATACATTGAAAAGGTACTTGACAAGTTCAGGTATTAGGATTTCAATATTGTCAAGATACTATTGGATATGAGTTTTTCACTTCAAAATGATGAAGGTGAAACTGACTCACAGTTGGAGTACACAAGATTGTTGGAAATTTTAATGTATGTCATGAATTGTACGTGACCAGATATAGCTTGTGCTATTAGTAAATTGAGTTGGTATATGAGTAATCCCAATCAAACTCATTGGATGGTAATGAAAAAGGTTCTGAGATATCTAAAACATACTCAAGACTACGATTTGCAATTTAATAAATATCTAGCGATAATTGAAGAATATAGTGATGCAAATTGAATCACCAGATCAAATAAAATAAAATACATGAGTGTATTTATTCTTGGTGGAGGAACAGTCTCTTGGAAATCATCCAAACAGACATGTATTGCCCACTCTATAGTGAAATTTGAATTTATTACGTTTGATAAAGCTGGTGAAGAAACTGAATGGCTCAAAAATTTCTTGAAAGATATTTCTTATTGGCTCAAACTTGTGGCACCAGTATGCATACACTCTGATAACCAAGTTGTGATAGATAGGCTAGGAGCATGATGTATTATGATAAATCTCTTTATATAATACAGAGATATTACCTTGGAAAACTACTCTCTAGTGAAATTATCATGATTGACTCTGTGGAATCAAAGAACAATGTGTCGGGTCCACTTACAAAAAGCTTAAATAGAGAGGGAGTTAAGAGATCATCGAAGAAAATGAATTTACGGTCTAGTACAAATCATCACAGTGGTAACTCTACCTAATAGACTGGAGATTTCAAGAGCTAGATTCAAGGAGATCAAACAAAGTTGTGACTAATGATTCAACATTGTTAATTAACTCAATCCATTCTTATGATGAAGACAATGTTCTGAAAATAAGGATAAGGTTTATAGATTGAAATTTTTTAATGGTTTCTAAGTTTGACAGGTATGAAAAAATAGTTCGATCTATAGGATTAAATATTTAAGAATCACCTATGTGAGGGTGAAGTGAAAACCGCTTAAAAAGAAATAATAATAAAGGTCTGTTCTCTAAGCTCTCGTGAAATCAAGTAGTGTTCATGGCTAAAACCAACAAAACCATGAGAATCATAAATGGTAAAAGGTTGTTTATGTGACTTGTTTTGTCTTGGTGTACACAAAGGGTTGACGGATCAAAGATATTACATTTATTGATTGACCGAGTGCATCCAATAAAAGTTCGCAGCAGAAAGTTTAAAGAAAGACCTACTTATCCAAGCACAATTAGTCTTTGCTTATAGATCACACACTTGTCCATAAATATTTTTTGATAAAATGGCCATTTCCCATTCATATGAAAAATTGTTGGGTTCAAAGTGAAATGTGAAAGAAAAATAGAGGGAAAAATGAATAGAGGAAAAAAAGAGTGAATTGTGGTGTAACTTTATAAAAGAGTGTTTATCCCACATTGATGAGAGAAAGAAGTATTTTTGTGCTTATGTATGGAAGAACTCCTCTTTTTTGTTAGTGAGGTAAGAAGAAAGCAAGTCTTGTGCTTGTCAAATAATCAATCGAAAGATTATCTTTTTGGACAAAATTTATTTGAAACTTAAGAGAATGATTGTTTAATCCTAAAAATTCAATGCAAAATTATTCTTTATTTGCTGATGCACATAAGCATGTGTGGACGCATGTCACAACGCACCTCAAAGGGACGCAATCCTTCGAGGCACTATTTAAAAATAAAATATGGATCTGCAGACGCAATGGCAATCTACAGGGGCAAATGCCTGCGCAGTTCAAAGTCAACTTTCTTTTTTTTTTTTACAAAAGTTGACCTGCGGTCGCAGGTGGCCCATCTACGGATGTAGGTATGCCCGATGATTCAAAATAGTGTAATTTTTTATAGAACCATTGCTTTATTTTTAAAGCACCACCTTTTGGTAATAAATACTTGATTTTTCTCTCAGGTATACGAAAACTTTGAAGTAAAAAATATCTACTTCTTTCTAAAAACTCAAATGTGATTTGCAAATCACTGAGTTCATTCATAGTTCGACATAGTTTGAGGTACTGCTTTTATGACGAAGTGATTCGTATTATCCTGGCAGGGTATATTCCATAACTTTGGATACTTGAGGAAAATAATTTCCTTAAGTACTCACTGTAAATTCAGTGGACTTGAATGTTTCAATCTTCATCTCCTTCTAATTGTTTGATTTTGCTATTTTTTAGACAATAGTTTGAATTTCATTAATGGTTGTTAATAAGTTGGGTTGAACTTATTGGTAAATTTTAAAGTTGTGAATACAGAGTTACAACTTCATTTGATTGTTCATACTTTAGTTTGATTATGTGCTTGAAATTCTTGTTGTAAAATATAGATTTTACTAAATCCAAAAAATAATAATTTACATGAGATTTTTTAATCTACTTTTAAGCACATATATAGTTTGACTTTAGGCTTCATATTTTGCTTAAAACTTAGATCGAGACAACTAAAATAAAATTCCAACGTTTTACTTAGTTTTTTCAAAAGAATTCCTCAAAAGTTGATAAATGGATGACAAAAATCAGGTTAAAAACAGACTATACTTTATCCTCCTACCTTAAACACGTGAAATGCAAAATAATATAAGAAACAGACAAAATATCCATACTTAAAGTCAATTAAGTAATGAAAAAATGACTTTTCTTAGGAAAAAGGAAGAAAATAATTGAAATGCATGAGATATAACATGTTATTGTATGGGCTCAGCTTAAAAATAAGACCTTGACGAATTTCTGGAATAGGGATGTGGAAAAATACTAGTGCAGGATGCATCACTGGGAGTAGAGGAATCTCCACTGATTGATCAGCAAACTTCAATTAAAAGATTATTGAAAATTGATATCAAATCAATAAGGCATATTGTTAAAATGCTGACACCTAAATAAACCTTCGAGGCTCTAACTAAATCTGTGTCACTCTACAATAAAAGAGACACATAGACCAAACATTAGAATGTATTTTCTAAGAATCTAATTTGTATATCAATTGTGTCATTTTAAAAAAAAATTGAAAATATTGAGATATTCTACAAAAAGAGTTATGATTTTAAAATATTACGAACATTGTCGAAGGAAATTTATTTACTAAATATTTTACCTTGACAAATTTTCTCAATCATTTTTTTGCGTGTTTTCTGTAGAAACAAACAAAATTTGAAGGTCGTACAAGGTGTACGATAGAGTATGGGTATATAGTTATGACTATATTTTAAGTATTACAATGGATAACAATAATCAAATTTTTAGTTAAAATAAGTGATAAAGAATATATGCTCCAATATCTTTGAATAAAATCTTTTCACACACTTTTAATTAAGGTAGTATCTTCGTCAAACCGAACACACACATAATTTGAAAAAATATTCGTGAACACTTTATATATGTAGTGCTCCAAAAATGTAAATTGAATCATTTTAAGTTATGATTTAGGAAGAGAAATTAGTCAGGGTCTGTCGTAAAAAAATGAATTTCTATTAATATGATTAAGTCATGATGAAACGGAATAGCTTTTTTTTTTCCTTCTTCAAAAGCTTAAGTTACTTGGACTGATGTTGGTGGTTTTGAAACGGGATATTAGGATCTAAAGATTTTTTGGGTAATTTAGTAAAGAACCTGATAAAGGCAGTGATTATTTAAAGCAATATTAGAGCTTTGGTTAGAAGTAAAACAAATGATCATCCTATGAATTAATAACTAATTGATCAGCTTGCTAGTTAAATCATTAAGTGTGAAACCCCTTCCATGGTCCCCGTAATGACAATTATTCCTTATTATACTATAAAGTATTTCCAAAATACTATTCACATACCTTATATGATTATTTAGTGCCTCTTTTCAAAAGGCATGAATACAAATAAAAAATATTACCGGAATAACTCAACACACTCTTAACACCCAACCAAAAATTAAGAAAGATATTTTTATGAGTTTAACTATTGTAGAAGCAAAAAAATAGAATAATATACATTTTGTTATTTTCTTTGTTCACTTTTATTTATTCACTTTAAATTTTGCACATTTCTTAGAAAAAAATGTTGATATGAATATTTTACCGAAATAACAATAGTAATTGAGGTTAAGTATTAGTGTTGAGGAACGAAAGTAAAGAAACGAAAAAAGAAGGGAAAGTTAGTTAAAGTGTCAAGAAGTTAGTTACATTGTTGAAGTCAGTTAGTTAGTTGACACCACACTATTAAGTTATCATCTACTCTTTATATAGTCAACTATGTACTACTAACAGTAACATGATTTTTGAATACATCAATACAGCTCAAAGACTTACTCTTCTTGCTTCTCTCTTCTTCTCTGTTTCTAAGATAGTTGATCTTCTACTATCTTTTCCCTCATTTCTCTGCTTACAATGATTCATTATTAGTGTGAGTTACTTCATTATTCTTCATGGTATTAGAGCCTGCTGACTTGAATCAGTGCTCTTGTCGATCCTTCAATTTCTGAGTTGAATTTTCTGATTTTCATCTGCACATTCAAGTATTTCTGAATTCTGGTAGTTTCTTAAAATTACTCTAAAAGAAAGTAAATTCTTGACCAATTGAGTTGATCTGAAAAGAACTCCACTCAATTGAAGATGACTACTAGTGTACATAAAATTGGATTAGTTTTCAACAATAGTGGATCAATCCCACAACTACTGCAACCTCTATTAGATTACAACCACCTGTTCTTGTGTGTTGCAGATGTATCAGGTACTTCTATTATGTATTTTCCATTAAGTGGGTATGAGAACTATGTTATATGGAGTAAGGCTGTTTGAATTGCACTACTAGGGCATAACAAATTTGGTATAGTTGATGGATCTTGTAAGAAAGAAAACTTGTCTACTAACTTGGGAAGCTAATGGGAAATAGTCAATGCTACAGTATTTTCTTGATCTCGACTTCATATTCTTCATGGATAGATCTTAGGGAAAGATTTGATAAAATAGAGGGTTCAAGAACTTATAATTTGCATCAAGAAATTGCAACCATGACTTAGGGAGTTCAAACTGTGTCTGTATATTTCACTACGTTGAAAGATTTATGGGATGAGTTTGAATCTTTAGTTTCATCTCCTGCTTGTAACTGTGAAAAAACAAGAGATTTCTTGGATTATCTAAAAAGACAAAAGTTGTATCAGTTTCTAATAGGCTTAAATGACATATACTCCCAAGTAAGAAGTCAAATCTTATTGATGGTACCACTACCAACTGTCAACATGACCTACTCTATGATCATGAGTGATGAGAATAAAAAAATTATGGCTCAGCCTGTGTATGCCACATGTCTTCTTGGTGTTTCTCCTAATGTAGATGATGTAGTTTCCATGTACTTTAAGACTAGCTATCAAGTTTGTAGTTATCAAGGTAACTATCAAAAGAGGAAGAAAAACTATGTGTCAACCTATAATACTAGTGTTGTGTGAGATCATTGCAGAATAAAAGGTCATTATAAGATAGATTGCTACAAACTTATTGGTTACCTTCCTGGACATCCTAAGCATGGAGAGCACAAGATTCAGAATGAAGCTAGGACTGGTTATGATCACAAGTACAAGCATAGGAAAATTGTTTCTAGTGCTCACAATATTGTGGCTAAGGATTGGGATCAGCATCACCAAAATCAAAGTGTTGAACTGGTATCTTTGCCCCTAAGATTCACACCTGAGCAATATACTCAGATATGAAAAATATTGGAGAAACACAATCAAATGACATCATCTATGCCATCTGCTAATGCAACAAATATGTCAGGTATTGGTAGTGCCTTAATAGTCTGCAACAATCCACCTGAGCGGATTATTGACACAGGTGCTATAAACCATATTACTACAAATATTGATTTTCTAAACAAAGATTCAATATTTCAAGGATTGAATCCAAAAGGAGTAATACTACCCAATGGTTGTGTCACTAGTGACACACACTAGGTTAGTAATATTTCTGAAAATAGTACTATCCAGAATGTTTTTCATCTACCTCAATTTAAATACAATCTATTATCAGTCTCAAAGGCTACTAATCAACTTAACTGTTTAGCTATATTCTTCCCTATATTTTGTGTGTTTCAGGATCTTTAGAGTGGGAAGGTGACAGAAATTGGTAGAGAGAAAAATGGACTATACTTCTTATTGAGACAAAGGCTTCCAGGACATAGAAAAATAGCAGGTTGTGTGTTCAATTCCTATAATACAAATAAATATGACCTAAGACTTCGGCATAAGAGGCTTGGACATGTTTCTTTTAGGATACTATCTCACGTGTTTCCTATTTCAAAAAATCATGTAGATGACAATATAAATAAGTGTGAAGTCTGTCCATTTGCTAAACAAACTAGGCTAGCCTTTCCTTCTAGCAGCACATCTAGTTTAAAGCTGTTGACTTAGTGCCTATGGATCTCTGGGGTCCTTATATGGTTCCTACTTAAGACGGACAGAGGTCCTTCTTAACTATTGTGAATGATTTTACTAGAATTACATGGGTGTTTTTTACTCAAGACGAAAACTGATGTCATTGTTGTTCGTAAGCATTTTCTGTCTTATATTAAAAATCAATTTGATACTTGTGTAAAAGTGATTAGAACTGATAATGGTACTGAATTTGTCAATCATATGCATACTGAACTCATTGCAAATCTAGGCATAACTCATCAAATTTCTTGCTCATATATACTTTAGCAAAATGGTGTAGCTGAGAGAAAGCATAGGCATTTGCTAGAAATAACAAGAACTATTTGGTTCCAATCTAATTAGATTTAAATTTTTGGGGACATTGTTTGAAAGCTACTAAATATCTAATAAACAGGCTTCTTTTTCCTGTATTAGGATATATCACACCTTATGAAAAAATATACAACAAGAAACCTGCACTAGATCATCTGAAGTCTTAGGTTTTTCGTGTTTTTCTAAGGTAGTACATAAATTGGATAAACTTAAGGCTAGATTAAGAAAAGTTGTTCACATAGGCTATTTATAAATAAAGAAAGGCTACAACCTTTATGATCTTATTGACAAGATATTCATTGTTAATAGAGAAGTCATTTTCTTAAAAGATACATTTCCATTCATGGATACTATGAATCAAACCATACAATCTTTATTTCCTACATATGACTTGACAGTAGGGAGTAGTGATGAGTTAGCTACTGATATGACAAGATTTAAGCCTGGTTCACACTCAGAAGCACCTGCTAATAACAACTCACAACCATAATCAACTAACAAGAATGACTTTCAATCATAATCACACACGGAACAACTAAAAAATACAACTAATGCTACTCTAGTCCAGTCAACTTAACTGTAGTTCCCAATGCATCAATTCCTACTGCAACAAGCTACTACACAAGAAGAATAACCAGACAAGCAGCTATAAATTTTCCTCAACAAGCTACTACACAAGCTAGAACACACCCTGATCAAAGAAAATCCACCAGGGGCACACAACCACCTGGATGGATGAAAGACTGTGTCATTAACTAAAAATGACAACATCTTATATCCTCTCTCAAACTATGTTTCTTATGCTATTCTATCTGACAAGTATCAATGTTACTTATCTAACTTCTCTAACCTTTTTGAACCAACAACTTATGCAGAGCAGTTAAAGATCCTAGATGGGTAGATTTTATGTAATCTGAGATAGATGCTCTTGAAAACAACAGTACTTGGAAGGTGATTACTCTTCCTGAAGGCAATCATCGTATATGGTGCAAATCAATTTACAAAATCAAGTATAAAGTTTTAGGATAAATAAAAAAGATTTAAGGAAAGGTTGATAGCAAAAGGGTTCAGTCAAAAAAAAGGGATAGACTATCAAGAAACCTTTAGTCCAGTGGTGAAAAAGTTTACTCTTAAGAATGTCTTGGCTATTAAAGCATCTAGAAATTAACATATCCATCAAATGAATGTATATAATGCCTTTTTACATGGTAATTTCGAAGATGATATATGTATGGAACTTTCACAAGGTTTTAAAAGTCAGGGGGAGAGACAGGTGTGCAGACTTTCAAAATCCTTGTATGAATTAAAGCTAGCACCAAGATAATGGAATGAAAAACTACATCAATCCTTGATTAAATGTAACTTCACACAGAGTCAGTATGATCATTCTCTATACAGAAAGAGACAAATGAAGAAATAATTATTGTACAAGTTTATATAGATGACATACTAGTAACTGGTAGCAGACTTGATCGGATAAGTAAAACCAAAGAAACTCTTCACAAAATTTGTAAGATGAAGGATCTTGGAGAAGTAAAGTACTTCTTAGGAATTGAATTTGCTAGGTCTAAACAAGGAATTTTGATGCATCAAAGGAAGTATGCACCAAAGGAAGTATGCACTGGAATCAATCTCAGAAACAAATCTTTGTATTGTTAAACCAGAACCTACTCCACAAGATACTATAGATAAATTGACAACTATAGAATATGATCAACATACTTCAAATGATTCAAGGTCAAAAGATAAAGTACTAGTTGATCAAGGGATATACCAAAGGATAATAGGGAAATTGTTATACCTTACAGTATAAAGCCCAGACATAACATACAGTGTGTAGACCTTGAGTCAGTTATTTTAGTGTCCAAAATAGTCTCACATGAATGCAACACTTATAATCATCAAATATATAAAAAGAAAACCAGGAAAAGGTCTTCTCATGTCTAGCTCAAAAGAAAATGTTCTTACAGCTCATTGTGACGCAGATTGGGTTGTATATGATTTCTCTAAGAAGTCTATTATAGGATTTACTATTAAACTAGGTGAATCTCTAATTTCTTTAAAGTCAAAGAAATAATTAACTATTTCTAGGAGTTCAGCTAAATCAGAGTATAGAAACCTTGCTTCAACAGTTTCAGAACATACATGGCTAGTTGGTTTGATAAAGGATATAGGTGTTAAACTACAAATACCTATGACCATATTCAGTGACATCAAAATAACCTTGCAAATAGCTGCAAATTCTGTCTACCATGAAAGGACTAAACATAGAGAAATAGATTGCTATTTTGTGAGGTAAAAGATCCAACAAAAGCTGATCAAGACTGAATATATGTTCACTCATGACCAACCTGCAGATGTTTTCACTAAAGTCTTAACCAAGGTTCAACATGAATACTTAAAGTCCAAACTTGGCCTTGTCAATCATTTTGCAATGCCAATTTTGAGGAGGGGTGTTGAGGAATGGAAGTAAAGAAAGAAAAAAAGAGGGAAAGTTAGTTAAAGTGTTAAGAAGTTAGTTACATTATTGAAGTCGGTTAGTTAGTTGACACCACACTGTTAAGCCATCATCTACTCTATATATAGCCGACTATGTACTACTAGTAATAACATGATTTTTGAATATATCAATACAACTCAATGAGTTACTCTTCTTTCTTCTCTCTTCTTCTCTATTTCTAAGATATTTGATCTTCTCCTATATCTTCCCTCATTTCTTTCGTATAATTATTCTCTTTTAGTGTGTAATCTTGGGTGAATTTATGCATTCTAACGCTACTATTATAGTTTATTTAGCCTTGTTTTGAGGATGATTCTCATTCTATATGTGCTGATAATGATATAAATGAGAATTTATGTATCCAAATATGTATTTACAATGTTTAATAGTGGTTTAACATGATTTTTAATTCAATTTGAACATTTAGAGTTCAACCGAGAAAACTAGTGTAACTAGCTTGAGCTAGGTGTTTTTCTAGTCTCTTGTGTTGGGTTCTAATGTGTTTTAAAGAGTTACTAAGGTTTTTATTATGTATTTATATGTAAAACAACTTATTTATAATGTTCAAGGGTCAATTGTATCAAGAAAAGAGTGAAAACAATGAGTTAAAGCTCAATGTGAATTTATCCTATGCTTAGCTCATGTTACTAGTTCATCAGTGAGGATGTTGTGTTGTTTTGAGCTCTTAATTTATGTTTGAATGATTTAGGATGATTTGTGAATGGATTATGATGATATATGAAGGATATACAAGATTCAAATCAAGTGGAAACAACTCAAAAAGGCTCGTAAATGACCACAGAAGCACAAGACGCAAGCTGGACGCAATTTGGACCCCTAAAAAGTATGGGGCGCTTATAAACTATACAGGTGTCCAATGGATGAGTTCAAAACCTTACAAGATTCAGAAGAGGCCCAAGTTTTGACCATCTAGCGTGTGTAGCTTATATTGGAGTTTAAGGTGGCCACGTGACGCGCTGAAATCGCGAACAACTGCTGGAATTTGACAGATTTTTTGACAATTGTGAATTTGCATGTCTCTGCGTCGCGCCGATGCCCAAAATCAGGAAACTTTTGCCCAGCTGAAGGAAAAATAGTGTGTAAACCTAATGTAACTTGGGTTATAACTTTTCTACTATAAATATAACATCCTAAAAATGTTTTAAACATCTTGGGACCTCTTGGAAACCCTAGATCAACATGAAACATCATTGTAGGCTACCACAACTTCTTTTTAGGTTTTATTATTCTTTAATTTAGTTTTTTTATGGTTTGTATCATCATTCTAAGGGATTGGATGATGAATATTTCCATTCAAGGTTAAACCCTCTTTCTAGGGTTAAAGCCAAGAACATGATTACTATTGTTTTGGATTAATTTCGATTAATTTTTGCTTATTATATTTGATTATTTGTTTATTCTTATTTTAATTATTTTAAGGATTCGCGACCCTTAGAATACATATATTGTCAACCTTTTGATCTCGGGAGAGGGAATAGAGATATAGAACATTGGAATAAATAAAGTTTGGGTTCTTATTCTTTTATAAAATAAAGAATTAAACTTAGCGTCTAGGACAGGGATGTAGTTAGATGGCTTACTCAATTCATATGTAGGATGATAGCTTTAAAGAACTTAATTGGATTATTACATCCCCGCTCAATGATGTAGTTGTAATATCCATATTAGCTAAATGATTATAGGTTGGAAAATCATGATCATGCAATTAACCCTACTAATCAACAACCAAGATAAGCAAGTTAACGAATGAAATTCAATAACATAGTATGATTTTTTGAACTACTTTAACCCTGGGCGTTTCTCCATTGATTGTTCCAAGAATTTATTTTTATTCATAATTTATTTTATTTTAAATTTATAAAATTACAAACTCTCTTTTTGTTTATTTTTTCTCAATTAGTTAGACTAAAATTAGATAGGCGGCGAACACAAGTCCCTGAGAGATCGATACTTGGACTTCCTTGAAGCCACTTTACTACTTGATAAGATCACGTACACTTGCGTGTGCGCTTGGGAGCTGTCAAGTTTTTGGCACTGTTGCCGAAGACTTGTAACTAGACAACTATCTTATTTTTAATTTTTCTATATTGAGTTGTAAATAGTTTTTGTTTAGTTTATTTTTATTTCTTTTTTTATCACACTTCTTGATATGTCAGCCTGGGATAGATGGTTTTCAAGTGATGATGATTCTTGTTATTTCTGTAGGGGACCACATCAAGCGGTTTACTGTCCAGATTTTGATGGAAGTGCATGGACAGGACCTTCACAATATGATGTGGATAATTCGAGGAAGTCTGAGTACTCAAAAACTGATATTATGGAAATTATGATGGAGCCACTGCCACTATGTCTATAGTGGCTAAGCAAAGAAATATATTGGGAGGATATTAGTCAATGTGTGGAGCAAACAAAAGAATCGCAGCCACTCAATTTTCTATTTTTATCTTGAGACTGAAATTAAGAAGGTGAATAAAAGTGAGTGTGTAGTGAATAGTGTAAATTTTGATGTAGGATTGGTTGGGCCTCACTCAAAGCATTTTTCTACATTATGTTTAGATGATGTCTTGTCTGTGGAATCATTTAAAATAGTGGAAGAGTGTGTAAATGAGGAACAAGAATCCTATATTCTTGAATTTACACCGGATAAGCAACATAAAAATATAACTCACCTTAAGATCGAGTGGTTTATCATGTATCATTCATTACTCGATTCATTAATCTTTGTACCACCTCCATAAGATCGAGGCAAGAAGATGGATGTGGTGTTGGGGGTAAAATTCATATCCTCAAGGTGGAGGAAAAATATGATTAGGTAGTGCCGCGATACTAAATTAGGCGCTTCTTCAAAGAAAACACAAGCTAAGGTATGCTTTCTTTTTAGTTTTTAGTTTTTTTTTACTTCGCGTAGTTTTTATTTTTGGTTGAGTCACAGGTTAATGGAAAGTCTGAGTACCATATCTTGAGCTTTAAGCATAGCAAAGATTGAGTGTGGGGTTCCATGGATCTCATTTATTTGAAGATGTTACTAGCGAGGCCCAGAGGCCTCAAGGAGTATTTCTATCTTTTTACTTTTAAATTTAGTTTGGGGACAAAGTATATTTTTAAGTGTGGGGTGTAAATTTCTCAAATTTTGGCTCAATTTAAAAATTCTTAGGTTAGAAATAAGTAATACATTCTAGTTGGTGTTATTTTTGATTCCATGATGCAAGTGGGTTTGTTTGTAAAAGCATGTTGATTGATGAGTGAATTGTTATTTTTAAGACTCCTAGGCTCAAGTTTATGATTTTTTTCATGTTGGCTTAATTTTGAATTCATGATATTGTTTGGTTGGAAGTCTATGATGATCCTACTGAGTTAAGCATGTGTCATGTGCGTGTAAGGTTTTTTGTATATTCCTTGTTGCATGTGATGTCTAGAACTTGCCCTGTGTATGTGTAAAGTGAAATAAAGAGTATGGGTTTAGTATATGATATAGGCATTTCTTTGATAGCCTTAGTTTATACCTTCTATTTACCTTACCCTTTGTGCATTATCCTAGTTAAACCCCATTGAACCTTTAGTATTTTCTTTAGTAGCCTCATATGTAGCTTAATTTCCTTCTTTGACAGACCATAATTAGATCCAAAAAGTTTCTAAGTTCTTTAATAAAAAATAAATTAAATTAGTAAGAAATTTGAGAAATTGAAGAAGAAAAAGGTGAAATTTATGCCCCAAGGTAATTGTTATTGGTGTTGATAATTGATGTGTGGTGGATGTGATATAATTCATGTTAGAAATATTTTCATGATTGTGAAAAAAGAAAAATAAATCTTGATTCTTGTGGTAGTAAACTATGTGTCCACCAAGCATTTGTGAAAATACTTAAAAGAGATGGGGCAAAAACAAAAGGTATGGGTGATGAAAAAGTGTACTTTGGTTGTTACAGATTGATTTTAAATGTATAATATTGTGCATTAAAGCGCCTAGAGAGGTTAGTCACTATTCTTGATCAAAATAGTTTCTACCCATCCCTTAGCCTACATTACAATCCGAAAAAGTCCTAATTGATCCTAAGATTTACATTCAACTATTAGTGGAGCATTACACAAAGGGAAAGTCTATGGTTCATTGTGTGGAGCTTATGAATTCTTTTTGAGAGTGAGCGAAATTTGATTCTTGTACCCATTCTGTTATAAATTGCCTTATTGTGAGTGATTATGGGTAACTCTCTTATTGTGTGGTCACATGTGGGTGATTTTTATGATATCCTTTATTGAGCAATAAGCATGAGTTTTCCAACTAGGTGAGTCAATTCTCGAGGCTAGGTTGTTTTGGAGTAGTGCTCTTGAGCTTTCAATTGTGTAAATAGTGTAGAAACTTGCACTCGTGTAGTCATTGTAGTGCTAGCTTGGGTGCCTTGCATGTAGTAGAAGTTTGGAATCTCTTCAGCTCATGGTTTTTATAGTTAATAGTTGTTCGAGGATGAACAAGGCTTTAAGTGTGGGGCGGTGATGTTGGGTGAATTTATGCATTCTAGCGCTACTATTCTAGCTTATTTAGCATTGTTTGGGTGATGATTCTTATGCTATATTTGTTGATAATGATATAAATTATCATTTATGTGTCCAAGTATTTGTTTACAAAGTTTAATGGTGGTTTCACATGAGTTTTGATTCAATTTGAACATTTAGAGTTCAACCGAGAAAACTAGTATAACTAGCTTGAGCTAGGTGTTTATCTAGTCTTTTGTGTTTGGTTATAATGTGTTTTAATGTGTTACTAAGGTTGTTATTATGTATCTATATGTAAAATAACTTAGTTATAATGTTCAAGGGTCAATTGGATCAAGAAAAGAGTGAAAACAATGAGTTAAAGCTCAATGTGAATTAAGCCTATGCTTAGCTTGTGTTTCTAGTTCATCGGTAAGGATGTTGTGTTGTTTTGAGCTCTTAACAGATATGTTTAATGATTTATGTTACCTGGTGAATGGATTATGATGATATATGAAGGATATACAAGCTTCAAATCAAGTGGAAACAACTCAAAAAGGCTCGTAAATGACCACGGAAGCACAAGACGTAAGCTGGACGCAATTTGGACCCCTAAAAAGTATGGGACGCGGTAGATTGTACAGGTGACCAATATATGAGTTCAAAACATTAATAGATTCAGAAGAGGCCCAAGTTTTTGAACATCTGGCGCGTGTAGCTTATATTGGAGTTTAAGGAGGCCACGTGACGCGCTGAAATCGCGAACAACTACTGGAATTTGACAGATTTTTTGACAATTGTGAATTTGCATGTCACTGCGTCGCGCCGATGCCCAAAATCAGGAAAATTTTGCCCAGCTGAAGGAAAACAGCGTGTAAACCTAATCTAACTTGGTTTATTACTTTTCTACTATAAATATAACATCCTAAAAAACGTTTTAAACATCTTGGGACCTCTTGGAAACCCTAGATCAACTTGGAACATCATTGGAGGCTACCACAACTTCTTTTTAGGTTTTATTATTCTTTAATTTAGTCTTTCTTATGGTTTGTATGATCATTCTAAAGAACTGGATGATGAATATTTTCATTCAAGGTTAAACCCTCTTTACGGGGTTAAAGCCAAGAACATGATTACTATTATTTTGTATTAATTTTGATTAATTTTTGTTTATCATATTTGGTTGTTTGTTTATTATTGTTTTAATTATTTTAAGGATTTGCGACCCTTAGAATACATATATTGTCAATATTTTGATCTCGAGGGAGGGAATAGAGAGATAGAACATGAGAATAAATAAAGTTTGGGTTTTTATTCTTTTATAAAATAAAGAATTAAACTTAGCATCTAGGACAGGGATGTACTTAGATGCCTTACTTGATTCATACGTAGGATGATAGCTTTAAAGAAATTAATTGGATAATTACATCCCCGCTCAACAATGTAGTTGTAATATCCATATTAGGTAAAAGATTATAGTTGGAAATCATGATCATGCAATTAACCCTACGAATCAACAACCAAGATAAGCAAGTTAACGAATGAAATTCAATAACATAGTATGATTATTTGAAGTGCTTTAACCCTGGTTTTTTCTACATTGATTGTTCCAAGAATTTATTTTTATGCATTATTTATTTTATTTTTAATTTACAAAATTACAAACTCTCTTTTTGTTTATTTTTTCTCAATTAGTTAGACTAAAATTAGATAGGCGGCAAACACCAGTCCCTAAAAGATCGATACTTGGGCTTCCTTGAAGACACTTTTCTACTTGATAAGACCACGTACACTTGCGTGTGCTCTTGGGCGCTGTCAGTGTGGGTTACTGAATTATTCTTCTATTAGGTCTTAAAAAATTATGACTGCAGGGAGCATATAGTTTCTTCTAAACCCTCCTTTTTCCATACATACCATTTTGGATTGTGCTAATGAATTATTTGTCTATTCAGAGTGAGTTCAGGAAACTAAGATGTTTGTGATTTGTTTGTTATTATTGTCTTTACGTTTGACCATAGTTTTTATTAGGTAAAGGAGCACCATGTCAAAATAAAGATTGTTTAAGGGTTGATCGATCTACTCCTTAAAGTGGAAATCCCATGTCAAAATAAAGATTGTATCTACGCCATGCACGTGTAACGTTTGATTATTTAAAATTAAATAATTTTATTTATTATGAAAATTTATAATGAAGTGTAAATTTTTATATCATTTTTTAAAGATTCTTCACACTTTAATATAATAATGTAAACATAAACATATGTTTTAGTATAAGCACCTATATATTTTACATCATTACTTTTGTTTTTGTCATGCAATACCTCTTTCCCTTGCTGTCGATTATTTTTTTTTTTTGTTTCTATGTTTAAAATATTTTCTTATTTTTAAATTTAAATCTTTATAAAAGCATTGATTACATTCTTATTATGTACTAATTGATCTATAGAATTTCACGCAACTAAAAAGATGAATAATCCATACATAAAAAAAAAATTGATTTTCTGGTACATATTACATAACATAATTCTATAGATTAGACAATAAATTAATAGCGCATAGTGAATTTGGTAAGAGCTACACAATTTTATCTTTTGCTCACCTCTTCTTCTTTTTAGTACACTCGTTCATCTTTTTTGAGTCTCAAAAAGAAGCATAATGATATTCACTCGAACAACATAATCTAGTAAGTCCAAACTCTTGATATACCCTTATAATATAATTTTTCTAACTTAGAACTCCATTTAGCTATCATTATATACAAAAATTAGTCACTAAAAATAGAAAGAAACTTAAAGCCCGTTATACCCAACATAGACACATAATGAGTTATAATCGAATAATCTTTCAGAGAGAAAAAAATCAATAACTATGATAATAGTGTTATATAGTGTTGCCTTTAAAATTTGCATAAAAACTATTAAATACCTTTGAAAGGAGTAAAACTTGTGGCAATCAAAAGAGAATCACCAAACATGTAACATAAATCCTGATTTTTTTGTACGAGATAAATCTTTAATTTTTTTGGCTACTTTATTCGGCAACAACACACTTGTTTCGTCCAATTTTTCTATCAAAATTTGCAACTGAAAGAGAAACACAAGAAATTATTAAGAGAGGACAATACATGTCAATTGTTGATTATACATAATTTATATATAATTTTTAAATTCATTAACTAAAAATAAAAAATAAAGATAGAAGGATGACAATAATGAATGCAAGAAGACAACTTGAATTAAAATTAAAATAAATAAAATTTAAAATAAAAAGAAAAGTAAAAGTAGAAGAAATGTTGTATTTCTGTAGTAAAGTATGATCAAATATTAGCTAAATAGAGTTGTAGAATTTTTATTTTACTAGTTTAACTGCACGTGCCTCGCACCTGCAACGTTTGATTATTTAAAATTAAATGATTTTTTCTACTACAGAGATTTCTAATGAAGTGTAAAAAGTTCAACTCACTTTTCAAAATCCTTCATATTTTAATATAATAATATAAACATAAACATATATTTTAGTGTAAGCACATATATATTTTACCACCAGAAGTTTTAAGTGGTTGATCGATCATCACTTTTCTGTTTGTCATGCAACACCTCTTTCCCTTACTACAGAGGCAAAAAGAGATACATTAATTTGAACCATATTTCTGGTATGATTTTTTTCTGTATTTAAAATTTTTTCTTGTTGTTAAAGTCAAATCTTTACAAAATCATTGATTACATTTTTATTACGTACTTAAAACTTTAAAAGTTTGGTACTTTGGGAATGTATTGAGTATACGGGGTGTATGCATTTACATCAAACAATATCAATACTCTTTAATAAAATTATGCATGCAAATAGGAATGACTCACATGGCTTGAATAAGTCTAGAATATAAAACTCATAAATCATGAATAGTAAAACATGTAACACAAATCTCGTGAGTCATTATACTTAACTTTAAAATCTATACTCTCCTCTTATTGTCAGTACTAGAAGGTTAAAAGAAGATTTAAACAATACTTTCAGACTCGGGCTTTTATCTTGTGGGGAGGAAAATTTCTTTAAACCTTGAGGACTTAGAACTTTTAGGAACTTTTAACACTTGGGAACTCTGAAACTCTTTTAGACTTGGGATACTTGGAAGTCGGGAGATTCTTCTAACCTATATAAACCATGTGAGCTACATGGAGTCCAACATTTTGCTCACGCTGGGGAGAGTTGTTCTATCCTTGCCATCGGAGTAGAACCTCATCTTTAGTGATCATTATCTCGGCCTTGGGACTATAAATCTTAAACCTATGGTGGCACGTAGTTCTAGGTTATGAGACCTTGGAATCATACCCAACTCGGTGCTAAATACTACTCTCATACTCAGTTCAGAATTCTTAGGAATTCTATCTCAAAATAACTCAAGGATCATTAATGAAGACCAAAGCATATTTCTATTTGCTTTAAATCATACTCAATGTGGATTTCAACTCTATTACGACCGAAAGGCCAAATCTTTCTCAATAATATCAAAGTACTCAATTCATGGGTTCTTATAGCACAAAAGTTCACGAAATTGCAAATCTCAAGTAGGACTTAATGACCCATAATTAAATCTCAAGTTAAGACTCATCAAAGTGCATACTAGATGTCATAAAAATCCATAAATCATATAGAAAATCTGGAATTTTCAACATTTTGCCTTAAAATCTCAACATACTCATGTACTTCAATTTCTAGAACTTGGGACTGTTAAAATCTCAAAGAATAACAACATAGGGTATAAATCCATACTTCAATTTCATAAGAAAATATTGAAAATCATATATTCTCATAATTAAAACAACTTTTGGGCCAAAGGACGAAAAAAGTATCTTTGTTCAAACCCCACATACCTTAGATTATGACTTGGATGAATAAACTTGTTTGAAACTCTTCTTCTTACTCTTGAGAGAGGGTTCTTGAAGCCTTTGATTTGGGAACCTTGAATCTTAACTCACTTTGTAAAATCTATGGTGAGATCTTGTAGTTCTTGGAGAAAAAATGTGTTCTTGTTCTTGAGAAAGAAACCCTAGCTTTGAGAAGTTTGGATGAATAATGAAGCCCTCTGCTTCGTCCTGAATATATCTGAGTTTTAAGAGGGTAGAAAAAGACCAAAAAGCCTTTTCAAAGACAACTTAAAATTACTGATCGGGATGTGCGACGGTGGGGTGCGACGGGATCGTCGGTCCTGCCTATCGTACCTGGGCCAGAACTTAGTTCACTGCTTTGCCTAAGACGATGGGTGCGACTGTCCGTCGACCCTTACCATCACACTCAACTAGAACGGGGCCTCACTGCCTTCTCTGCGGCAGTTTCGGCGGTCTGTCGCAAGTACGACGATCCGTTAGCCCTCTCTGTCGCACCTGGATGATTTTACTGCTTTCTATAAAATGGCCATATCTTTCTTTTTCGACTTCGGATTTCGACAAAAAAGGTATTGTTGTAAAGATAATTCAATTTCCCACATGATAAAAATTCATTTTTAGGAAAATTCAGCAAGGTTTAAACACTAATCACTTTAGATATCACTCCTTAATATTTTAGAGTCAGAATTACACTTTACTTGACACTCTCTAAAGGCTCAGACTACAAGGAAACTTTGCTAGGTCTTACAATAACTCCCCTTGGAAAAATTCATCCTCGAATGTCACTAGTTAGGTTAAGAACACAGAGAAAACTGAGTATACATAGCTGAAGCAATTTGCTAAGCGGGTTCCATATCTTTCTAAACTCTTGAATACTTTGGAAATTGCAAGAACTCAGGTAAGAATAGATACATAGCTGAACTTCAGATTAGAAGGGCTGAATTAAGGAAGAATAATACCTTCGGCTTGATCTGAATTCACGGAGAAGAGGTATGGCTACTTGGCTCGCATGTCTGCTTTTGCCTCCCAAGTAACGCCCTCAACTGACTGGTTCCGCCACAAAACTTTGACCAAGGGAACCTCTTTGTTCCTCATTCTACAGATCTGGAAATCTAGGATCTCAACGAGAATCTCATCAAATGAAAGACTGTTTTGAATATCAGTACTCTCTGAAGGATCCACTGCAACGGAATCATCAATATGCTTCTTAAGAATGGAGAAATGAAAAATTGGATGAATAGCTAACAATTCTGTGGGCAACTCAACTTCAGAGGCTACTTTCCCAATACGGCTTAAAACTCTATAAGGGTCAACATAATGGGGACTAAGTTTACCCTTTTTTCCAAACCTTTTCACCCCTTTCATGGGTGAAATCTTCAAGTACACCAAATCACCCACCTCAAATACAAGATCCCTTCTCCTCACATTGGCGTATGACTTTTGATGACTCTAAACTGTCTTCAACCTTTCTCAATCAACTTTACCTTTTCCATAGCCTCAAATACTGCATCAGGACCAACCAAAGTAGTTTCACCCAATTCAAACCAACCTATGGGTGATCTACATCTCCTTCCATACAAGGCCTCATATGGTGCCATCTTGATGCTAGCATTATAACTTTTGTTATAGGCAAACTCAATCAATGGCAAATGCTCATCCCAACTACCTTTGAAATCAAGGGCATGCGTCATCAACATATCTTCTAAAGTCTAGATGGTCCTGTCAGCCTGACCATCTTCCTACGGATGAGAAGCGGAACTCAAATGAACTTGGGTACTAAGACCCTTCTGGAAATCTTTCCAAAACTGCAAAGTGAACTGAGTACCCCTATCCGAGATGATGGATAAGGAAACTCCATACAACCTGACTAACTCCCGGATATACAATCTAGCATAATCCTCAGCAGTATAAGATGTATGCACTGGCAAAAAAGTGCGAACTTAGTCAACCTGTCCACAACTACCCAAATAGAATCATGACGACAACACGAAAGAGGTAAACCAGTCACGAAATCTATATTCACCTCTTTCCACTTCCAAGTGGGTATGCCAAACTCTTGTATCACACCACCAGGTAGTTGGTTATCTACCTAAACCTGTTGGTATGTTGCACACTTTGCTACAAACTCAGCTATATCCTTCTTCATACCACTCCATCAATAGATTTTCCGCAAGTTACGGTACATCTTGGTAGCACCGGGATGAATAGAATACTGTGCGCCATGCACTTCAGCCATAATCCTCTGTCTCAGATCATCAACATATGAAATACATATTCTACCCTGTAATTTCAATATGGTATCTCCCCTTTGGGATAAAACCTCTACCTTTTGGTCCTTAACTGACTCCTTCAGTCTGACCAAACTAGGATCCCTGTCTTCCTTCTCCTTCACTTCTGAAACTAAAGAGGATTCAGAACTACTCTGCACCAAGATACTTCCCTCAGCTGAATCAAGCAACCTAATACCCAGTCTAGCCAAATGATGCACATCACGAGCTAACTCTTTCTTACCTTCATCTACATAAGTGACACTACCCATAGGCATCCTGCTAAGGGCATCTGCCACTACATTAGCCTTGCCCGGGTGAACACATACTGTAGGCTCTTATGATCAATAAACACATCAACATGAACACCATACAAATAATGTCTCCAAATTTTCAAAGCAAAAGCCACAACAGCTAATTCAAGATTGTGGGTTGAGTAATTCTTTTCATGCGACTTCAACTGTCTAGAGGCATAGGCTATAACCTTACCTCTTTGCATCAATACAAAACCCAAACCAACTCTAGATGCATCATAATACACTATAAAAACATCTGTACCATTAGGTAAAGTCAATACAGGGGCTGAAGTAAGTCGAGTCTTCAACTCCTGATAACTCTTCTCACATGAATCTGACCAAAGGAACTTAACTTTTTTTGGCTCAAACGGGTTATGAAAGAAGCAATAGAATATAAAACTTCAACAAAACGACGGTAAAAGCTAGCTAGACCCAAGAAAATTTTAATGTCAGATGGAGAGATAGGTCTAGGCCAATTTTTTATAGCTTCTGTCTTTTGGGGATCAAATCTAATGCCTTCGACTGAAATGATATGACCCAAAAAGGCTACTGATCTTAGCCAAAATTCAAACTTATTGAATTTGGCGAACAACTGGTAATCTCTAAGAGTTTTCAAGACAATCCTAAGATAATTGACATGGTCATTCTCAATACGAGAGTATACAAGGATATCATCTATGAACACGATGACAGACATATCAAGATACTGTCTGAACACTCAATTCATGAGGTCCATAAAGGTTGTTAGAGCATTGGTTAGCCTGAAAGACATGACTAGAAACTCAAAGTAACCATAACAGGTTCGGAAGGTTGTCTTTGGGATATCATACTCCCTTACTTTAAGTTGATGATAGTCGGATCTAAGGTCTATCTTAGAGAAATAACTTGCACCTTGCAACTGATCAAACAGATCATCAATTCTCAAAAGAGGGTACTTATTCTTAACTGTTACCTTGTTAAGCTGATGATAGTTAATGCACATACATAAAGAATCATCCTTCTTTCGCACGAATAGAATATGTGCGCCCCAAAGAGAGACACTGGGCCTTATGAAACCTTTATCTAAAAGATCTTTGAGTTTATCTTTCAACTTCTTAAGCTCTTCAGGTTCCATATGGTAAGGAGGAATAGAAATAGGCTAAGTGTGAGAAAGAAGTTCAATCCTGAATTCTATCTCTCTATTGGGAGGTACCTGTAATACCCTGTACTTCTACCTGGCTTAAAATTATCACAACAATAAAAACTTGTTTCAAATATGAATCCACTTTTATACATATGGTATTTTCAAGATTTTTACTTTTTATCATGTGAGAAATTAAATAAGCTTTCCATCGATACCAAATTTGCCTAAATCCAACACCCGAGCAAAGAGTTAGACCCATTTTAGTAAGACAATATGCCACCTGAGCCATCAATACATTGCGGAGCCAGCCAAAATTGAAATCATCAAAATTCAGTGAGCCTCCATGATTATGGTGTATCATGATAAGGCTCAAATTCAGAGTTGTCAAATTCCAGTGACACGGCGCGATAGCGCTGCGTCGCGCCAGGGGTCCAGGTCGAGAAATTTTCACAGAATTAAAAATATGCATCCAAAAGTTAAAAAGGTCAATTTCTCACCCCTATATATACCCAATAACACGTGATTCAGCCATAATTCACCCAAAATATATTATTTCTCTCAAGTTTCTCTCAAGAACAAGCTAGGGTTTTCAATTGGGGATTCGAATCCAAGACTCAAATTCAAGAATCTCTTGGTCAATCTTCATAGAATCAAGAACTAAGGTATGCACAGTGTTCATTCATGGATTCCTTTCATCCATGAAGCCCAAGAATCAAGTTTTAAATCTTGTATTATGAATATTTTGTTGTGGGTTGATTATGTTCAAGTGATTATGGTTGTATGATTCCCAAGTTGGAATCTTTATGTGTTGTTCATAAACCTATGCTAGTATGTGGTCAGAAACATGTGAAATTGAGTTAAAATATGGAGTTTTGTTATATTAATTTGATGGTCATGCCTATGCCCTAAGTCATGCATTCTAGGTGTTTGATAAAATGCCTAAGAGAATAAAAATTATGCATTATAGCTTAATTATGACCCAAGTGATAAGTGTATGCTTTACCCTATGACTAAGAATAACTTCCATGATATTGTGTGCATTATGAATGGTTGAGGGAATGTCCATAAGATTAGGTTGATGAAAGTATGACATATTTATATGCAATTCCATTCATATACAAGACTATGATAACCATGTGCTTCATGAAATCCCTAAATTAATGTATTATGAATTTTTGATATTGGTCATGTGTTCAAGAAGTATCATGTCCTGTTAGTTTCATGCTATCGAGTCCTGGGGGTACTTGTACCCGATAATTTAGCTGTGTGCCTAGAGCCAGTGTTATGTTTTCATGATACTCTTAGTCAAGCCATGATCCTTAGGATTCAGTTAGACTCGTGACTCAAGAAAACTCAGTAAATTTAGTATCAATCTAGTCCTACTCAGTAATCTCAGTGACCTCAGTGGTCTCAGTAACATCAGTACTCAGTAATCTCGGTAACCTTAGTATTCCCAAAAATCTCAGTAACTTCAGTACTCTCCATCAGTTCTCAGATCTTAGTAGTATTTCGTTAATCAATGGAACTTAGTGAACTTAGTTCAAATCAGTTAGACAATATGATTAGTATTATTTCAGTTCAGTATAATCAGTTCAGTGTCTATTCAGTTGGGAGTAGGATTCAGCACCGAGTAAAACCAGGGATGAGGACACACACTTTCAGCCAGTAGAAGGTGTGAACTCATTTAATAGTATATTAATTATACGAAACCCATGTTATCAGTATTCAGTTTTAAGACTGTCAGATACATACAATCAAACCAGTTTTTTATAATCAGAACTGCCAGAAACAGTCATTCCTTTATTAGTAATGTGACATTAGTTCCTCAGTATTCAGTAGACTCAGTCATAAAGTATCCCAGTATCAGTACTCAGATATCAATAAATCCACATTATCAGAATTCATGAGTCAGCGTTATCACGATCTCAGTTACAATTACGTATTCATGCATGTATTCTCACGTTTATGTTATACAGTCAGTTATTATTGTTCATGCATATGAACCCTTGCATTTAGCCTACCTCACTTGTATACCAGTACATTCAACGTACTAACACATTTGCACTATGGTGTTTTATACCATAAGTTTAGAAGCACGAGCTCCCAAGCATCCTTAGTAGATCAGACGTTCAGCAACCAAACTAGAAGTGAGTCCTCATCATTTGAGGATAGCATAATTATTTGGTTACTTTATTATTTAAGTAGTTCGGAGTTAGTTGGGGACATCTCCCATCAACTCCATAGTTTTCAGACAGTTTAGAGGCTTTAAGACTATAGCATGTTTCAGATAGTTTATCTCAGTTTTGGAAATTGTCATACCCCACTACAGACATTATATTATATTCAGTATTAGTTCAGTTTTGAACCTTATGGCCTTATAACTTATATTCTGCATATTTATAATGTATATTCAGTGCTCACTTACAGATATTAGTTATGGGTTAGCTTGTGCTCCTTCGAGGTTATGAGAACCGTGTAGCATTCTGGGTACCAGATTTGGGGCGTTAAAGTACCCCTGAGAGATCTTCCAGAAAAATATCAGGAAACTCATTAATAATGTTGACTGACTGAATAGATAGAGTCTTGGACTTAGTGTCTGTAACTCTAACTAGGTCATAGATACAACCTTTGGATATTAGCTTTTTGGCTTTGAGATAGGAGATAAAATGACTCTTGGGAGATACCGAACTTCTGGACCACCCGAAGATTGGCTCATCAAGAAACTAAAACTTAACTACTCGGGTACGACAGTCTATAGATGCATAATAAGAGTGAAGCCAGTCCATGCCCAAAATAACATCAAAATCCACCATGTCCAACTCTATCAAATCAACAAGTATGACTCTATGAAGAACAATAGCAGGACAATTTTTATGCACTTGCTTAGCAACAACTGACTCCCTTACTGGAGTAGAAACTAGGAAAGGCTCAGGAATCTTTTTGGGACTCATTTCAAAATCCATAGCAACAAATGGTGTCACATAAGAAAAACTTAACCCGGGGTCCAACAACACATAAACATCAAAGTGAAATACACGGAGCATACCAGTGATAACATCAGAAGAGTCCTCCTCTCCTAACGGGATGGTAGAGCATAGAATCTATTCTGGTGCTGACCGCCAACAGTGCTAGATGAAGTGCCCTAAGCAGGGGCGGGATGGGCTACAGGAGCTGGTGCACTAGTAGTCTGGGTCTGAGGTCGGGCGTCTATGTTCCCTTGCCTAGCATACAGAGACTCTCTAAGTCTGTGGCCCAGCTTCCCACAACCAAAACAACCCATCTGGTTTGCTAAGCACTCACTGGGATGGTCCCTACCACACAGTACATGGAGGATAGCGAGGTCTATTACTTACACTATTCTGGGACCGAGACATAGAAGACATGTTCCTTTGCTCTTGTCTGTCCCTACGTACGAGACACTAGCTGATGAAGGCGCTGGCATAGACGAACGACTCTAGAACTATGGGTGGTTCCCTCCATGGGACCTAGCCTGACTATACTCATGTTGCTCGGATCTAGCTCTCTTGTTACCCCTCGCACTATCTCTCTCCCTTATTTTGTCTACCTCTATCTATTGTGCATGCATCATCAATTTGGATAGATCCATATCCTTATTAAGAATAGCAGTCCTACACTCTTTCAGCACCAAACCATTCACTCCTATCATGAACTTGCTCATACTAGTTTGGGTTTCAGCCATCAAATCAGGAGCATATTTGGCTAACTGGTTGAACTTAAGGAAGCATTACTTAACAGTCATGGAGCCCTATCTCAAGTTCATAAACTCCTCATTCTTCGCTTCCCTCATCTCAAACGGAAAGAACTTGTCCAAGAATGTACCTTGGAACACCTACCGAGTCACAGGGGCAGCATTCTCACCTTTACCCTTCCTCCATGCTACAACCCAGTCATAAGAAATGTCTTTCAACCTGTAAAATGCCAGCTCAACACTTTATTACTCAGAAACATGCATCACCTGTGTGATCTTTCTCACCTCCTCAAGGTATAACTGTGGGTACTCACCTGCCTTTGACCCGTAAAACTCTGGTGTATTTATTCGCATTAAATCATGAATCCTAGCAGCAGCTAAATTACCTCCCTACTAATTCAGAACTGCGGCTTTGTTATTGACCTGAACATTGGCGGTGACTGCTTGGGCTAACGCCTGAAAGGCCGCCTGAAACTCAACATGAGACAGTCTCATTCAAGGGATCAACAGGCAGAGGTTGCTCATTATTGTTTTTGCGGGCATACGCTCTTCGGGGAGTCATTTTCTAAAATAAGAGAGCACGAATTATAATATGAGAGGGACAACTGTAGGCATGATAGAATCGAAAAGAAAGAAACAACTTTTTCATAAAACGTCTTGTAGCCTCTTGCTCATAGATGTGGCACGCTACACACCGATGATCAAGACTATATTTAACGCATCTTGTTAGACTCCCTAGGACTCCATACAACTTAGGCTCTGATACCAAGTTTGTAACGCCCTAAAATCCCATCCTGAGACGTCACACGGTGCTTAAGGACACAAGTATCCCTAAGCTAACCCTTTGAGCCTGTTACTACTTCTAACACTTGCTTTAGGATAAATAAGCTTAACAATGATACTTTGTTGTGTCCACTATAAATTGAGATAACTAGATGCAATGTCTGAATAGCAAAAATACTGATAGTCTAGAACACAACTTCAACTAACAATCTAGTCTAACAAAGCCTCTACTACTCAAACTAGAGATCCATTGGGACAGACCCCCAACTGGCTCGCAATGATCTGAAAGTAAAACTCAAAACACTATAAAATCAAAAAAGCTGCAAATATAGGTCCTTGAAACATGAGGACTCACCAAGGACAGGGATGTAGATGAGATGCTTGGAGATTTCTGTCACTGCTGGGACTGAACACCTGTACCTACGTTATGAGATAATGTAGCACACAGACGTATATGTGGATCAACACTTTGGAAATGTACTGAGTATATGGGGGTGTATGCATTTACATAAAACAATATCAATACTCTTTAATAAAATCATACATGCAAATAAGAATGACTCACATGGCTTGAATAAGTCTAGAATATAAAACTCATAAATCATGAATAGTGAAATATGTAACTCAATTCTCGTGAGTCATTATACTTAACTTTAAAATCTATACTCTCCTATTATTCTCAGTACTAGAAGGCTAAAAGAATCTTTAAAAAATTCTTTCAAACTCGGGCTTTTATCTTGTGGAGAGTAAAACTTCTTTAAAACTTAAGGACTTAGAACTTTTAGGAACTTTTAACACTTGGGAACTCTGGAACTCTTTTAGACTAGGGATACTTGGAAGTTGGGAGTTTCTTCCAACTAACATAAACCATGTGAGCTACATGGAGTCCAATGTCTTGCCCATGTTGGGGAGAGTTGTTCTATCCTTGCCATCGTAGTAGAACCTCATCTTTAGTGATCACTATTTTGGCCTTAGGCCCATAAATCTTGAACCTACGGTGGCACATAGTTCTGGGGTATGAGACCTTGGAATCATACCTAACTCGGTGCTAAATATAACTCTTTTACTCAGCTCAGAACTCTTAGGAATTCCACCTCAAAATAACTCAAGGGTCTTTAATGAAGACCAAAACATATTTCTATTTTCTTTAAATCATACTCAATGTGGATTTCAACTCTATTATGATCGAAAGGCCAAATCTTTCTCAATAATATCAAAGTACTCAATTCATGGGTTCTTATAGCACAAAAGTTCACAAAATTACAAATCTCAAGTAGGGCTTAATGACCCATAATCAAATCTCAAGTTATGACACATCAAAGTTCATACTAGATGTCATAAAGATTCATAAATCATATAGAAAATCTGGAATTTTCAACATTTTGCCTTAAAATCTCAACATACTTATGTACTTCAATTTCTAGACATTAGGACTATAAAAATCTCAAGGAATAACAACATAAGGTATAAACCCATACATCAATTTCATAAGAAAACATAAAAAATCATATAGTCTCATAATTAAAATAACTTTTGGGCACAGGGCGAAAGAAGTGTCCTTGTTCAATCCCCACATACCTTAGATTATGACTTGAATGAACAAACTTGTTTAAGACTCTTCTTCTTACTCCTGAGAGAGGGTTCTTGAAGTCTTTGACTTGGGAATCTTGGATCTTAACTCAATTTGTAAAATCTATAGTAAGATCTTGTAGTTCTTAGAGAATGAATTTGTTCTTATTCTTGAGGGAGAAACCCTAGCTTTGAGAAGTTTGAAAGAATAATGAAGCCCTCAGCTTCGTTCTGGATATATCTGAGTGTTAAAAGGGTTAAAAAAGACCAAAAAGCTCTTTTAAAAATGACTTAAAATTACTGATCGGGACGTGCGATGGTAGGGTGCGACGGTCCGTCGAGGGCCCAACAGTCGTCGGTCCTACTCATCGCACCTGGGCCAGAACTTGATTAACTTCCTCGCCTACGACGATGGGTGTGACGGTCCGTCAAGGGCCCGACGGTCCGTCGACCCTTACCATCGCATTCAACTAGAACGAGGCCTCACTGCCTCCTCTAAGACGATTTGGACGACAGTCTGTCGCAAGCTCGACGGTCCGTCGGCCCTCTGCGTCGCACCTGGGCGATTTTACTGCTTTTTGTAAAATGGCCATATCTTTCTCTTTTGATGTTGGATTTCGACGAAAAGGGTATCGTTGGAAAGATAATTCAATTTTTCACACGATAAAAAGTTATTTTTAGGAAAATTCAGCAAGGTTTAAACATTAATCACTTTGAAAGTCACTCTTTAATTTTTTTAAGGACAAAACTACACTTCACTTGACACGCTCTAAAGGCTCAGACTACGAGGAAACTTTGCAGGGTCTTACATATATTCCTCCCTTTATCCCATGCAATGTCCATTTTGTCCTTGTAATTTTAATTCTATATTTATGTAATATCTTTTTATATTATATGTAATGGATATTTTTTTAACATGGATATTTGTAACATTTTATTTAAGTTTATTAACTTTTACGCAAATTAATACTTTTTATAAATTTATCACAAAATTTAATGTTATTTTTTAAGATCGTTATTTTAGTATTATATGTATTAAAGATTCGTTTGGTGTGAGGTATTATTATAATAATTCAGAGATAGAGTTCATGATTATTTATCCTGCATTTAATTAGATGTATTAGGTAGTCTCAAAATTATTTGTCTCACCATTTATACCATAGTTATGAGATAAGTTATCACACATACATGTTAGTACAACTTATTTTGTAATAACTAATCTCGGAATAACTTATTTCCAAACAACCCACCCTTAAGTGTGTTTATATACATATGTATGTACATGCATGTGCGTAAATTTTTGTGTTTTATCATTCTCTTACTAAATTTATTTCGTATTGCTTAATTTTTTGTTGATATAACACAATCCTTAAGGAAATTTTACTTAGAGGTATATTTTGCTAAATTAACCTTATTAATGATAATTTTAAACTTTAAATTTGTCTATACTGTTATTTTATATAGTTATTTAACACGAAAGGGTAGAAAAAAAATAATACAATTCTCTTGATTTCACAAATTGAGCAGATAAATTAAAATATTTATTTTTAGTATGAGGATCAAGTGATAAGAAATGATATTATCTATTGTCTATATCAGTAAATAAGTTATGATTATCATTAATAGAGTATTACATATTTTAAAATTTATATAAATAAATATAATCTTTAAAATTTGACCTTATTTTTATTCGAGAAAAACATCTAGTATCCCCGAACTATGACCAAATTTTCTACGACACACGTCAACTTCAGGGGGTCCTATTACCCCTTAAACTAAATTTTAGCGTATTTTTGTCAATCTTTTTAGCTAACGTGATACCTTTTGTCAATCATTTTAGATGGCGTGACACCTTTGATGTGGGCTTCATGTTATGTAATAAAGGTGCCACATTAGCACAAAAAATGACAAAAATACGCTAAATTTGAGTTCAAGGGATAATAGGACCCTTGTGAAGTTGGTGTGTCGTAACAACTTTGATCATAGTTCGGGGTGGTACTAGAGGCTTATCTCTTTCATTTATTGTTTGTATTTTCTGCATTGAAATATGTTTATAAAATTAGTATTACTTATCATGTTCACTTGTAAAATAAATATTATAGTTTTGATTATTATTAATAAAACTAATTTTCTTATTATGCTAATTTACTTCATAAAGATCATCATTAGCTTATAGATTTCTTACTTTTTTTTTCTAAAAGATAATGTTTATGTTTTTATAAAAAATTTGTTATATGAATAATGTTTATGTTTTTATGAAAAAATTGTTATATGAATTTTTTTTTTTAAATGAAAATATGATGATTTTAAAGAAGTTAAGAAAAAGAATAAAAAATTTGATGATAAAGGGTAAAATAGAAATTTTAAAAAGTCAATTAGGATAAAGGGAGAGTATGATTATTATTCAAAGATGAGGGGGGAGTTTGATTTTTAAGACAAAGTTCGGGGAGGGAAAATGATTTTGATCTTTATAGATATAGATATAAGGTAAATTTCTAACTAATTCAGGAGTGTTAAATATTATGATTTGTAACTTAGATAAAAGAAGGACTTTAACTAATTTGTTAGTGTTTATGTATAATTAGAATTTTACGAAAATACCATTGAATTTGAAACTAAAAAAAGTAAAGGAAGTAATTTTTTTTTTTTAAAAGGTATCTTTTTGCCTTTTTGGTTGTGTGCACGTTTTTGCCTTTTGGGTATTATAAATTTTGTAATATATATTAGTGTTTATGTATAATTACAATTTTATTTTAGGAAGATAGGAAAAGACAATATTAAATCTTTTTAAAATCAAATTTAGTTGATCTAGAATTCTTAAATTAATAGAAAAAATATTAGTTGTCATTAATTCTGATGTCTTCCAATAAGGAAAGGTTTTACCATAAATATATTTAATTAATTTTTAACTTTTAAATATTAGAAAAAAATAGTAAAAGGACGATTTTTTCTAATGCAACGACTTTTAATAAAGAGCAAAAATTTCAAACGACATTTTAAGTCCCTTTATACTTTTAATATATTATAGATATAAATATAGATTATAGATATAGATTATAAATAGATATAGATTATGGATATACAACTTTTTAGGCGCCACAAACTTATTTTCAATGAATAATGAATATTAAATCTAACCCAACCTTAAATGTTAGGTCATGACGAAGGATTATCCAAATCTATACAAGGAGACTAACTACTTATTCTTTTTGAATGGGGGACTCTTACCACTTTCGATAGATTATAATTTTTTCTTTTGAAAAACTAACACATGCTTTATTAATGATACACGTAATAGTTTCTGTGGTTTTACTAATACAATAAATGAAGTTTAATGATCATATGCGAAATTAATCGGGTTTTTTTTTTTTTGGCTGTGTATTCGTAACATACTTGTGTAAGATTTATGGGGTTGTCTGGGTTAATATGTTCTAATGCTGGTTGGGTTGAAATATGGAAACGACTTATATTGTGAGATTCATGGAAATTGTGAACCTTTTTTTTAAGCACATGAGATACTAAAAAGAAGAAATTAACAATGCATTAAAAATTGTTTGCGGCATTCCGTACCTACAATTCATTTCAATTTGAAGATGACTAATGAAGGAACATATTTACCTTGGCACTTTCAAGACTAGTCAATTTCTATTAGAAACTTTCCTGTTAATTATTTGTTCGATTTATACAGCAACAGGAATTGATTTTGAAATGGTGGGGGGATGACCACCTGGGCCAGGTAATGGTGGGCTTGCATTTCTTAACCACCACTTCTGTACATAGCCCTTTAATCTGTATTGACATTTTGTCTACCAAATAATAATGGTACTAATTTAACTTCTTTTGTCCAAAAACGAAACCCAGAAACCTAAATAGAGTTTAAGGGTGTGTTTGGTACGGACACAATACTTACCATGAAATTACTTTAAAAATAAATAAATTCCTTACTTATTTCTAATTTTGGTAAGTAAAGAAAATATTAACCCTAAAACATTCGTATGTAATCTAACAGAACAATGAGCATGGGTTGAACCAGGGATTGGAGTCCAGGGGTGTGGGCATTGGGTGAGTGGAGGGAGGGGAAACAATAAACTTAAATTGTCACTTATGGTACTTATTTTTCCTACTAAAGAAACTTAATTTTTAAAGATGTTTTCAACAACATTTTGATCAACCAAACAAGGCACCCTGAGTTATAAAAGTGGAGCTTTGTGGAGAAGATTTGGAGGTTAGGCCGTGACACAGAAGTCCTATTACTGGAGGTAAAGGGATATAAGTAATCCAAAACTGGGATTTTAAAGTTAGTTAAGGTGTACCAGCCCATGAATCTTTTCTTGTTTGGCTACCAGTTTAAGCAAAAGACAAGACCCCACCTGAGAATTGGATGGGCCAACTTACGCGACACAATCTTCCCCCCCACCCCCCAAAAAAAAAATACCTCCTGGAAAAACCCTCAACTCTAAAGTAGTGGCATCAGATGCTCGACATTAACCATCATCTTTCACCAAAACTTCCATGTGTTTGGACCTAAACATATCTTGCTGAAAAATCAACCCGTGTTACTAGTCACAATACCGTGCACTTCTCTACTTTGTGCAATACAATGGATATGAGGTAGCTTCAGCAGCTTTACTAGGGGGTTAGAGAAGTGGAGGAGAGTGGGGATGGGAGGATGATTGTCGCCACTCCAAGCAATGATATCGTAGCTTAGTTACTTATACAGTTGAGCCCCGTTTTCATCTGGAGGTAGCACAATGCACCTTCTGCGGGTATAGAGAGTGGATATCAGGTAGCTTCAGCAGCTTACTAAGGGGGTAGAGAAGTGGAAGAGAGTGGGGCTGGGAGTATGATTGTAGCCACTCCAAGCAATGATATCGTAGCTGAGTTACTTATATAGTTGAGACCCGTTTTCATCTGGAGGTAGCACAATGCGCACCTTCTGTGGGTATAAAGAGCATGTCACAAGTTCGAACCATGCGGTAAGCAAAAGCCTAGTACCTAAGTAGGGAATGGTAAAGGTAACCATGTATCTACCAAGCTTTGAACCAAGCACCACTGGCCCTCGGAGATTTCTGGTTAAAAAAAGTACTTTGCCTACACAATTGCGTTAAATCATACCGCTTTTTCTTTTAAACCAAACAAAAACAGAACCACAGAAGGAAAAGTCCCATCTTTTTCCTGTTTTGAAAGAGTGAAGAAATAAATGTTTTGAAGCAAATATGACATTACATAAATAAAATTATCAGCCTTAATAGTATGTATATAAAGGTCAAAGAGCGTAAAGGGAGGGCATGACCAGAGAATCCACATCAGGGAGACAGTACTGGCATATCAGGGGAAGAATACATGTGGACAGTCAATTTTCTATTCTCAACTTATCATTGGTTCTGGACTTGCTGCGGGCACAATATCCAGCAGTGAGTTCACAGCATCCATCTCTTCATGCCACAGTGGAAGAGTATCACCCGGATAGAACTTTCTATTAACTCCATCTTTGTTGATCTGATTGTCAAAAAAAGGCAAAACAGAAGACCTTAATCATGTGAATACATAGGAACAGACACAAAAGGTTAAATGTGCAATGACAAGTTTCATTTTCTCCAGTGACTAGTTTTACACATCAGATCAGCACAAAATAACTCCAAAAAAGGGATTTATGATTAATGGGCTATTGAACACACAAGATTCTGTGATGCAAGATATAAAGAAGTTATTGCACTTTCTATTTAACTCCATCTTTGTTGATCTGATTGTCAAAGACAGGCAAAACAGAAGACCTTAATCATGTGGATACATAGGAACAGACACAAAAGGTTAAATGTGCAATGACAAGTTTCATTTTCTCCAGTGTCTACTTTTACACATCAGATCAGCACAAAATAACTCCAAAAAAAGGATTTATGATTAATGGGCTATTGAACACACAAGATTCTGTGATGCAAAATATAAAGAAGTTATTACCCTAGGCCCCTAAGTGTTCGGGAAAACAATATTTTTGAGATGATATCTTTCGATACAGATCATTTCTTGAAGCATAAGTATTATGCTAAGCTTGCAAGAGAGCAGCACAGCACACATAACAGGACAGGTAGATAAGTTTTCAGAAGCATATAGTGGACACAATATTATGCTTTAAGAAAGCAAACACTAGCTTCCTAATCTCAAAATAAGTCATAAGCCTAGATACAGGCATTAATTAAAAGGAACCAATCAAATCAAGTGCTATGTTTCTAAAATAGGACAGGTAGCATATGTATAATGTGAGTCAGCATATTAAAGCATGTCATTAATTCTTTATCATCTTTTGGTGCACCCATAAGGCTCCTTTACTATACAAGACTTGATTCCATATAGAACCATATTTTAGTATAGGTTCTCTACTTTTGAGTATACTTCTTGTGTACAAGGCTTTCTGCCACAACACTGAGCTATTACCTTAATCTAAAGTAAAAAATTTAAGGCCAAGTGGCAAAAACACTGTATACTTGTAAAAAGAAAAAGGTGTCAAAACTATAATTTTCATTACCACTGGCAAAAATGATGCCAGAATAGTTCCATCGTACTTGATGCATGATCAATTGATACATGACATTAATTTTTAGAAGTAAAAAGTCAAGGCTCTATCTTAAGTTGTGTAAAACATATGTGTAGGTGGAGAGAATTTAGTTGATACAAAACAGTTTGCTTTAGAAAAATAAACCTTCCCTAATTGTACAAAGGCTTGTGAATAAGCATAAATCAGAAAATCACTCACCGTTACAGTGCGTACTACGCCTCCACTCGCACCATCTCGTGCAATGGCGAGAGACACCGCAGTCACAACTAGTTTCTGCAGAAGTATAAGAAAGGAAACTTGAATCATTGGAAATATCTCGAGAGCAGATAAGCATGACAAATATAAATCATGATCCTCAGCAGCTATCTACCACAAGCCAAAAGAATTAAATTGTCTTGCTGAATAACTTTCGACTTCACAAAACCATAAGCTTAGAAAGCAACACGGGTCAAAAAACACATCCTGCTAATCATACATCACCTCTATAATGCATTTCCCTCCCCGTCAGAAATAGAAGGCTTTGTTTTGGAAATAAAAATTTCATTTTTTTTGTTGCATACTGAAACTAGCAAAAGGACGCCTATAGACTCTTAACAGAAACAATTAAGAGTCTTTCTGAGAAAATATGGCTCATAATTCACCCCAACAGTCTACCGATTAGAAATTTTAAAGACCAAATGCAGCAAACCTCTGCTTCTTCTTGAGACATGCCTTCCCTCCAAGCTTGATCAAAGAAACCATACAAGTAACTAGATCCAGATCCTGCAATATGAAATGAGAACATTAGAACATTACTTTGATAACTTTGATAAAGGGTAGCAGTTGAGGGTTTGTTGTGGATGCAAGCAGAGCAATATCAAGTTATCAACAGCGAAAGTGCAACACAGATCACTAAGGGAACCACATGTATGAAATCAGCTTTAAATCCTCCTGGAAGACAAGGTATTTCCTTTCACGGCATCATATTCTCCTGTTTCCTAAACGGCAGCAGGTGGAGTACAACTAGTCCACCAGGTACCAGCTACCTCCGACCAGCACATATACCCGTAGAGTTACTACCTAAGCTTAGGTAGAGCTGGAAGAAATCACTATTGTCTCCGTGGGGATTTAAACCCTAGTCTCCCAAGGTTTTCATCCTTAGGTGCCTGTCAAAGCATCATATCTTTAATCCTATGCAATGCACTATCACCATACTTTAGGGTTTGATCAGTAAAAACTTTCGTCATCACCCCTCATTAACTTTATTATTGATATTAAAAATCACTGTATCCACCAGAGTTAAAATGATGATGACTCTTGTATTTCATCAAATCAAATGCACTGAATGTATAAAATCAAAATAACCATGATATTATTCCATTAAATCCAATAGCACAACAGAACTTACTGGGCAGATGCCATTCAAGGAACATGCACCACCAAGTAACCTATACCAGTTGTTTTAAGAACTAAAAGATCTAAACCGCTAACTAGGAAAGTGCTCCGGAGAAGTAGATGCATGAGAAAAGCAACAAGATGGATTGACAACAAACCTCCGATAGCAAAAGGCTGCTCCAAGAGAGTACCCCCAAGAGGAACCCCATATATTTTGCCACCTTCGTATTTGTCCCATCCACCAACAATCATTCCTGTCTGAAGCATAGCCTGAATATTTGAGATCAAAAATCAGTTAGAAAGAGCTCAATGGTAGCATTTAACCTAGCTCACATACAGGTAAAATAATACAGAGGAAGCTGAGAAGACACCATGGAACAAAAGATAGTTATCCACATTCTCTTCCAGATTTATTTCCTATCAAATAACACTCTTGTATCTAGGAAAGTTCAGCAAGAAGAAAGTAGAAAAGGAAACTTTTAAAAGGTTATTTTTTGCATATTGTCTAGGCCGAAATTATAAATACAGAAAGAATAAATGTATGTACAAATTCTTCCAACTTAATTCCACCAAAATGGAGGAACAGAGACGCCGTACAATAAGCTAAAGACTACACAATCAGCTCGGGAAAGAATAAAACAATCTTACAAAGATCTTCACTAAAACATTTTGAAAGGACAGATGTTTTTTGATTCAGGTTTCTCAAATGATATGCACTCAGAATCTCTCAAAATGGAACCAAGAAAAAGTTGGTAGGATCAGAAGAATGAATGTCACTCACCGTATCGGTGCAGGGTGGATAAATGGAGGCTCGCTTCTAGAATCTTGTGTATTAAGAAGGTGCCTCCTAAACTTAAGGGCAAGCTCTACAGTGGTGGTTAGACCAACTATGTTGTATGGAGTAAGAGTGGCAACGGACCGGAACCGGTACCGCCGGACCGATTTAACCGGAACTGGTCCCGGTACCGGCACAGGCTTACTTGAGTTTTCTGCCGGAACCAGTACTACCGGAACCAGAATACTGGATTTTTTGGCTGTTCCGCACCGGTCCGGTGGTTATCGGTGTGGAACTGGGTCAGACCGGACCGGCAGCCGGATCTATATCGGAAAGACAAACTTCACTTTTTTTTAATTTAAATTAAATTATATAACATTTTTTAATATATTTTAAACTTAAAACATATATCTTTTAAGTTTAAGTAAATAGAATATTTTTAATAAGTTGAATTATATTTATATTAAGTTTTTTTAGAAAAAAATCAGACGTTAATTCTGGCGCCGAACCGGATCCGGTAAACCGGAACTACCGGAAAAAAGTCATGGTCCGCACCGGTACCGGTATACCCGTTGCAACCGGTACCGTTGTGTTACCGGTACCAAAACGTTACCGGAACCGGCGTAATCGGACCGGAACAGAAAATTCCGGTTCCATTGCCACCTTTAGTATGAAGTGGAGTGTTTGCCAATCAAGAATTCTCATATCCAGCGGATGAAGGTGGCAGAGATGAGGATGCTACGATGGATGTGTGGGTTGACCCGGAGAGATAGGATTAGAAATGAGGATATCCGAGATAAGGTGGGAGTGACTTCGATGGAAGACAAGATGCGGGAAGTGAGGTAGAGATGGTTCAGGCATGTGATGAGGATAAGATTCACAGATGCCCCACTATGAGAAGTTGGCTATAGATGGATTTAGGAGAGTAGAAGTAGACAAAAGAAACATTGGGAAGAGGTGATTAGACAAGATATGGCGTGGTTAGAGCTTACCAAGTATATGACCTCAGATAGGAAGGTGTGGCAAGCGCGGATTAGGGTAGAAGGTTAGGAGGTCGAGAGCATTTATGCTAGTAGGCAGGAGTGTTGTCCTTGTTATTTAGTACTATGCATGTAGTTTTTTTTTTTGTTCTTGGACACTTGTTGACATATGTTGTTTTGGGTAGATCGTTTATAGTATTATTTGTGGTAGTATTGTTATATTACAATTTGTTGTTGTGGTACTCTTTGTTGTTGTACCCCTTATAAAACCTTAATCTGGACTATATTTCGTCTTGAGCTAGGGGTCCATCGAAAACAGTCTCTCTACCTCACCTCTGACTCTGAGGTAGTGGTACCCCATTGGGTGGGAATACACTAGGTATGTTGTTGATGATGTTGTACCGCCATTTGACTGTGTACACTAGATACTAGATTACAGTGAAGTGCAAAAACTTGTATGAGAAATATGGCACCATTGCTTTAACTAATGTACAGAACTGGAAAAAGGTAAAGCGCTAATGTCTCTCCATACAAAGTGATCCTGAGATGTCGTGGATTACTGTGGACCATGCTAGGGATTGGTGACGGGTGCTTGATACAGCTGGGCTTTAGATGGCTAAGACAAAATGCAAAGCGTGGAGCATTGCTTCTCTAGATGGTGTAGTATGAAGAGGAAAATATACCATCAAAAAAAAAGGAACGTGGGAGAAATAGGAGAGCTTTTCAAGGAATTGAGCATGATTAAATTTAAAGAATAGCCTGATGTATTTGATTAGTTGTTGGGTGCAAGGGTGCAACGATTAGGTTCTTCCTGTTAGTACAGACACAGAGGAAAAGGGTGCCTTTCTAAGTTGTCTTTTTATATTTATTTTTTGGGGGAGGGGGGATAAAAAAAATCATTAATGGCATCAAGAAGATGCACGAATTTGCAATACCGAGTAAAATATCTCAGAAAAAAAAGTAGAGATAATATCAGTTTTAACAACTCGAATATTTTCTAACCTAATATTCACGTCGTGCAAAAGAAACAAAACAAATGACATCCGCTCCAAACTAAAAAAATGCTCTTTTATTTTCCACTAAGCAAGTTTATCACAATTTCTTTGGGGCAAAATGATTTACTGGAATAGTTTTAAGTTGCAATGCCGAGTAAAATATCTCGGCAAGGAAAGTAGAGATAATATCAATTTTAACAACTCAAATATTTTCTAACCGAATAATATTCAAGTGCAAAAGAAACAAAACAAATGACATCAGCTCCGAACTGAAAAAATGCTCTTTTATTTTCCACTAAGCAAGTTTACCACAATTTCTTTGGGGCAAAATGATGTACTGGACCTTGTACTTTTATGAGTTTGTATTCTGGGTTCTACTTAACTCTTTGCCAATTGAACCCTTAAACTCGATTAAACCAAGATTTTTGAATCCTTCCTATCATGTGTGTTGCCCACATGTCCTTACATTAATGACATGTCACATCCACCTAGATTAGTGCCACGTCATTATTAGTTTTATTACCTATTTTTATATTATTATCAAATATATTAAATAAGATTTTCTATTTATTTTTTAAAATAAAATTATTACTCCTTCTCTCACCTTCCCTCCACCTCCCATAACCATACAATCTCCACTTCATCTCTCATCTTCTCTGATAAATACCCATCGGATTCCACTACCCATGGAACAACCACACCACAAGTTATGTGCGAAACAAAAAAATTTTAAGCTTTTAGAAATTTCTTGAAGGTATATTCTCTCAATTAAACCATTTTCTTCAATTTTCATTCGAATTCATACCAAATCAGTATGTTTTCATAGATTTTCAACCTTATCCATGGTGAAAATTCGAAAACTCTTGATTTGTTTCTCAATTCCTAATTCCAATCCTCAATTTAGAAGTTCCATAAATGTTTTCAACAACCATTATTCTTCAATTTTTTCACAAATTGAGTACTAAATTCATGTCAAATAGGTGAAACTCTTCTCCATTTGACTTGAAATTTCAACTACATATTCACAAACACAAATCCCAACGAATTTCAATCACAATTTTAAACTAATTTCACAAATTCACTAGACCCATTTGTTGTTCTCCAAGCTTATCCATGGAGATTCTTTAATTTTTCAATACCCACCATCATAATCACATTAATTCATACACATACTTTCTCTTGAACCCAACTAATACAAATATCCTCAAATTTTTTAGAATCTAAAAAACAAAAAATTTAGAAGAAAATCTGAAATTCATGGAATTAAATTTGGGCGGAAAAAAGGAATTAGGGTGATGGTGGTATTAATTTGCAACAAAAAAGAAACGTTTAGGGGAAGGGAGGCTGAAGTTGAAGAGGAAGAAAAAGAGGTGAGCTGGAATGAAGAAGAAGAAATTTGGTTGGGTGTGTGCGCGCGTAACGCGTGTAGTTACACGTTTTTCCAGCTCAGCAACATTAATACCACGTAGACTCGGTCAATGGTCAAATGGGCTTGAAATAGTGTTATACTGAGTTTAAAGGTTCAGTTGACAAGTGATTAAGTAGAAGGGTCCAGAATACAAACTCATACAAGTACAAGAGTCCAGCAAACCACTTTATCTTTCTTTGCGGTAAGAAAACTGCTAAAATTAGCACATTCACTAATTCCAGCTTTCTTTAAGACATGACCACCTGAATTGAGGCTTCCTCATACATATGTTGCAGAGAATGAGTTTTGGAACAAGGTGGATCAGATGGATAAAACAGTGTATCAGCACAATTAAATTCTCTATTTTAATTAACATGAACCCAAATGGCTTTTTTCCATCCCAGAGGGTTTAAGGCTAGGGGACCCGCTTTCCCCTTTTTTGTTTATACTAGCAATGGAAGGAATGACCAACATGTTATACACAGTTTCCAGGTTGGTGGCGAAGACAATATGGACATATATGCAGATGACACTTTAGTGTTTTAGGAAGCTGAGGTTGAACAAGTATTGGTGCTGAGAGCTATATTCATTATATTTGAAGTTGTTTCTGTTCTACACATTAATTGGGGCAAAAGTTTCATCTATGTCATTAATGATATGATTCAGTTAGAGCACTTGGCAGAGACCTTCGGTGGCAAAATAGGGGAACTTCCTACCATATATCTTGGGATGCCTTTGGGTGCAAAAAGCAAGTCTAAGGGGATATGGAATGGTGTAGTGGAGAAGTGTGAAAAGAAGTTGGTGAACTGGAAAAGCCAGTATCTCTCTAGAGGAAGACTGGCCTTAGTTAACAGTGTCCTCAATGCTCTCCCCTCTTATATGATGTCAGTGTTTCTTGCTAGTGTGATTAGTAGACTAGATGAATTGAGAAGAAATTTCCTATGGAAGGGTTGTGAAGAGAAGAAAAAGTTCCACCTTGTTAAATGGGGAACAGATAGTGTCCAAGAAAGGAGGAGGCATGGGCATTAGAAGCTTGAAGAAATAGAACCAGAGCTTGATGATGAAGTGGTTGCGGAAATTTTCAAATGAGGATAACATGGTATGGAAAGATGTCATTAGTGCCAAATATGGAATGGAAGATTCATGGATGACACACATGGTAATAATTCCATATTGTTGCACAGTGTGGAGAGCAATCAGGAACTTCTGGCCACGTATGCAGTCCAGAACCAGAATTAAGGTCGGAAATGGACTAAAGGCTTCAATTAGGAATGACAATTGGATAGGTAAGTGGTAACACTACCCTGAAGCTAGCACATCTTGTACTGCACTCTCTACGCCAACAACAAGAAGCTATTGTGTATGGAATGTGGCTTGGACAAGCTTGAAATTTACATCTCAAGTGATATTTAAATGATTGGGAGCTGGAGATAATAGCTTCCTTCCTCAGTACAATGGCTGAGTTCAACAACTTAATAATGTTAAGGGACAAAGTGATATGGCAAAAGGATAGCACAGGCATGTTTTCGGCGAGTTCAACATATAATGAGTTAAATATTTCTGAGGTAAAGGAAAAGGACCGGCCATGGAAGATAATCTAGAAAACACAAATTCCTTATGAAGTAAACTATTTTACATGCCTTCTAGCTAAAGATGCAGTGCTGACCCATGAGAATTTGAACAAGAAGGGACTTTAACTGTGTTCTAGGTGTTTCCTGTGTGGGAAACAAAATGAGACAATCAACCATCTTTTTTTACTCTGTGTATGGACTGACCAGTTGTGGAAAATGTTCATATGTTTGAGAAGGGTAGAGTGGTGAAACCAAGGAACATTACAGGACTACTAAACTGCTGGAACAAAGTTGGTAATGCAGCAAAGAAGGAAGAGATGGAAGATTGTCCCTGCCTGCATTTGGTGGTCAGTATGGACAGAAAGAACCAGAAGATGTTTTGAAAACAAACAAAGCAACCTACAGGAGTTTAAGATGAACAGCCTACCTTTATATTATTTTTGGTGTAAGCAGAAAGCTATGTTGCTCGGGCTCGTTAAAAATGTCAATGGGTATATGTAGGATTCGCCGAAAGTAGTGTACTTTTGAAGAACCCAACACAGCTGCAGCATCAAAAGTGAAGAGGCCGCGCAAATTAGGCAGAAAGTATGAGCTCAAATAGAAGATATTTTTGCTTATAGGATCTACAGCTAGATGAAAAGTTTGTATGTTGTACTACTTTTGAAGGGGGGCTACATTTTTTCTAATGTAGTATACCACCTATGGATATAGACTAATATTACAACAACAACAACAAAAAACCTAGTGTATTCCCACATAGTGGGGTCTCGGGGGTAAGATGTACGCAGTCCATACCACTACTTCAGAAAAAGTAGAAAGGTTGTTTCTAATAGATCCCCGGCTCAAGACAAGGAGATATAGACTAATATTACCATTCTCAAAAAAAAAAAAAGCATGTCTCTATTTGTCCCGGTTTCAAAAGCTAGGACTACTTGCATTGTAGAAAAAAAAAAAATCACAGATTCCACAATTGACAAAAGCTTTTTTTTTTTTTTATAACCGTGGTGTCCTGGGCAACTTTCGCGCACCTCAACTAAATCCATGGGATACCTGTCACTTCCCACCAGCAACAACAGATATCAGGTAACTTTGTCCACCAAGGCTAGGATAGATAGGAAGAATCACCTAGTGTTTTTTGCACAATTGTCAACAGCTATCAATATAAAGCTTTGTACAAAACAACAACAACAACAAACCCAGTATATTCCCACATAGTGGGGTCTGGGGAGGGTAAAATATACGCAGTCCATACCACTACCCCCGAAGGAGTAAAGAGGTTGTTTCCGATAGACCCCCAGCTCAAGACAAAAGACTGTAGACCAACAGTCGTGCAACATGATAAAGAACAAAGAACCAACATCCACAAAAATAAAGTATAATTAACCAAACGGCAAGCAATAATATAAAGCTTTATAGGACCAACAAAAAAATAAAAACAAACTTGGATAGTACACTGCTTATAGAAGCAAACCTTATTGTTATAGGCTAGTTGCCTAACCAGACTTGCCGCAACCTTGACAGTCGCTGGCTGGCCAAGCTGAATTCTGCATCCACAAAAACTTTCAACTTTAGCAAGCAGACTTCCAGCCAAAATTAACAATTAACAAGATGGTATTTGGCGTGGTTATCCAGACTTCAAAAATATGTATAGGTTAACTAATCAATTCCATAATCCCAACAAAGAAATCAATGAAGAAGCTGAAAGTTAGCAGCCTCTTATAAGGGAAGATTCATTTGCAAGTTACTAAGATAAAAAATGCATCTAGGAAGTAAGCATTTGAATAAAAATACAAGATGAATTGATGGGTTACGTGTGTTGGTGTAGAAAGTAGCGAACATAATCTGAAACAACTTGTGAATCTGCAGCCTACAAAACAATCATTGAAATAATATGTGAGATAGGACTCTCAGAATGCTATAGAGAATCGAATACCATATTATGAGATCGAACGAACTCAGCTGTTGGTAGTTCACTTCATACAATCAAGTCATTTTTAATTTCTTAGAGCACACAACGCTCCAAGGTCATTTTTCTAAACCAGGAAGTAAAACACATTCTATTGTTTATCTAATAGCTAATAGGTAAGAACTATTGGATATGCCGTTGGACTTGCATCAACCATTTATTAACCACGGGCAATGGAAGCTCATGTTTTGGCACAAAGATAGATTTTCAACAGAGAGTACATATGTGGGAGGTGTAAGAATACAATCATCAATAGCCCGAATTCGAGCATTGCCCAAATCCCTTGTTGCTAAGGAACAGAACAAAACCTCTAAAACTAACAGAAAACTTCTATAAGACATTTCCAATAAACTTCTCCAAAAAGATTAATACATCAATATAGATATTGGGCCCATTATCCACCAAGTTTCAAAACGTGCAGCAGCTGGTCCTTAGGGATTTCTCAGTTATAAAAGTAAGAGATTTATGTCTTTTCATTCTATCTAATTTACCACTATATGATCCCACTATGCTATATTTTCATTTTCTCAATTTATATAAGCTACTTGTAACTTCCAAGAAAATCATTTTATGCAGGTACAACACAGGTAGTGGAACTCTTTTTTACCTTAGAGTAGGCTTTGAACCTCACATCATGCTTGGTTATGTAATCAAATCCCATTAGGAACTAAAATTCCTAATAATATCAAAAGTAAAAATTTGTGCTAAAAAGTAGAACCCCTTCCCTCTTAACTAATGAAAAAGAAAAATAAGTTTAGATGCAAATTTAAATGTGTGCGTAGGCATCTAAGATCTAGACCTTTTATACAGAGGTTGGATCATATGTGATTCACATTAAAATAGGTAATGAACTACATCTAAGACAAGTCCTTTTAACCTCTCCACGCCCCCACCCAATATGAGAAGGGTACACAACAACAACAAACCCAGTGTATTCCCACATAGTGGGGTCTGGGGGGGTAAGATGTACGCAGTCCATACCTCTACCTCTAAAGAAGTAGAAAGGATGTTTCCGATAGACCCCCGGCTCGAAACACGAGATACCACACAAATACATAGTAAAGCATAGAACAAGATTTCATAACATAACATAAATACGACACCCATAAGTAATAAGAAACAGAGAAAAGCACACAGATTCGTAATACAACATGGAACAAGGTATCATAACAAGAATAATACCCCCCAAGTAATTCCCTACACTAGCGACCCCAAACTGGCCCTAGCCTTCTGCCCTAATTCGCGTCCTCCAGATCTTCCTATCTAGGGTCATGTCCTCGGTGAGCTGTAACTGCTCCATGTCCCGCCTAATCACCTCACACCAGTACTTCTTCGGCCTACCCCTACCCCGCCTAAAACCATCCAACGCTAGCCTCTCACACCTACGAACCGGGGCATCCATGCCCCTCCTCATCACGTGTCCGAACCATCTCAATCGGACTTCCCGCATCTTATACTCCACTGGAGTCACACCAACCTTCTCCCTTCTCCCTGATAGTCTCATTCCGAACTCTATCCCCTCTAGTCAGCCCACACATCCAACGCAACATCCGCATTTCTGCCACCTTCATTTTTTGGATGTGGGAGTTCTTAACTGGCCAACACTCTGCTCCATACAACATGGCCGGACGGACTACCACCCTGTAGAATTTGCCTTTAAGCTTGGGCGGCACCTTCTTATCGCACAACACCCCCGACGCGAGCTTCCACTTCATCCATCCCCCCAACACGGTGTGAGACATCCTCGTCAATCTCACCGTTACCCTGGATCACGGACCCGAGATACTTGAAACTATCCCTCTTACATACCTCCTGTGATTCCAACTTCACTACCACCTCATTCTCCAGCCTCACGTCATTAAAATTGCATTCCAAATACTCTGTCTTGCTTCTGCTCAACCTGAACCGTTTAGACTCAAGAGTTTGTCTCCACACCTCTAATTTGTCATTCACACCCCCTCGCGTCTCATCAATCAAAACTACATCATCGGCAAAAAGCATACACCAAGGCACCTCCCCTTGAATACGCCGCGTCAACACATCCATCACCAAAGCAAACAAAAAGGGACTAAGAGTAGATCCCTGATGCAATCCTGTCAAGACAGTGAAATGCTCTGAGTCTCCTCCCGCCGTCCTCACCTGAGTTTTCGCTCCATCATACATGTCCTTAATTGCTCTGATATATGCCAGCGGGACTCCACTCACCTCGAAGCATCTCCAAAGCACCTCCCTAGGGACTTTGTCGTATGCCTTCTCCAGGTCGATAAACACCATGTGCAGATCCTTCTTTCTTTCCCTATACTGTTCCACCAGCCTCCGTACCAGGTGAGTTGCCTCCGTTGTCGAGCGACCAGGCATAAATCCAAATTGGTTTTCCGAAATAGACACTATCCGTCTCAGCCTCACCTCGACCACTCTCTCCCAAATCTTCATAGAGTGACTCAATAACTTAATCCCCCTATAGTTATTGCAACTCTGGATATCACCCTTATTCTTATAGAGAGGGATCATGGTACTCCACCTCCAAGCCTCGGACATTTTCGCCGTCTTGAAGATTTCGTTAAACAATCCAGTCAACCACCTTACACCAGCCACTCCAGCGAACTTCCAAAAATCCACCGGTATCTCATTCGGCCCCGTCGCCCTACCCCTTCGCATCCTGCGAACAGCCTCTCTAACCTCTTCTACCTTAAAACGTCTACAATAACTAAAATCCCGACACTCCTCTGAGTGCTCCAGCTCCCCTAACACAATCGCTCTATCCCCTTCGTCATTCAAGAGCCTATGAAAGTACGACTGCCATCTATTCTTAATGTGGCCGTCCTCTACCAACACTGTACCGTCCTCCCCCTTAATGCACCTCACCTGGTCGAGGTCACGACCCTTCCTCTCCCTAGCCTTAGCAAGTCTAAACAACTTTTTCTCCCCTCCTTTCCCCTGTAACCCTGCATACAAACTCTCAAAAACGGCCGTTTTAGCCGCCGTAACTGCTAACTTAGCCTCCTTCCTAGCTAGCTTGTACTCTTTCCTGTTTACCCGTTTTTTCCTTCGTCCCTACTCTCAACCAACTTAGCATACGACCCTTTCTTGGTCCCCACTTTCTTCTTAACCTCTTCATTCCACCACCAATCCCCCCGATGATGCCCGGCCCGGCGCCTAGAAACACCCGACACCTCACTTGCATTCTCCCTGATGTACCTAGCCACCCCATCCCACATACTATCCACGTCCCCCCTACACTCCCACACCCCCATTCCCGCCAACTTCTCCCCTATCTCCCACGCATTCACTGGCGTCAAGCCGCCCCACTTAATTCTAAGTCTACACTCCTCACCCCTCCTCTTTCTAATCTTCTTTATACCCAAATCCATAACCAAGAGCCTATGCTGAGTCGAAAGATTCTCACTCGAGATGACCTTATAGTCCTTACACAACGCTCTATCCCCTTTCCTAAGCAACAAAAAGTCAATCTGGGTCTTGGCTATCGCGCTTCGAAAGGTGATCAGGTGATCGTCCTTCTTCGGGAAGCCTGAGTTCACCACCACCAGCCCAAAGGACCTCACAAAATCCAATAGAGTAGCCCCCTCTTCATTTCTTTCCCCAAAACCAAAACCACCATGCACATCACCAAAGCCTCCCGGTAACGCCCCGATGCGCCCGTTGAAATCTCCTGCTACAACAATCTTCTCCGAGCTAGGCATGCCTCTCATCACCTCATCCAAAGCCTCTCAAAACCGCATCTTCTCCTCCCCCTCCAAGCCCACTTGCGGCGCATAAGCACTACACACGTTCAGGGTAAACCCCCGAATGACCAACTTAATAGTCATCAACCTCTCGTTGATCCTCTTTACCTCTACTACCTAGTCTCTAAGCTATTCATTTACTAAGATGTCAACTCCATTCCTACGCCTCTCGCTCCAAGAGTACCACAGCTTGTAACCATCCACATCCCTAGCCATAGACCCTACCCACTTGGTCTCTTGAACACACGCAATATTAATCCTCCTCTTTCTAAGAATCTTCACAATCTCTATGGACTTACCCTGAAGGGTCCCTATATTCCAAGACCCAACCCTCAGCCTACCATCACTATCCACACGTCTTCCTCTACCACCCCTGAGGCCAAACCTTGGCCTCCCTCCCACTCCCGCCCTTTCCTCATCCCCCGCCCCCACCACAGCCCCACGCCTCAACCCCCTCGGACATGACCCTATCCGACCATCACCGCCCACAGCCACTACTACAAGAAAATATACGAAAATATAAACAATGGTAGTAGCAAAGCAACAGCAAGAAATACAAGGCTCACACAAATTCGAAGAAATAATCAAGAAACAAAACTGAACTCAAATAGAGAGCAAACACCACTGGACTCAACACCCAAAGCCCCAAAAACAGAGCCCCAAGCCGATAACCCAATAAAAAGCAGTGCAAGAAACGACAACAGACAATATCAACAAATCAAACGCAAGTCAAGATACAGGAGATAATACTAGCATAATACGAAGAGTGCAATAACAAAGGTTAGAAGTCACCGGATTACGCTTGAAGACCAAGCCGGAAACCAAAACCCAACGTAGATCGGGCTCCGGGGTGTTCCGGTGAAGGAGAGACGGCGCTGCTGGATGCAGAAATTAGAGGGAGCGGCGGCTGCTGGAGACCGAGGGGACTGGTACAAATTATTTTTTCACCGATCAGAGGAAGAACAGTAAGCTGGTGAAGAGTGAGCAACAACAAATAGAACTGATCTCAAATGAATCCACGACGATGATGATGACGCCGATGCTGTTGTCGTCGTCGCTGTCGTCGAAGATGGTGAAGATGGAGATGGTGAAGGTGAATTTGAAGACGATGAAGTCTGACTTCGTCTTAGAGCTTTCATTTACCAACAAATTACTATACTCTAATACAGATGATTTCTAGGGTTCTCAATGAGTGATAATGTAATTTCCTTTTCACTGATAATATCTTTGAAAATTTCAATGAGTTATTTTCTTAGAATTGCTTTTTTAACTAAATAACGGCGGCGGGTAAATGCGAGTCCCGGACAAGTCTGTGAAAGGAAAACTGCTCCGGCATTTGAACCACCGCCGCCGATTGAATCAACCACATTAGGACTTAGGAGGAGGAAAAGAGGTGAACGAAAAAGAGAGAGAGAAAGGAATAGTGAATGACGATTATGCCCTTGTCAACCATAACACACACATGACCTGACCACAACCAAAACTGAACCTGTTTTTCAATATGAGAAGGGTGAGGAGAAAAATTAAAAATGTACTTCAATACTTGTATGACCACAAAAGAAACATGGTTTTACCCCAGGCAACTTAAAGATTAACATTTTTTAAGCAAACCTAAAGCACTTAGGAAAAACTCAAAAGTAACTAAATGCACAAATCCCAATACACTTTTGAATCCCATTTTCAGCCCAATCGAACAATCAATGAACAAGTCTCAATCAGTTATTTTCATCCATAGCTGCAGACTTTTAAATAGATGCAGAATTCACAGTATCAAGTATGTATACAAGAAAACTACAGCAGCAGCATACATGATATGTCCAAATTGTGAATCATCCAATAGAGAACCTTGTGACCATCTTATTTTCAACAAGTTGGCATCACTATGTTATGATTGTCCTATAATCATGTACCAAATAGTACCAATGGCGTAAAAAATCATCATAAAAGCAACATACGACATCTAATTTTTTATTGAACCGAATTTCCTCTCATGCAGAGCGGATGCATGTAGTAAAATGCAAGAAAGGAAAAATGTGGTTTTAACTTCTACTAGCTGCTAACAGGACCTTGTTTGTACGCCTCATTGTCCCATAAAGGTCAGTATATCTTTTCTGTAGTAAGACAAACCAGAATGGATACCGAGTATTAATATTCATATAGCAAACTCCAAGTAGTTTTGGATAAAGCACAGTTGATTGATTAAGTAAGCTATTAATTGAGGACCTGATTGCATAAGATTTATATAAGCAATGCTCAAGATTTTTCTATTGGCTTAGCTTCATAATATGAGCATGATTTCCAACAATCTTGGGAACGATAAGCACGCAAAGAGATGTTCAGTTATTTCCATGATCTCTACTTTTTGGTAACCGCTTGAATACTGGTGTTGTTTTCCTCTCTTCATAAGTTAAACTACTTGACCTTTATTTTTTAAAGATGTTCATGAATATTTCCATTTGCTATTCGTTAAAATTCAGAACCCTCTGTCCTTGCAATCATTCCACGGGAAAGCGGAGATGCTGCTAATTATATACGTAGTAATGAATACCCAACCTTTCCAGCTAATGGACACACAATAAACAATTGACCTGTGAATTTAACCAAGCCCCTAGAAGATTTTTAAGGATTGGTATTGCATATTGCAAGAAGAGTGTTTCCGCATTGCTAATACAAAAAAAGGATGTTGAAAATTACTAAGGTTTTAACTTGAGGAATTTTTAGCCATCTCATTTCTATTTCAGTTCTAATATCTCCTGTTATAGTTAGCATTTCTATTATTCAAGATTTTATTTGTCCATCATTTCAGGCCAGATAACATGATATTTAAATGCTACTATTAAATTAAATAGAGTTTTGGCATCATCCCTTCCAAAAACATCAAGACCAAACAAAAAAAAGAGAGAGAGAAGGGAGATCTATGATACTCAAAATGACAATATTTGAACCAAACAGAGAAAACCCCTTCTGGGAATAAATGGAAAGGGACTAATAATGCCACAGCACAGACAGCAGTTCCAGGGTTCCTCTTTTTGAAGAAATACAAAATCTAAGCTATCAAAGATAGATGGAGAAAGAGAGCAACGAGAGCATACCGATCCAGAGCGACAAACATAGACATTATCAGTGAGCTGAGTGATCTTATCCGAAGCCCTATTTGCCACATACATCCCTAAATTTCCGAAAAGAAAAAAAAAGCCACCAACAATACAAAGTTCTTAGACAAAAAAAAAATTAACAGAATCCTTTTCAGAGAAGTACTACTACATTTTTTAACAAATCCAGAAGAAAATACAATTTGATATTCCTCAAATAATCTATAAAATAGGCCTTACTTTCTCGAGTTAATACGAAAAAATAAGCAATCTGTGCTCATAATAAAACCATATACAAAAAGACTTTATTTCTTCCAACTGAGCCCTTCTCATCAAGATTATATTATTGAAAAGAAATAAATGAAGAAATACCAGTGCTAGTGCGGGAGTCGGCGCCAAGGACGACGCCACCGTTGTACGTGACGCCGATAATAGTTGTTCCCATTGAGTGCGGCTGCTCCACATCGAGCGACAATCTGTACATCTTTAGGCTAAGCTGAAGGATCGAACTAGAAGAGAAACTGAAAAATGAAAGAAAAAAGCCCTAGCTGAGAGTAATAAAGAAACAAGGAAATAGGGAGAGTAGAGGAATATTAGCATTAGCAACTGACTTGAAGAGCAAGATATGGCATTCCGCTTTTGTTCTGAAAAGTCCAGTTCATTTTTGAATGAGTAAATAAATAAATTATCCATGATGTTGGTAGAAATTTTTAAAAAGTCACTTAAACCATATTTTCTACCTATTAACTAATAATCTTACCTAAATTGTTATAAATATATTATTTTAACCCTGTGTATATAAATGCACCTAAAGCGCATGAATAGAAAAAAAAATTGAACCAGTAAATTAAAATATTCCACGTGTAATAAAAAAGACCCACTTTTTAAGTTTTGTATTTTAGATTTCTTGTTGCTTCATTTTCCATCTTCTTCCTTCATTTCATCTTCTTCATTTTCCATCTTCTTCCTTCGTTTCTTCTTCTTCTTCTTCTCCTTCTCCTCCTCCTTCTCCTTCTCCTTCTCCTCCTTTTTCTCTTGCTCCTCCTCCTTCTTCTTCTCCATCAATTATGTCACTCGATTTTCTCTGAAGTTAAAACTTTTAGTTTCCGTCAAATATTCATAAACCATTAATGAAGATTGATGAAGAAGAAGAAGAAGGAAGAAATTACTCCATACTAATGAGTAATGAGATTTCAATATGATTCAAGTAAATAATGTTGAAGACGGAAAATCAATTTAATCACAAAAAGAAAACTTAATTTCACAACTTTTAAATAAATAAAGAAGATATTAAAACCAATACATGATTTTGTATCCCACTAGTTCGATTCATTAACGACAATTTTTTTTCTGAAATTTTCTAGCTTCAATGGAGAATTGGAGAAAAAAAAAAGAATAAGAAAAAAAGAGTAATGGTTGTTAATGGAGAATTGGGGAAGAAGAAATGAAGATTGATTAATGAAGAATTGAGGAAGAAGATATGAAGATTGATTAATGGAGAATTAGAGAAGAAGAAATTAAAATTGATTAATTGATAAATAAAATTAAAAGGAAAATTTTACTAAAAAATATTTAAAAAATGAAATTAAACATATTTACACGTGGCAAAACCTGATTAGCGCATGCATTACACCCTCTTTGTTATGTCTGAAATTCAGCAAAAAATAGTGTATTTGCAAAGGGATAAAGAAGAACCATAGGGTAATAGGTCAAATTCAAAGTTTAAGTATCTTTTTAAAAATTTTGGCCAACATCAGTGGGGTAATTATGTATTTACTCTTTTTGAATTGATAAATATACAACTAGAAATTGTTATAAGATATAAGCAACATTAAATAATATAAAGTCATTTTCTTTCTTTTTTGTTGTATTGTATTTTTCATCATTAGTAATTTTTTTTTGGAATATACAAATCTTTCGTAAGAAGTATGAAGTGATAGAACTAATAAGCAAGATGTACATAAGAATTCATTAAATGAGACTTCCACTAAATTGAATGGTTTCATATATAATGTCTCTCATTAAAATCTTACTAGAAAAAACTCATAAAAAAAATTTAAGTGAAAAAAAAAAGTGCATACATCTTGTAATACGCCTTGAGTGATGTCTCATTGAAAACCTTATTAGGAAAATCCAATTCAGAAAAAAATCTTAATTAAGGCAAAAATAATGCAACGCGTATTTCACTTCCCTGATGAAAATTTAATTTTATATCTCAAAGATGATGCATTTCAATCTTATATTTCAACTTCTTCAATGTTGATGTTGGCAATGCCTTGGTGAATAAATCTGTCATATTGTTAGCTAAGCGAATTTGTTTGAACATTTATTTCACATTTCTTCTTAAGATCATAAGTCAAAAAAGAATTTAGGTGAAATATGCTTTGTTCAGTCTCTTTTAATGTATCTTTTCTTTAGCTAAGTTATACGTGTAACATTGTCTTTGATAGAGTATGCAACCAACTGCTTTTATGTAACGCTTCAAATTTTTGGTCCTTAAAAATTTCTGAAATTTTAACATAACTGTCCTGACTATGACTCTCCTGATGAGTCGTAGAGAATCTTGACGAGTCGTTGGACTCGAATCGTAATCAAATCAGTAAGTGTATGGCTGAGTTCTGCTCTGAGTACGAGTGGTTCACTATGAGTCATAAGGACTTGTTACGAGTTATTGGGTGTAAGTCGTAGGGTATCTAGTGATACCCCAAGTGGTTGCTGGATTGACTACGACCGAACCCTATGAGTCATAGGGTCCCATTACGAGTCATATTGGTTGAGTCGTTGGGTCAACAGATTGTGAGTGACTTGGAGACTATCTTAGCTACGACTTGTGATGACCAATCATAATGAGTCTATACGAGTTGTACAGTGACCAATAGTTACTGACGACTAAATTTTAGTTTTAAATTGAGGGCACTTTGGATAATTCCCTTCTCACCCAATTAAAATCCCACGATCATAAGGCACTTGAGAGGAGTTATTTCTTACTCGTAACATACTAAAATACTTTCAAAGCTCTCTTAAATTCTCTCAAGCAGCTATACTTAAGGTTTCTAAGAAATAGGTCATCCAAGGGCTCAAGGGTTGAATCCTTTTTGTCAAACTTGGCATTTCAAGCATGTTACTCTTCCCTAATTATTAATGCTAAAAATCATAAGTTTTAAAGTGTTGTTCATATGGTATTAAGGTTGGTTTTGAAAACGTGGGTTGATGGTCTTGAACAATTATTGTTTATGTGATGTTTCATGTTTGTCCCCGCATGTGTTACGTTTAAATGGTGATTTTAAAATCAAAGTAATGTATGAAAATAACGAATGAACTAGGGACTGTGATTCCCCAAACTTGTGACTTTTGAAGTGGTTATGACCCCAACCCTATATTATGAAATTGGTTTTGAATATGAAAACTATACATATTGAACTACTCATGAACTATTGCATAATGTGAAAAGTCAATGAAGCATAATAATTTTTTAATTAAACCTTAAGGGGGTGTGTAACTCCCCAAGCCATTGTGTAATTAAACCAATGGGGATTGTGATTTCCCCCAAATAATGGTAAATAGCGTGGCATGTTAAAGTTACCTTGAAAGTGTAGTTAGTATGACGATACCAACAATGTATGCCTAAATGTATATCATAGTTCAATAAATGATAATATATATGCTAATTATTTTAATTGGTCTTTAATGAGGGGTGTGTAGATAAGTCATAAAAGTGAAGGTCTTGAAGGACCAATACTGAAAACTGCGATTGTCGACGCAGGGGTTTATATGACTGAGTGGTTTGAGTCCCCCTTATTACTATCATTTGATTTAGGAGGTTCAAGTCCCTCATATTATATTACATGATTTGGTGCACATGTCATCTTGATATGATCGAAGGTTTGAGTCCCCTGTAGTGCATATGTATACCCTCTGGTTCATGTGGCCACATGCACAGCGGCCCCACCAGCTGTGGGAGAGATAGGCCTAATAGCTCGTGGGTGCCTTCTTATGATACAATGGTTGAACTACATAATCCAGGCTAAAGTTTTAAAGTGCATGTTAAGCCTTGTTCCCTATCCTGGTATGTGATATATATGTATAAGCATTTGATTATATGCATTGATTTTGAATGATTTTGAATTGTTGATCAAGTCATTATGTTATCCTTATCCCTGAGTTACATGCTATTGTTCACCCCATTAACCATCGTTGGATGTTGTATCCTCAGGCGATGCAGGCACCAGAGATATCTTTTTTTTTCTGCTCAAAGTTAGGTGGTGAGTCTATATTCTTCGGAAGGCTTAGACATTTCATCAATTTTCATTCTTAGAATTGAGTTGATTGTTTTCATTATCATTAACATTATCATTTTCATTGTCATCTGTCAGAGTCGGGGACATGTCTCGATCAAGACTGGTTTTGATTCTTGTAGAAGGCTTTGTTGAATTACTGTGGACTTGAGTGATGTTGGTCGGTTGTTTTGGCCGCCTGTTGGTTTTTGATCATAGAAGTATCTTTTAGTCTTTGAATTTATCTTGTTATATGTTCAGAATTCATCCAACATCAGGGGTATTGTGATCTTTGGTTAGGTGCAAAAAACAGGTGGTCTTCGGTCCATGTAGGAATTGAGATGCCAACACAGCTAGGCCATGGTTTGGGTCGTGACACTTTTATATTCACTTAAGAGTAATCTACAAGTAAAAGAAGTTGCCTAACGTGTTTTAACTATGCATTGAACTGTATAAGTAAATAAGATAGTATTTTTACGTAAAAAAACACCTGGCTCAAAAGGTGTGAAAAATTATGACCTGTACATCTATAGAATTTCACCCCAAATTTCACTAAACAATTCTGAGAATAAGAAACAACAAATTATAAGACTTATGTAATTTAGGAATTATAAACTCTAATTCACATTCAACCAAAACTCACAAACCTCCCAAGGTATGTGATCCCAAGTCTTCGAGTTAGTGTCTTAGCGCGATTTTCTCCATGTTACGCCAAAGTTCCAGGTCGCAAAAGAAGGGGCAACGCTATGGCTTCGCGTTGTGCCATCCCTCAATTTCCCAATTGTCAAAATCCAGTGACACGGCGCGATAGTGCCTCGTCGCGTCAGGGGTCTAATTCAGGAAAATTTTATAAAAATTAAATAACGCGTCCAGGATTAAAAGGGTCAACTTGCCCTCCCTATTTAAGCCCTTTAACACGTGATTTAGCCACTTTACACCTAAAGTAGACTCTCTTCTCTAAAAAACCTCTCAAGAACAAGCTATGGTTTTCATAGAAGATCCAATTCCAAGAAAGTTTCCTCCTTTAATCTTCATGAAATCACGAACCAAAGTATGCGTAGTGTTCATTCATGAACTCCTTTCATCCATAAAGCCCGAGAATCACTTTTCTAAGTTTAAGTTTATGGATTTCTTTATGAATTTCATATTGGGATTGTTTTGTTTATGTTGAGAATGATCAATTGAATTCAAATCCATGTTGGGTGATCAATTTTATGTGGAATTGATTTGTATAAATGTTATTCATATCAACCTATGAATAAACCCTATATGATAAAATTAGAGATGAATCATGATGATTAATTATTGTATAATGTTGTTTACATGTGTTATGCCTACCATGCGTTTGATTAAATGCCTAGATGAAGGAACAATGCCCAACTAGTATGATAACCTGAAATCCCCCTGTATGTACAAGTTATGCTTATCACATGTTTTGATGGAATGTTTCTATAAATATATTATGGATTATGATGTTAGTTATATGTTCAAGTAAGTTATGCTTGGTCAGTTTTCCTTCTATCGAGTCCTGGGGGTACTTGTACCCGAAATATTAGCTGTGTGCCTAGAGCCATGTCATATTTCCAGTCAAGCTATGAATCCTTAGACTTCAGACAGCCTTATGACTCAGGAAATCTCCATAATCTCATGAACTCAGTCAGTTGTCAGATATCAGTAATATTCCGTCAGTAAACAGAATTTAGTAACTCAATCCATGTTCAGTTCAGTAAATTATGATCAGTGTCTATTCGGATGGGAGTAGAAATTAGCCTCAAGTGAACCCAAGTATGGGAACTCACCTATTATGTGAGGGTGTGATCCTTAGAAGCAATCCTTGCGTTCCAGAGCTATATAGCTAGCAGAGGTTGAGACACCATAGCCTGCTATATGAGGGTAGATGGGGTGACTTATCTTGCTATATGAGGGTTTCCACCGTTCTCACTAGAGTTACCTGTTATATTAGGGTCACTCATATGTTGTCCTTACTAGTGGTGCGGTATTGACACCCTTCCAATCAGGGCATAGATTGGACCCCAATTCAGCTATAATGTATTATTTGGGGCATGTCGGTTAGATGACTACCTCCCAAAGTCTCAGTATCAGTCTCAGTAAAAGAACTTAAATAGTTCTTTAAAATTTAGGGCTGTTAGATACAGTCAACTCAGACACAGTACGAAACTCAGATAGTTCCATTAGATTCAGGACTATCAGATACAATCACTCATGTTATCGATTACATTCAGATTTACTAATCATGTTATCACAGTATTAGTGTCAGTTGTTATGTCCCATGCATGTACTCTCACGCTCATGATAGATAGTCAGTTATTATTATTGTTCATACATATAAACCCCATGCATTCATCCTACCTCATATGCATACCAATGCATTCAAAGTACTGATGCATTTGCGTTCTGGTGTCTTTACAATAGGTTCAGAGACATGAGCTCTAGATCAGTAGTAGATTCCAGTTTCAGCAGTCAGAGTTAGAAATAAGTCATCATCATTCGAGGATATGATTATTCCCTATTATCTCATTAATTAGTTTATTAGTTGGAGTTAGTTGGGGACATATCCCATCAACTTCTTACTTAGACAGTTCAGTTAGTTAGAGGTTTTCTAGACTATCATGTTTCAGACTTCAGTATGTTCAATTTTGTTTTGGGTATTCTATTACCCCACACAGATGTTATATCATTTAGATCATGTTCAGTATTGAACCTTATGGCCTTTCAATTCATGTTTCCGCATTTTAAAGTATTTTATGCAGTATATAGGTACAAATATCTGTCATGGGTTAGCTTGTGATCCTTTGGGATCATGAGCACCGTATAGCATTTCGGGTACCAGATTTGGGGCGTTACAAACTTGGTATCAGATCCTAAGGTTCAATAAAGTCCTAAGAAGTCTGAAAGCCGCATCTAGTAGAGTCTTGTACATGGGTGTGTTGCGCGCCACATTTATGTACAGGAGGCTATAAGATGTTTTAGGAATAGTTTCTCCTCTTTCAATATTCATGTTATGCTAGTGAGCATAATCTCAAGTCAATCTCTCAGCCTAATCCGTTTCCCTTTCTTCTACAGAACATGCCTCCTAAAAGAAGAAACAAAAATCAGTTAGCCCCTCAGCTCGAAGATCCTTTGGGCGATCATGTTTTTCATGCAGAGTTCAGGGCCGCATTCACCACACTTTCTCAGTCAGTTGCCACTCAAAATGAACGTCCAATAGTCATTCCGTCCAACCCAGTGGCCAATTCAGCCGCAACTAGGATTCAAGACTTCACCCGAATGAATTCTCCATCCTTCCTTGGGTCTAAGGTAGATGAGAACCCTCAGGAATTCATTGATCAGGTTTAGAAGGTGACAAACATCATGGGGGTGACTACTGTTGAGAGTTTTGAGCTAGATGTATATCAGTTGCAGGATGTTGCTCATACTTAGTTCAAACAGTGGAAGTCAGAATGGTCAAATGATGTACGTCCTATAGAGTGGGAGGAGTTTGTCACTGTATTCTTAGACAGATTCTTTCCCAAAGAGCTTAGAGAGGCTAAGGTGCTAGAATTCATCAACCTCAGGTAGGGTAATATGACGGTAAAAGAGTATTCTATTAAGTTTACTTAATTAGCCAGATATGCCCCTCATGTGGTTGCAGACAGCAGAGCCAAGATGAGTAAGTTCACTTCAGGGGTAAATGATAGCATGGTAAATGAGTGCAGATCTGCCATACTGAATAGTGACATGACTTTATCCAGGCTTATGACTCATGCTCCGCAGATAAAGAAGCAGAAGATTAAGCAGAGGGAGAAACAAAATAAGAGGGAGAAGATAGGTAGTTTCAACTTCGCTCAGCCTAAGTCAGAAGGAGGAAACTGTTCTCAGTTTCATCCTAAGTCATCAGATCCAGCTCCTTCTACAACCAGTGCTCCAGTTTCTAAGTTCAGAGAGGGTAATAAAAATAGAGTGCCAGGCTCTAAGTCCCAGGGCAGTGTTAAAAGTGCCCGCACCTATCCTCTTTGCTAGACTTGTGGCAAGCACCATCAAGGTATTTGCAAAGCTGGCAGTGGTATTTACTTCGAATGTGGCAAGCCAGGCCACAGAGTCAGAGACTATTCTCAGCCAGGTCCTTTGGGTCAACAAAATCGCTCCTCAGCTCAGTCTGGTCACCTAATCAGCAGGGTGCCACCACCAGTTCTACTAGTGGGCAACACCCAAATTATCTCTAGTTACTGGTATGTTACAGATCTTTCATGTGCATGTTTATACTTTGTTAGATACAGGAGCTTCTTTGTGTTTTGTTACTCCCTATATTGAAGGAGATTTCGAAGTCAGTCCCGAAATCCTAGCAGAGCCCTTTTCAGTCTCTACCCCAATGGGTAAAACCGTCTTAGCCCGACAAGTATATAGGAACTGCTCGATTATGATATTGCAGAAAGTTATTTCAGTAGACTTGGTCGAATTAGAGATGACTGATTTTGATGTCATTCTCGGCATAGATTGGTTTCATTAATGCTATGCCACAGTTGACTGCAGAAACAGAATAGTCCAGTTTCAATTGCCAAATAAACTCATCCTTGAGTGGAAGGGTAGTGTATCCACTTTTAAGGTTCAGCTTGTTTCCTACCTTTGGGCAAAGAAAATGATATCTAAAGGATGTGTCTATCATCTTGTTCAAGTTAAGGAAACTAGTTCCAAAACTCCCAGCCTTGAATTTGTTCTACTTGTAGGTGAATAGTCAGATGTCTTTCCAGAAGATTTTCTAGGAATTCCTTCCGAAAGGGAAATTGACATTGGTATTGATATTCTTCCAGATACTCAGCCTATCTCTATTTCGTCATACAGAATGACACTGGAAGAACTCAGAGAACTGAAAGAACAATTAAAACATATCTTAGATAAGGGATTCATTAGGCCCAGTGTTTCCCCGTGGGGTGTTCCAGTATTATTTGTGTGCAAGAAAGATGATTTTCTTTGAATGTGTATAGACTACCGTAAACTCAATAAGGTCATGGTCAAGAACAAGTATCCTCTTCCTAGAATAGATAATTTGTTTGACCAACTTCAGGGTGCCAGTTACTTTTCTAAGATAGGCCTCAGATACGGCTATCATCAGCTTAGATTTAGAGAATGTGACATTCCAAAAATAGCTTTCCGTACTCGATATGGTTATTTAGAATTCTTAGTTATGCCCTTTGGTCTTACCAATGCCCCAACAGCTTTTATGGACTTGATGAATCGTGTGTTCAAGCAGTACTTGGACATGTTCGTCATAATCTTTATAGATGAAATTTTGGTCTATTCTCGCAGTGAGCGTGATTATGCAGTCATCAGCTATTCGCCAAATTTAGTAAGTTCTAATTTTGGCTAAGGTCAGTAGCATTCCTTGGTCATATCATTTCCAGTAATGGCATTAAAGAAGATTCTCAAAAGATCGAAGTAGTAAGAAACTGGCCTCGCCCTGTCTCTCTATCAGATCTCAAGAGTTTTTTGGGTTTGGATGGCTATTACAGATGGTTTGTTGAGGGATTTGTTTCTATTTCATCCCTTATGTCCAGGTTAACTCAGAAAAAAGTCAAGTTTCAGTGGTCAGATCCTTGCAAGAAGAGTTTTCAGGAGTTAAAGACTTACCTCAATTCCAATATTATCTCTCCCAGATGGTTCAGACGGGTTCATAGTGTATTATGATGCATCTAGAGTAGGATTGGGTTGTGTCCTCATGCAGCTTGGTAAGGTCATAGCCTATGCCTCCAGACAGCTTAAGCCCCATGAGAAGAATTATACTACTCATGATCTTGAGTTAGTAGTTGTAGTGTTTGCCTTGAGATTTGAAGGCATTATCTATACAGAGTTCATGTAGAAGTGTTCACTAATCTTAAAAGTCTTCAGTAAGTCTTTTCTCAGAAAGATCTCAATCTTTGTCAGAGAAGGTGGCTAAAGCTTTTGAAAGATTATGACATGAGTGTCCTCTATCATCCGGGCAAGGCCAATGTAGTGGCTGACGCTCTCAGTAGACTATCTACGGGTAGTGTTTCTCATGTTGAGAACAGTAAGAAGAAGTTAACTCAGGAAGTACATCATCTTCCAGACTAGACATTTGGTTAATCGATACAGATGAAGGTGATATATGGGTTCAGAGTAGTTCAGAATCATCTATAGTTTCTGAGGTGAAAGAAAAGCAAGATAGAGATCCCAGCCTTGTCAAGTTGAAAGAGTCGGTTCAGGATCAGAACGTAAAGGCTTTCTCCTATAATACCCCGTACAATCCTAAGTCCGAAATTCAGCTCATCTGGCTTTACAAGCCTCAAGACTTAGAAAATTTTGATAAGTGTTCAACACTTAGTCTCATTTTAGACCTCTAAACTTTGGGGATTTATTTGACGACCTTCCCGACCTTTGTTTTTGGATTTTCAAGTTGTGTTGCGATGGGGCAAGGTCATAGTACATCCCGGGTAAGTTTTGAAATTTTTCGGATAGCGTAAGGGTGTGTTTGGGTTTCCAAAATAGTAGCTCCTGGCGATAGGCCAGAGTAGCCCTAACTATAGCGCTGCTCTAGGGTTCAATTGGGGGTTCCAAGATTCAAGACGATTTCACTAGTAACTTCACGAATTCTTAATCTAAGGTATTCATAGTGTTCATCTATGGATCCATTTCGTTCATAAAGCTCAAGAACCATGTTTTAAATATTATTTTGTGAATGTCTTATTGTGATATGGACATGTACATATTGATGATTGTTGTTGAAGTTTCAAGATGATATCTAAGAGTGTTTTCATGAAGTATATGTGTTTATTAGTTGAAAACCCATGATATTTATGTGGTTTAATATGGTGAGATTCAAGAACTCACCTAAGATAAAAGAATGCATGTAAAGTATTTCATAAAAGGCCTAGGATGATAGAATTCATGTCCCATGATTTAATAGTTCTTAAATGACAAGTCTATGCTCTATGCTTTATGATTTCACATGAATTCCATATGATTGATATGCATTGTTGTTGTGATATGGATGGGGAATGATATTGAAGTTATGCAAGTATATACATGTTGTATAAACTTCCCTTCCATGTATAAGTTGTTGACAACTATGCTTAGTGTGAAATCCCCTACTTATGATATTGTGAATTGTGGACTCCATTTTTATGATCAAGTCAGTTATGTGTGTCAGTTTCCTTCCATCGAGTCTTTGGGGTACTTGTACCCAAAAAATATAGTTGTATGCCTAGAGCCATGTCATGTTAACACGATAATCTTAGTCAAGCAATGATCTATAGAACTTAGTCAGTCATGCGACTCAGGAAATCTCAAAAATCTCACGATCTCAGTAAATTCTCAGATAGTAGTACTATTTTGTCAGTCAACAGAAGTCAGTTATTCAATCTACATACTGTTAGTTAAATCATGTTCAGTTTCTTCAGATGGTAGTAGAAGTTAGCACCGAGTGAACCCAAGGATGGGAACTCACCTGCCAGTTTAGGGTGTGATTCTTAGTAGTCATCCTTGTGTTCCAGAACTACGTAGCCAACGTAGGTTGAGACATGTTAACCTATCAAGTTTGGGTTGATGAGGTGGATTAACCTATCATTTTTAGGTTCCCACCATTCTCGTTTTGAGTACCTGCAAGATAATGGTCACTCATAGCTGTCTTTACCAGTGGGCGGTATTGACACCCTTCCAATCGGGGCAGAGATTGGACCCCAACTTTGCTTTATGCGTTATTAGAGCATATCTGTTAAACAACTACCTCCCACAGTTCAGACTCAATCTCAGTAAAAGAACTCAGATAGTTTTTTAGATTTTAGTATACCAGGACTGTCATATTCAGTCAAATTCATTTACAGTACAGAACTCAGATAGTTCCACCAAATTGAAGATTGTCAGGCACAGTCTTCCATGTTATCAGAACTATAGTATCAGTCATGTTAGTTATCAATAACCATGTAATAGCGTACATATCTGGATATCACATAATCATGATTCCAGTTTCTATGTATGCATGTTTGCACCCTCACATTCATATCAGTCAGTCATTTAGCATTATTTATGCATGTAAACCCTTTTGCATTTAGCCTACCTCACTCGTATACTTAGTACTTTCAGTTGTAATGACGCATTTGCGCTATGGTGCTTTTTTTATGTTACACCATAGGTTCAGATTCACGAGTTTCAGATCAGCAGTAGCAGTAGCATTCCAGTATGTAGAGTTGCAGTGAGTCCTCATCCATCTGACGATGATATTATTTAATTTAATTTATTATTTCAGTTCAGTTTTGCCAAATGGAGTTAGTGGGAGACATATTCCTTCAACTCGTTATTTCAGATAGTATTTAGAGGCTTTCAGATTTACTTCAGATTTGATTTAGTTTTTAGTTATTTTGCATATTCGTTACCCCATATGGATGTCATGTTTTATCAGATTCTTTATTTAGTTGAAACTTATGGCCTACTGTTCATGTTTTTCATATTATTACGTTATATATTGTAGTGTATAGGTACAGATATCAGTCATGAGTTAATTTGTGGTCCTTCGAGGTCATAAGCACCGTGTAGCATTCCAGTTTAAAAAATTGGGGTGTTACAAATATGACATCAGAGCCTAAGGTTCAATAGAGTCCTAGAAAATCTAAAAGCCGAATCTAGTAGAGCCTTGTACATGGGTGTGTTGCACACTACATTTATGTGCATAAGGCTATAAGATGTTTTAGGAATAGTTTTCCTTCTTTCAGTGTTCATGTCGTGCTAGTGATCATAATCTCAAGTTAAACTCTCAGTCTAATCCGTTCTTCTCAGTGTTTCTCATGCAGAGTTTAGGTCCGCATTCACCACATTTGCTCAGTCTGTGGCCGTCTAAAATGAACAGTCGCCAGTTATTTCGATCAATCCAGTGGTAAACTCAGCTTCAGTTAGGATTCGGGACTTCACCCGAATGAATCCTCCATCTTTCTTTGGGTTTAAGTCTGATGAAGACCCTCAGGAGTTCATTGACCAAGTCCAGAAGGTCATAGACATCATGGGAGTTACTTTTGTTCAAAGCGCTAAGTTAGCCGCATACCAGTTACAGGATGTTCTCACACTTGGTATAAACAGTGAAAGTCTAAGAGGTTAGAGGATCAGGTCCCGTAGAGTCGGAGAAATTTGTCACGGCTTTCTTAGATAGATTCTTTCCCTAAGAGCTGAGGAAGGCAAAAGTTCTATAGTTCATCAACCTCAAACAGGGAAATATGATGGTTAAAGAGTATTCTCTTAGATTTACTCAGCTAGCCAGATATGCCCCTCATGTGGTTGCAGACAATAGGGCTAAGATGAGCAAGTTCGTTTCAGGAGTGAATGATAGCATGGTAAATAAGTATAGGTCTGCGTGCTAAATAGTGATATGAATTTAGCCAGGCTCATGACCCATGCTCAGCAAATAGAAGAGCAGAAGATTAGGTCTAGGGAGAGGTAAAACAAGATCGCAAGATCAGGCAGTTTCTGTTTTGCTCAGCCCAAATTAGATAAATAAAACCATTTACAGTTTTGTCATAAGTCTACAATTCTAGCTCCTTCCTCCGCCAGTGCCCCAATACCAAAATTCAGATACGGCAACAGAGATAGATCACCAGGCTCTAAGTCTCAGGGCAGTGTCAGCAGTGCCTAAACCAATCCCCTTTGCCAGACTTGTGGTAAGAACCATAAGGGTGTTTACAGATCCGGTAGTGATTTCTATTTTAGTTATGGAAATCCAGGCGACAGGGTCAGAGATTATCCTTAGTTCAGTTATCAGGGTCAGCAAAACCGTTCCACAGCTCAGTCCGGTCGCCCGAGCCAATAGGGTGCCACTTCTAGTGCTACTAATGGGAAACGCCCAAACATACTTTATACTCTTTAGACCCGATAGGATCAGGAAAATTCTTCTAATGTTGTTACTGGTACATTATAGATTTTCCAAGTTCATGCTTGTTCTTTGCTAGACCCAAGTGGATCCTTTTCTTTTGTTACTTCTTACATAGCAGGCGATTTTAGAATATGTTTCGAAATTTTAGCAAAGCCCTTTTCAGTCTCTACCTCAGTGGGTGGTAGCAGGGACTGCTCAGGAGAAGCAACTTTTAGGACTTGATGGGTAATGGCATCAAAATGCCATTAGTTGCCGTGAAGAATATCATCCCAGATCGAACGGGTTATCCAACAAGCTAATGATAGTCAATGCACATATGCAAAGAACCATCTTTATTCTGTATGAATAGAACATGTGCGCCCTAAGGAGAAATACTGGGCCTTATAAACCCTTTGTCTAAAAGATCTTTGAGTTACTCTTTCAACTCATTAAGCTCGGCAGGTGCTATACAGTATAGTGGAATAGAAATGGGACGAGTGTCGAGAAGAAGGTCAATCCTGAATTCTATCTCTCTATTGGGAGGTACCCCTGGGAGATCTTCCAGAAAAACATCGAGAAACTCATTAACAATATCGACTGACTAAATAGTTGGAGCCTCAGACTTTGTGTCTTTGACTCTAACTAGGTGATAGATTCAACCCTTGGATATTAGCTTTTTGGCTTTAAGATAGGAGATAAAATGACTCTTGGGAGATACCGAACTCCTGGACCACTTAAAAACTAGCTCATCAGGGAACTAAAACTTGATCACACGGGTACGACAATCTATAGATGCATAATAAGAATGAAGTCAATCCATACCCAGAATAAGGTCAAAATCCACCATGTCTAACTCTATCAAACAGCAAGTATGACTCTATAAAGAACAGTAACAGGACAATCTCTATACACTTGTTTAGCAACAACTGACTCTGCTACTAGTATGGAGACTAGGAAAGGCTCGGGAATCTTTTCAGGACTCATTTTGAAATTCACAGCCATAAGTAGGGTCACATAGGAGAGACTTAACCCTGGGTCCAACAACACATAAACATTAAAACAAAAGACGAGGAGCATACCAGTAACAACATCGGGAGAGTCCTCCTGCTCTTGATGGGATGGTAAGGCATAGAATTTGTTCTAGAGCTGAATGCTAGCAGTGCTAGATGAAGCGCCCTGAGTAGGGATGGGATGGGGTATAGGAGATGGTGCACTAGTAGTATATGCCTGAGGTCGGGCATCTCTGTTCCCCTGCCTAGCATGGGGACAATCTCTAAGTCTATGGCCCTGCTTGCCATAACCAAGACCCTTTTGGAATGCTAGACCCTTTTGGAATGCTTTCCAGAAGTGAGAGGTAAACTACGTACCTCTGTCTGAGATGATAGATAATGGAAAACTGTGTAATCTGACCAACTCCCTGATGTAGATTTTGGCATAATCCTATCTAAATAAGAGGTATAAATGGGAAAGAAATAGACTGACATGGTCATCCTATCTACAATGACCCAAACTGAATCATGCTAATGATGAGTTCAAGGCAAACCCATTAAGAAGTCTATGTTCACTTCTTCTCACTTCCAAGTAGGAATGATGAACTCCTGCTTGGAACCACTAGGTTTCTGATGCTCTATCTTAACCTGTTGACATGTAGAGAACTTAGCCACAAACTCTGCAATATGCCTTTTCATCCCACTCCACCAATAGATCTCCCGCAAGTCTCGGTACATCTTAGTGGCCCATGGATAAATAGAGTATCACGCACCATGCACTTCATCAAGAATTTGCTGCCTCAAGACATCTACACCTAGAGCACACAGGCGACCCTAACAACGAAGAACACCATCTCTCCCTTGGGAGGAAACCTCTACTTTCTTATTCTGAACTGACTCTTTTAGCTTGACAAGGCTAGGATCCTTGTCTTGCTTTTCTTTCACCTCAAAAACTAGAGATGATTCTGAACTACTCTAAATACTTACACCACCCTCTTAAGAGTCGACTAAGCAAACACCTAGTCTGGCAAGCTGATGGATTTACTAAGATATTTTTTTTTTGCTATCCTCAATGTGAAAAACACTACCCATGGAGAGTCTACTGAGAGCGTCGGCTACAATGTTGGCCCTGCCTAAATGGTAAAGGACACTCATGACATAATCCTTCAAGAGCTCTAACCACCTTCTCTGATGAAGATTGAGATCTTTCTGAGAAAAGACATACTGGAGACTCTTATGATCTGTGAAAACATCTATATAAACTCCGTATAGATAATGCCTCCAAATATTTAAGGCAAATACTAAGGTTGCTAACTTAAGATTAGAAGTAGGATAATTCTTCTCATGGGGCTTGATGATAGGCGAATTTACACGCCTATAGTGCTATATTTTACCCATATTTTAGCCTAGTTTTGAGAACAAATTATATATTTCATGCACTTTTAGTCCTTTTTCCTGTTAATAAGCTAACGAACATGATTAGCAAAGTTTCAGGTATAAATGATGCAGAATTCAGCATTTTATGGCTTACTTGACGCTAAAGAAAGCTCACGAAGGAAGGAAAGGGAGCTGGGACGCCTAAAGGACCAAAAGTGATGCATGGAAAATCTGTGCCGGGCTAAAACAACATTTCTGAAGACTTTGGGGACTTGCAGTAACTTAGTTAGATTTGGATAATGATACATTAACCTAGTACAATTGGGTTAAGTATTTCATTAGTTTATTTGGATTTGGATAATGTTACATTAACCTAGTACAATTAGGTTAAGTATTTCATTAGCTTAATAGGATTTGGTTAGATATTTCATTAGCTTAGTAGGATTAGGATATGGGTATTATAAATACCCTATCATGCTAGAGATTTTTAATTCATCTTCTTACAATCCTCCCTTAGTGGAGAGATACATTCTACTTCTCAATTACAACTCTTCTAATCTTCCCATTAATTCTATTTTTCTTCTTCTATTCATCTATTCAATTCTTAATTTCTGCAACAAGAGAAACGTTACTTTGCTAAGGAATTCATGCCTAAAAACGCCTACCACTTTTGTGCTGCACGAAATTCATCAATCTTGTGGTATAACAACAATGTCAATCGTGATCTCCTTCGCATTCATGGGTAACTAAACTTCTCTGTTGGGGTTATGGAAGCCAACTGAAATACTATCTGTTGTTATGAGTTTGTGAGTTCGTGACATGTATGATACTTATATCATTATTCTCTTCATCTTAATCTACATTCTTTGTGGTAGCAAACACAAGAATACGCCAGTATAACATTTAACTTGTTCGAAAGAAAGGTTATTTGTTTGGAATAGAGATAATGTCAAGGTAGTAGGGTCACCCCCTAAAATTCCCTACTAAACAGTTAGTGCTGTAACTAGATTAACCTCTTGGAGAATTTGTACCGTTAGACACGCTTTAAGCTCGAAAGAGTTAAAGTGAAATAATCCTCGAATAGGTCGAAAGATGCCTGGATTTACCATCAAATATAATTCTCTATAAGCACATGCATGTCGGAATTCTACACACTTATAGTCAATAGAGATGTATAACTCAGGAGGTGGACATAACCCCAACGCTTCAATTCTCATTGTTTACAACTTACGTAACAATCCTTCTCTTTTTACTTTGCTATTTTCAGCTTTTACTTCATTGTTTAATTTACATTACTTGCACGACAAGACTCCCCCCTTTTTCGAGACTTGCACCAAAAGTTTAGTAATTTTGCTTACTTGTTGGCCAAGCTTTCCCTGTGGGATCGATACCCAACCCAGGTTGGGTTCTATATTTTCTAACGACCGCTTTACACTCCTACGAGAGTTGTAGATTGAGCGCCGTTGCCGGGGAATACGAGTGTCAATCAAGTTCGTGATAATTACTAGACCCTTTGGTCAAATATTCTCGTACTTTTACTTTTAGTTTTTGATTTTGTTTACTGTAGGTTTTTTTTATTCAGTGCATGCCCCATACTCGAAGTTCTGGTCAACTGTTATTACCTATCAATCCTGAACCACAACGTATTGGCAAAATGGAAGCACAAGTAGAAATTGAAAGGATGACTGCTCAACAGGAGCAGGCGAGATTAGCTGCTCTTGCCGCCGCCCAAGTACACCAACAAAACATTGATAACCCTGGGCGAGTAACAAATCCTGACAATGAGGATTTAGGAGATGACGAGTTACTAAACCCAAGGCGTGATGCTGAAATCATAACACCTGCCAACCAAAGAGGTCGTCAAGCTCGGTTTAGGTATGATCGCCAAACCATGCAACCAGCTTTTGACGACGATGATGATGATCTTGATGGTGCCGGAGCCACTAGAGCCATAATTCCGCCACCATTAGCGCCCGGAGCCAAGTTTAACATCACAAGCACCATGATTCAGTTATTGCAACTCAAGGGATTATTTGGTGGACTAGCAGGCGATGATCCGAATATGCATCTCATCAACTTTATTTCCACATGCAAGTCGTTTGACAATCCTGGTGTTGGTCAGAATGCAATTCGATTACGTCTATTTCCATTGTCTCTGTCTGGGGAGGCAACACTATGGTTGAATGGGCTGACTCCTGATTCAATTATAAATTGGAGGCAATTGAGAGACGCTTTCCTAGAAAGATTCTTTTCGCCATCCAAAAGAGCACAATTGAGAGATGAAATCAGCAACTTTCGTCAGCTTCCCACTGAAGCTCTTCATGAAACATGGGAGAGGTTCAAGACAAAGCTAGCGAGATGCCCAAACCATCACATGACTAATGTTCACCTAATGGAGATCTTGTATAGAGCCTTGAATTCAATAACTAAGCTAGTGGTGGATAACGCAGCTCGAGGATCTTTTATGGACCTCACTTTTGGTCAAGCAAGCAATATGCTAGATCGCATGACGAAACAAAGTAGAGCTTGGCATACCAGGGATTCTGAGGTAGCAAGCCCCACTTTATCTATTGGCATGACTGCAGACCAAAGAAGGAGAGAAGAAGAATGTGATCAAGATATGGCGCATCTAAAAACACAAATGGATCTTCTTACAAAGCATTTATTAACAGGGAAGACCGAAAAAGTCAAAGCCATTGCGTCAAAAGGAAGAGACGAATCTAATTCAGAAGAAGAGGCCAACTACTTGAACAATCAGGGGGGTTTCCTTGGGAATACCCAAGGAAACCAAGGTCGGAACTACTATGATAAATCTGGAAACAAAGACCAAGGTAGTTGGAAAAACAAGAATGAAAAGAGTGGTTTGTACGTTCCCCCTGGTATACGTGACACCACCACATCTAATTCTGGAAGTATGAAAGACATGATGGCTAAATTATTGAAAGGAGTGGAAGCAACGAGCGCGGAAGTAATGGAGGTTATTAATGATTTGTCCTCCATGAAACAATTAGTTGATTCACATTCCACTTCTATCAAGCAAATAGAGCAGCAATTGAGCCAACTTTCAGCAGCACTCAATCAAATAAAGGCCGACACTTTACCTAGCGATACACTTCCATAACCACCACCACCTTTTCCCCAAAGATTGAAGAAGGTGGCGGATGACACAAAGTTCAGCAAATTCAGGACTATGTTGAAACAGCTGACCATTAATGTTCCATTGGTGGAGGCACTTGAACAAATGCCTGGGTATGCGAAGTTTATGAAGGATCTTTTGACTAAGAAGGGGGCAGCAAGTTATGATTTGAAAGAAGATGTGCATCATTGTAGTGCAATTGCTACGCGATCGATAGTTCAGAAGAAGGCCGACCCCGGAGCTTTCACTATTCCTTGCACCGTAGGATCTTTGAATTTTGCCAAAGCATTATGTGACTTAGGAGCCAGCATCAATTTGATGCCATTATCGATCTATAAGAAGTTGGGGTTGGGTGATCCTACTCCAACCAATATGAGGCTCATCATGGCGGATAGGTCGGTAAAACGACCTGTTGGTGTTCTATGTGACGTATTGCTAAAGGTTTCTTCATTCATCTTTCCAGCAGACTTTGTTATTTTGGATTGTGAAGCAGACTCAGAAGTTCCCATAATCTTGGGGCGCCCTTTCCTTGCTACAGGAAGTGTGCTTATTGATTTGAGAGCTAATGAGCTTTCATTCCAAATAAATGACAAAGTGGTTCGCTTTGATGTGTGCAAATCAATGAAGCAGCCCAAAGATCTAAGTGTATTTTTGGTGGCTGATGTTCTCTTTGATGATGAGAAAGAATTACTTGAAGAAGAGCAAATTATTGATGACCCTTTGGAGGTTGTGCTCATGAATGGAGAGAATGAGGATACTGAAAATTCTGAAGAAGCTACTTGTGCTCTATCGGGATTAGGGACATATCTCTATGCTCCCAAGAAGCTGGATCTTGATCTCAAGAATCGACCCACACCACCAGCTAAGCCATCTATTGAAGAACCACCCACGTTAGAATTGAAGGAGCTGCCAAGTTATTTGAAGTACGCCTTCTTCAGAAGCGGAAATACTTTTCCAGTTATTGTGGCAGCTGATTTGGGTGAGCAACAAGTTGCAGCTCTTATTGCTATCTTACGCAAGTATATTAGAGCTATTGGATGGACCATTGCAGATATTATTGGTATTCCACCTGGGATTTGCACACATAAAATTCACCTTCAAGAAAATTGCACACCCACCATTGAGCATCAAAGACGTCTAAACCCACCTATGCAAGAAGTGGAAAAAAGAAATTATCAAGTGGTTAGACGCAGGAGTTGTATATCCAATCTCTGATAGTACATGGGTAAGCCCGGTACAATGTGTTCCTAAGAAAGGAGGCATGACGGTGGTTGCACTCAGACCTATCACTGGATGGAGAGTATGCATGGACTACTGAAAGCTAAATTCTTGGACACTCAAAGATCACTTTCCAATGCCATTCATGGACCAAATGCTAGATCGATTAGAGGGGAAAGGATGGTTTTGCTTCTTGGACGGTTATTCAGGCTACAATCAGATTTGTATTACCCCCGAAGACCAAGAGAAGACAATATTTACATGCCCATATGGTACGTTTGCCTTCAAACGTATGCCATTCGGGTTATGTAATATTTATGGATGATTTTTCAGTTGTTGGTGAATCTTTTGAGTCGTGCTTGGAAAACTTGAGCATGGCATTGCAAAGATGTATAGAATTCAACCTTGTGCTGAATTGGGAAAAGTGTCACTTCATGGTAAAAGAAGGAATCGTTCTTGGGCACAAGATCTCCGCAAGAGGAATAGAGGTTGATCGAGCAAAAATAGAGGTTATTGAGAAGCTACCGCCTCTAATTTCGGTGAAGGGAGTTCGTAGTTTTCTTGGCCATGCAGGTTTCTATCGTCGGTTCATCAAAGGTTTCTCCAAAATTGCTAGTCCATTGTGCAAACTATTGGAGAAGGATGCGAAGTTTGACTTTAATGAAGATTGCTTAAAGGCATTCGAATGCCTTAAAGGAAAACTCATTGAAGCCCCTATCATGGTAGCACCAGACTGGTCTCTCCCATTCGAAGTCATGTGTGATGCTAGTGGTGTAGCCATTGGAGCTGTACTTGGACAAAGAAAGGAGAAATTATTTCATCCTATCTACTACGCGAGTAAGGTCCTAAATGAAGTCCAAAGGAACTACACTGTTACTGCATAAGAGCTCCTAGCCGTTGTGTACGCGTTTGAGAAGTTTCGTGCCTATCTATTAGGTACTAAGGTGATCATTCATACAGACCATGCAGCTCTTAGGTATCTCATGACAAAGAAGGATGCAAAACCAAGGTTAATTCGATGGGTGTTGCTGCTACAAGAGTTCGATTTTGAGGTCAAAGATAGAAGAGGTTGCAAGAACCAAGTGGCCGATCACCTATCTCGACTTGAGAAGGGACATGTGGCGCAACCTGAAAATCAGTTTGATGATGCATTCCCGGATGAAGAGATATTAGCGACAACAATGGAGGAACTACCATGGTATGCCGACTTTGCAAATTTCGTAGTGAGTAATGTGATACCTGCTAATTTATCTTACCACCAAAGGCGGAAGTTTATGCATGACGTACAGTACTACTATTGGGATGAACCTTATTTGTTTTGAAGATGCGTGGATGGTATCATTCGACGATGTATATCTCATGAAGAAGTGCCTACTATATTGGAAGAATGCCACACTTCCCAAGTTGGAGGACATCACGCAGGCAATCGGACGACAAGAAAAGTTTTGCAAAGTGGTTATTATTGGCCTTCGATATTTAGATATGCGTATGACTATGTTAGAAGGTGCGACCAATGCCAACGTCAAGGTGCTATTTCAAAACACCATGAGATGCCCATGTCTAAAATTCTTGAGGTAGAACTTTTTAATGTGTGGGGTATTGATTTCATGGGTTCATTCATGAATTCGTTTGGACTGAAGTACATCTTGGTTGCTGTCGATTATGTTTCAAAATGGGTGGAAGCTGTAGCTTTGGCCGACAATGAAGGGAAGCGTGTTGTAGCGTTCTTAAAGAAGAATATCTTCTCTCGCGTTGGAGTACCGCGTACTATCACAAGTGATGGAGGATCTCACTTTTGCAACAAGCTATTCAAATCAGTTTTGGCCAAGTATGGTGTCAAGCAACATAAGGCAGCTACACCTTATCACCCCTAAACTAGTGGACAAGTAGAAGTTTCCAATCGCGATATCAAGCAAATCCTTGCGAAGACGGTTAATGCGAATAGGAAGGATTGGTCTAGGAAGCTTGATGATGCACTATGGGCGTACAGGACTGCATTTAAAACACCCATTGGCATATCTCCTTATCAACTAGTTTATGGGAAGGCTTGTCACTTACCCATCGAGCTCAAGCATTAGGAATTGTGGGCATTGAAGCAATTGAATTTGAATTGGGATGATGCTAAGAATCTGAGGTTGGAGCAACTGAACGAATTAGATGAGTTCCGTCTCCATGCATATGAAAGATCAGACCTATACAAGGAGCGGATGAAAAAGTATCATAATCAGCGGATTGTTCGACGAAACTTCCAAAGGGGTGATATGGTGCTTCTCTTCAACTCCAGATTGAAGCTCTTCCCAGGTAAGTTAAAGTCTAAGTGGTCTGGTCCATACAAAGTTATCCAAGTCTACTCGTCTGGAGTAGTCGAATTGGAAGACAATAATGGTGTTGTCTTCAAAGTGAATGGCCAACGTGTTAAACCTTATATCGGTCCTCTTGACTCGATGAATTATATGGCTATCACTTATCTCGACGACGTCTAAGTACTCGAGGTAACTATGTCGAGCCACGACAATAAATAAGGCGCTAGATGGGAGGCAACCCATCATTCTATCATTTTATTGCTTTATCGTTTATCGTTTTGTCTTTCTTTCATTTTAGTACTTGTTTTGCTTTTGATAAATGAAAAATCCAAAAATATGAGTCGTGCCACGACCAAAACTAAGGCTCTTGGTGGGAGGCAACCCATTGTACTAATCGTTTTCATTGGTTTTGAGCATATATAGGTACGAGAAATATTCAACGAGGAGATTGGTTTCAAATGACGATTTGGACGTATTGGATGGAAAAGGTGGTAAGTTAGGTATAAGGACGCATAAGGCTATGGATTGAGCATTGCTCATGCCAAAATAGGCATCGAGGAAGTCTAGGCCTAGGTAAAACTAGGCCACGAACAAGGCAAAACCTATACTATAGCCTAAGGTCTCGGAATCTAGTGTGCTATACACTATGCGCCGCCCATTCTTAAGTGTGCTATACACTATGCACCGCCTATGCTATAGCATTAGGTCTCAGTATCTCAAATGCTATACACGATGCGGTGCATATGTCCCTAAATGCCATGACCTATGCGCCGCATATGTCCCTAAATGCCATACACTATGCGCCGCCTATACTATGACTATGCCAAGCATTATGCGCCGCATATAGGGCATTTTTGTCTCCAAAACTGTTTGTAAATGGGTCAAAACCCGACCCATTCTTTTTCTATATAAAGGGGACTTGGTCTTGAAACATAACCACATTAGAAATAGACCTAAAGGCGCCGCATACTCTCTCCAAATCATCTCAAACGTTTTCTTTTTGCTCTTCCAATTCACAAGAACATCTCCAAAGGCTTCAATCACGTAAGTACTCTTTTATTCTTCATCTATTTCTCATAAGTACTACGTTGCTATGCCTATTATGAATTGCTACATCTTGAAAGATTATTGGCGATGTTAATGTGTTTGGATTGTTGACACAAAACCATGTGCATGAACATATACGTTAGGATAATCTTGAATTGTTTCCGACTTGAATTTGGTTTTAATAGCATTGTTATACTATTTGCGGAATTGCTAGGGTTATGACAATTGCTTAAGTTTGATACTTGGATACTTACAGGATAGACTATCCCGTTCATCAGGATAAGACTTATAGTTGCCTACCGACGTAGGAGGTTGTGATTGTTGAAAGTAACTATACCATAATGTAACCCCTACGTAGTAGTGTTGTTATACCGAACATGAAAGTAGTGCAATGGCTGCAAGTAGTGATACATCGCTGATTTTCTTGTTGGAGCATAGTTCCCAAAACGTATGAATTCACTTCACTGTTTTGTATTAACGAACCTAAGTGTGGGGTGATACCCCGATGGCTGGTGTATAGATTGTTTCCTTTGAGTGGATGCTAACATGAATACTGTTTAAATCTCAGGAACAATGGCACCTAAAGCGCGACAAGATAAGGCTACCACTTCCCAAAAGGGCAAGAAGAGAGGTCGCAAGGAACAAGGAGAATCATCCTCAATGCAACCACCCCGACAAATATTTGGAATAGAATGGGTTCTTGAGGAGGAAGCCAGAGAATGGTACAAGAACAACAAGGAACGGAAATATGTTCACATCGACTTGATCAACAAGGACACCATAGCGAAGAAGGAGCCGCGTATGTTGGCAAAAATAATGGTGTTGAAACTGGATTTCATCTTCCGCGACATGGGAGAATGTAATCTTGACTTGACAAGGGAGTTCTACGCCAACTGGTCGCCGAAAACCACAGGCAACGAAGTCAAGATTCGGGGCCAAGTGTTACAGCTCAACGCGGATTTGCTCAACTCCTTTCTTGGTTTACCTTCGATCGACCCAGCACCATTCAAAGAGCTGTACAACAGGCCTCCTTATAGAGCAATACGACACACACTTTGTGGAAGTAGATCGATGGCAAGGTGGGGCAGACACCGAGACACCGGACGACACAACACCTTCCCCTATGCTCCATTGAATAGGGAAGCAAGAATCTGGTTGCGTATTGTCAACTCATGCCTTATTCCTGGGACTCAATACACCAATATATCAAGAGATAGAGTGTGTTTGGTCTACGCTTTGATGACGAATGTCCCTATCAACTTTGGGACAATCATTCTCTCTACAATGCAGAAGGCCAGACTCCACAAAAGGTCCCACTTCACTTTTGGTAATCTGTTGACAACACTCTTGCGGAAGGAGGATATCGAAGAGGAACCAGCTGATCACAAACTCCCACATAACCCGAAGAAGGTTGACCTCACAAAGGTCAAAGATGCTGAAACAACTCATGGTGTCAACCTTACTACTGCGGAGAGACATGCTCGTGATGAGAGTTTCTTTCGTCATCTTTATGGCATGACACGATTTACTATGATGAGTGGTGGACATGTTCCAACTGCTGCAGAGCTCCAACAGCTGGACCACGACTATCCAATGAACATGCATGCACGGGAGATGTGTGGAGTGGGCGTTTACTTTGAGGAACCTCTAGACGATGATGTGCCGACCGATGACGATCGACGCTTGCCAGACTCCGATGAGGAGGAGAAATCTGACGAAGACTCTTATGATGATTCCGACGAAGGGGGTATGACCCCCGACATTGAGGAAGAGTCCGACTGACCAGGTTCTTCGTATTTATTTTCCACTGAGGACAGTGTCCCGTTTAAGTGTGGGGTGGCGGTATTGCATGCTATACTTCTCTATCGCATCTATGTTTGTTTACTTTGTCTACTTTACTTTATTTGTTTCATTTTTTAGTTAAGTTAAGTTTTTTAGTAGTAAATTTTTTTTTTAACGTAGCTTCGCATGAAATTATTCTAATAGGCAGCATGAGATTATAACAAGAGTATGTGCTACAATTATGACTATTGAGACGTTTTAGGCTCTAGTTGTGACTCATTATGTGATATTGTGTGGTTCAATTCCTTCACTTGTTGGGTCAAGAGTCTATATTACTTCCAATCAAGTCGACCATGTGCCTTGTGTGTATGAGATAATAGTATATTCTATGTTTGTGGCTGATGCTAGAACTTGCCTGGTATGTATGCAAAGCGAAAATAAGGAGTGTAAGTTTAGGAGATGATTTAGGCATTTATTTGGCAACCTACATATGTTTACCTTCGTTTTACCTACCCTTGGACATCATCCTAGTTAAACCCTTTTGAGCCTTTAGCCTATTTCTTTGACAACCTTGTATGTAAGCCTAATCCATTTTTTTCAAGACCGTGATTTGATCCAAATTCCTAAGTGCTTTAAAGTATAAAGTCATGTGACAATATAAGAGGAAATTGGGTAAGTATGATGCTTTAAAATGTAATGGTGCTTGAATGTGTTATGAAAAAGAAAAGTGCTAGCATAAGAGGTATGTTGTGAAAAGAAAAAAGAAAAGAAAGCTGAAAAGTGAGTTATGCTTAAAATGGAGAAACAAAAGAGGAGAACAAGGGTGGTAGAATAAAAGAAAGAAGAAAGGTTGAAAGAAAAAAAAATGTCAATGATACAATGTGATACATTAAAGTGCTTAGGAACTTAGTCACTATTTCTGGCCAAAATAGCTGATCCTACCCGTCCCTTAGCCTACATTACAACCATCAAAAGACCTACTTGATCCTAAGCTTAGCATTCTGACATTTAGTGGAGTATTACACTAAGGGCAAGCCTATGGTCATCAGTTGCTGCATACGAATTCTTTGTGAGAGCGAGAGCAAGGATATTTTGATACCCATGTTTGAAAAATATGCTATACTTGTGAGTGACTATGGGTAATATATTGTGAGACACACATGGTTGATGAGTTTTGGATAGTTGTACATGATGCTTTGTGCCTTAACTTTTGAATATGAGTTGACCACCATCACGAGTCTATGCTAGAGGTTAAATGGTTTCTACTAATGATCGGAAAACAACTCTTTGTTGATAACTGTTGTGCTTGTCTTGAAGAATGTTTTGTGTTGTTGCTTTAAAACCCTAAGTTGAGGTTTAGATGGACATGATATTTTGTTCGAGGACGAACAAAGCTTCAAGTGTGGGGTGTTGATGATAGGCGAATTTACGCGCCTATAGTGCTATATTTTACCCATATTTTAGCCTAGTTTTGAGAACAAATTATATATTTCATGCACTTTTAGTCCTTTTTCCTGTTAATAAGCTAACGAACATGATTAGCAAAGTTTCAGGTATAAATGATGCAGAATTCAGCATTTTATGGATTACTTGACGCTAAAGAAAGCTCACGAAGGAAGGAAAGAGAGCTGGGATGCCTAAAGGACCAAAAGTGATGCATGGAAAATCTGTCCCGGGCTAAAACAACATTTCTGAAGACTTTGGGGACTTGCAGTAACTTAGTTAGATTTGGATAATGATACATTAACCTAGTACAATTGGGTTAAGTATTTCATTAGTTTATTTGGATTTGGATAATGTTACATTAACCTAGTACAATTGGGTTAAGTATTTCATTAGCTTAATAGTATTTGGTTAGATATTTCATTAGCTTAGTAGGATTAGGATATGGGTATTATAAATACCCTATCATGCTAGAGATTTTTAATTCATCTTCTTACAATCCTCCCTTAGTGGAGAGATACATTCTACTTCTCAATTACAACTCTTCTAATCTTCCCATTAATTCTATTTTTCTTCTTCTATTCATCTATTCAATTCTTAATTTCCGCAACAAGAGAAACGTTACTTTGCTAAGGAATTCACGCCTAAAAACGCCTACCACTTTTGTGCTACACGAAATTCATCAATCTTGTGGTATAACAACAATGTCAATCGTGATCTCCTTCGCATTCATGGGTAACTAAACTTCTCTGTTGGGGTTATGGAAGCCAACTGAAATACTATCTATTGTTATGAGTTTGTGAGTTCGTGACACGTATGATGCTTATATCATTATTCTCTTCATCTTAATCTACATTCTTTATGGTTGCAAACACAAGAATACGCCAGTATAACATTTAACTTGTTCGAAAGAAAGGTTATTTGTCTGGAAAAGAGATAATGTCAAGGTAGTAGGGTCACCCCCTAAAATTCCCTACTAAACAGTTAGTGCCGTAACTGGATTAACCTCTTGGAGAATTTGTACCATTAGACACGCTTTAAGCTCAAAAGAGTTAAAGTGAAATAATCCTCGAATAGGTCGAAAGACGCCTGGATTTACCATCGAATACAATTCTCTATAAGCACATGCATGTCGAAATTCTACACACTCATAGTCAATAGAGACGTATAACTCAGGAGGTGGACATAACCCCAACGCTTCAATTCTCATTGTTTACAACTTACGTAACAATCCTTCTCTTTTTACTTTGCTATTTTCAGCTTTTACTTCATTGTTTAATTTACATTACTTGCACGACAAGACTCCCCCCTTTTTCGAGACTTGAACCAAAAATTTAGTAATTTTGCTTACTTGTTGGCCAAGCTATTCCCTGTGGGATCGATACCCAACCCAGGTTGGGTTCTATATTTGCTAACGACCGCTTTACACTCCTACGAGAGTTGTAGATTGAGCGTTATCAGGGCTTTAGATATCTAGAGGCGTAGGCTATGACCTTACCATGCAGCATGAGGACACAACCTAAACCCACTCTGTATGCATCATAATATACTACGAACCCATCTGAACCATCTGGAAGAGTTAAGACTGGAGCTGAGGTAAGTCGAGTCTTTAATTACTGAAAACTATTCTCGCATAAATTTGACCACTAAAACTTGACCTTCTTCCGAGTTAGTCTGGGCATAGGAGATGCAATAGAATAAAATCCCTCGATAAACCATCTATAATAACCATCCAAACCTACGAAACTTCTGATATCTAATGGAGATATGGGGTGAGGCCAATTTCTTACCGCTTCGGTCTTCTGAGGATCTACTCTAAGGCTATCACCAGAAATAATAGGGCTAAGGAATGCTACTGATCTTAGCCAAAATTCACATTTACTGAACTTGGCGAACAACTGATGATCTCTGAGAGTCTGAAGAACAATTTTATGATAGTCTGAATGATCACACTCAGTGCGAGAATAGACCAGAATATCATCTATGAAAACTATGACGAACATGTCCAAGTACTATTTGAACACCCAGTTCATCAAGTCCATGAAAGCTGCTGGGGCATTGGTAAGACCAAAGGACATGACTAGAAATTTGAAGTGACCATACCGAGGATGGAAAGTTTTCTTCGGGATGTCACATTCTCTAACTCAAAGTTGATGATAGCCTGATCTGAGGTCTATCTTAGAGAAATAACTGGCACCTTGAAGTTGGTCAAACAAGTTATCTATTCTAGAAGTGGATACCTGATCTTAATCGTAACTTTGTTGAGCTGACGGTAATCGATTTACATCCTGAGAGAACCATCTTTCTTGAGCACGAATAAGATTGGTGCACCCCATAGGGATACATGAGCTTGATGAATCCCTTATCTAACAGATCCTTCAACTGATCTTTCAATTCTTTGAGTTCTTATGGTGCCATTTTGTATGGTGGAATAGAAAATGCTAAGTATCTGGAATAAGGTCAATGCCGAAGTATATTTCCCTTTCGGGAAGAATGCCTGGAAGGTCTTTGGGAAATACTTCTAAATACTCATTAACCACTGGGACTAATTTAAAGCTAGGAGATTAAAAACTGGAATCTCTAACATGCATGATATGAAACACACATCTCTTAAAAATCATTTTCCTTGCTCAAAGGTAGGAAACAAGATAACCCCTGAAAGATAAAGTACTACCCTTCCACTCTAGGACGGGCTTATTCAGGAACTAAAATTGAACTATCCTATTTCTGTAGTCGACTATAGCATAGTAGGAATGAAGCTAGTCTATACCGAGAATGATAGAAAAATAAGTCATCTCTAACTCAACTAAATCTACTAACGTGGATTTTTGAAATATCATAATCAGCCAGTTCTTGTATTCCCGCCGAGCTATGATAGTTTTACCCACTGAGGTAGAGACTGAAAAGGGCTCTGTTAAAATTTTGGGACTAATTCCAAAATCGCCTGGTATGTAAGAAGTAACAAAAGACAAGGATGCACTTGGGTCTAGCAAAGAATAAGCATGAACATGGAAAATCTGTAATGTACCAGTAACAACATCAGGAGAATTTTTCTAATCCTGTCGGGTCTAAAGAGTATAAAGTATGTTTGGGAATTACCTACTAGTAGCATTGGAAGTGGCACCCTGCTGGCTCGGGCGACCGGACTGAGCTGTGGAACGGTTTTGCTGACCCTGATAATCGAAATAAGGATAATCTCTGACCCTATGGCCTGGCTTTCCACAACTAAAACAGACATCACTACCGGATCTGTAAACACCCTTGTGGTTCTTACCACAAGTCTGGCAAAGGGGATTAGTTCAGGCACTGCTAACACTGCCCTCAGACTTAGAGCCTGGTGCTCTATCTCAGTTGCCATCTCTGAATTTTGGTATTGGGGCACTGGCGGAGGTAGGATCTGGAACTACAGACTTAGCACGAAACTGTGAACGGTTTTCTTTATCTGATTTGGGCTGAGCAAAACTGAAATTGCCTGATCTTGCGATCTTGTTTTGCCTCTCCCTAGACATAATCTTTTGCTCCTCTATTTGCTGAGCATGGGTCATGAGCCTTGCTAAAGTCATATCACTGTTTAGCATTGCAGACCTACACTTATTTACCATGCTATCATTCACCCCTAACATGAACTTGCTCATCTTAGCCCTATTGTTTGAAACCACATGAGGGGCATAACTGGCTAGCTGAGTAAATCTGAGAGAATACTCTTTAATCGTCATATTTCTCAGTCTGAGGTTAATGAACTCTAGAACTTTTACCTCTCTTAGCTCTTGGGGAAAGAATCTGTCTAAGAAACCTATGACAAATTCCACCCACTCTATGGGACCTGCATCTTCTAACCTCTTAGACTTCCACTGTTGGTACCAAGTATGAGCAACATCCTATCACTAGTATGCGGCTAACTCAGCATTCTGAACAGAAGTAGCTCCCATGATATCTATGACCTTCTGGACTTGGTCAATGAACTCTTAAGGGTCTTCATCAAACTTAGACCCAAAGAAAGATGAAAGGCTCATTCGAATAAAGTCCCGAATCCTAACTGCAGCTGAGTTGACCACTGGACTAGCCAGAATAACTGGTGGCCATTCATTTTGGGCAGCCACAAACTGAGAAAGTGTGGTGAATGCAGCCCTAAACACTGCATGAGAAACATGTTCACCCAACGGATCTTCAGGCTGGGGAAATGGCTGGTTTCTTCTCTTTGGAGGCATATTCTAAAATAAAAGAAGAATGGATTAGACTGAGAGTTTAAATTAAGATTATGATCACTAGCACGACATGAACACTGAAAGAAGGAAAACTATTCCTAAAATATCTTATAGCCTCCTGCACATAAATATAGCGCGAAACACACCCATGTACAAGACTCTGCTAGATGCGGCTTACAGAGTTCACAGGACTCTATTGAACCTTAGGCTCTGATGCCAAGTTTGTAACACCCTAATTTTTTAAACTGGAATGCTACACAGTGCTTATGACCTCAAAGGACCGCAAACTAACTCATTACTGATATCTGTACCTATACACTACAATATATGATGTAATAATATGAAAAATATGAACAATAGGCCATAAGGTTAAACTGAATAAGGAATCTGATAAAACATGACATCCATATGGGGTAACGAATACTCAAAACAACTGAAAACTGAATCAAATCTGAAGTAAATCTGAAAGCCTCTAAATACTGTCTGGAATAAGGAGTTGAAGGAACATGTCTCCAACTAACTCCGTCTGGCAAAACTGAACTGAAATAATGAATGAAATAAATTAATATCATCCTCGGATGGATGAGGACTCACTGCAACTCTGCATGCTGGAATGCTACTGCTGCTGCTGATCTGGAACTTGTGACTTTGAACCTATGGTGTAACATAAAAGAAAGCACCATAGCACAAATGCGTTAGTACAACTAAAAGTACTAAGTATACGAGTGAGGTAGGCTAAATGCAAAAGGGTTTACATGCATAAACAATGCTAACAGATTGACTGATTTGAACGTGAGAGTGTAAACATGCATACATAGTAACTGGAATCGTGATAATGTGATATCTAGATCTGTACGCTAATACATGGTTTACTGATAACAAACATAACTAATACTATAGTTCTGATAACATGGGCGACTGTGTCTGACAGTCCTAAATCTGGTGAAACTATCTAAGTTCTGTACTGTAACTGAATTTAATTGTATCTAACAGTCCTGGTATACTGAAATCTGAAGTACTATTTGAGTTATTTTACTGAGACTGGGTCTTAAACTGTGGGAGGTAGTTGTTTAACCAATATGCCCCAATAAGGCATAAAGCTAAGTTGGGGTCCAATCTTTGCCTCGATTGGAAGGGGGTCAATACCGTGTCACTAGTAAGGATAGTTGTAAGTGACCCTTATCTGACAGGTACTCAAAATGAGAATGGTAGGAACCCTAAACTGATAGGTTAATCCACCTCATCAACCCTAATATGATAGGTTAAGATGTCTCAACCTAAGTTGTCTATGTAGTCTGGAACACAAGGATGACTACTAAGAATCACACCCTAAACTAGCAGGTGAGTTCCCATCCTTGGGTTCACTCGGTGCTAACTTCTACTCCCATCTGAAGAAACTGAACATGATTTAACTAATAGTACGTAGATTGAATAACTGACTTCTGTTGATTGACAAAATAGTACTACTATCTGAGAATTTACTGAGATCATGAGATTTCTGAGATTTCCTGAGTCACATGACTGATTGAGTTCTATAGATCATGGCTTGACTGAGATTATCATGTTAACGTGACATAGCTCTAGGCACACAACTATATTTTCCAGGTATAATTACCCCCAGGACTCGATGGAAGGAAACTGACACACATAACTGACTTGATCATAAAAATGGAGTCCACAAATCACAAAATTATAAGTAGGGGATTTCACACTAAGCATAGTTCTCAACAACTTATACATGGAAGGAAAGTTCATACAACATGAATATACTTGCATAGCTTCCATATCATTCCCCATACATATCATAACAACAATGCATATCAATCACGTGGAATTCATGTAAAATCATAAAGCATAAAGCATGGACTTGTCATTTAAGCACTATTAAATCATGGGTCATGAGTTCTATCATCCTAGGCCTTTTATCAAACACTTTGCATGCATTCTTTTATCTTAGGTGTGTTCTTAAATGTCACCATGTTAAACCACATAAAGATCATGGGTTTTTTACTAACAAACACATATACTTCATGAAAACACCCTTAGATATTATCTTGAAACTTAAACAACAATCATCAACATGTATATGTCCATATCACAACAAGACATTCACAAAATAATATTTAAAACATGGTTCTTGAGCTCTATGAATGAAATGAACCCATAGATGAACACTACGCATACCTTAGATTAAGAATTCGTGAAGTTAGTAGTGAAATCGACTTGAATCTTGGAACCCCCATTTGAACCCTAGACTTGTTCTTGATGGTTCTTGAGAAAATTTCAGCAAAAGCACTATATTTTGGTGTTTTGGAGCCTCAATCCCGTGTGTAAGACTATATATAGGTTAGGGAAAATGACCAAACTACCCTTAGAAACACGAAAGTGGAATGCTGAAAAATTGGGCACCTACGGAAGTTGCCAAGCGATGCCCGCCAAGTCCACCGCTATAGACCAGGAAATGCCTGCCTTAGAGCAGTGCTCTAGTTGGGGCTACTCTGGCCTATCGCCAGGACCTACTATTTTGGAAACCCAAACATGCCCTTACGCAATCCGAAAAATTTTAAAACTTATCCGAGATATACTACGACCTTGCCCCATCACAACACAACTTGAAAATCCAAAAACAAAGGTCGAGAAGGTCGTAAAATAAATCCCCAAAGTTTAGAGGTCTAAAATGAGACTAAGTGTTGAACACTTATCAAAATTTTGTAAGTCTTGAAGCTTGTAAAGCCAAATGAGCTGAATTTCGGACTTAGGATTGTACGGGGTATTACAATATCTCCCCCTTGAAAACATTCGTCCTCGAATGAGAACTAACTAATAAGGCAAAAAAGAAAAGTTGGACATGAACTGAACATGAATGACTAAGATATGATTTCATGACTGGTATGCTAAATATACTGAACTCATGCATATCTTATCCATGGATAATTGATACATGAATGCGTGAGTGAGTGTTCTGATAAACTGAGTTTCTCAAGATGAGAATGCATAGCTGATGCATGATTTTTATAACTGAACAGATACATGAATACATGACTGAGTATGCATGCAATGGTAGTAGATACCAAGTTTATAATGGGAACATGAATATGAAACTGAATAAGCTTAAAGAGAACTATTACCTTGAGCTTGATCTGAATTGGTGGAGAAGAGGTGAGGATACTTGGTGCGCATATCTGCTTCTGTTTCCCAAGTATCTCCCTTAATGGATTGATTTTGCCAAAGAACTTTAACTAGAGGGACTTCTTTGTTCCTCAATCTACGAGTCTGATAGTCTAAGATTTCGACTAGAATTTCCTTATAGGAGAGACTGTTTTGGACGTCAATGCTCTGAAAAGGGACTACAACTACTGGGTCACCTATGTACTTCTTGAGCATAGAGGCATGAAAAACTAGATGAACTGAGGCTAAATCTAAAGGAAATTCAAGCTTATAAGCTAGCTTTCCAAAGAAACTGAGAATCCTGAAGGGACCGACATATCGGGGATTGTATTTTCCTTTCTTACCGAACCTCTTCACTTCTTTCATGGGAGAGATATTGATATAGATATAGTCATTGACCTCGAACTCGAGATCCTTTCTAAGAACATCTGCATAAGAATTTTGTTGGCTCTGAGTAGCCCAGAGTCTCTCTCTAATCAATTGAACTTCCTCTAAGGCATCGAATACCAATTGATATGTTTGTCATTATCTTCATAGATGACATCCTTGTCTACTCCTGCAGTGAGCATGAATATGCAGATCACCTTAAAATTGTCTTGCAAACTCTTAGAGGTCACCAGTTGTTCACCAAATTCAGTAAGTATGATTTTTTTCTAAGGTCTGTAGCCTTTCTAGGTCATAGTGTTTCAGCCAAAGGTATTAGAGTTAATCCCCAAAAGACAGAAGCTATAAGAAATTGGCCTAGACTTATCTCTCCATCTGATATTAGAAGTTTCTTAGGTCTAGTGGGCTACTACCATCATTTTGTTGAAGGTTTCTCTTCTATTACATCTCCTATGACCCGATTGACCCAAAAGAAAGATATGTTCTTGTGGTCAGATTCTTGTGAGAAGAGTTTTCAGGAGTTAAAGACTCGACTTACATAAGCCCCTGTGTTGACTTTGCCTGATGGTACAAATGGTTTTATAGTGTATTATGATGCCTCTAGAGTTGGTTTGGGTTGTGTGTTGATGCAAAGAGGTAAGGTTATAGCCTATGCCTCTTGACAGTTGAAACCGCATGAAAAGAATTACCCAACCCATGATCTTGAGTTACCTGCGGTGGTCTTTGCTTTGAAAATCTGGAGACACTATTTTTATGGTGTTCATGTTGATGTGATTACTGATCATAAGAGCCTGCAGTATGTATTTACTTAAAGGGAGTTAAATCTTAGGCAGAGGAGGTGGTTAGCGTTATTAAAAGACTATGATATGCGTTGTTGTATCACCCAGGCAAGGCCAATGTAGTAGCGGATGCCCTTAGCAGATTGTCTGTCGGTAGTGTTGCTCATGTAGAGGAAGGTAAGAAAGAGTTAGCCCGTCATGTGCATTGTCTGGCTAGATTGGGTGTTAGGTTTCTTGATTCAACTGAGGGAAGTACTTTAGTGCAAAGTAGTTTCGAATCCTCTTTACTTTCAGAAGTGAAGGAGAAGCAAGATAGAGATCTTAGTTTGGTCAGACTGAAGGAGGCAGTTAAGGACCAAAAGGTAGAGGTTTTCTCCCAAGGGGGAAATGGCATGTTGATATTACATGGTAGATTATGCATTTTGTGTGTTGATAATCTGAGGCAGAAGATTATGGCTGAAGTGCATGGCGTGCGGTATTCTATTCATCCCGGCACTACCATGATGTATCGCGACTTGCAGGAAATCTATTAGTGGAATGGTATAAAGAAGGATATAGCTGAGTTTGTAGCAAAGTATGCAACGTGCCAACAGGTTAAGGTAGAGCACCAAAGACCTAGTGGTGTGATACAAGAGTTTGGTATACCCACTTGGAAGTGGGAGGTGGTGAATATAGACTTCATGACTGGGTTATCCCTTTCGCGTCGTCATCATGATTCTATTTGGGTTGTTGTAGACAGGCTAACTAAGTCCGCACACTTCTTGCCCGTGCATACATCTTATATAGCTGAGGATTATTCTAGATTGTATATCTGGGTATTAGTCAGGCTACACGGAGTTCCCTCGTCTATTATTTCAGATAGGGGTAAATTTACTTCTCAGTTTTGAGGGCGTTTTAATAGGGTCTTGGTACCCAAATTCTTTTGAGTTTCGCTTTTTATTCGCAGACAGATGGTCAGGCTGAGAGGACCATCAGACCCTAGAAGACATGTTGAGGGCGTGTGCTCTTGATTTCAAAGTAAGCTGGGATGAGTATTTGCCATTGATAGAGTTCACCTATAACAATAGTTACCATGCTAGCATCGGGATGGCACCATTTGAGGTCTTGTATAGTAGAAGATATAAATCACCCATAGGTTGGTTTGGAGTGGGTGAAGCTGCTGTGATTAGGCCTGATGTAGTGTTTGAAGCTATAGAGAAAGTTAAGTTGATTAGAGAGACTTTAAAGACAAGTCAGAGTCATCAAAAGTCATATACCGATGTGAGAAGAAGAGATCTTGAGTTTGAAGTGGGTGATTTGGTATACTAAAAGATTTCACCCATAAAAGGGGTAAAGAGGTTTGGTAAAATGGGAAAGCTTAGTCCCCATTATGTTGACCCGTATAGAGTTTTGATCAGTGTTAGGAAAGTAGCCTATGAGGTTGAGTTGCCTGCGGAGTTGTCAACCGTTCATCCTATTTTTCATGTCTCCATGCTTAAAAATCATATTGGTGATTCTGTTTTAGTAGATCCCTCAGAGAGTGCTGATATTCAGAACAGTCTTTCATTCGATGAGATTCCTATTGAGATCCCAGATTTTTAGATCCGTAGACAGAGGAACAAAGAGGTTCCCTTGGTCAAAGTGTTGTGGTGAAACCAGCCAGTTGAGGGCTTTACTTAGGAGGCAGAAGCAGACATGCAGGCTAAGTAACCGCACCTCTTTTTCAAGAGTTCAAATCGATCCAAAGGTATTATTCTTCCTTAATTTAGCCCTTCTAATCTAAAGTTCCCTTGTAGTTTGAGCCTTGAGCGTGTCAAGTGAAGTGTAATCCATCCTTAAAAGATTAAGAAAATACTTCCCATGTGATTAGTATTTTAATCTTGTTGAATTTTCCTGAAAATGACTTCCTATAGTGTAGAGAATTGAATCAGCTTTCCAACGATACCAATTTCATCCAAATCCGGCATCGGGGCGAGAAGTTATGGCCATTTTACTGAGAGTTGTCGGAACTACCCAGGTACGACGGATGATCTGACGGCCCATCACAATCAAGGCAGTAGCTCCCTTTTTTATCCCAAGTCCAACGGCCAGGACGATGGACCGTCAAGGATGCGACGGACCGTCACTAAGACCGTCTCCACTGAGGCAGTGTGGCCTCATCCTGGCCAACGTGCGATGGATGATCTGACAGACCGTCGAGTTTGTGACGGACCATCACTGAGACTGTCATATCAAGGCAGTGTGTTCTTTTTTTGACCGACGTGCAACGGAAAATCCAACGGACCATCACAACCATCATTTAGTATTTAAGTCATTTTTAAAAGGGTCTCTTCGGTCTTTCCACTCTTTTATCAACTAATATATTCCAAATGAAGCAAATGACTTCATTCATTATCCAAAACATAAGAGAGTTAGGGTTTCTCCCTCAAGATCAAATCTAAAACCCTTCTCCAAGTAATCCAAGGACTCACTATAGATTCTTCAAATTGAGTTGAGATTTAAGTTCCCCAAGTTCCAGCGTTGCAAGAACCCTCTACTAAGAGGATGAAGAAGAGTTGAAGAAAGTTTGTTCATCCAATTTCATAATCTAAGGTATGTGGGGTTTTGAATAAGGGTAGTCTTTTCACCCTTGTGACCAAAGGCTTATTTAAACTATAATTTTCTACAATTTATGAGATTTTACATGAAATTGAATTGGGTTTTTTCACCCATTGTTATTGGTTGCAAGCTTTTGTTGTTTCCATGAATTGAGAGTCTTATGGCATGATTTTTACATGTTTTCTTGAGAAATTACACCTGGGTCTATACCCCATGATTTTAATCCTTGAGAATTTAAGAGTTTCAATGTTCTAGAAATTGAAGTACATGAGTATGTTAATATTTTGAGACAAATTGCTGTAACTTCCAAATTTCTACATGAATTATGAATCTATATGCTATCTATTATGCATTATGATGAGTTTTAACTTAGGATTGAATTATGGGTCATTAAAGCCTACTTGAGACTTGCAATTTTATCAACTATTATGCTATAAGCACCCATGATTTGAGTATTTTGAGATTATTGATAAATGTTTTGACCTAATGGTCATAGAGTTTTGAAATCCACTCTACCACATGAGATTACAGATTTGATTGTTGGATTCTTATGAACCATGGGATTATTTTTTAAGTGTATTTCCATGAGATAAGCGAGATAAACTAAAGGGAGTAGTATTTAACACCGAGTTGGGTAAGTTACCATAGTTTTTTACTCCAAAACTATGTGCCACCGTAGGTTTAAGATTTTGGATCTTAGGCCGAGATGATTAGGCCCGAGGCCGAGTTAAGTGATCACTGAGTTGAGGTTATACTCCTTGGAAAGCGTATGACGCCTATCCCCAATGTGAGTTTTTTTTTAGGAGGAGAAGACCTTGGACTCTATGTAGCTCACATGATTTATGTCGGTTAATAGAACCTCCCTAAACTAAAGTATTTTCCATTGAGATAGAATATTTTCCCTAAAGCTTTGGGATAAGATATTTTTTTAAAATGAATGAACTACTTTGAGTATTTTCCAAAGAAGGAAGTAGTTTTCTCTAATAATATGAGTTGGTCACCAGTTTTCAAACCAAAGTTATATGATTCCGAGTTTCAAGTGTTTGAGTTCAAAAGAGTTATAAGTTCTTGAACATTAAAGATGTTTTACTCCTTATAGATATATGCATGAGTTGAAAGTATTGTTTAAAGTTTCCTTCATCCTATGTGTAATGAGAATAAGAGAAGAGTTCAAATTTTAAAGCTAAAGTATAATGACTCACGAGATTTGTGTTACATGCTTCGTCATACATGATTTATGAACTTTACATTTTGACTTATTCAAGCCATGTGAATCATTCCTATTGCATGAATGATTTTATTAAAGAGTATTGATATTGTTTTATGTAAATGCATACACCCTCATATACTTAGTACATTCCCAAGTGCTGATCCACATATACGTCTATGTGCTACATTGTCTTATAATGTAGGTTCAGGTGCTCAGTCTTAGTCTCATCAGTGATTCCCGCGTACGTTTGTCTACATTTCTCCAGTGGTGAGTCCTCATGGTTCGAGGGCCTATCTTTAGATATTTCTGTATTTGAGTGGTTGTGTTATTCCTTTTAGTGCAGTTTGAGTCAGTTGGGGACTTGTCCCAATGGCTCTCTAGTTCATGGAGTTGTAGAGGCTTTGTCAGACTAGTTATCAGTTACCAGACTAGTTTACTAACCAAAAACATAATCATGAGAAAATTGGAATTAGTGTAATACTGATAAAGTTTACAACATGATGAAACTGAAGAAAGAGCTTGAATTACATGAATGACCCTGACTGACCTTCTATGAGGCCTCTACTATACTGACTATAGATAGCTGGGACATGCCTCCAACTACCACTAATCAATAAATGTGAATAATCAAATATAATACGTGAACTACAATGGACTAGAGTTCCCAAAATAGGAGAACTTATCACCTGCTGGATGAAAGCTGAGAACTGTTTGACCCTATTGTATGGACTACTTATAGTACCTACATTATGAAATAATGTAGCCACACAAACGTATATGTGATTAGTACTTCTAGAATGTACAGAGTAAGCGGTGCTGAATGCAATAAGTAAAACTGAATAGATACATAATCTTAAAACATGCATGCTAAGTGCAAGTAACTTACCAAGAGACTGAAATCAACTGAAAGCTAAAGTATCTTAAAACATGAGGAGCAAACATAATCTGATAAGATGGTGAATCACTACACCTAGTTTCTTAAATCTTCAATTTTGTAGAATAAGTAGAACTAAATCTGGGAAGCGGTACTATATGTAAATCTCATGTAAAGATGAACATGCTGTAAAACTGAATTGAGGATCATGTATGGATACCAGACATGAATAACATAAACAAGTAAAACTTAGAATGCAAGACCAAGCATAGAATGTACTGACATGATCTGAATAACATAAATAATCTGTAAAACTGACTGAATAATAACTGAAATTTGATTACTTGGTCAAGAAAACCTGAACTGAGATAAACTAAATACTGACTAAAACTATGGGAGCTAGCTACAACTTATATACCCCAATCTGAGCTATCAGGGTCCAACCTGTAATCCCAGTTAGAAGGGTGCTGGTACCTTTCCAGGGGTACCAACACATGACTAACGATGTGAATCCATAAGGCTAATATCTCGAAGGATGAGGGTGTCATGCCTAACTGACGGGGGACCCCTCATAATCTATGGTGGTGCCGTTGATATGGAACTTAGGGACTACTACTAATGACTCATGCCTAACTAACGGGAAATCCGCCATCCCTGCATTCACTCAGTGGTAAATGTTACTCCCAACTGAATGACACTGGTGTATTATTGTTAAGCATGATATGGTACTTTACTGATAAGTACTTATCATGAATATGGTAATCTGAATGTGATAATGAAATCATGGTCTAACTGACTTGTTACTTGGAAACAACATATGTAAAACACATAGGTATCGGTGTTTCATAATCTGCTAATATTGAATGATCACAAAAATATGATAACAATGCTTAAAACAGTAGTATGAAATCATATTTCAAAGACCCAAGACATAAGACATTTCAATAATTGAGTGAAATAGATGAACTTGAGCAGGAGGAGTTAAACTTGAGAAAATAACATATTCACATGATTTAATTCATAACTTGAAGATTTGACATGGAATCACTTTAATAGAACATGGGTAACTGAAATTTGAGGCAAGAAATAAACCAGTTTACATGGGAACCCATGTTGACATGGCTTGAATTTAAATTTCTAAGAAGATATGGATTAAATTCATGATTTACATGGATAATTTCATAAAAGAAGATTAAAAATCCATTCTTGAATAAAAATGGAAATTTTGGGACTTAATGGGTGGAAAAAACCCATTGATGAATACGCTACATGCCTCAATTTCTTGATGAAAACTTGAAATTGGAACTTGAATTCTTGAGTTCTTGGGGAAGAAAGCTTGAATTTCTTGTTCTTGGGAAGAAACCCTAATTTCTTTTCTCTTGAGAGTGGAGAGGAGAGTAAATATTAAAACTGACTAATGATATGAAACTATTGTGTATTGGGTGATTTAAGTCATGGGGGTAGGGTTTGAGGTGAGGACAGGACCAAAATACCCCTAGGGAAACTAAATAAAAATTGTAGGATTTTTCAGTTGAAGAGTTAGTTGATAGCTTATAAACCTAGTTTTCACCTTCTCTTAATGATTTGGTTAAGGATGATGACTTAGTTGATAGCTTGTCAATTAGTTGACGGCTTATCAACCTAGTCGTCACTTTTTCTTAATAATCTGGATAAGGCTGACGACGAGGTTGATAACTCATCACTTAGTTGATGACCTATCACCTCAAGTCGTTACTTTGTATTTAGATTTGGTCACATTCTAGTTATGGCTGACAACGAGGTTGATATCTCATCACTTAGTTGATGGTTTATCACCTCAAGTCGTCACCCTGTAGATATACGGGCACTCTTAAGTAAAATGAGCATAACTTTCTAGTCCCATATCGGATTAAGGTTAAATCAGATGTGTTGGAAAGAAGACTTAAAGATCTTTTATTTTATATATAGTAGGACATCTAAGTCGTTATATTCTAGGAGATACAATTGTATACATTTGACCCTTGTTGGATCAAATACAAAAACTCAATCGATGAAAGTGTGTTCTCAACTCAACTTTGCTCTAAGTACTTTCAAGGACCATAATTCGCATAGAAAACAATTTATACACAAGGTGAATGTTCATGACATTAAAATATGGCTTGACATAATCACTTTGGGGCCTTTAAACATATGACGGATAGTTGGAAACTTATCTAGGAACTTGTGGAGTATTACAATATCTTCCCCTTGGAGTCATTCATCCTCGAATGATGGGTAGGAACTTATTGAGACTTTAGAAAAATGGAGTAATGTAGACATGACATGTCAGCTAATGAATGGAATAACTGAGCTGTAACATTAAAACTTCTATTATGAAACTGATTTCTGAGCTGACTTGACTTTATTGACTATAAAGAGCTGACTAATGATGAGAGTTTAGAACTCACTTAAAATGTTCATGATACAATCATTAATATAGAACTGCGAAGTTCTAATCAACAACAACAAAAACAACAACCCAGTATATTCCCACACAATGAGGTCTGGGGAGGGTGAAATATACGTAGTCCATACCGCTACCTTCGAAGAAGTAGAAGGGCTATTTCTGATAGACCCCCAGCTCAAGAGAGAGAATAGTATAGCAAGGTCGTAATGCAACTCAAAACAGTTGTATAACACAACAGAAATAAGCGATAAAATAATAACAGTAAATATCAAGAAAATACACAATAAGTAAAGTACAAGCAATACGAAATAAGAAATAGCAAAATGGATACTCTCCTAGTAGTAAACAATACACTCACAGACCTAAGATGGCTACCACCCCCCACTCTCCTAATACCTAGCCACAATCCACATACTCACACTAGCCTTCAACCCTAATTCGCGACCTCCACACTTCCTGTCTAGGGTCATTTCCTTAGTAAGCTGCGAAGTGCTAATCGACACATTAAAATTCTAAGAGTGACTAAGGATGGAATAAAGTATGCAACTTCTGATTTAGGAATTATTCCTTAACAAGACACGTGTAGGAATCAAAAGAAAAGGGCTTCATGGCATTGCCAAGTACATTAAGTAAGCACGAATAATGAGATAATGAGACCAAAGTCATACAAGGGGTATTATAATGTCTGAGCTGGAATACTTCAAAAACTAAGATCATTCATTGAAAACTAATGAAATGAATCATGACTAAATATCTGAATTAGCGACATGATTTATGAACTGAACTGAATTCGCAATTTACATAGATGTGAACAAATTACCTTTTGGAATAGCTATATTCATAAAACTTTGGATAGTAAGACCAAATAGAAAGATGGAAAATAATAAGAGTTGTTTGATTACCAAACCAAATTATTGGTTATATGGACTGAATTTTACTGAAAGCTTATATTCAACTGGAGTATTTCTTTAACACTTTTTGTAAGAAGCTCTAGTAACTTTAGAGAGCAAAGAATTTTGGGCACCATCTGAATAAGTATCTACATAAGGAATCGCAACATGACTACAAATCTATAATAATGGACTATAGGCCTATAAAACATAAGATATCATAGAATTACTATGCCTTTGGCAATACAACTGCTAACTTTCAAGCTTAGCCACACTTCTCAAATACTCCGTCAACTATACGTTTCCCCTTTAATACTACACTTCACTGGAGGCCACTTATAATCTTCATATGGGCATTGATAACTCTATCTATAAAAGTCTGAGCAGAACTGAATTTTCTTACTATGTTCAAGCCTACTCAAAATCACAAGGTATAAAGCATGACACAATAGTACTAGTGTAAACCACAGATTCATTATCCTATATTTTTTTAGAGCTCTTATCTCAAGAATATTACACCTTATCACTTCAACGACTAAATTTAACCTATCTTACTAGGAATTTACTAACTCACAATGCAGCCATCCACTTCTATACCAACATGACATTCCAGCCTATTGATATGTGAGCATATGCTAACATATTTGAGGTTTTTAACTGAGAATAATTGCAAAGTCTTAATATACTTTTGTTGTTTTTGATTGTTTTACATTTGATTTTGTAGTGGAACTCAAGAGGCATGAGAACTAACAATGATGGAAGTAAAAGAGTTAAAATCTAAAGCAAATAGAAGAGAAGTGTGGCTGACGACATTCCTGATAAGTCGTTAGCACTCTGATAGGTTATTAGCTTCATCGTGATCCTTAAACAGAGAATGGGATTCAATTAGAAGAAGTGATGACGACATGTGATAAGCTGCCAGCCTTGTGATAAGCCGTCAGAGTCGTCGTCAGCCTTAGACAAAACATGGGAGCTGAGGTGAAGAAATGACGACATTGTCTGATATGTCATCACAATTTTGATAAGCCGTCAACATCATCATTAGCCTAAGGCAGAACATGAGAGATGAAGTAAATCATCAATAACATCTGTGATAAGTCATCAAAGATCTAATATGCCATCTCGCTTCATCGTTAGACTAAGGAAAAAAATGTCAAAAGCAAAAAGAGCTGACGATATATGTGATAAGTCGTCAGACTCCTGATAAGGCATCACAAAATGTCGTCACCAGTCTGAGAAATTACTGAACTCTGTGATTTTGTTTCCATAATTAGGGTGAACTATTTAAAGTATTGTTTAGGGTTTTCTTGGGGGGCTGGTACTCGACAGGCGGAACCTATTTTTGGAACACACGTATTTTGTTATTTTCTCTCTAGTTTCTTTGCTTGAACAAAAACAATTAACTTTGAAGAGATTATCATCTATATTTTGGGATTTCTACTTTGATCTAATCTGAGAAACACTCGTTGCTATTCATCTAGCTGTAAGTTCATCTTTCAAATTATGAATTCAACTTGTTGTATCGATTATTACATTATGAGTGGCTAAATCCCTTTAACCCGAATTATGGGATCTGTGGGTTAGGTCTTGGTAAATTGCTAAGTGTTCAAGATTCTAACGGTAATAGGACTCTTTGATAATTCTGAGGTTTTTAATTACTGTCTATTTGTTGCAAATGATAGATAGCACCTGCTTTGATTTGCTTGATATAAGAAATCAACTATAGTAGGAAGTAAATTATTGACAGGGACTTGGAAGCTACCAACCTTCCATTTAATAATTGACGCTGTAACAAGGTTAATTAACCTGAGGTGAAGTCTGTTCAATGAATATAATTTCCCTATGTCCGAGAGGATTAGGTAATTAAATGCTTAAGTAGGTTGAGAGACATTTAAGCATAACTTCAATAAAGACAATCTGTTGTTCCTACTTATTGTAAGAATCTTGAATCACTATTAGCATCTATCAAGTACCAAAACCCATAGTGAACAAAATTCTAGTTTTCCATAAACTCTTGATTACAAACACTGAAACTAAAGTGACCTACAATTATTTGCTAATCTCCAAAACCCCCATTTTAGGAAACAACTAACTATCAGTTGATTAAATCGCAAACGACTTATGTTCACATCATATTTCCTGTGGGATTCGACCCCAACCTAGTTAGGTTTTATATTGACAACAATCTCTTACATTCTCATATAAGAGGTGTAGTTTGAGTGTTATCACCTATTAGTATAACCGCGTATGAACTTCTAGTCAACTAATCCTCCTTTGGAATTATTTTCCATCTTCTCTAATAGCTCTATTAACAAAAACTTCCATGAACTATCCCCATGAAGACACACATAGAATTCTCAATTAACCATGACATATACGAAAAACTTTACCTTAATCTTCCTTCATACTTATAGCCTTAGATAAAATAAACATACTACAATCTTTCCCTAATAAGGGATATTTACTCTCTCCCATCTAAACCATTGTTCATCAATTTCTTTTCATCACCTCTACCTTAACATAAGAAGAGGTCAATGAAAGATTAGAACATGAGGACTTGAAGCATGAAAGAATACTATACATAACTTTGACACTTAACTAAGGTATGGCGAATAGAGTATCAGAGGAATGACTTTATTAAAGAGATCTAAACTAAGGACGTACATGACATAATATATGTTTTACTAATCATTAAGAGTGCACCATGAGTTATGGGAACAAAGAATACTGTAAAGCATGAGTACATGAGTCATGAGCTGCATGACTGGAGTTTGGATTTCATGATTTCCTGAAATATAATTCGTATTGCTGAGCAAACTAGAACTCCTTATACTAGGGACTGAGAGCGTACATGATTTTCTATAAAGTGATTGAATATGAGCTATTAGGATTAAGTAGGTTTCACAATGACTGAAGTGCAAAAACTTATACCGAGATAAGAAAGGGGTCGAACATCTTTCTCCCCTAGTGTTTCTCTAAAACTCATTAGCATTACTACTCAAATTTGAGAGCCTTGGTTTCTTGTTCTATCATCTCCCCCTTAGCTTTAAGCCATCATTATTAGTCTGTGGGCCTCTTTAATAAACTCTAAACTGAACTGCAATCACTTTACTCTAGAGTTCGAGATATAACAATACACATAATTAATAAACTCACCCTGAAAGATTACACTTGAAAGTGTAAAACCCATGGTCAGTACCTCTTTCTGAGATACAACTCTTAACCTTCTATAGCCCCAATAGTCATAGTATAATAACTTGAACACTTAGTGCTTATAATCTTCAGTAGTATCTCTATACCGTGAGTTCACACCATCTAAAATTTCAACTCTTATTTCTATTTGCTCAATTGTCCAAGATTCAAAGTTAGATTCTAACACTTAACATGGATATTCCAAAAATTTTAACAAACTATGATAGCTTCATTCTTGAACACTTCCTTAATATATACTATCCCATATCACCTTGGGTACACCTCTAGGTCATACCCATATCATTATACTTAATTTTAAATCAATAAACTTAAATTATTTCATACACTATTTCAAGCCTACTGGTTCACCTTTCATACTACTCGTCCCATGGATACATAACCTACTAGAATCAGATAAACTTTATCCCCACTTTATTATTGTTAAGCTTCTAAGTTCATGTTCTAACTCTATATCACATGCTTTTATAGGATTCTAAGAAGGGATCTGAAATCATATTTGTCTTTGGCTTAGTGCACGATTTTCATGAACATGAATAAAATCTTTTATACTTTGAAATATAAAGGCACAGATGGGATACTTTTGAGCCTCCGTGCAATCCCATAAGTCTCTGTGGGGATTGTCTGAGAAAAATCTATCTGTAAGGAGTTAATCTTGGCTATTTCTGTTGCCTCAAGAATAAGGTAGAGTTGGCATGAATAGAGTAACGTAAAAATCTGCATAAGTTTCTTAGAGAACACTTATACTACATGATCTGAGACATGAAAGAAGAAAAATATTTCTTAAATGCCCTGGAGCCTCTTAAAGAAAAGTACAAACATCTCTGTACTGTTCCGCACGACTCTAATAGACACGACTTCATAGACACCCTAGGACACTTGAACTCTAGGCTCTGATACCAAGTTTGTCACGAGCTGAGACTACCTCTTCGTCTTGCCACAGTGCTTAGAACCATAAGTATTCCAAGCTAATCCATGTACTGGCATGATACTTGAGCAACTAATTTAAATTGTATAAAAATGAAATTTACTGAGCGGAAACATAATCATGAGAAAATTAGAATTAATGTAATATAGATAAAGTTTACAACATGATAAAACTGAAGAAGGAAATTAAATTACGTGAATGACTCTGACTGACCATCTATGAAGCCTCTACTATACTGACTATAGATAGCTGGAACATGCCTCCAACTACCACTAATCAATACATGTGAATAATCAAAATACAATACGTGAACTACAATGGACTGGAGTTCCCGAAATAGAACTTATCACCTGCTGGCTGACAACTGAGAACTTTTTAACCCTGATGTGTGGACTATTTCTGGTACCTATATTATGAAATAATGTAACTATACAGGTGTATATATGGTTAGTATTTCAGGAATGTACTGAGTAAGTGGGGGAAAATGGAATAAGTAAAACTGAATAGATACATAGTCTTAAAACATGTATGCTAAGTGCAAGTAGACTCACCAAGAGACTAAAATCAACTGAAAGCTGAAGTATCTTAAAACATAAGTAACAAACATAATGGGATAAGCTAGTGAACCACTACACTTAGTTTCTTAAATCCTTACTTTTGTAGAATAAGCAGAACTTAAGTTGGGAAGTGATAAAACATGAAAGCTGTATGTAAATATCATGTAAAGATGAACATGCTATAAAACTGAACTGAGGATCATGTATGGCTATTAAGCATACATAACATGAACTGTGTAAAATTGAGAATGCAAGACCAAGTATAGCATGTACTGACATGGTCTGAATAACATAAATAATCTGTAAAATTGACTGAATATTTACTGAAATCTAATTACTTGGTCAAGCAAACCTGAAATGAGATAAACTGAATACTGACTGAAACTATGGGAGCTAGCCATAACCGACATACCTTAATCTGAGCTATCGGGGTCCAACATGTAACCCAGTTGGAAGGGTGCTGGTAACTTACTAGGGTTACCAATACATGACTAACTATGTGGATACACAAGGCTAATGTCTTGAAGGAAGAGGGTGACATACCTAATTGATGGGGGACCCCTCATCATCTATAGTGGATCCGTAGGTCTAGAACTTAAGAATTGCTACTAATATTTCATGTTTAACTAACAAAAAAGCCTCTATCTCTGCGTTTACTCGGTTCTAAGTGATACTCCTAACTGAATGACACTAGTGTTACTGTTCGTTGAGCATAATATGGTACTGTATTGATAAATGCTCATCACGAACATGGTAATCTGAGTGTGATAATGAAATTATGGTCTGAATTACTTGTTACTTGGAAACAACATATGTAAAACAAATAGGTATTGGGTGTTCATAACCCGCTAACACCGAATGATCATAAAAATATGATAAAAATGCTTAAAACCATAGTATGAAATCATAGTTCAAAGACCCAAGACATAATACATTTTAATAATTGAGTGAAATACATGAACTTGAACATGAAGATGAGTTAAACTTGAGAAAACAACATATTCACATGATTTAATTCATAACTTGAAGATTTTACATGGAATTACTTTAATAGAACATGAGTAATTGAAATTTGAGGCATGAAATAAACTAGTTTACCTGAGAACCCATGTTGACATGGCTTGAATTTAAATTTCTAAGAAGACATAGATTAAATTCATGATTTACATGGATAATTTCATAAAAGAAGATTAAAAATCCATACTTGAATAAAAAGGAAATTTTGGTACTCAATGGGTGGAAGAAACCCATTAATGAATACCCCACATACCTCAATTCTTGACGAAAGCTTGAAATTGGAACTTAAATTCTTGAGTTCTTGGGGAAGAAAGCTTGAATTTCTTATTCTTTGGAAGAAACCCTAATTTCTTTTCTCTTGAGAGTGGAGAGGAGAGTCAAATTGACTAATGATATGAAACTATCATGTATAGGGTGATTTAAGTCGTGGGGCATACGATTTGATGCAAGCAAAATACCAAAATACCCCTAGGGAAACTAAATAAAAATTGCAGGATTTTTCAGTTGATGACTTAGTTGATAGCTTATCAACCTAACCATCACCTTCTCTTAATGATCTGTTTAAGGATGATGACTTAGTTGATAGCCTGTCAACTAGTTGACGACTTATCAACCTAGTCATCACCTTTTCTTAATGATCTGGTTAAGGCTGATGATGAGGTTGATAGCTCATCACTTAATTGATATCCTATCACCTTAAGTCGTCACCATGTAGCTGGATTTGGTCACATTATAATTAAGGATGATGACGAGGTTCATAGATCTTCACTTAGTTAATGGCTTATCACTTGAAGTCATCACCTTGTAGACAGATGGGTACTTTGAAGTAAAATGAGCATAATGTTCTACTCCGATACCGGATTAAGGTAAAATTAGATGCATTGGAAAGAAGACTCAAATATATTTCATTTGATATGTTGTAGGAAACCCGAGTCATTATATCTTAGGAGATACTCTCATATAAAGTTGACCCTTGTAGTATTGAATACAAAAACTCAATCGATGAAAGCGTTCTCAACTTGACTTTGCTCTAAGTGCTTCCAAGGACCATGATTTTCATTGAAAACACTTTATACACAAGGTGAATGGTTATGAAACTGAATTATTGCTTGACATAATCACTTTGTGGGCTATAAACATATGACGGATAGTTGAAAACTTATCTAGGAACTTGTAGGGTATTACATATCACCATTCCATAATGATAGTGACACTAAATTTTTGACACAAACATGATTGTTCTTAACTCTAAATTATGGGTCAAATACTTTTCTCATAATTCTTAAGCTACCCAATCTACTACTTTCCCTATTGCACTTGGAGACACCCGAGATTTATATCTGAAGTATCACAATACACTACAAACTCATTGGTTCCCTATAATAGCCCCCTAATAGAGTCAACACTGAAGCTAAAGTCAACTTAGTTTTCAAATCTTGAAAACTTTTCTCATATGCATTTGACTATTAGAGCTTAGTCTTCTTTTGAGTCAATTCGGTTGATAGGGTATCAACAAAGGAAAACCCCTTCATAAATCTCGTATAATATATGCAAATCCAAGAAACTTTGATCCTCCATTTGAGTTGTGTGTCTAGGCTTATTCTTCTTGCTTCAACCTTCTGGAAATTTACCTTGATACCTTTGATAGAAACTATGGCCTAGGAAACCATGATACTTTGCCAAAATTCACACTTTATAAGCTTAGCATATAGTTTGCAATCCTAAAGTGTGTAAAATACTATTTTGAGGCGATCTATATTCTCTCTCTACTCCTAGAGTATACTAATATCATCGCTAAATATAATTAAATATGTCAAAATAGGACTTGAAGACTCTTTCTATAAAAGATTGTTAAGGATCTGGTCAACTTAAAAGAGATCATGAGAAATCTGAAGTGTCCATAATAGATCCTAAAATATTTCTTTAGAATATCTTCCTCTCTAATATTCAACTAATGGTATCCTGCCCTAAGGTTAATCTTATGAAAACACTTGGGATTTTGAAGTTGGTCAAATAAATCATTAATTATGGGAGGTGGGTATTTATTCTTGATTGTGACTTTGTTTAACTTATGTAGTCAATACACATCCTCAATGACTCGTTCTTCTTTCAAACAAATATGCCTAATGTATCCTAAGGTAACAAAGAGATTCTTCAATTCTATTAACTCTACTTGAGCCATTCTATATGGTGAAATTGATATCGTTTGGGTGCTGAGAAGTACATCAATTCCAAAGTCAATTTTCTTATTAAGAAGTATCCTCAGAAATTTATCTAATTGCTAGCACAGATTGATAAGTTGGTGCCTCGGCATCTGCATCCCTAACATATACCAATTGGTAAATATACTTTTGAAATTTAACTTGTATGCCCTAAGGTAAGAAATAAACCTACCCATAGGTACTATAACATCGCCCTTCTACTCTATGAGCAATTCATTTCAAAATTGGAGCTTTATAAATTAATAATTGATGGTAACATATCATGAGCACAACTTGTCTATGCCCATAATAACATCAACGTTGATTTTTTCTAATTTGATAAAGTCAAATATAGTGATTTGGTGATACACCATAACTATATAACCCCTATAACTTATTAAAGAATAACAGACTCAACAACTAGACTATATACAAAAAATGCCTTAAAAAGGGGTCATTGTCATTACTCAAGTCTACACCCTAGCCATCATCCATATTAGTTGCTCAAAATCGACAAACATCATGTGAGCTCATGATGTCCTGTGTCATACTCCAACATTGAAAAAGTTGTTCTAATTGGCCAAAGTACAAAACCATAGACATAATAATCCTATAATCATGCCTCTTGGGCAAAATCTACAATGGCAACGTAGTTATAGGATTTGGGTTATTTGATCCATTGCCTTCTTGGTTATAAATAATCCTTCCAAAATATGCTAATATTCTTATTATATCAAGCAACATAGATGAATGATGGTTTGAGTCTATGCCCGTCGTGTCTATAAATTTCTACAATTACGAGCTTGTGCTCAAGTTCATGTCATAAATCATATGCATAATAGTTTTGCATCCAAAAGCATATCTTTTTCAATATAGAGTTCAAAATTCATAAAGTATGACTTCCAGTGCATAAATAAGATTTTACAATAGGAATCATAAGATCATAAAGAAATCCTTTCATAGAAAATAAGTAAAACATGCAAAGGAACCAACTTTAATAGTTTGAGAATAAACATTAGCTTGGATAATAATTTCATAATATCTTAAAAGTACTTGGACGTGAGGATGAAAAAAATCTTACCACTAAAATCTTGCATACTTGAATGAAGATCGTAAACTCGAAGACGATCTTGATTAGCTTGCTAGAATAGGCAGCCTAGATTCCTTGATTTGCCTTCGACTTATTCTTGAGATACTAAAGAAAGAATAGACCTTAGGATCTTATATCTACACCTTTTTTTAGTCAAAACATTGTGGGATAGGATAATAAGATAAGGAAAAGTCAAATTTTCCCTTACTTATATGTTGTTAAATTTTTTGGTGTAGGGCTCTATGAGTCATAGAACGACTCATGGTCCATACCGCAATTAGTGGTTTGAGTTGTCATCCGTAGTAGTTTTATCAAAATCATGTATCACTTTCTTATCTTTACAACATGACTTGTAGACTCATTTCATAAATCATACATTAACTTTATGACTCAGTAATTAATTGGTGGATTCAAAGGGATTTTGACAAGTCTCAAGCATGGGCCATAAGTCCACAGTATGATTCGTGAACAAATCCCTAACTTGTGCTATGAGTTGTCGTACCTGGGAACTTGGGAAAATTGGTGGATGATACCACAAGTCATATGTGGTCTCACTCTATGACTCATACTATTGGCCGTGGTGGCTTGAGACTTTAAGTCTCAAATTTTGTTTTCCATAATAAATGTTGATTGTTCGTGGATTCTAAATTTGAGGTGTTACAATATTTCCCCCTAGGTATCAGTCATAAAGACTAGGTATATGATTAAAGGACAAGGGGACCATCATAAGCTGAACTTTACTGGATCATACTATGGCATTGAATTTGAATATAGAGTATATGACCACGAACATAGATATGAGCATATAAGACATCGGGATATGACATAATAATTATAAGAGTCACTACAAGAACAATGCCACTACTTTAGTACTTTTGTTGGACGGAGTGAAAAGAAGTGATATTTAACTTTCATGTTTTGCCCCTTTTCAATTCAAAAGGTTTGGAAAACATTATTTTTGACCTTTTAAACTGTTCCAAAACTTTAAAGAAAATTTGAAACAATTTAAGAAATTGCAGAGTCACCACTTGATTTTTGAGAAAATATCAAGAAAAACTAAAAATATTACTTAAAAGATTCAAAACAGAAAAAATCTTGTAAGTTAAAAAATTCTGAGTAAGTGGTTCCTATTAATACTTTTGGAAGGTTGTTAAGGCACCAAGAGTATCCGTTAACTTGCGGTTATCCATACTATTTGAACATAACTTTTTTGACTAACTTTAAAAAGGAAAATTATTTTTTTAAAAAGAAAATGATTAAGGAAATTGTCTTCAAGATTTGTGTAAAACAAATTCTGACGACTTAGCGGGGATTTTAACTAAGTCTAAGAAAACTAAGAACAATTAGCATATAAAGGGGAAAAGAGGAGATTAAAGGACTTAGGCCATTAGGCCCGAATCATAAACCCTGTCCTATGCTAATTTAGGCTTTTGATCCATGTCCACCGGTCCTAATCTAAATACTTGGGCTTTTGGCCCATAACCTGCCCTAAGCTAGTTTTCGGACCTTTGAGGCCCAAAATCCTCTTCACATGTATTAAATTACAACTTTGGCTTCGAGGCCCAAATGAATAAATAAATAAATGACTAAATCAATAAACAAAAATAAGTCAATAATAAAAATTGATACTTTTCAAAACTCTTAGTAACCTCATTAATGGGTTTTCACCCATTTTCTTTCTTCTTTCATGTTCTTGCACCCGCACGCCATATAATTGACTTTGGATTTAAAACTTTGGACTTGGCTTAGAGAGATGGGCCTCATTGGACCATTATAAAATGCAAGAGGAAAGGAGTCCATTTTGACTCCAAAACAAATTCGCGCAAAGGAAAAGATAAAAGAAAAAGAATTAATATGTGTTTGAAAATTCTACACTTAATAGATAAATGATGAGATGAAAAAGTAGAATTCTCAAACATAAAAAAATAGTAAGATATGATATCAAAGCAAACCAAATTATTCAACGAAAAAGAATTTAACCCATCTCCTAAACAATCTTACAAAAAATTGAATCTAGCACAATATAATTAACTAGGCCTTGAAAAGAAGACATGAATCCATAAGCATAGTTGCTTAAAATTTGGACAAATAGATTAATACATATTTTCTCATATCTATTACTTAGAAGAAAAAAAATAAAAAAAATAACTATAGCATGTGAATAACAATGGTATGTCTAAACACTTTAAGAAGTAAATTAATAAGCGAAGTGAAACAAATAACATATATTAAGAATATTTGAGAAGTGATATTCGAAGACAAGATAAGAGAAATATTAAAAGATTAATTCTAAGAAAAAGTGTTCAATTATGCCAACACCTATTTTAGTTCTATACCATTTCAACAAAACCGATAACCGTAACAACTTTTTAATCTAAATAAGAAAAAATCAAAGACAATTTGAACAGAAAATGAGTAACTCACTACTTCAAATTGGGAAACAATTTCACAGACTCTTAACAATAGTAACCATTCCTTTTCGACATAAAGAAAATAAATTTACATACTAAAAGCAAAAATATCCATCAATAACGAATTTAAACAAAGCATGATCATGTATTTTAAGCAAAGATCAAAACTTTATCCATAATAATCAAAGAATAGAGCCAAAAGGCGAAACAATCAATATTAACTATTCTTTTCAACATAAAGGAAACAACTTTACATGCTATAAACAAACATATCCACCAACAATGAATTTAAACAAGCATGAGTACATATTTTAAGCATAGATAAAAGCTTTACCTATAATAACCAAAGAATAAAGACAAAAGACAAAACAATCAATATTAACTATTTTTTCAACATAAAAGAAACAACTTTACATGCTAAAAGCAAATATATATGCCAACAATAAATTTAAACAAAGCATGAGTACACATTTTAAGCAAAGATCTAAACTTTATCCATAATAATCAAAGAATAAAACCAAAAAATACATTCAACTATTCCTAGCTCATTTTTATACCATGAATATGAAAATAGCCCTAATATCGATACCATAACGTCCTATGGCCTTCAAGGCCTTCTACGATAAATAATTCCAGCAAAAAAAATTACAACTACAAACTATGAAGAAGAAAAAGATGAAGAAGAAAACGATAATAAAACTAAAAATTACAACTACGAACTACGAAAAAGAAAAAGATGAAAAAATGATGATAAAACTAAAAAAGGGGAAATGTGTGTTTACCTTTTTTGGGGCACCATAATGGAACTACAAGCTTTTTTTAGATTCTTGATCACCACCGGAAAACATTCAACTCGAGAAATTCAATTAGCTCGTGAATTTCATGAAAAAGGAAAATTTTTACTAAAAAAACTTCTTTGCTCAAAGCGTTTTTTTTTTTCAAACCTTGAAACTTGTCTTTCTACCAAAATAGTGGTAGTATTTATAGGAAAGGATGGAGATTCAATTCTTTTCATCCACCAATGTGGGAGAAAAGTATTTATAAGAAAGAATGTGGATTCAATTCTTTTCATCCACTAATGTGGGAGAAAGAATTTAGGGGTGTTTTTGGAATTTTAAAATTAAAGATAAGATGATGTGGAAGATAAGGTGGGAGAAATTATACAATGTAGTACAATTTTTGAATTTAAAAATTGAAAAAAGGACTTTGAGGGAAAATTTTACAATCTAGTACAAAATTTTGAATTTTAAATTTAAAATTACTTTTGGTGGGAATTGGATAGAAGTTATGAGAGTTTTTGGGAATTTTAGGGTTATTTAAAATATAACCCCAATTGGGATTTTAAATTTAGCCAAATTTATTTAACTTTGACCAAATTAAAAATCAATTGGCAGATTGCATTGCAATTAAGACCAATTTAATTTCAATTATGGCTAAAACTAACAGATTGACTAAATTAAATTAAAATTCAATACGAATTAATACTTTCTTTAATCCCAAGCTTCTTGACTTAATAAAATCAAACATATATTCATCTAAATAAATTATTTTTGAGAGTAAATTATATTTAAATCAAGACTTTATTCGTTCAAATTAATTTTCAAGCTTATCTCCGTAAAAACTCAAACTTTGATAAAAATATTCATTCAAGTAACAAAATTTATATAATCTCGTATATGTGAATACAAAAAATGTATAATTGTTACTTAAATGAAAAAATTAACCTAAATAAATATTTTAGAGCGCATTTGTCTGGATGAAATAAATATTTTACTTTTATTTAAAATTGAAGAAATCCAGGATTAAATTTAGTCGTGGAGGGCAAAAATTAGGTGTCAACATTTTATATCTTCTTTGGCTTCCCATGTAGCTTCTTCAACTACTTGATTCCTCTACAAGACTTTAACTAATACAACCTCTTTAGATCATAAGTTGTGAACCTGTCAATCTAAAATTTGAATCAAAACATTTATATGATAAATTTTTCTTAACCCCAATACTCTCTATAGGAACAATATGTGAAGGTTCACCAATATACTTCTTCATAGAGATGTGAAACACTGGATGCACAAATGCTATCTTTTTAGGTAACTCCAACTTGTAGAATACCTTTCCCATCATATTCACTATTCAATAGGGGCAAAATAATAGAGACTAAGTTTTACTTTCTTACCAAAATGCATAACACCCTCTAAAAGCAAGACCTTCAAGATGACGTAATCGTCAATATCAAACTCCAACTCTCTCATCCTCATATTTGAATATGAGTTATATTAGATCTATTCAATTCTTAATTGCTCCTAAATTACCTTAACCTTCTCTAGAGCCCCATTAACCATGTTTGAACCTATTAATGCCACCTCACTAACCATAAACTAACCAATAGAAGATCCACATCTCCTTCCATAAAGAGCCTCAAATATAACAACTTAAATGCTAGAGTGGTAGCTATTATTATAAGTAAATTATATGAGAGGTATGTGATCATCCCAATACCTTTGAAATCAATGATGCAAGCTCTTAACATATCCTTAAGAGTTTGAATAGTATGCTCTGTCTGACCATTGGTCTGTGTATGAAAAGTGGTGCTAAGATTTACCCTTGTACCTAAAACTTTCTAAAAAGGCTGCTAAAAGTGATATGTAAATAGTGCACCCCGATCTCAAATAATGGACAACATAATTGTTACTACCCGAGACTACCCCTAGTCGTAATACGATGCTTAGAGTCACAACTGACTCCAAGATAACCCATGACTTGGCATGACACTAAGAATACTAAAAATATCTAATAAAATACTTATATAGAAACTAAGATGAATGATGAAATAAATATTCAAGAGAAATACAACAACAATATCTGAGTTTAAAACCACAAGCTAAACAGCTAACTACTTGTCTGAAAACCTTTACTAACATGAGTTGCTGGGATAAGCCTCTAGAAAACGATATCTATCTTGAACTAATATAAAACAAAATAAAAGACTGATACTAGCCCTCGAATAATGAGGACTCACCAAGTACTCCTATAATATGGTGGGAGATTATACTTAGCGCGATATGGATGCTGAGCATCCGAAACTATATTATGAGATAATACAGAGCTAAATAAATTATGCGATCGATACTTTGAATGTACTGTGTATGTGAAATAGGAAATAATAGCCATACTCTAAATATTATGTATGCAACATGGTACACCGATGAAAGACCAAGTCATAAATATATACTATAAGATAAATTAAATAAATGAATATAATATCCTGCAAGTATCTGGATCTGAAAAATGAGCTGTGGAGATACTAATAATTGACATGCTCTAATATGAGCTAACCAGATTCCAAATTATAACCCTAGCTGGAAGGTTGTTCAACACCTTGCCAAGGGTACGAGCACTAAACGACGTGGATTCACTAAACTGATATCTAAAAGGACTAAGTTATCAAGTCTGGTATGATGGTGACCCTTTAGAACCTATGATGGCACTATAGTTCTAGACTTAGGGACTTCTACTAAGGGTCTCAACCTAATAGATGGATGATCCTTTATTTCTACATCCGCTCAGTGCTTAGTCCTACTCCCAACTAAATGACATTGACAATTACAATGCTCAATAATAATAATAATCTAAAGATTGAAAATAAATGGAATATCTAAAGTCATGAAAAAATAGGTAAGATAGAGGATTTTATCCTCATGAATATAGAGTAATATAGCCTTGAAATAACCTAAACAATGTAGCTTTGATGTTAAAAGAGTGGGAAAATATTGATGTGCCCTTTCAAAATTCATAAATGAAAGCTGCTGGAAGAGACGTACGAGACCTTCCCATGATCTTGGGACCAACTTAGGATCATGGGTTGTACTCATGGTTGGGAGCTAGAAGAGATCTCTCTAATAATGATTATATGAGCCTCGACATGATTGTGGGACCTACCTATGAATGTACCTTGGTTCGTAGGTTTGAAGGTTCAATTAAGATCATCTGTGGGACTCAAGATTGTGCCTAGAGTCATGGTTTCAAAGCACGATCATGGTTCCTTAAAGTGGTTGAAAGATATATTTTTCAACATTTAGATATTTGGGATTATTTCTATCAGATGAGAACATTGTATTGTTGTACAATGGAACCAGAGATGTGGTTTGTCTCATGACATATCGTGGTAAAATAGTGCTTCACTAAAATGGCCATAACTTTTCACCCTGATATCAAATTAAGGCAAAATTGGATGCATTGGAAAGATAATTCAGATATTTATCATTTAGTAGTTATTAAGATCAAATATAATTTAGAATCTAGAGGTCATACTTATTTAAGGTTGTTCATTTATCAAGGAATCAATAGGTAAGAAAGGTTTTGTCTTGCTTACGAGGTAGGAGGTACTTGTGGCCTTGGTACATGTTTAAATACCTTCCCATACTATTAAAACATGATGTTTAATATACTCAAAACATGGTTCTAGCCTTGGATTGAATTTTCAAGGTGTTATAATATCTTTTTCTTAGGATCATTCATCCCTGAATGAAAATTGATTAGGATTGAAAGTTAGGGGAAAAAGCTACAATTTCTATATTTTCTTCACCACTTTGCTGATATTATAGTAACCATTTCACACTATTTGTACCTGAAATTCCCACACTGAGTTTATAAGAGTTGAACACTAACATGATATTTAGTCGGCAATTGAAATATGGAGTAAAGCAAACTCATGGATGCATGCTATGACATAAGAATAACTGGGTGACATGCAATAGAAAGAATTAATCAATCAAGGGTAAAATATTACCTTAGGTTGGGAATAAGTTTGAAGGGAAGAGGTGGGGGTACTTAGTCATCATATCTACCTCTGATTCCTATGTAGCTCCCTTAACTAACTGATTTTTTCAAAGAATCTTTATTGAGGCAAACTCCTTGTTCCTCTACTTACGAACATGATGGCCATGGATCTCAATAGAAACCTCTTCATAAAAGAGACTATCTTTCATACCCACACTTTCTAAGGGCATAACTGATGCGGGATTACTAATGTATTTCTTTTACAAGGAAACATGAAAGACTAGATGCACTGCTGCTAAGTCTGCAGGCAAATCTAACTCATATGATACTTTGCCAAAATGACCAACAATCTCATAAGGACCATTATAGCGGGGGATGATCTTTCCTTTCTCCCTAAATCTCATCACCTCTTTAATAGGTGATACTTTAAAGTAGATAAAATCACAAACAACAAACTCAAGTTCCCTTATTCCCACACATGTATAGGACTTTTGATAATTTTGAGCCATTCTCAGCCTTTCTCTAATCAGCTGAACCTTCTCCATAGCATCATAGATTAAGTCTAGTCCTATTAATGTAGCTTTTCCAACCTCAAACCAACCAATAGGAGATTTTCACCTCCTACCATAAAATGCCTTAAATGGGGGCATTTGAATATCGGAGTGATAGTTGTTATTATAAGCAAACTCTGTCAAAGGAAAATAATCATCCTAACTACCTTTAAAATCGATCACACATGCTTTCAACATGTCATCTAAGGTTTGAATGGTACTCTTTGCCTGACTATCTATCAACAGGTGAAAAGTTGTGTTAAAATAAATAGGTACCAAGTCCCTTCTGAGATATTTTTCAAAACTGAAAGGTAAATTGAGTACCTCTATCTTAATGATAGTCAAAGGTACTCCACGTAATTTCACCAAATTATTCAGGTAGAGTTTAGCATGGTCCTCGACTAAATCTAAAGTGTTAACTTACAGAAAATAGGCCAACTTAACCATCCTACAAGGACTTGATTCTATGGATTTTATAGTTTTATGTGTTTTGACTATTTTACCCCTCTCTATGGGTGCTACATGATATTTTTGGAGTGTGTTGATGGCTGGCATAGTTCCCAATGTTTTTCAAAATAATTTGTCTGAGTATGTGATTTTAGAGTTTTAAAAGGCCTTATAGTTGACTTCGGTTGATGTTGGGTGTATTTATGCACTCTAGTATCATTATTCTAGCTTATTTATATAAGCATGTAAGTTTTCAAGTATGTTATTGCAATGTGTAAAAGTATTTTCAAACAAGTTTGTGCTTAATTGACTCACTTAGAGTTCAAATGAGAAAACTAGTGTTACTAACTTGAGCTAGGTGTCGTTCTAGTTAGTCGTGATGGATTCTAAGGTGTAAAATGAGTTCCTAATGGTTTTAATGTGTAATATTATGTGTAAAAACTTGTTTTTAATATGCAAAGTGCAATTGGAACAAGCCAAGAGTCAATTAAATAAGTCAAAGATCAAAGCGGACAAGCCTAGTCTTAGTCGAGTTTCTAGCTCACAGTTTTAATGTTGTGTTGTGTTGAACTCTAATGCATAGTGTTTGATGATGTAGGATGCTTTAAGAGTTGATGTGGATGATATTTTGACATCGAACAATTTGTAATTGAAGGCAAAATAACACCATAAGGAAGGATAGAAGATGAATACTTATACAAAATTATAAAAGCAAGTTCCAGTGTGTGCACACGATATGCCCGCATTGCCCCAGTCATAGAAAGCTATGGAGACTGTGCAACCCCCTTTACAACAGTACTCTAAAGCAGGATGAGCCTCCTTTGGAGAATTGCAATACCCCAGGTGGCGCCCCCTTTACTCCAATGCTCTAGAACGGGTGACGCCCCCTAATTTCACACAACAATTGTTTTCCTACTATATATACATGCTTTACACACTTGGTTAAACATCTTTTGATGTCTTGGAGCATTTTAAGAGGATGCTAAACACTTTTTTTAGGGTTTTTATTCTTAAACTTTAGCTTTTTAGTAGATTTGATTCAGTATTCATGTATTTGGATCATGATTATGTCTATTAGTGGTAAAACACCCACTTTTTGGGGTTAAAACCAAGAACATGAATACTATCATTTTGAATTGAGTTCGTTGATTTACTTATCATATTTGGTTGTTTGTTTATCTTTGTTTTAATTATTTTATGGAGTATCTAACCTTGGAATACAGATATTATCGATCTTTTGATCTCGGGAGGGGGACTAGAAAGATTGAACATAGGGATAAACAAAGTAAGGTTCTTATTCTTTTATGAAATAAGGAATTTGTATTAGCATCTAGGATAGGGATGTACCTAGAAGTCTTTCTTGGTTTACATGTAAGAAGACAGATTTAAGCACCTGATTGGATTATTACATTCCCGCTCAATGATGTAGTTGTAATGTCCAAGTTAGGTAGACGATTAGAGGTCGAGAGACCACGATCATATAATAAACCCTATGAATCAACAACCTAGATAAGATACTTAAAGAATGAAGTTCAATAACTTAGTATGATTGTTCGAAGTGATTTAACCCTGGGCTTTACTCTATTGATTGTCTCAAGTCTTTTATTTTATGCATTGCTTACTTTACGTTTAGGTTTACAATCTCTGAACATTTTTTTGTTACTTTACATCAAGTTAATCTTAATAAGTGAACTAGAATTTTGATAGTTGTTGGAACATGTCTCCATGGGATCGATACTTGGTTTTCTTTAAGACCACTATATTACTTTCTAGACCATATACACTTGCGTCTGTGCTTGGGCGTTGTCAAGTTTTCGGCGCCGTTGCCGGTGACTTGTAATTTGGCAACTATTTTACTTTTAGTTTGGCTTTTTGCAATTACTTTGGCGATTTACGCTTGGTCTTGGTTTTTGTATTTTAAGGAAACAGGTTTTCAAAGTAGTAAGCTGGCAAGGGATCGGGAATTGGTTGAACCAAGCCCCGAACTTGAGCAACACTTCCATCAACAAATGAGAGAATTGATTTATCTTCCCCATATTCCGCAAATAGAAGAAGATCAAGACAATCCTTCTCTCATGGTTGAGAAACAAACAACCCACAAGACAATTAGAGAAATGGCAATCCCACTTCCAACAAATTTGACCTCCCCTTTTCAAAAATCAGTTGATCAATAGTGGATAGTTTATTAGGCTTTCACATGAAAATCCACAAGTCCATCTGCGGAAAGTTTTGGAGATTGGTGACATAGTCATCCCTACGGGTCTGTCAAATGATTATGTGAGGCTGACACTATTCCTCTTTTCACTTTTAGGGGAAGCAAAGATGTAGTTGAATACTGAGCCGAGAAATTTAATCAGAGCATGGGATGACTTAGCTCGAAAGTTTCTCATCTAATTTTTTCGTCCAGTAAGACTGTGAGACTTTGCAATGAGATTGTGTGCTTCAAACAGAAGGCAGAATAGAATTTATATCATGCATAGAAGTGGTTCAAAGCTCTTTTATAAGACTGTCCACACTATTAACAGTCCAATAAGGTATTAGCTCATAATTTTGTTGAGGCACTTGATCATAACACAAGGATTTTGCCAATCCTGAGTTTGTGATATTTGTGGGCAATGTTCAGAGGCCTTACTATGGGAAAACCTACAACATGAAGTGGTAGGATTAACCACTAAATCAACAGTGGAATGCTCAGCAGCAGCAAGCTCAAGCAAATCAGGTGTGCTTCAAACAGAAGGCAGAATAGAATTTATATCATGCATAGAAGTGGTTCAAAGCTCTTTTATAAGACTGTCCACACTATTAACAGTCCAATAAGGTATTAGCTCATAATTTTGTTGAGGCACTTGATCATAACACAAGGATTTTGCCAATCCTGAGTTTGTGATATTTGTGGGCAATGTTCAGAGGCCTTACTATGGGAAAACCTACAACATGAAGTGGTAGGATTAACCACTAAATCAACAGTGGAATGCTCAGCAGCAGCAAGCTCAAGCAAATCAGGCCACAGGCAATCTGGAAGAGATGATGAAACAAATTTTAGCTGCTCAAGCATAGTTGGCAGCAAAAACCAAAAGCCAAAAAATAGATACAAAGAGCTTAGAGTTGCAGAGAGGTCAAATAGCAGCAACACTAAACACCAGGACTCAAGGTGGTTTCCCAAGTGATTTTAAAAAGCCTAAACAAGTTATGGCAATCACTTTGAGGAGTGGTAAAAAGCTTAATGAAGAACCTCCAAAAGAAACTAAAGAGGTAGATGAATATTTGACTCCCCAACTGGTTCTAGATAAAGTTGCTAAAAATTTGAGGAAACATGAGTACTTAAAAGCAAAAGTTGCTGGAGAGGTGAAGAAGATCCCCCACTACCTGTCCCACAGAAGCATATCAAAGCAAAGGAGGATGCATGCTTTAATAAGTACTTTGACACATTTAGAGCGCTTCACATTAATTTACCTCTTTTAGATATTTTGCAGGAAATGCCCAAGTACGCTAAGTTCTTGAGAGATGTGGTCACATATAAAACTATGCTGCAGGATATGAAGACAATAGCACTTACTGAAGAGTGTAGATCTATGGTGACATAGAGGATGCCCAAAAAGCTCAAGGACCCTGGGAACTTCACTCTCCCCATTTAAATTAGGAATAGAGAGCTGGCCCATGCACTTAGTAATTTAGGGGCAAGCATTAAATTTATTTCCCTCTCCTTATTAAATACTTTGGGCTTGGGGAATCCTAGACCAAGCTCTATGCTGCTGTAATTAACAAATAGCATCATAGCCCATCCTAAAGGAGTCAAGAGGATGTTTTTATAAAATTTGGTAAGTTTATTATTCCGGCTAACTTTATTGTTTTAGATTTTCAGGCAGATGAATAAGTGCCGATAATCTAGGGACGTCCATTCTTAGTAACGGGAGAAGCTTTGATTGATATGAGAGAGGGTACGCTCACAATAAGGTTGGAGGATAAAGAGATGGTGTTTAAAGTGTACAAACCACTTAACACACTATCCCATTACAAAGAATTATGCATGATTACTATGATTGAAGGGGATAAGTGTGGGGTAGTAGATATGGTTCCACAAAAGACCTCTTCGAACACCCTCATTGAGCAACCTAAGCAATAACCACCTAAGCCCGACATGGTGCAGATTGATGATCCTGAAAAGGCTATAGTTGAGAAAGCTGTTGACCTTAAGAGTTCACACTTAAAAGGTTAGAAATAAATAAGAAGATGACCTCCAAGTGTGAGGAAAAGAATGAAGAAATTTGGTTAAGTTGAGTTGGGTTGTGCCGTAACACTAAATCAGGCACTGCTTGAGAGGCAACCAAGTTAAGTAGGTATGTTTTATTTTTAGTTTTTTTTGTAGTTTTTACTTCACGTAGTTTTTGTTTTAGTTGAGTCACAGGTTGATGGAAAGTTTGAATATTAGAAACCTGAGCTAAAGAGTATGGCGAAGACCAAGTGTGGGGTCCCTAGACCCCCTTGATGTATAAAGATGTTACTAGCTAGGCTCAGAGGCCTCAGGGAGTATTTCTATCTCTACTTTTTATACTTTAGGGACAAAGTAGATTTTTAAGTGTGGGGCGGGGAAATTCCCATTTTTAGGGTAAATTTAAAATTTTTGTGTTAGGAATAAGTGGGATATTCTTGTTGGTTCTATAATTTTATTACATGATGTATGTGTTATTTGTAAAAGCATGTTGATTATATGAATTACTACTTTTTAGACTCCTAGGCTCATGATTATGACTCTTGTACTTGATGGCTTAGAGTTGAATTCTTGTGATTATTTAGTTGAGAGTCTATGATGATCCTTCTTAAAGTTGAGCATGTGTCATGTGTGATGTGAGGTTGTTGTATATTTCTTATTGCATGTGATATCTAGAAATTGCCTGGTGTGTGTGCAAAGCAAAATAAAGAGTGTGGATTTAGGAGATGATATAGATATTTCTTTGATAACGTTGTTTTATACCTTCTTTTTGACCTACCTTTGTTCATAATCCTAGTATGCCATGTTGGGCCTTCAGTTTTTTCTTTGGTAGCCTCATGTGCAGCTTAATCCCTTCTTTGATAGAACTTAATTTGATCCAAAGCCCCTAAGCACTTCAGTGTAAAATTAGTAAGTTAAGGAGTATGAAATTGAAGAAGAAAAAGTTGAAATTAAAGCCCCAAAGTGATAGTTATTGGTGTTCTAAAAAAGTGATATGTATTGAAGTGGGGAGTTGAGTAATGAGAAGAATAAAAAATAATTCATATTAAATAAGTTGTGCATAGAATACTCTCGCCGTAGTGTTGAGAATGAGCTTAATAAGATGGGGTAAAACACAAAAAGGAATGGGGTAGATAACAGTGGTGTAATTTGGTTGTTAGATTTGAAGTGAATGTAAAAAAAGTGATGTGTTAAAAAGCTTAGGGAAGATAGTCACTATTCTTGTTTGAAATAGTTCCTATCCATCCCTTTGCTTACATTATAACCATTAAAGACCTATTTGATCTTGTGCTTCATCATTATGATATTAGTGGCATACTACACTAAGGGAAAGCCTATGGTTCATTATGTGTAACTTGTGAATTCCTTGTGAGAGTGTGCATAACTTGATTTTCATACCCATTCTGTGATAAATTGTATTTATATGAGTAAGTATAGGTTACTCTGTTGTTGTGAGGGCACATATTTGATCAATGTGGGTGATTTGTATGATGTCTTTTATAGAGCAATAAGCATGAGGTTCCCAACTTGGTGAGTCAATTCTTAAGGCTAGGATGTTTTGAAGTAGTGTTCTTATACTGTCAATTATGTGCACAACATGCTTAGTATGGTAACTTGCATTATGTGTAGTCATTGTAGTACTAGCTTGAGTATCTTGCATATAATAGAAGTGTAAAGTCTCCTCAGTATATTATTTTTAGAGTAAATAGTTTTTCGAGGATGAACAAGGCTTTAAGTGTGGGGTGGTGATGTTGGGTGTATTTATGCACTCTAGTAGCAATATCCTAGCCTATTTAGCCTTATTTTGAGGAAAATTCATGTATTTTATGTGTTAATAATGATATAAATACTCAAGGAAGTATTAAAATATGTGATTTCAATGTGTAAAAGTGTTTTCAAACAAATTTGTGCTTAATTGAGTCGCTTAGAGTTCAAACGAGAAAACTAGTGTTACTAGCTTGAGATAAGTGTCGTTCTAGTTAGTCGTGATGGATTCTAAGGTGTCAAATGAGTTCCTAATGGTTTTAATGTGTAATATTATGTGGAAAAATTTATTTTTAATGTGCAAAGTGCAATTGGAAAAATCTAAGAGTCAATACAATAAGTCAAAGATCAAAGCGGGCAAGCTTTGTCTTAGCTTGAGTTTTTGGCTCGTAGTTTTAACGTTGTGTTGTGTTGAACTCTAATGCATGGTGTTTGATAATGTAGGATACTGGTGGAGTTCATGTAGATGATATTTTGATGTTGAAAAAGCTTTAATTGTAGGCAAAATAACACCATAAAGAAGGATAGATGATGAACACTTATACACAACTGTGGAAGCAAGTTTCAGTGTGTGCACGCGATATGCCCGTGTTGCCCCAACCATAGCAGGCTATGGAGCCTGCATAGCTCCCTTTACAGCGGTTCTCTAAGGCAGGCTGAGCCTTCTTTGGAGTAGTGCAATGCCCCAAGCGGCGGCCCCTCTACTCGCATGCTCTAGAATGGGCGATGCCTCCTAATCCCACACGACAATTATTTCTCTACTACATATAAATTCTTTACACACTTGGTTAAATATCTTTGGACACCTTGGAGCATTGTGAGGGGCTTTTAAACTCTTTATTTAGGGGTTTTATTCTTAAACTTTAGCTTTTTAATATATTTAATTATGTATTCAATTATTTGGATCATGATTATGTCGATTAGTGGCTAAATGCCCCCTTTTTGGGGTTAAAGCAAAGAACAAGCCAACTATCATTTTGAATTGAGTTCTTTGAGTTTCTTATCATATTTGGTTATTTTTTATCCTTGTTTTAATTATTTTAGGGAGTGGATAACCTTAGAATACATATATTGTTGACCTGTTGATCTCGGGAGGGGGAATAGGAAGATAGAACGTGGAGATAAACAAAGTAAGGTTGTTATTCCTTTATGAAATAAGGAATTTGAATTAGCTTCTAGAACAGGTATGTACCTAGAAGCCTTGATTGGTTCACATATAGATAGATAGATTTAAGCACCTAATTGGATTATTACATCCCCACTCAACGATGCAGTTGTAATTTCTAAGTTAGGTAGATGATTAGAGGTCAGGAGACTATGATCTTGTGATAAACCCTACAAATCAACAACCAAGATAAGCGACTTTAAGAATAAAATTCAATAACTTAGTATGATTGTTCGAAATGCTTTAACTCTAGGCTTTACTCTATTGATGGTCTCAAGTCTTTTATTTTATGCATTGTTTACTTTACATTTAGTTTTACAAATCTCCAAACTCTTTTTTGGTTACTTCGCATCAAGTTAATCTTAATAAATGATATATAATTTGATAGTTGTTGGAACAAGTTTTTGTGGGATTGATACTTGGCTTTCCTTAAGGCCATTATATTACTTGGTAGACCACGTACAGTTGCTTTTGCCCTGTCATCGATCAATATTTATTATTCTAGGTGTTAGATAGAAAACCGAACTGAGTCAATAGATCCAAAACATCAATTTTTGGTTGGTAAGGTGGTTGGTTCAGTTTTGTGGCTTTTAGATCTTATTTTGACCCTTAGCTTAGAAAATAGTAAAATACGGTCTTGGGGATCAATTTTTTTTGGTTGAAAATCTGACATCTCCATTGAGTCTAGAGCATCGAACTTAGTCAATTACCATATGTCATTTGTATTCTTGGGATTTCAAATGAATCTCGAGGGCATATCGAAAACTTAGAAAAAACTCCATGTTTACTGGTGCAGCCTCAGTTGATATAGTCGCTTAAGTTATCATATGGTCGCTTAAGAGATCAAGGGGCCACTTAAGCGAAGGCCAACTGATGTGGCCTAGTCGCTTAAACGATAACCTGGTCGCTTAAGAGACAAGATGGTCGCTTAAATAAAGGCCAACTCATATGGACTAGTCTTTTGAGCAATGACCTGGTCACTTATGTAATGTCCTCTTAAGAGATCATTTAATCGCTTAAGTGATTACAACTGGGTATCCATATAAAAATCAGTGTAAAACCCATTATTTCGTTATTTTAAAAGTGAAATTTGGGGATTTTGACCCAAAAGGCTTGAAATTTGTTTTTCTTCAATTTAAACCTCATTTTAATCCATTTTCCCTTAGGTTTTATCCTATGACTTCCTTTAATCATAGGTAAGGTATTTATAAACTAAAATCCCATTTTAACCTTTCTTTTTGGAAACTCATTTTAGGGATCCATTTTGATCTTGATTTTGACAATAGGTTATACGAGTATCATTGGCTTCCCTTTGATACATATATCCAATATTTATGTGTTTTAGTTGATTTTGAGGCCATTCAAGAGGGGAAAATCTCCATGTGAAGAGTTTTAGGCTTGGATTTTAGCATCATGAGGTAGGTTATTGCTTAACTTTCGTCACACTGAGATGGGTAGTTAATATTTATATAAAAGCATACTATGAGTATGGGTAATAATCATGGAAATAATGTTATTACTATTTTGTGCTTGTGTAGGTTTTTATGTTGTTGTTATTGGTGATTTGAGATGATATTTGTTATGTGTGGCCCGTATAAGGGGTCTTATCTGATATGGTTGGCCTTGTGTATATATTTGGTTGCTTTCTTCATGATAGAATTGCCTAACTTTGTGTTAATATGATATTAATAATGTCTCACTTGCATATTTCACTTTTATGTTACATAGCTTATAGTGAATCAGGGATGATTGACTTATTGAGTTGATTTTTAGCTCACGTGCATGTATATTGAATAGATTTGGGATTTCCCTACTAGTTTGGTTGTGAGCATTCATACATACATTTATGAGACATTAGTGCCAATGTGGAAATATTGATTTTGGACAGAATTGAGACATTTTTACAAAACCCTCTATCTTAGCCCATGAGTCAAAGAAGAGATATAGATATTGAGATTGGGATTTGAGTATTGATATAGTATTTGGGTTACGAACCTTCCACGAGTCCTACCAAGAAGCACTGATGCTCGGTAGGTGTATACAGAGATTATGTGATAACCTCGATCATATTACAACATCATCATTATCATCCTCATTGCATTTCATTCATTTGTGCATCTTTAGTGTTGTGTTTATATATTTTATCTAATGCATGCCTATTCTGTTTCTTTTACGTACCTATTTCCTGCTTATGAATTATTTTAGAATTTTTAGTAGAGATAGTGTGAGCTACCATTTGGGATTTTTTTTCTTGCAGGTGACGTGCTCATAGTGTGTATTTTTATATCTTACTTTCTACTTTGCTTATTTAGTCTATGATACCTATTGAGTAGAAGAAGATCATACTTATCCCTACTATATCCTTTTGGTGTAGATCCAGGTATGAATGCATCGCACAACAGCTGAGTTCGGGTGTGGTTGAGATTCGAGGTAGTGGTTGCTCCATGCTATCAAAGATGGCTTCTGACCTCATCCTATTTAGTTTATGTCTTATTTTATATTTAGAGACATAATTATGGGTTTTAATTGGATTTTCAGTTGGATTTTCAAACTTTGAGTTGTATTTAGCTGTTCTTACATTGTGACACTATGTTTTGGGGATGGTTTATGGTACTTTTATCATTTAGACTTCTGCTATTACTATACAAGTGAGGTTTGACTTTTCTCTAGAAGTCCCACCTTAGGCTTTTGTATTATTTTTCTTATTTCATATTAAATTGGGTGATTGGCTTACTTGTTAAGTATTAGCCACGATAAGTGCCATCATGACCTTAGTTTTTGGGTCATCACAAATTGGTATCAAAGTATCTAAGTTCATGGGTCTCATCAATATAAGAACAGGGTGTCTAGTAGAGTCTCGTGGATTGGTACGTAGACGTCTGTATCAATCTTTGAGAGGCTGTAAGATATCTTTAGGAAATTTTCCTTATTTTGTTCCTTATCATGCTGGTTTTTCCATATCCTATATTCTAAACTGTGTTTCACTCTTTTCTGTATAGATGGTGAGGGCTAGATCCGGTGAGACTAGAGATATTGAGCTGTCACCTGAGGAAGGAGCCCAACCTATGGGTCGAGGTAGGGGCCGTGGATGGGCTCGAGGTATAGGATGGACATGAGGATCTGCCTCTTTCATAGGTAGTAATAGGGGGTCTCCCCTAAGCCCGAGGTTGATCCTGATAGAGACGTGGGTCCTACTCAGGTTCCATAGAGTACTACTACTCCAATCTTGGAGGGTTTATTAATTCATTTGTTAACTCATTTGGAGAGTGTTCCATTGAGTGCACCTGGTATTTTACCAACTTTGAGTGTTTTACCACTATCTATGCTAGAGTCTACTTATGGTGTTCCTCCAATTTTGAGTGTGATTCCTTTATCAGTACCGATTTCTACTTATAGTATTTTGCAGGCTCCAAGTACAATCCCTTCTTTTGTGTCAATATCCAAGCATGGTATTCTGAGTCCAGGGTTTTTGCCTTTATCTATGCTACCTCCTCAGGTTGGACCACAATTTTCCAAATTCACTATGCCTCCTATTGCTTCAGGTCCTATTATGTCTTCTGAAGATAAAAAAAAGTTTGAGAGATTCACTTACTTGGGTCCGCCCAGGTTTAGTGGTGCTATGGGTAAGGATGCCTATGAGTTTTTGATTAATTTTGGGGAGAAGTTGTATAACCTTAGATCACTTGAGTCTCACAGAGTTGCTTATACTATATGCCATCTAAGAGTTGTAGCTAGAGATTGGTGAAGGTCACTTCTTAGTTGCAGACCTCTTAGTTCACTAGAGATGACCTGGGAACAATTTGTTGAGGCTTTTTTGGATAGGTTCATGCCATACAGTTTGAGGGACTAGATAAGAGATGAATATGATTATCTGGAGCAAGGCTCCATGATTAGTACCGAGTATGAGGCACGCTTCCATGCCTTGTACAGATATTCTATTCCCTGTATTGTTAATGAGTTTGTGAAAATTTAAAAGTGTATGAAAGTATTGGATACTACTTTTCAGTTTTCTACTACTTGGATGGTGGTATCAAGGGTGTTATATCAAAGTATGGCAAATCATGTAATCATGACTGAGACTGTTCTTTGATCTACTTAGGGAAGCGCCAAGAGGGTGCGCCATAAGGGCGAGTTCAGTGGTCACACTCCTTGAGGCAGAGATCTCAAAATCTTCTGTGGGTACCATAGTTTACCAGCGCAAGCAGCTTTGTAGGGTTTAGGTAGTAGGTTTTTTGGTTCAACAGCTTTGGGTGGTCGGGCATCATCCCAGGGTGGTCGTTCTATATTAGTTATACATCCTTAAATTAAGTCGGGCCATTGAGGTTGATTTGTGTGTAATGAGTTTGGCCATGCGGCCAAGGATTGGTCCTGTCGTGTTTTCAGGCGTACTCCTATATCAGTAATTAGAGGTGACCCCAGGGTAGTAGAGGTGCGCAATGCAGATATGGTGGTACCTATGGTGGTGGTTGGGAGGATAATTAGTATGGTAGTGGACATGAATAGTGCTATGCTATACCTACCAGACTTAAGGTAGATGCTTTCGATGCTGTTATCACAAGCATCGTCTCTATTTATTTTAGATTTGCTTATCTATTATTTGATTCGGGATTGGCTTTCTTCTATGTGTCTGTGATTTTTCTTTGGGTTTTGATTCTACTAGTGAGCCTATTGCCATGCCTATCTGTATATCTACCCCCGTAGGAGACTCTGTTTAGTGGTGGATCGGGTGCATTGATCTTATGCAATGATTTTTGTTGGTTGTAAGACTTGGGTAGATTAGATTATCTTAGATCTGGTAGATTTTGATGTCATCTTGGGTATGGATTTATTATCTCCCTATAATCCTATTCTAGACTGTTATGCTAAGTCTGTGACTTAGCTTCACTGGGTTTGCCAAGGATAACTTGGAAGGGTGCGCTTTATTCGGGTCCCTAGAGAGTTATATCCTTTCTTTAGGCTCGCCGCCTTGTAGAAAGGGGGATATATATCCTATATTTCTCATATTTGTGATACTAGTGTTGATTCACCGCCTTCTTTAGATTTTGTCTGTATTATTTGTAAGTTCATAGATGTCATCCCTACAGATTTACCTACTGATAAATCTTAACTTACACGTCATTTAGGTGTAAGGCAGTCGTTGTCAATATATTTACCCAACTAAGAGTCGGGGTCAAATCCACGGGGAACAATGTGAGTGGCGATTTAGTATGTTCGAAATGAGAGCTACTAACTAGATTCAAACCTATGGTACAAATTGGTTTGGGGGTTTTGAAATAGTTTTTAACATGTAAACAATTCTTGGGCTTCTGAGGGACTAATTCGAGACTAACAATAATTAGAAAGTAAGCAATTACGAATGGATCTTGGGGTTATATTTTCCTAGGGGAAACCTATGCATGAGAGCATAATTTTTTAGTGCAAATTCTAATAGACGATGATGTGGTAGGCTAGGTTTAAAATCTTTGAGGCTAGTTTTTCAACAAAACCTTAAATATGTCACTCATTGACCCTTTTGAGTACCTAATGAGTGTGTCAATTAAAACCACCCAAAACCTTAATTAGGCACCCCTATTTTTAGGATAGTACCCAAGGTATAGTCAACCTCATAATCGCCCTTATTTCTAAAATAGCAAAAATTAACAAACTATGCCATTAATTGTCTACTATTGCCTTGGTTCCTACATCCCTCTTTCAAGGATGATGTAGGTTCCCAAAATTCACCCAAACCCCTCTTTCTAGGATAGTTTGAGCTTTCAAGATTTTGGGATTTTCACCCATCAAACCTATTTGGGTATTTGGGGCTTTCACCCATAAATCCCAACCAAGTTAATCAAGCAATAGTAGAACCCATCATCAAAACACTAGAATCTACATAAATGTATCACTACCCATACACACTTGCACCCTGTTCAAACATAACCCCAAAAGGCAGATCTAGTAAATCATACACATGATAAACATAAATAAACCAAAACTTTCATCAAAGTTTTTCATAAAAAATTAAAGATAAGGCAAAATCCACTATTTGGAGTTTCTCTAATTAAGTCTTAGCTCAAATTAGTACAAATTTAGGCACCAAGCTCGAAGAAACTTACAAAACCCTAAATTATGGATAGGATAATATGTAAGATAAAAGATGATGTAAAAAATGCACTAAAAAGCCTTGTTTAAGCCCTAATTGCACATTTGCCAAATATTACAAAAATGCCCTTGAAACTTTTCCACGCTACCGTGACTGCCATCTTTGGACCACTTCACGACACTTCTATCGTGGTAGTCATATCGCGATCACACTTTACTTGACTTGTTGACTGACCGCAGTCATGACCCTCAGGCCGCGATCGCGGTAACTAAGGGTCGACTCTTGGGCCTGCAATTTCAGCTTTTGTTCTTTTTGCTCACATTTTTTCTCTTCCAACTTCTCTTTATCTCATTTTTATTAAGTTTCCTTGCTCATTTTTCCATTTCACTTTTACCTACAAAAATAAGCATTAAGTAAGAAAACAACAACAAATCAATGAAAAAGCATGATAATTTAGGCTTAAAAAATGCTAGTAAGTTGTCAAATTGATGTCCAATTGACGACTTATCAACACCCCCAAACTTAAACTATTGCTTATCCTCAAGCACCCAAGAACGATTCAACAAGATAGGGGATTTAACTAAATTTCACCCAAACGAAAACTGTACTAAAGCACTAAGCTAACAAAGCTCTACAAAGCCTTTCCAAACATGTCATGGCAACAAGTGAACCAAAATTTTTTAATAAGCACATATTATGAAGCAAGGATGTAAGTTAGTATCAAATGAATCTTCCAAATCAACAAAACATCTTAAGATCAAACACAAAATCTTCAATAATTTTCTCCATCTTCACAATGCAACTTACTTTACCCATTTACCCAAATCGAGAGTAAGATTTCACCCTCTACTCCAAAGTATCAACGCTTCTCACAAGAAAGAGTTAGCTCCACACACACAAAAGACATTGAAATTTCTAAAGGAGCTCAAATAATGAAAGCATTCAAACTCACTCTCGCGAAGAAATTCTAGTACAATGAGTAGAAACATAGGATTGCCCTTTGTGTTTTTCACCACTAATGTGGACTTACCTATGTTGGAATCACCAATGTCTTGTGGTTCAAGATGAAGGTTTAAAGTGCGGGAAGAAATATCTATGGATCAAGTGACTAAAATACCTCTTTCAATGCAATTTCTGGACCCTTTATACCCCAAGATTTTCAAACTTCCACCTTATCCTCCTTCAAATCATTTACCATATTTCCCTTTTTTAGAATTTACAGAATAATTCAAAGACACCATTTTCTTTCTTCATTTCTTTGGCTTTTTCAGGAGACTTTCTAACTTTAAGCGCTTCTTATCCCCCTCATTTTCCTTATTTCTCATCACATTTTATGGAATAGGATAAACAAGTTTACCATCAAGTATGTCTCTTGTCTATTAAGCACATGATTTGACCACCTTACATATACCTTTCTTGGCATATATTAGCACATCACATTAATCTCCCAAACTTAGGTTTTTGCCTACATTTCATTAGTTTGAATCATTCAACGCATCAAAGGAGGTTAATTCCCATAAAAGAGAATTAAAAAAAGGGCTAAGGTATTTTCGCAAGGTTATCACTACACACACAAAATAAAAATAAAAAGGCTCAATGGGGTTAACTAGGAAAACATGTTAAGGTGGGAATTTGGATATGTGACTGTTCCAAAATAGCCTTGGGTCATTCTCCAAACAAAACTTGTCTAGGATTTTGCTTTGAACACACTCGGGGAAAGTTCTAGACTACACATATGTACAAAAATTATTCAAACATCTCACCACACATGGCATAATACTCATAGAGCAAAAGTTTAATATCCCAACTAATTTAAGCAATTTGAGCTTATTAAATTACTTTGAGTCATGCCTCATCCTTGTAAAGAGAGACAAAAATTGAATTTAATGGTCTCACTCAAAAGAAAGCTCAAAAACATCCTTGATTTTTTTTTCAAAAAATAAAACTATCATTTCATTTCTTGCCAATGACATTTTGAAAGAATTTTTGAGCTTTTGCCTCTTCCAAAAAAAATAAATAAAAATAAAGAAAATCTTGGGCATATGCAAGACAATATTTTTATTACACTTCATGGGATTCTTTCCTCACAATTCCACATATCATCCATTTAGTTCATAAAATACTTATGGAAACAATGGAAACACAAAAGATCCTTTAACCTTAAGAATGATGTCACCCAATATATCATAGGGGAAGGCAAGCATTCATATCCCTCGAGTTATTTAGACTTCACCGGGAGATGCTATGATAAGCACACTAATCGATCACACCATGTCACAATATTTATCCATAATTTCAACCAAAAAACATTGATAATACAACTTTTAAAACCAATTGGACTCAAAGCCATATTCCAAAAATGATCACACAATGCCTCAAGAAAGTTTACGTCAACCTTTACAAGCATATAAGACATTTCTCTCTTATTGACATTTTAACAAACACGTGGTGTGCATATAATGTAAGAGTTTGAATAGGTAAAATACCTACACATGTGAACAAGCTAAATACACCAATTCATCACCAAACACACCATTTGTAAACATACTAACCCAATTAAATCACCCACCACTCAATTAAGCAAACAAACCTCAAGTGGGTGTTTCACCAAACACATGGTGTGCACTAGTGTATGAAAGCAAAACTTTTGCAATTTAGCATTTGAAATAAGGCACACATTCAAAAATCTTCATCCCAACAACTACATTCTACCTAATTAAAATCAAATGAATTAAATTCAAACCAAAAGAAACCATGAAATGTGGTCATCATTCGTACATTAAAGATCATACCTTGTAAGCCTACTAAAGAGATGAAAGTGATGAAAAAAAGTCCAATATACTTATCCGGGGTTTTATTCTTGAGGTACCCATTCCAAATTGTGCTATCACCTACAAACACCCTAAAACAAGATACAAAATGAATTAAAAATGTTAGAAAACATAAAGAAAAATTTCATGGGTTGCCTCCCAAGAAGCGCCTTAGTTATAGTCGCAGCACGACATCATTTCTTATAAAATTTATGTCTCCATTTGGAAGACTTGAAATGGCGGCCCAACTTTAGATCAATACATCCTTGCGGTACTTTGGGAAAAGGTGGAGACACAATGAAATATTTTCTGTCTAGCCACTTTGAAGATTTAAACCTTTTACCCAACTTTACCTCAAACTTTCTAATAGGTTCATTGGGTATTAGTGAAAGCATCAAAAATTCACTTGTTACACACCAATTTTGCATTTATTTTCCTTCAAGTGAGGGGATTCATTTTGCTCTTTTGGAATAACAAACTCCAAAATATAGGGATTTTCCACCTCATCTCCAAAATTCATCATTTTCTTGGGTGGTTCGACTTTCATCATATCCACCAAGTATAATGTTGAAAAATGGTTCGAGTTAGGTCTTCTCTCTAATTCCGGAGTTACATCTATTTTGTCATTCTCACCCCGAAATGGACTAGAGTCTTCATAAGAAATTTGCTTGGATTCTTCTCTTGACTCTAGTTCCATTTGCTCTATTTCAACATCTACAACCATATTATGCTCGGTTGGTTGGGAAATAACCAAGGATTATTCAATGTTAAGCTCATTTAGAGGTGTGGGAATGGTCATAGTATTTACATGATTGACCTCCATGCCCATCTATTCATCCTCTTACTTTCCTCGTTACATGCCCTCATTTCTTGATATATAGCACAAATTTTATCTTTCGTTGTTTCCACCCTTTTGAAGATATGTTGAAGCCTAGCTTTACTATTATAATTTCTGGTTCTTCGTTCTTGGATTGAGTTGAACTTTTCATTGGATTTATGTATGAGAAGCACATTATACTCCATTGATTCCACTCAATCCAAGATAAGTTTAAGCATTGCTCCAACACCAATAATTTTTGCACTTTTTTCTTCCTTTTCTTTCTCATAAGACCTGTTAAAATCACGAGAGGAACTAGCAACCGAGTTAGTAAAATAGGGGGAAAGGGTATTTTGACAATCACTCCTATTTCTATCTTGACCACCACACAAAGAACATACATGCTTCGTATATGATTGAGATAGTGCACACATCTCTCTCCAGGGAGCATATCTATAATCTTGCCAAAAATGGGGTCCATTACAATATGGACATGGATTATCACGATAGGATTTCCATCCACCAAATTCCAAGATGCCATAGTAACAAATGAACAAAAATAAAAATCTACCGAAGACAAGAAACAAAAGAAAATAACAAACAAATATATTTACAAGTTTGAATCAAAGCAAATAAGATAAAATTACAAACTAACTCAATACGCAAAATTGTTCCCCGACAATGATGCTATTTTTGATAACACTCAACTTACACGTCAATTTATGTGTAAGGTGGTGATTGTCAATATATTTACCCAACTAAGAGTCGGGGTCGAATCCATAGGGAACAATGTGAGTGAAAATTTAATAGGTTCGAAATAAGAGTTACTGACTAGATTCAAACCTATGGTACAAATTGGTTTGGGGGTTTTGAAATAGATTTTAACATGTAAAAAAGTCTTGGGTTTCTAAGGGACTAATTTGAGACTAAGAATAATTAGAGCGTAAATTACAAATGGATCTTGGGTTTATATTTTCCAAGGGCCAACCTATGCATGAGAGCATGATGCTTTAGTGCAAATTCTAATATACAATGATGTGGTAGGTTAGGCTTAAAGTCTTTGAGGCTAGTTTTTCAACAAAACCTCAAAGATGTCACTCATTAACCCTTTTGAGTACTTAATGAGTGTATCAATTAAAACCACCCAAAACCTCAATTGGGCACCCCTATTTCTAGGATGGTACCCAAGGTATAGTCAACCTCATAATCGCCCTTATTTCTAAAATAGCAAAAATTAACAAACTATGCCATTAATTGTCTACTATTGCCTTGGTTCCTACATCCCTCTTTCAAGGATGATGTAGGTTCCTAAATTCACCCAAACCCCTCTTTCAAGGATAGTTTGAGCTTTCAAGAGTCTGGGATTTTCATCCATCAAACCCATTTGGGTATTTGTGGCTTTCACCCACAAATCTCAACTAAGTTAATCAAGCAATAGTAGAATTATCATTAGAATACTTAAATCTACATAAATATATCACTACCCATACACACTTGGACCCAATTCAAACATAACCCTAAGAGGTAGATCTTGCAAATCACACACATGATAAACACAAATAAACCAAAACTTCCATCAATGTTATTCATAAAAAATGAAGATAATGCAAACCACACTTTAAGTTCCAATAAATCTTTGATGGAAGATGCCAAATCCACTCTTTAGAGTTCTTCTAATTAAGTCTTAGCTCAAATTAGTACAAATTTAGGCACCAAGCTCCAAGAAAATTACAAAACCCTAAATTATGGATATAATAATATGTAAGATAAAAGATGATGTAAAAATAAACTAAAATCCCCTATTTAAGCCCCAATTCCATATTTTCCAAATATTGCAAAAATGACTTTGAAACTTTTCAGCACCGAAACTGCCATCTTTGGACCGCAATGCAACACCGCTATCATGGTAGTCATATCGTAAACATACTCTGCTGACTTTTTAATTGATTGCGATCACAACCCTCAGGCCGCGATCGCAGTAATTGAGGGTCGACTCTTAGGCCTGTAATTTCACCTTTTTTTCTTTTTGGTCTTATTTATTCTCTTTTAACTTCTCCTTAGCTCATTTTTATCAAATTTCCTTGCTCATCTTTTTATTTAACTTTTACCTATATAAATGAGCATTGAGTAAAAAAGTAACAACAAATCAATGAAAAAGTATGATAATTTAAGCTTAAAAATGCTAGTATGTTGTCAAATTGACGTTGTCAAATTGATGAATTAACACCTACTATGCCATCAAATCATGATATTGACTTTGCTATTGATGTTGAACCGGGCACCAAGCCCATTTCTATTCCTTCTTATAGGATGTTCCCAACAGAGTTGAATAAATTAAAGGATCAATTGTAGGAATTATTGGATAAGCATTTATTCGGTGTAGTGTATCACCTTAGAGTGTGCTTGGATTATTTGTGAAGTAAAAAGGTGGGTCTATGACATATGTATTAATTATTGATAGTTAAACAATGTGATGATTATGATAAGTGTCCTCTTTCTTGTATTAATGATTTATTTTATCAACTTCAGGGTGCTTTAGTGTTTTTAAAGATTGCTTTGAGGTTTGGGTATTACCAGCTGAGGATTAGAGCTTTGGATATTATGAAAACCACTTTTCAAACTCAGTACAGTCATTATGAGTTCTTGGTCAGGTCTTTTGGATAGACCAATGCCGCAACAGTGTTTATGGAGTTGATGAACCAGGTATTTTAATCATATCTCAACTCTTTTTTCATTGTATATATAGATGATACCTTGGTTTACTCCAAGAGTGAGGCCAATTATGAGGAGCATTTGCGGATTGTACTTCAGAGGTTGAGAGATGAGAAGTTGTATGCTAAGTTTGCCAAGTGCGAGTTTTGGTTGGAGTTTTTCTTTGACTTAAGTCATGCTGTGACTAAGGATTGTATCATGGTTGATTTGACCAAGATTACAATGGTTGATAATTGGGCTAGTCCTACTTCTCCTATTGAGATTTAGAGTTTTGTGGGCTTAAAGAGCTACTAATGGTGCTTTGTTGAAGGTTTTTCATCTATTGCAGCTTCATTAACCAAGATGACTTAGAAGAAGATATCCTTTTAGTAGTCTGATGCTTCTGAGGCGATCTTTTAAAATCTTAAATATTCATTAACATCAACTCTTATCTTAACTTTGCCCAAAAGGGCATGGGATTGATCGTCTTCTGTGATGCTTCTGGTGTTAGGTTAAGTGTCTTTTTGATATTAGAGGGTAAGGTAATTGTATATACTTTTCATCATTTAAAGATCTATGATAAGAATTACCCCACCTATGATTTGGAATTATGTGTGGTTGTATTTACCTTAAAGTTGTGGAGGCACTATTTGCATGGAGTCCATTGTGAGATCTTCTTAGATCACCATAGCCTTTAGTATTTCTATACCCAACAAGATCTTAATTTGAGCCAACATCTTTGGCTTGAGTTTATAAAGATTATGACCTTACTATTCTCTATCATTCGGACCCCGAACCCCAGACCCCAAACCCGAGAGAATTATGCCCTTACTATTCTCTATCATTCGGGCAAGGCTAATGTAGTTGTAGATGCCTTGAGCTAGAATTCAGTTAGTATGGGTAGCTTGATGCATGTTTTGACCTAGAAGAGGCCCTTGTCCTTCGAGGTTTAGTTTTTGGATAACTAGATGGTTAGGCTTGATATTTTGACACCTGACGTATTTTGGAATTTGTGGAGGCTAGATCTTCTTTGATGGAGCAGATTTAGGATCATCAATTTGATGATTATGGTTTGAGAGTGATTTAAGATAAGGTGTTTAGTTGTAAGGCAAAGGAAGCCTCACTCAACTCCAATGGTGTTTTGAGGATTAAAGATCAAATTTGTGTACTAAGAGTTTGTGATTGGGTAAGATTGATTTTCAAGGAGGCTCATTATTCTATGTACTCAATTCATCCGAGAGTGAATAAGATGTATAGTGATTTGAGACAACACTACTAGTGGGGTGGTATGAGAAAGGGCGTTGTGGATTTTGTAGCTTGTTGCATAGGTTGCTAGCAGGTGAAGGCCTAGTAATTGAGGCCTGGTGGTTTGCTTCAGAGTTTACCCATACCTAAGTAAAAAAGGGAATAGATCACTATGGATTTCATGATTAGGTTGCCTCATACTTTTCATGGTTCTAATAGTGTTTAGGTCACCGTGGATCAATTGGCCAAATCTTCTCATTTCATTCCAATTCAGGTTTCTTTTAGTGTAGAAAGGTTGGCCTTTATCTATGTTCATGAGATAGTTTGTCTCCATGGTGTTCCAATGTCTATTATCACAGATAGATGTTCAGTTTTCACATATCACTTACGAAATGCATTTCAGGAGGATTTGCGTACCTAGGTTGATATTAGAATAATTTTTCAACCCCAATCTGACATTAAGTCGTAGCAGACTATTCAAGTTGTAGAGGATATTCTCCATGCTTGTGTTATGGACTTTAAGGGTCAGTGGGTCCTACATTTAGCCTTGGCGGAGTTTACGTATAATAGCTACCATTCTAGAATTGAGATGGAACCCTTTGAGACCTTATATGGTAGGTGTTGTCGCTCTCTGGTTAGTTGGTTTTAGGTTTTTGAGATTAGAACTCGAGGTACAGACTTGCTTCATGAGTCTTTGGGTAGAGTTTGCGTCATTCAGGAGAGACTTCAAGCGGGATAGAGTAGGGAGAAGTGCTATGCAGATTGTAGACTTTATGCATTAATATTTAGTGTTGGTGATCGAGTCTTCTTTTGTGTTTCACCCATGAAGGGCCTGATGAGGTTTGGGAAGAGGGGAAAGCTTAGCCCCAGGTATATTGGGCCATTTGAGATTCTTCAAACTATTGGGGATGTAGCTTATGAGCTAGAATTGCCCCCAGATTTATCAACTATTTATCCAGTTTTTCATGTATCCATGCTTTGGTGTTACATTCCAGAGGAGTCTTATATCATTTGCCGAGACACGGTGCAGTTAGATGAGATGTTGTCCTCTATTGAGGAGTCAATATTTATTTTAACCTGAGATATTAGGAGGCTGCATTTTAGATATATTTCAGTGGTTAAGGTCTAGTAGAGACACCATCTTATAAGTGAGGCTACTTAAGAGGTCTAGTTCGACATGCATAGTTGTTATTCCCAGCTTTTTGCTGATTCAGGTATTCCCTTTGTCTTTATTTCAATGACAAACTAGATCTAGTGGTAGATATTGTAAGGACTTGATTATGCGGATTTCTATTTCTATGTGTTTTGACCATTTTACCCCTCCCGTGGGTGTACGTGATATTTCTGGGATGTGGGGATGGTTGGCATAATTCCTAATATATTTCAGAATAATTTGTACACGTGCAGGATTTTTGGGGTTTAAAAAGGCCTTATAGTTAACTTTGATCAACATATATTTTTCTGGGTGTTGGATGGAAAAACGAGCTACATCAACAAATCCAAAACGTTAATTTTGGGTTGGTAAGGTAACTAGTTTAGTTTTGTGGCTTTTAGATCTTATTTCCACCCTTGGTTTGAAAAATATTGAAGTAGGGTCTCGGTGGTTGATTTTGTAAAAACAATCTTTTTTCAAATCTAATATCGATATTGATTTCAAAGCATTGAACTTAGTCTAGTAGCACATCTTGTTTGCATTCTCGGGATTCATTCAGAATCTCGAGGGTTCCATCAAAAACTTAGAAAAAACTCCGAGTTTGGTAGTGCAGTCTCAGCTGATACAATCGCTTAACCGATGGTTTCTTAGGTGACGAAAGGGATGCTTAAGCGAAGGCCAACTAATGTGTCCTAGAAGTGACGGGAATGTCGCTTAAGCAAAAGCCAACTAATGTGGCCTGGTCACTTAAGCGACGACTTGGTCGTTTAAGGGATGATCGCGTAAGCAATCACAACTGGTTGACCATATAAAAATAAATTTTCCCAAATTTTCATCCATTTTGGGACTTTGAGCTTAGGCTTTTAGAGATTTTAGGGGATTTCTTCATTTTTAAAGCTTGGGTAAGTTCCAAATCACTATTTCAACTATTTTACTTCGATTCAGTTCATCTAAAACCTGTTAATTCGTGATTTCAAAAGTGAAATTCGAGGATTTTGGCTAGAAAGGCCTACAAATATTTTTTCTTCAATTTAAACCTCGTTCTTAACCCATTTTCACTTGGGTTTTTTCCTATGACTTCTTTTAATCATGTGTAAGGTATTTATAAACTGAAATGCCGGTTTTAACCTTTCATTTTAAAAACCCATTTTGGGGGTTCGTTGTCATGATCCAATTTATGGGTCATGATGGTACCTACCTTATCCCACCAATAGGTAAGCCAAACCATAGCCCATGATAAAAGTAATAGGCTAGTTGGTAGAAAAAAGACGTATTTATGGGGAATATGTAAGTAAAAGCTTACAACAATAAATCACAAAATATTAATAAAAATAATATGGAAGATAAATAATATAATAATACCATCTCACGAGCTAGTAGTGTCTGTACAAGAGCTACTAACAAAAATAATATGAGTACTATAATAGTCAATGTACATTAGTCTCGAAATGAAAAGGCTAAGCAAAAGTAGAAGATAGAGAAAAGGTCAACTCCAGCTCCAGGTGCTCACCCTGTCTCCAAACTCTAGTCAGCATGATTACATCTTCAATGATGATAACTAGTTTTTAGATCTACACCAAAAAGGTACAAGAGTGTAATATGAGTACTAAAGCCATTAGTACTGAGTAGGTATCATCGATCGACCGAGCTATATCTTGATACAGGTATAATAAAAATACGAGATAAATAAGCTAAGTCAAGGTAAAAGAAAAAACCTAGAATAATGCTCTCAAATGTTCTAAATAAATAATCCAAATAAAAACATAAAGGAACATATAACTATCACTACAAAATTGGCCCCCATAAGCTAATAAGTACGGAAAAGTATATAACACAATGTGGGACCCATAATCCTGGAGGGTGCAATCGAGAGGAGAAGTAACCAAAATTGTACTAATTAACTATGGCTTAAAGCTGTAACCCCGAACTCTTCCATACCATAAACATCAGATTCCATCCGGTCTTTAAAAGATATAACACACCTATAAAGTCTACAAGGAGCCAATGATAGATAGCCTTGGCCTAAGGGGGCCGGAGAGGCTCACTTTTAATCCTCTAAATTTGAGGTATCTAATGTCATTACTAGGTATAAATAAATCACATTTAGGCTAAGACAATAATTCTACCTAAAGCATGAGTAACTACGTCAATTACGTCTAAATTATGGTTCCTTAATAGGATAAGTAATCCAAATTATACCAAATAGACCCCGAAGACCTAATTTCCCAATAATGTCTAGCAATTATCATAAATATACTACAATTAATCACAATCTACAATAAGGTAAACCTAGACTACCTGGATGCCAAAGAAATATTGATGAAACCACTAAATCAATGATTTTACCTTTTGAGAAGCTCCCTCACAATGCCACGCTATCAGAATGATAATCTACTCATCAATATAAGAACAATATTACCCATATTGCATTTTTGTGCTTCGGGTCCAAACATACGTAAAAATCTCATGTGGTGCCTGCTTGTGGAATCATACTTTTGAAACCATCAATGCGTCCCTCTATGCCTGCAGAATATATACCCTTAAAAAAGGGTAAATTCTGAGCTCAAATGGCGCTAAAATAAAACCACCAATAATCTAGAGATTTTGAAAAAAATGAGAGAATTTAACGATGAATATAATGGAAACTTACCAAGAATTCAGAGAAGAAACAACAAATCCAAGCTCACAAACACCCCAAAATCACCTATTATTGTTTCTCCTGGGTTTTCACACTCTCTAGGGGTTTTCACTCTTGAATTTGTATGAAAATTAGGAGAAAATTGATCAAAAGAGGCATTTAATGCCACCTAGGGGCCGCTTAAGCCGTCACCATTTTTGAAATACTTGCCTATGCCTGCCATATTGCATAAGAAGCCTACTAATTGCATAAGTAGAACTTGCTTAAACAAATAGGGCTTTGCTACACGACTTACCAACTTTAGCCTGGTCACTCAGCGATTGGCTGGCCGTATTTGCGACATCCACTTAAGCGACCCAAGTGGTGCTTAAGTGGATGCACTAGATGGGGACTTGGAAAATTCCAAGTCTCCATCGACCCCTCAGGATTCATTAGGAATCCAGTGAATGCAAATAAACTGTGGTACCTTATCAAATTCGGTGTCTGGACTCAATAATAAAATTGAGCGTGAATAATAAAATAGATGTTTGCTTATTCCTTTACATTGTCTTAGAAGTAAGGATGGATTGTGAATTTGCTATATCGTAGGCCTCATTGTAGAAGTAGGGATGCCCAATTGAGGTTTTGGGTTGATTTGTTTACCACACTCCTGAGGTATTCGAAAGAATCCATAAGTGATATTTTTGTTTTCTATTGAAAGACTAACACCAAAACCCCTATCCTAGACTACCCATACATTCATTAACTAGAATTTGAATTTTGATCTCATGTACCCATACACTATTTGCCCTTAGGAAAGCATAATCCTTCTCTTATTGGAATTTAATCTACAATTGTTTCTCTTATTTAGTTTTTTATGATAATTTTTTCTAGACAATAATCCGAATCTTAATCCCTAAATTAATTTATGTTTAGCTTTAAGTTTACATTGTGGGTCAACAATTAGTGACTTTCAATATCCATAGGAATCGAGGCTAAATTACATTCCTCATGGATTCGACCCAACCTAAATTGGGTTATTATATCAATAATGATCACCTTGCCCAGAAATAATGGAGTAAATCGAGCGTGATCAGGCCCGCATCTCGCTCTTGATTTCTAAAGTAGCCTTCTCTACTAGGCGGTTTCTCCACTGAACCTAACGACTGGAATCTCTCTTGAGCATAATCTCCTAACATCTCTGACTAATATGAATATAGGATTTTCAATGAAGGTTAGTCACTCATCCTACTAAATCGAGTCCTATCAAAGCACGTGAGACTCATTGGTAACGTACCACCACAACATAGAAACATGGAAAATAGGATGAACAATAGCAAAATCTAGGGGTAAGGCTAACTCATATGCCACCTCTTCAATTGTGTGAAGGATCTCAAAATGTACAATAAATCTAGGGCTGAGATTGTCTTTTTTCCTAAACCTCATCACACCCTTCATGGGCTATACTCAAAGGAAAATTACCGATCACCAATTCCAAATCTCAAGGAATGAAGTCTACGATCTACATAAGCTTTCTGCGTTCCCTAAGCTTCCCTCAGCCTATCCTAAATCACCCTGACTCTATCTAAATACTCCAAAAGTAAGTCAGTACTGTAGGGTTTAATCTCAAAGGTCTCAAACTATCCAATCAGAGAACGACAATGCCTACCATATAATGCCTCAAATGGGGCCATCTCAATACTTGAATGGTAGCATTATTATACGTGAACTCTGCCAAAGCTAAGTGCTGCTCCCAGTGATCTCCGAAATCCATAACCTATGTTCAGAGCATAATCTTAATAATTTGAACAATCCACTCAGAATGCATGACGATCTGAGGATGGAAGGCTATGCTAAGATCTACTTAATTACCTAACTCACCCTGAAAAGATCTTAGAAACTAGAAGTAAACACCAACCCCTGGTATGAAATGATAGATATAGGCACACCATGCAATCGAACTATCTCACGAGCATAAATATGGGCTAACCTTTGGCACTCGACATTTGAATAGGAATAAAGTGTGGCAACTTGGTCAACTGATTAATAAAAACCAAAATATCACCGAAACCATACGAGGTGTGAGGAAAACCACTAATAAAGTCTATGGTAATCCTGTCCCACTTACACTCAGGAATAGGCAACCTCTGAATTAAGCCACCAGGTCTCTGATGCTCAGCCTTTACATATTGACAACATAGGCAGTGAGCTACAAAGTCTGCCATATATATCTTCATGCTACTCGACCAACAATACTGCCTTAAATCTCTATACATCTTAGTTATATCAGGGTGAATAGAATATCTGGAGCTATGAGCCTTATGCAATATCGACTGAATTAATCCACCAACTCCCGGAACCCAAATGCGGCCATCAAATCTCTAAACACCCTCTGAATCTATGGTAGCCTCCTGGACACACCACTCAAAACATAATCACGAATGATGCCAAGTCTCAAATCCTCGAACTGACGACTCTGAATTTTCTCAAAATAGTAGACCTCGCCTCAACACTAGTTAGAATCCTCCTAGGGTTAGAAATATAAATTTGAACCATCAAGTTAGCTAAGGAATTAATGTCCTACGCTAACAGCCTCTGAGAAATTGAGATAGAATCCAAATAACCATAGTCACTAACTTCCAGCTCAAGGCATCCGCTACCACATTCGCCTTGCCACAATGATATAAAATAGAGATATCAATCCTTAAGAAACTCCATCCATCTATGTTTCCTAGAATTATTCTCTCGTTAGGTCACAAGATGTTGAAGACTACAATGATTAGTGTAGATATCACAGTGTACACCATAAAGATAATACCTCTAAATATTAAGCACAAAATCTACCATCGCCAACTCTAAATCATAAGTGTGGCAGTTGCACTCGTGGACCTTCAGTTGCCTCAATGCATAAGTAATAAATCGACTTTAATTTATCAAAGTACAAACCAAACAAATACCAGAACATCGTAATATACTGTGAATCCCTCACCCTCAATAGAAAGCGCCAATATAGGGGATAAAGTAAGAAATCCCTTGAGTTTCTGAAAGCTCAGCTCACACTTTTTGGACCTCTGGAAAGAAACCTACTTCAAATTCAACTTGGTCATCGATGCTGCAATAGTAGCAAAACCCTCAATGAACTGCCTATAATAACCAGTCAAGCCGTTAAAACTATGAACTTTAACCAGATATATAAGGATGGCCTAATCATGACATTAATCTTTGTCGGGTCCACCATAATCCCATACTTAGACACCACATGTATAAGGAATGTCACCGACTTGAGCCAGAACTCACACCGAGAATTTTGTAAAAAGCCTATGATATCTCAAAGTTTGGAGCACAATCCTTGAATGTTGTATATGATCCTCTCTACTTCTTGATTACACAAGGATGTCATCGATGAACACAATAACAAATGAATCCAAATATGGCCTGGACATGTGGCTAATCAAATCCATAAATGTTGTTGGGGCATTGATGACCCAAAAAGCATCACCAAGAACTGATAATGACCATAAGAAGTCTGAAAGGCAATCCTTGGGATATCTTTAGACTGAATCCTTAACTGATGGTAATCAGACTACATGTCAATCTTAGAGAACACTACTGCTCCTTGAAGTTGGTTGAATAAATCATCAATGTGAGGCATAGGATACTAGTTTTTCATTATCACCTTATTAAGCAACCTATAGCCAATACACATATGCAAGGAACCATCCTTCTTCTTCATGAACAAGACAAAATCACCGCAAGAAGACATACTTGCTCTAATAAAACCCTTACCTAAAAGATCCTGGAGATGAGAATTTATCTCCTTAAGTTTGACAAGAGCCATACGGTAAGGTGCCATAGAAATAGGTTAGGTGCATAGCTCAAGATCAATAAATAAATCAATATCATATTCATAAAGAAGACCATGTAGATCGGTAAGAAAAATTTCAGAAAACCCACGGACTATTGAACTAAAATCAAGAGAGGGACTCTTCATACTAATATCATGAATATAAGTGAGATAAGACTCAGAAGCCCTCAAAATAAGTTTCCTATCACAAAAATAAGAAATAATCCCCATCGGCTCGAGGCTAATAGATCTTTCCCATACAACTGGGGTATGTCAGACATGGCTAAGGTAACAGTTTTAGAAAAATAATCCAAGGCCACATGATAGGGGAATAACTAATCCATGCACAAAATCACATCAAAATACACTATGTATATCACAATAAGATCATCCTGAGTATCAAACTCTTAAACAATCACAACATATGATCTATAAACCCTGATCAACTACTAAAGAATCACCCATGGTAGTTGATATAGATAATAGCATAGATAAAAGATCCTAAGATAACTCTAACCGCGGGGAATAATAAGCAGATACATAAGAATACATGGATCCGAAATCAAATAAAGCAAAAGTCAGCTGACAATAAACTAAAATCAAACCTGTAATAATAGCATCCAAAGACTTTGTCTTGGGTATAACAAGTATGACATACAACTGACCATGAACTCTACCTAACTAGGCTCCTGATTGATGTCCTGTCCTACATGCCTGAGACCTACTCGAGTACCCTGGGGACCACCCCGAGATCATGCAAACCACCCCTATCTTGGGGTAGTACCACCCTAATAGGCTTAGCACTCTAAGTTGCTAGAATAACTACCCTACGACTAGGACACTCTCTTGAGAAATGGCCAAAGTCCCCACAACCATAACACACCTCAGGCCTCTCTCGACTGTCCTTGAACTTGCAGTCATCCATGAACTATAGGTCACAGACTCGGGGTCCTTATCTCATGTAGTGGTAGAACTTATCCCAGTCATCTATTTAAAAGTAAAACCAAAGAAATCTTTAGAATCTTACTCAGACCCTTAGCATGAAATGGGTAAAAAAAAGTGAAGGTCTCATAATAATGTCCTATAGCCCTCCAAATATAAGAAATAGACATCATCATTTCAATCTGCGGGACTAGAAACTTGTTCTTGTACCAATAATACGAGTAAATCTGGCTCTGATATAATTATTTATGATCTAAGTTATGGGTCATGATGACACCTACCTTATCCCACTAGTAGGTAAGCCAAAACATAGCTCGGAGCTAATAACAATGGACTAATTGGTTGAAAAATGGTGCAATTACATAAAATATGTAAGTAAAAGCTTACAATAATTAATCAAATAATAATAATAATAACATGGAAGATAAATAACATAATAATACTATCCCATGACCTAGTAGTATTGGTACAAGTGCCACTAATAAAAATACTATGAGTACTATAATAGTCAATGTGCATCAGTCTCAAAATGGAAAGACTATGCTAAAGTAGAAGAAGGAGAAAAGGTCAACTCTAAATCCAAGATCTTACCCTATCTCTGAATTCTAGCTAGCACAATCACAACATCAACGATGGCAATTAAGTAGTCAGATCTGAACCAAAAAGGTACAAAAGTGTAGCATGAGCACCAAAGCCACTGGTACTCAGTAGACATCATTGGTTGACTGAGCTACATCATAATACAAATAGGATAAAAACGCGAGATAAATTAGATAAGTCATGGTAAAAGTTAAAATCTGGAAAAATTCTCCCAAATGCTGTAAATAAATAAATAATCCAAGTAATAACATAAAGGAACACATAACTATCACTATGAAACTAGACCCCATAAGCCAGTAAGTGCGAAAAAGTAAATAACACAACATGGGATCCCATAAGCTCGGAGGCTTGAGAGAAGAAGTAACCAGAATCATAAAAATTAATTGTGGCTCAAATCCATGACCATGAACCTTTCCATACCATAAACACTAGACTCAAACCAGTTTTATAACCATTATAAATAATCACTCATTATTGAACTCAAACTGAAAATCATGTAAACCATTGTCGGACTTGAACCAGAACTTATGTAATAAATTGTCATACTTGAACCAGAACTTATATAATCATTTTCTGAACTTAAACCAGAACTCATATCATGAATGATGCCAAAATCAAACTGATCTCAAGATCATAAATCGCCGGACTTGAACCAAAACTAGTATCAACTCCCAAGTACCAATCTAGATTAAGCATCATGTGTCCAACCTCTCCAACTCTAAAAATAAACTTAAAGTATAACATTCCTATAAAGTATACGAGGAGTTAATGATATTCTTTGCCTAAGACGAGCCGAAAGAGCCCACTTCTAATCCCCAAAATTGGTTCTAAGGAAATCTTTACCCTAAGTAGGTTAAGGTATCAAATCTTATCACCAGATATTAAATAAACCACATTTAGACCTAAGATAACAATTCTACCTAAAGCATGAGTAACTAAGTCAATTATGCCTAAATACAATTTTTTATAGGCGAAGTAATCCAAATTATACTAAATAGACCTCCGAGGACTAATTCCCATCCTATATCTAGCACACTATCATAAATATACTACAATTAAGTTCAATCTAAAATAAGGTAAACCTAGCCTATCTAAATGCTGGAAAGCTCGATGAAATACGCTAAATTAATAATTATCCCTTCCAAGAAGCTTCCGCATGATGTTACACTATCAAAATGATAATATACTCATCATTATGAGAATAATGGTACCATATTAATTTTTTGTGCTTTGGGTCCAAAGTTATGTAAAAATCCCATGTGAGGCCCAATTATGGAATTGCACTTTCAAAATTGTCAATGAGTCCCTCTATGCTCAAGGAATATTTACCCTAAAGAAGGGGTAAATTATGAGCTCAAATGGTGCAAAAATAAAACCACCAATAATCTAGAGATTTTGGGAAATAATAAGAGAATTTAACCATGAATTTAATGGAAACTTACCAAGAATTCAGGGAAGAAACAAGAAATCAAAGCTCACAAATACCCTAAATTACCTATTATTGTTTCTCCCAAGTTTCCACATTCTCTAGGGGTTTTCACTCTTGAATTTGTGTAAAAATTGGAGAAAATCGAGCAAAGAGGACATTTAATGCTACCCAATTGCCACTTAAATGGACACTGGACTACTTAAGTGATCACTTCTTTTGTGGTACCTGCCCATATTGCATAAGCGACCCATTAGCTTCTTAAGCGACACTCACTTAAGTAAAGAGTACTTTGCTTATGCGACCCACCAGTTGACAACCTGTTTACTTAAGCAACCAGATAGCTGCATTCGCGACCTTCACTTAAGCGACCCAAATAGCGCTAAAGTGGATGCACCAGCTGGGGGACTTTGAAAATTTCAAGTCACCACTGACCCTTTAGGATTTGTCCAGAATCCTGTGAATGCAAATAAACTATGCTACCCTCTCAATTTTAATATTTCTTACTCAATAACATTGTCAAAATTTCCACCTGAGGTTGTTTTGACAAAAAATGGGTCCTACACCCAAGTGCCATTTTTCTAAATTTTGATCAATAGCTCAAAATCCTTGGGACCCAAAAAAAAGGTACCATATCCTAAAATCAACGTTCCAGAGTTGGTGGAACTATCAGAATTAGCATATGAGGTTCTTTGATTAATATTTTTCCCTGTAGCCAATTCTTACCAGCAATGAATTCAAAATAGGGAATTGACTCTAAAAACTAAATGAATTGCCCGATGACTGAACTATCAACTAAAAAAATAATAAATAAATTAGGACAACTATAGATAAGCTCTAAATGGAAAAAATAGGTGGAAATGCAGAAAATGACCTAGAGCATGATTACATCTATTTTGACTTCAATTGAAAATAGGTTATATGGGTATCATTTGATTTTTGATGCATAGATTCCATATTTGTGTGTTTTAGTTGATTCCAAGGTTGTTTGAGAGGGGAAAGGCTACAAAAAAGGATTATAGGCTTTGAATTTGGCATCACGAGGTAGGTTATGGCTTAACTTTCTTCAACGGGGATGTGTAGTTAATATTTTTATAAAAGTATGCTATGGGTATGGGTAATAATCATAGAAATAATATTACTACTAACGTGTGCTCGTGTGGGAGCTTATGTTGTTATTATTGGTGATAAGAGATCATATTATCTATATGTGGCCCATGTGAGGGGTCTTATCTTATATTGTTGGCCTTGTGTATACATTTGGTTGCTTTCTTCATGATAGAAATGCCTAAGTTGGGGTTAATGTGATATTAATAATGTCTCACTTGCATTTTTCACTTTAATGGTACATGGATTATAGTGAATCATGGGTGGTTGACTTATTCAATAGATTTTTAGCTCATGTGTATGTATATTAAATGGATGATGGTTGACATATTCAGTAGAAATTTTAGCTCACGTGCATGTATATTAAATGGATTTAGGATCTCCATACTAGTTTGGTTGTGAGAATTACATCGTAATATCTTACATACATGCATAAGACATTGGTGCCATTATGGAAATATTGATTTTGGATAGAAATGAGACATTTTTACAAAACCCTTTACCGTAGTCCATGAGTCAAGTATGAGATATGGATATTGAGATTGAGATCTGTGAATTGAGATAACATATGGGTTGCGAACCCCCCATAGGTCCTACCTGGAAGCAATGATGCTCGGTAGGTTTATATGGAGGTTATGTGTTAATCTCAATCATATCACATCATCATCATTATCATAATCATTGCATTCCATTCATTTATATGCATCTTTAGTATTGTGTTTATATATTTTATCATATGCATGTCTGTTTTGTTTATTTTACGTACCTATTTTCTTCTTATGCGTTGTATTTTGGAACTGTTAGCAGAGACGGTGTAAGCTACCATTTTGGAAATTTTCTACTTGTAGGTGACGTGCTCATTATGTGTGTTTATATATCTTGTCTTCTACATTGCTCAGTTGGCCTATGATACCTACTAAGTACAAGTGGACAGTACTCATCCCTACTGTTTTCTTTTGATATAGATCCAGGTACGAGTGCGTTGCATGGTAGCTGAGTTCGAGCGATGGTTGATACATTCGAGGTAGTGGCCGCTCGATGCTATCAGAGATGACTTTCAACCTCATCCTATCTAGTTTATGTCTTATTTTGCATTTATAGATAGACTTATGGGTTCTTGTTGGATTTTCAGTTGTATTTTAAGACTTTAAGTTGTATTTAGTTATTCTTACACTATGCACCAGGTTTTAGGGATGGCTTATGGTTATTTTGTCATTTAGACTTCCACTGTTATGATACATGTGAGGTTAACTTTGTTCTAGAAGTTTTGCCTTGGGATTTAGTGTTGTTTTATTTTATTTTATATCAATTTGGGTGATTGTCTTACATGTCAAGGTTTAGCTGCGATAAGTGCCATCATGACCTTAGTTTTTGGGTCGTGACACATTCGATCCATGATAATCCAAATTGAATTATGCTGTCAATGAGCACGAGGCAACCCTATCATAAAGTCCATATTCACTACTTCCCATTTACAAGTTGGAATACTGATGTCCTGATGTGTACCACCAGGTCTCTAGTGGTCAACCTTAGCCTATTAGCAATTTGGAATCTTAGCCACAAACTTCACGGTATCTTCATTCATACCATTCCTCCATTAGAATTCCTACAAAACATAGTACATCGTAGTGGTTCCTAGGTAAATAAAATATGGAGAACCATGAGCTTCTGCTTGCATCCTATATCTGAAACACATAGTCTCCTCTGATAGTAAAGAACACCATCTCACCCTTAGAAGAAAACCTCGACTTTCCAATGCTGGACCACTTCTTTCAATTTAATCAAAATCGGATCACCATCTTTCTTTTCTTCACTATCAGAGAAGATTATGAACTTTGTTAAACCAAAATACTATTTTCGGCTAAATCAACCAACCGAACTCCTAATATTGCCATCCTTTGAATATCATAAACTAACTCTTTCTTCTTATCCTCTACATAAGCAACACTTCCTATAGATAATCTGCTAAGAGCATTGGCCACCACATTGGCTTTACAAGGATGGTACAAGATACTCATATCATAATCCTTCAACAACTCTAGCTATTTCCTCTAATGGCAATTTAGATTTTTCTAATCAAAAACATACTGAAGACTCTTGTAATTGGTGAACACATCAACATGAACCCCATAGAGGTAATGCCTCCAAATCATTAAGAAAACAACAATTGTGGCCAACTCAAGATAATGAGTTAGGCAGTTCTTCTAATGAGGCTTGAGCTATCTAGAGGCATTTTGTCATGACCCAAATAAGGGCCTTGCCATGACGGGTATCTCAAGTCAACTTAGGACTTGAGACCACCCCCTTTGCCTAGTCAAATAGAACATAAATACACTAGATAGTGGATGAATTCCGAACATATAGAAGGATAGAAAATAATAAGATTAAATACATCTAAGAGTGTCAACATCAATACCCAATCCTCAGTAATATCCACAAAGCCTCAATACCAGAAAATAACCTACGTCGGGACATGCCCCCGGCCCTGACAATGATAATGAAAATGACAATTTAAATGTAAAGTCTTTAATTCTAATTTATAGAAGGAAAATCAAGGGAATGATCAGGTTTTCCAAAGAATGGAAGCTCACCATTTCACTATAAGCAACTGACTTTGAGATCACCTATCACTGTGTAGGTTAAGTAGAAGTTCCTTCGAACCATGCATCATATGGGAATATAACATCCAGAGACGGTTAGTGGGTTGAGCACTAGCATGTAACTCAAGGGTAAGGGGTAAAGTAATGCCATGATCAACAGTTCAAAATAAATCAAAATCCAATGCACATAAACATATGCATATAAATATATCACATGATGGGGTAAGAAACAAGGCTTAGAATGAACTTTAAAACCTTAGCTTGGGTTGAGTAGATTGGCCATCATAAAACCTCCCACGAGCTATATGGGTCTAGTGTCTCCCCCTGGACGTGCCAATGCGTGTTTGCCGTACAAACCGGGGATATCATAGAAGGCTAGGGAATCCTTGTATCCTACGCCAACAATGATACAAATATATTTATAGTATGACATAAGCACACGATAATTAAGACCAACCTTTATGTCGGAAAACGTATCAATCCTTCAGGACTCACACCTTTATGACTAGCTACACAACCCCCTTTTAATTCCAATTAAAATAATTAGCACATAACCCATTCATTAATTCAAGGAGTCAGTTATTAAGGCATCATTAAGTGGTATTGTCATACCTACTATAGCCTGCAAGCATATGTCCTTAAGCCAGAACTTTGGGGAACTCCTTGTACCCCAGACTCCATTATTAAAATCATACTGGGGGATTACTTTTACCCCATAAGGTTTTCACAATCATTATTATCCACTTGGGGGAATCCTTGTACCCTACAAGCTTTTCAAAGGCAACCTTAACCATTTTGTCATTTATCCAATGCGTTTGTTTTAAAGAAATACATCAAGCCAAATGATAAATCACATTCCAAAACCAATTATGCAAGTGGGTTGGGGTTCTTATCAATTTCAATACCAAAATTAATTATTTGGGGAATCTTTGTACCCTTAATTACATTGTTCACAAGTTCGCGGAATCCTTGTACCCCTAAATCCATTCACCATTATCATGCACCCTAAGAAGTGGACAAATCATACTTCAATACATAATAACTAATAGTAATAATGGGAAAAACATTCGAATTATTTATATCCAAAACGCACAACCCATCATTCAAAACCCAACTTCAAAACTATGTGAATTATAAAAAAATTGTGTTAAAAATAACCTAACTTTGGTGCTTTATGGAAGTGGGGTCTAAGTAAGGAAGGAGGGAAATTACCAAGCTGCCCTTACTAAAAACTGAGAATTTTACCGCCCAGTTATTATGGGTCATCCTATGACTCATAACGGCTACCTACGAGTTGTTACATAGACTAGTAGTCAAGATAGTGTCCCAAGGAACCCAAACTGTTAACCTTATGAGTCCATTATATGACTCATCAAGTGACCCTATGACTCGTAGGGTCCAATTCATAGCCCAGACAGAAGCATTTGTGGTACACATTGGTCTGGTCACCCTACGATTTGGACACCATGATTCATAATGGGTCTTTATGACTTGTAAGCCTTAGTTGTAGTCACAACAAAAACATTTGGCTATCACATTGATCTAACTATGATGGGGTATTTAAGAATGGTAATGACACCCTATGACTCATAGAGAGAATCTTAGTCAAGGCAGTGAGTTCAAAGACCTAAAATTTTCTAGGGACCAAAATGGGGGGTGTTACATTCTCCCCTCTTAGGATCATTCATCCTCAAATAATGATACAAGGAATTCATTAGCATGATTTAACACAGAACACAACTGCACTTACCTTTAACAAAGACAGAAGACAAAGATGTTAGGGAATACACATACTTTAAGCATGATTATTTGGAATGGGGAACAAGAACGGGTATTTGGACTTTATGTCCTCTTCGGCTTTCCAAGTAGCTTCTTCAACCTTATGGTTCCACCATAGAACCTTCATCAAAGCCTCATACTTTGTCTACATCCAATGGACTTGATGATCTAAAATATCAACTAGGACATCTTTGTAAAATAGGGAATTCAAAATATGCACACTCACCAAAGGAACTACCAAGGAAGGATCACCCACATACTTCCTCAATATCAAAACACGAAAGACTGGATGGATAGAACCCAATATAGATGACAACTTTAACTCATAGGCCACATAGCCCACTCACCTCAAAACACAAAAGGGACAAACATACTAGGGACTATGCTTTTTTATTCTTCTAAACCACATCACTCCATTCATGGGTATAACTTTAAGAATGCCAAATCATTCATGTTAAACTCCAACTTCCTACACTTCACATCTGGATAGGACTTTTGATGAATTTTGGCAGCTTGAAGTCTATCCAAATCACCTTCACCTTTTTCATGGCTTAGTGAACCAAGTCAGGATCGAGTAATGTATTCTCACCAACCTCAAACCACCCAATAGGAGACCTACACCTCCTAATATAAAGGCCCTTGAAAGGAGCCATCCTAATACTAGAGTAAAAACTATTATTATAAGAAAACTCTATGAGAGGAAAGTGATCAACCCAACTACCACCAAAATAAAGCACACAAGACCTTAGTATATCTTCCAAAGTTTGAGTCATCCGCTCTGCTTGACCCTCTTATTGATGATGAAAAGCGGTGCTAAGGTTTACCTTAGACCCTAAACCTCTCTGAAAAGAACACCAATAATGTGACTTGAACTACATACCACGATCAGATGTAATAGAGATAGGCTCACCATGCAACATGATGATCTTCTAAAGGAAGAGCTTAGCATAATCCTCTGCTGAATAGGTAGTCTTCACTGGCAAAAAGTGAGTGGACTTAGTCATACTATCATTGATGACCCAAATTGAATCAAATTGATTTAGAGATCGCAAAAGACTAGTAACAAAAATCCATATTGATCGCTTCCAACTTCCACAAAAGCAACTAAATCTCTAGAGATAAACTGCCCGGCCTCAAATGCTCAACCTTCACTTGCTGATAAACCATATACGAGGCCACTGAATTGGCCATACCCCTCTTTATCTTATTCCACTAATAGATCTCTTTCATATCTTAGTACATCTTCATTAAACTAGGATGAACTATACACCTTGACTCATGTGCCTCAACCAAGATCCTCTCTCGTAGCCTATCAACATTGAGAACACATAATCTTCCTTGGTACCTCAAGATACCATCACCACTAATCTCAAAAGCTAAAACTCTCTGTTGGCCCACATTATCCTTGATGTGTGATCAAGACAAGATCCAAAACTTGCATATCTTTTACCTTAGCTCCAAGAAGTGATTTCACCACCTCTTGAAAAAATACCTCTCCATCTTCATAATCCAAAAGATGAACTCCCAGGTTAGCCAATTGGTAAATATTCTTCACCAATCCATGCTTCTTCTCATCCATATGATATAGAATCCCTATAGATAACCTGATAAGAGCACCAATGACCATATTAGCTTTACCTGGATGATAATGGAGACTCATGTCATAGTTTTTAAGAACTTAAAGCCATCTTCTTTGCCTGAGATTCAACTGCTTCTAGGTGAACACATACTGCAAACCCTTGTGGTCTTTGAAGATGTCCATATGAACTCCATACAAATAATGACACCAGATCTTTAGAGTGAAATCCACAACTAACAACTTTAAATCATAAGTTTGATAGTTTTTCTCATGCACCATCAACCTTCTAAAAGCATATACAACCACTTTATTATGCTATATCAATACACAACCTAGTCCCATACCAGATGCATCACAATAAACAACAAAATCATCAATACCCCTGGGAAGGGTCAAAATTAGAGCAGAAGTCAGCTTATCCTTCATCTTCTCAAAGCTACCCTCACAAGCATTAGACTACCAAAACTTTACTTTTTTTTTTGAGTCAAATTCATCAATGGAGCAGCAATCAAAGAGACTCTCCACAAACATCTTGTATATACGGCCAAGCCCAAGAAGTTCCAAATATTAGTTAGAGTCATGGGTCTAGGACACTTCTTAACCATCACAAATTTTTGTAGATCCATAATGATCCCTTCACTAGAAACAACATGACCTAGAAAAGTAAAAATATTTAACTAGAACTCATACTTTGAAAACTTAACATACAAACGCCGATCCTTAAGGGTATGCAACACTGTACGGAGATGATCAGCATGATCCACCTTGCGCTTAGAATAAACAAGGATGTCATCAATAAACACAATAATGAATAAGTATAGAAACTAATGGAAAACCCAGTTCTAAGATCCATAAATGCCATAGGGGCATTAGTTAATCCAAATAACATCACCAAAAACTCAAAATGACCATACCGGGTTCAAAAAATAGTCTTAGGGATATCCACCTCCCTAATCTTCAACTGATGATAACCCTACCGAAGGTCAATCATATAGAAATACTTTGCACCCTAAAACTAGTCAAATAGGTCATCAATCCTAGGAAGAGGATACTTATTCTTCACTGTCACCTTATTCAACTGGCAATAATTTATACACATTTAAAGGGACCCATCCTTCTTATACAAGAACAGTACTGGCGCATCCATCTAGTACCCCATGGGTAAAAACTAAGAAGGATAAAACCCTTATTAAGGAGATCTTTCAATTTGTCCTTAAGTTCCTTCAACTCAGCCAAAGCCATTTTATAAGGAGATAGAGATAGGACAAGTGTCCAAAAGAAGATCGATCCCAAAATTAATTTCCTTATCAAGAAGGACACCAAATAGGTCATTAGGAAATATTTTGGGAAACTCACAAATCATAGGGATAGATGACAAGGACCCTTGGAATTAGAATCTTTAACATAAACCAGTTGACACAAAAACCCTTCAAAAATCATCTTCTAGGCTTTAAGATAAGAATAAATGGAGTCAAACCATACATATGATAACATAAAAATCTAACATCTCTAACTCTATAAAATCAACCAATATCTCCCAATAACATATTGATACCACCCAACCCCTATCGACTATTCTAGTCATAATAGAGTCACCCACTGAGGTTGACATAGAAAAAGGCTCAAGAATACACTCAGGACCAAAACCAATATGAATAGACACATAAGGGGTCACATACGAAAGGGTAGACCCGATATATAGAAGACAATATACATCATGAGAAAAGACTTTTAGCATACCAGTAACAACATCAAGAGATGCCTCAGAGTACTGATGGTTTAACGAGCATACAAATGATTCCGACCAGTGATTGAGCTAGAAATAACATTGTTTAGTGCAGGAACTGAAGAAGCAGCAATTGAAACCTTATTAGCCCCAGTAGCAACATCACTAGAGGGAAAGTTCCTCTAAATATGGCTAGGCTAGCAACATCTGAAATACCTATTTCTCCCCCATCACAAAAACCATAGTACAACTAAATATAAAATCTAAAAAAAAGATATGACATAGTTGACTGGGCCTCACTAGCCTGAAATTGGGTATCTTGTGACTTAACCCCACTGTTTCTCTAAAATCGATGATCATCAAATGACTTAGGGTATGAAGCACTTGCCATAGAAATGAACTAGAGTTTTCCCACTTTTTAGACCATTGCTTGTTATCTCTACCACTATTCTGTTGGCCTCCACCTTGTTCAAAATACTTGGACCTCTTACCTTGCCTTTTTCCTTTTTTGACTTATTTTCTTTTCATCTTCCACCTATTGCATATACACCACAAGCCTAGAGATATTTAATTCACTATTCAACAAGACAACCTTGTACTCTAGCACCAAGTCTTGAGAAAAGCCTAAAGAAAACTTCCTCATATTAGCCCTCATACTTGACACTCTAGCTATAGAGCATAATTAAAACACCCTGGGTTTGGGACCCTTTAAAAATTTCCTGGATTTTGGTTTTTGGTGAAGGTACGATAAGGGAGTACAAGTCATATGCAGGGGTATGGTTAGTCGTGCACCAACCAGTGATGGTTGGTAAGTTGGATTGGTTTTTAAAATGAGTATGACTTAGGCTGGTATGAGTCATTTGGTTAGATATGGGTCGTATGGTTAGGTTTTCTTTCACTTAATATGAGACTTTGTAAAGTAACTTGGATCTGAGTACAAGTGGACCACCATGGGTTATGATATAGGGTATAAGTTATATTTTCCCACTCCTATGTTGGACAATGTCAACTCCTTTTGGTTTTATTATGGGTAAGGGTTGAGGCTACTAGTTGTAACCTCAGATACAGTTTGGCTTACATGGTAGTATGTTGACTAGTGTCAGGTTCTAAGGGAGATCTAGGATATCAGTGATGGGTACCACTCGTATTAGAGGGTACGACTAGTATGTTGGAGTAATACCCATTTGCAGGGATTTTATACAGTTAAGTGTGGTGTAATCTGTACATTTCCCCTATTAACCCATTATGACCTCATGAATTATAATATAATTGGAAGATTATTTTCCCTAATATTCTATTCATTAACACTTTAAAAATACTCTTTAATCCTCTCTAAGGCTTTTGGGTAAAGAAAGGCTAGTGTTTCACTAAGGTGATCAAATTAGAGGTTGTATTGGTGATTTCTCTCCACCATTATCTCAATTTAAGGCAAGATACTTCATCCTCATTGTTAGTTCCAACAAAAGGTATGTTTTGTACAATATTTTCAAGGCATAATTATTGTATGATTTTGGGGTTTTCAAATATATATTGGTTTTTTTTGTAATAAATGCTTGGTTATGGTTTTCCCATGTTTTAATTATGTTTTTACATACTTTAACGTGGTTCAGACAATTGGTTTTATAGAAATAGTTAAATGGTAATTGGAATTAGTTATGGAAATACTATACCCCCAATATGTTTCCCTTTGATAATGCTTTTACTATATTATTTGACTTTTAATGGAACTATTACATGGTATGGTTTTGTAATAGAATCCAAAATGGTATAAATGGTTTGGAATTGTTAAATGGAATGGTTTGGTGGTCATGGTTATGATTAATTAAACTCCTTGTGGGGTACAATGGAATCCCCTATGTAAACATGGTAATGAACAACTTGTGGGGCATATGGGATTCCCCTAAGCAATTATAATAATGAAATACTTATGGGGTACACGGGATTCCCCTAAGTTAACTTGATAATCTAATCTATGGGTAAATGGTAATCCTTTTACATAAAAAGGTTAGCTATGGATATTTTTAGCAAGCTATAGTCGGTATGGTGATACTACTTCTTATAGCCTTGGTTAATAATAAGGGAATAATGGTTTGGTTAGTTATAAATGGTTTTTATTGGGCAATAATGGAGGGGTATGATAGCTAACCGTGAAGGTGCGAGTCCAATGGACGAACACTAGAAACTCATGTTTGCCGACATGAGGGGCTGGTCACATAGACTATATATGATAATATGAGGTACTTTGAAATAATCTAAGTAAATTATACATGTGTATCATGGAGAGAGAAAGGTGCTTGGAAATCCCCTACTCTTATGGTATCTCCGATTCATGTAGTGATATGTATCAGTGCGTGTTCAAGGGTTACACTGGACCCATATAGCCTGTGGGTGATTCTAGGATAGTTAAGCTACACATACCCAGGTTAATGGTTTTAAAGGCATGCTAAACCCGATTCCCTTTCTCGGCATGGTTATATATATTTTATGTATTATTTGTGTGCATGTGGTTGGTATACTTGGTTTTATTGGATGGAATTATTTTATCCTTATCCCAAGTACTTGTTATCATTCACCCACTAACTCATCGTTGGGTGGTTGTATCCCCACGTGATGTAGGAACCGATAATTCTACTTCTTCGGCTTATTTCTTAAATTTAGGATCATCTAATAGATTGATGTGGTGAGCTTCTATATCATGAAAGTTTCTATTTCATATTCATGGATAGTTTTACGCATTTGGTTTATTTATGGATATTAGTTTTGGCTATGGTTGGGGGCATGTACCAACCAGATATTGGTTTTATTTTTGTTAGAGGCCTTTGTAGAACACTATAGGTTGGTATGGGCGGGATCGATAGTGGTGTTAGCCTTAGTATTAGGATTGGCCTTGGGGCTGATATCATTGTACTAAATTTCTCATTATTCCATCCTTTTATATTATGTTATGGAGTTTGGTTTGGTTATTGTTATGGTTTGGATTATGGTTTAGTTTGGTTATGGTTATTGGTTGGTATCAGATGGTTGGACTCATTTGGGTGGTCATGGTCATAGAACTATCCCAGAGTCTTGGGTTACACAATAATGCTATCTTGTTATACGTTTGAAATTTATCTGACTCAAGATATGCGTAGGTTGGTTGGGTTGGGTAACAGGGGTGTTCTCTAGTTTCGGTTGGACTTGGAATCCCCATTACGATAAGGCCCTGGTCTAGGTTATGTCAAGTTGGTATTAGATCTTGAGGTTTATGGTCAATTGGGAGTCCACAAAGCTGTGTTGAGTAGAGTCTCTTTTAGGAGTATGTAGCGTGCCACACCCATAAGGAAGAGGCTACAAGATATTTAGGAATGTTTCACTTTCTTGGTATTCTATTTTCAAGTTGCAAGGTCTAAGTTTCTTTCTAATCTTGGTTTGTTCTATTTTAATATCATGCCTTAACGATCAGAGATACAAGGTAACTCTTCTGTCCCAACTAAGGGTAATGTTTAAGGGACACGTACTACTCAGGGGATCTATACTCAGTCTAGGGGTCCAGTCCCTGATATTTCTTAAGTTCCACTAGTTTTTACTAGTCCTCCTCAGGGTAAGGTTACTAATGTGGAATTTCATAAACTAATTCATGTTATTGCTTAGTTGGTTGCTGCCCAGTCTAAACGAGATGCATATGGTGTTCCATCAGTTGGGGACACAAGGGTTGGATAATTTATCAAGATGAATTCTTTTACTTTTACTAGTGTGAAGGTGGAGAAGGATCCTCAGGGTTTCCCAGATAAAATTGAGAAAATATTTAGGATGATACAGGCCACAAATATGTAAGGGGTGAATTTTCTAGCTTATCAGCTTAAGGATATTGATAAAAAATGGTACAAGGAGTGGGATAAGGATATCGGTGATGCTGAGGAGTTATCCTTTTGGGAGAATTTCTCAAATACTTTTCTAGATTGCTTTTTTCCTCAGGATCTAAGGGAAGAAAATATGGAGGAATTTTTGAATCTTAAGCAAGGAAAAATATCAGCCAAGGAATAGGCCTTGAAATTTCATTAGCTGTCAAGGTATGGTCTAGACTTGGTATCCAATATGAAGTTGAGGATGAGAAAATTCACTTCTGGGCTATCTCGATATTTGATCCTTAAAAGTAAAACTACATTGCTGATCAAGAATATGGATATTTTGAGGTTGGTTGTTCATATACAGTAGGTGGAGGAGGAAAAAAGGAAATAGGCAGAGTTTAGAGCAAGGTGGGGTAAGAGGAGTAGGTTCTCTGAGTAGATGTTGACTTTTTGGTGCCTTTCATCGAAGAAGCTCAAGAACCTTTTCAAAAATTCAAATATCTTATGTTTATGGGTTTTCATGATTCATGTGTGTTGAAATTATTGTTCATGCTATTATTGAGTTTTGATTCATGTTGGTTTGCAAGTTTTTCAAGCGTTGACCCTAATATGTGATATTCATGTGAGGTTCATGATAAACACTTTTCAAGTTTCTTGTTAAGTGATGTGTTCATGTCAATTAAGTGTAGGAATTATTGAATAAGCAAAGCATGTTCCACATATGTTTGATAAAATGCTTATGTGAAGGAATTAGAGCCATTATAGCATGTTGACTAGAAATCCCCAATTATGTGCAAGCTCATGCATGCCAAGTGTTTGTGGAAAAGCCTTAGTGAATGAATTGTGACATGATAGCATGAAATTCCCCAATTATGTGCTCCTTGATACATTCTAAGACTTTAATACATGCTAAGTGTTTGATGCAAGATCTTGTTGAATGGAGTATAAGCCAATAGCATGTCTCCCTATACCACCACATGTTTATGATTCCTAAATGCTTGAAGAGATGCTATAGTGATTGTGATGGAGAATGAATGTCCATGGTCTTGATAATTCAAGCATGGTTATGCTTTACTTTTATGTTATCGAGTCCTGGGGGTACTTATACCCGACAATTTAGCTGCAGTCTAGAGCGAGTGTTAGTTTTCCTGATAATCTTAATCAAGCAAACATTCTCAGAACTCAGTGAGTTATAGAACTCTGTACTCTTAGGCAGATATAAAACTTAAAAAATCTCAATAATCTCAGTAATATCCGTAATCTCAGTACCACTAGTAATCTAGCCTCAGTTTTATACTCAACTCAGATGTAGTAGTATTCAAGTTCTCAATTCAGTCCTCAGTAGTAATCGAGTAATCTATCCCAAGATCAATATCGTTCAGTCAGATAACGAGATTCAGTAGTATTTCGTCAGATATGGAACAAAGTGAATTCAAATTAACTTAGTGAGATCATTTGAGAAATATGATCAGTATCAGATTTATCTTAGTTTAAGTTCAGTTGAGAATCAGTTCAGAGTTTGCCAGTTGGGAGTAGGAGCTAGCACTGATCGAGTGAGGGATGGAGGCTTCACGTTAGAGAGGGAGAGTCATTAGGATCAATCCCTAAACTCCAGATTTGCATGGCCAGTTCAGGATGCAGGAGTCATCCGTTAGAAAAGGCTTGTCACCATTTAGAGAGGCTTGACTATTATACTACCTTAGGCTTGACTTCTTACGAGGGTCACCCATTAGAGAGGCTTGACCATAGAGGTCTTTATTCATGGCACGGTATTGTTACCCTTCCAGGTGGGGTTACAGGTTGGACTACACCAGTTCAGTTTCAGGGCATGTCGGTTAAGTGAGCATTTCCACAGTTACAGTTTTCGTATCAGTTTTTAGAAAAGAACTTAGAAATCAGGACTGTCAGATATAGTTATCTATCTCAGTGTGGAACTCAGATAGTTCCATTGATTCATGGGCCACCAGCTTGATAGTCATGGTCCCATATAAATTTATTAAGTATCAGTATTATCAGATTCAAAGATCACCCGCTAGATAGGCTTGATCTCAGATTCAGTTGAGCATTCTTGTTATCAGATCCAGAGATCACCTGCTAGATAGGCTTGATCTCAGTCTCAGATTCAGTTGAGTAATCTCATTATCAAATCTAGAGATCACCCGCTAGATAGGGTTGATCTCAGTCTCATATTTAGTTGAGTAATCTCATTATCAGATCCAGAGATCACCCGCTAGATAGGATTGATCTCAGTCTCAAATTCAGTTGAGTATTCTTATTATCAAATCTAGAGATCACCCATCATATAGGCTTGATCTTATTCTCAGATTCAGTGATTATTTTCATTATCAAATTCAGAGATCTTCTGCTAGATAAGTTTGATTTAGATATAATCTTTTCTTATCATTGATAGTAGATTCTGGAATCATCTGTTAGAGAGGTTTAATCTCTGATATAGTCAGCCAAGAGTAGAAAGCTCAGAATTCAGTCATTGATATAAGTAGATTCAGTTAATAAGTTCTAGTGTCATCAATTTTTGAGATTACTCTCTAGATAAGACTAATCTCAACTGCATTACTCAGTTATCAGTATCGATGATTCAGTATCTCAGGCATTAGTAGGGAGTTCAGATGACAGTAAAGACATATCCAAGTTTCAATATTTTGAGTCACGATGAGTTTAGTTATGGATTGTGCATTCATGCATGTGTTCTCATTCAGTACTCTTATGATTATTCAGTTAAGTAATTGTTCATGCATGAGCCTTTGAATTTAGCCTTACCTTATCTTCATACTCGGTATATTCCCATACTGATGCATTTGCGCTATGGTGTTTTATTTGACACCATAGGTTCGAAGGCACGAGATCCAGAGTACCCTTAGTAGCTCAGTCCCAATCAACAGTAGTAGACATAACAGTGAGTCCTCTTTAGTTGAGGATAATCCTTATTTTCAATATCGCATCAGACTTAGTTTATTTTCAGTAGACGGAGTTAGTCGGGGACATGTCCCATCAACTCCATAGTTTAGACAGTTTAGAGGCTTTTCGGATAGATGTATCAGTATTCAGTTTTAAATTTTGAGTATTTTTAGTTGTTTCAAACCTTATGGCCAGTTGTCGCATTTATTAACTATATTATGCAGTGTCCAGGTACAGATATTAGTAGAGGGTTAGCTTGTGGTCCTTCGAGATCATGAGCGCTGTGTGACATTCCAAGTTGGTATCATAACCTAAGGTTTAATAGTATCCTAGGGAGTTTGAAAAGACAGATTTAGTAGAGTCATATGCATGGGTATGTTGTGCGCCATATTTATGTACAAGAGGCTATAAGATGGTTTAGGAGCAGTTTCCCTTCTTTCAATATTCATATCGTGCGAGTGAGCATAAGCTCAAGTTGATTCTCAGACTAATATACCTCTTTCTTCCATTTATAGAGTATGCCTCCTCGTAGAGATAGTGCCCATAGGGTTGATGATCAGATCCCTCCGCCAGTAGATCCTGAGAATGAGAGTTTCACATACTGAGTTTTGGGAAGCTTGTTAGGTGCTAGTCCAAGCTGTGACTAATGTTTAGGGTAACCGTCAGGCTATGGCCCTACCTCAGCAAGATAGGGGTTCAGCCGTAGCTAGAATTAGAGATTTCATGAGAATGAACCCGCTAGAATTCTTTGGGTTAGTAGCAAGTGAGGACCCATAGCTTTATCTAGAGAAGGTATGGAAGATTACCCAAATTATGAATATTTTTTAGGAGGAGAGTGTAGAGTTAGCATCCTATAGGATGAAGGATATTGCTCATGTTTGAGTAGTGATATGGAAGAAGGGTAGAGGGGAAGATGCAGCTCCCGTGACTTGGCAAGAATTTATGAATGCCTTTCTAGATAAGTTTTTCCCGCTAGAGATGAGAGAGGCTAAGGTAGAAGAGTTCATGAACCAAAGGCAAGGCTGTATGACAGTTAAAGAGTATTTTCTTAAGTTTAACTAGTTAGCTAAATATGCCCCTGACTTAATAGCTGACCCTAGAGCGAGTATGAGTAAGTTTGTGACTGGTGTGTCCGGGATGGTGTTGAAAGAGTGTAGAGCTGCTATGCTCAATGGAGATATGAACTTTGCTATACTGATGATGCATGCTCAAAAAATTTAGATAAAATAAGGCAAAAGAAAGAGAGAGAGTGTGTAAGAGAGCCACAAACATTAGTCATAGTTTCTCTCAGACAGGGTCCCAGGGTGGTAGCCATTCTCAGCATAGTCAGAATTTTTCAGTCCCAGCTCTATCCTCAGCTAGTGTACCTACACCAAAGTTTGTTGATGTCCGTTATGATGGAGCGCTAGGATCCAAAGCCCAGGGTAGTGCTAGTGGTGTTCGTACCTATCCGCTTTGTGGAGAGTGTGGCAAGAGCCACCTAGGTGTCTGTAGAGACGATAGTGATGTATGCTTTGGGTATGGTGAGCCAGGCCATAGAATTCAAGAATATAGAGTGCTAGCTCATAGGGGTAGAGAGTTTCATCAGCAGAGTGCCCCTTTCCGTGCCAATAGTGGCCAGTGTCAGAATAGAGTCTATACACTTCAGATCCACCATGATGAGGAAAAGTTCCCTGATATAGATTTGGGTATTTTATGAGTCGTTCATCTTTATGATATGCATTGTTAGATCCTTTGCTCCCATTTTGAGCTTATATGTCAGCATGAGTCATGCATTAGTTTTAGATCTCAGTCGGTCAATCATGGCCCAGTTCATAGGTGCCCCGTGCACCACCCCAGTATTTTAGCGAAGTGTTTTTAGAGGGACATAGAGTCCCAAAGGGGAGATACCCCATACTATTGCGATGATTTCATGTCCTTAGACTCATTCATTTGCATGTTCAACCTTTCTTTACAAAATTAACATCAGCTATTATCATTACATAGCAAGTCATGCTTTCAAGAGTCAGTTTAGTTAGACATTCATGCATTAGATATGAATGTTCAGTAGAAAGAGTTTAGCTTTACAGTATGTTCAACCATGCATTCATGAGATCAACTCAGTTACGTATCCATGCATGAGATATGCATGTCTATTATGAGATGCTCCCTTCCTTGAGTAAGTTCAGTTGATCAGTATTCTTATCTAATCGAGAAACATTCGAGGATGAATATTTTCAAGGAGAAGATATTGTAAGACCTCAAAAAATTCTCTCATAGTCTGAGCCTTAGAGCGTGTCAAGTAAAGCATAAATCCAGCCCTAAAAAGGTAAAAAGTGTCTTCCTAAGTGACAAATATTTTAAACCATGTAGAATTTACCTAATATTGACTTTTTGTCATGTAGAGCATTGAATAATCTTTCCATCGACACCAATTTCATCAAAATTCGGCATCAGACGAGAAAGTTATGGTTGTTTTACAGAAAGCCGTCGAAACCTCCCAGGGGCGACGGTCGGGTTGACAAACCGTTAAGCTTGCGACGGACTGTTGCCCAGACCATCTCAACCAAGGTAGTAACTCCTTTTTTTGGCCCAGGTATGACTACCAGGACGATGGACCATAGTGCTGAGGCAGTGTGACCTTATCCTAGGCAACATGCGATAGACTGTTCGACGGACCATCGGGTTTGAAATGGACCATCATTGAGACCGTTGAATTGAGGTAGTGTGTTTTTTTTTAGACCGCTATGCGAGGGACGATCCGACGGATCGTCACTTCGACCGTCGCAGATGCTGTTCAACATTTTTAACTCAATTTTGAAAGGGCTTTCTGGTCTTATTCCTACTCTTTCAGCCTCTATTTATATTCTATCAAGGCTCACAACTTCATCTTTCATATTCAACATCAAAAACTAGGGTTTCTACAAAATAAAAACCTTTCTTTCTTCTTCAATAAAAATTAAGAGAAATCAAGAATCTCTCTATGAGCTTTCAAGAAAGAGTTTCCCTAAGGTATGTAGATATTGATTTTTGGGTCCCTTTCATCCAAGAAGCTCAAGAACCCTTTTCAAAAATTCAAATATCTTATGTTTATGGGTTTTCATGATTCATGTCTGTTGAAATTGATGTTCATGCTATTATTGAGTTTTGATTCATATTTGTTTGCCTTTTTTTAGTACGAATCTGGGTGCTTTCCTCTGTTTTCTTTTACTTATGGCTTCCGTATTTATGTTATGTAATCTTGTAACCTTGTTCGGTGTTTTACTTTGTATTTGTGTGGCATCTTGTGTCTTGAGCCGGGGGTCTATCGGAAATAGCCTTTCTACTTCTTTAGAGGTAGAGGTATGGACTGCGTACATCTTACCCCCCAGACCCCACCAGGTGGGAATACACTGGGTTTGTTGTTGTTGTTGTTCATTCATATTTGTTTGCAAGGTTTTTACGCTTTGACCCTAGTATGTGATATTCATGTGAGGTTCTTGATAAACCCACTTCAAATTGCTTGTTAAGTGATGTGTTCATGTCAATAAGTATAGGAATTATAGAATAAGCAAAGCATGCTCCCCATATGTTTGATAAAATGCTTATGTCAAGGAATTAGAGTCATTATAGCATGTTGACTAGAAATCCCCAATTGTGTGAGAGCTCATGCATGCCATGTGTTTATGGAAAAGCCTTAGTGAATGAATTGTGACATGATAGCATAAAATTCCCCAATTATGTGCTCCTTGATACATGCTAAGACTAATCCATGCTAAGTGTTTGATGCAAGATCTTGTTGAATGGAGTACGAGCTAATAATATGTCTCCCTATACCACCACATGTTTATGATTCCTAAATGCTTAAAGAGATGCTGTAGTAATTGTGATGGTGAATGAATATCCATGGTCTTGATAATTCAAGAACGGTTATGCTTTACTTTTATGTTATCGAGTCCTAGGGGTACTTATACCTGACAATTAAGATGCTGTCTAGAGCCAGTGTCAGTTTTCCCGATAATCTCAGTCAATCCATGATTTCAGAACTCAATGAGTTATAGAACTCTGTACTCTCAGATAGATACAAAACTTAAGAAATCTCAGTAATCTTTGTAATCTCAGTACTGTGAGTAATCTAGTCTCAGTTCTATACTCAACTTAGATCTAGTAGTATTAAAGTGTTCAGTTCAGTCCTTAGTAGTATTCGAGTAATCTATCCTGATCTCATATTGTTCAGTCAGATAACAAGATTCAGTATTATTTCGTTAGATATGGAACCAAGTGAATTCAGATTAACTCAATGAGATCATTCTAGAAATATGATCAATATCAGATTTAGCTCAGTTTAAGTTCAGTTGAGAATCAATTCAAAGTCTTCCAGTTAGGAGTAGGAGATAGCACCAAGCGAGTGTAGGGATGGCGGTTCCTTGTTAGAAAGATAGAGTCTTTAGGAGCAATCAATGAACTCCAGAACTGCATAGCCAGCGCAGGATGTAGGAGTCACCCTTTAGAAAAGTATCACCCGTTAGAGAGGCTTAACTATTCTACTGCCTTAGGCTTGACTTCCTGTGAGGGTTACCCGTTAGAGAGGCTTGACCAAAGAGGTCTTTACCTGTGGCATGGTATTGACACCATTCCAGTTGGGGTTTCAGGTTGGACCCCAACAGTTCAGATTTGGGGCATGTCGATTAAGTGAGCACTCTTATAGTTCCAGTATCAGTCTTCAGAAAGAACTCAGAAATTAGTACTGTCAGATACAGTCATCTATCTCAGTAAGGAACTCAGATAGTTCCATTAATTCATGGGCCACCTGCTAGATAGGCATGGTCCCACATAAAGTGATTCAGTATCAGTGTTATTAAATCCAGAGATCACCTACTAGATAGGCTTGATCTCAGATTCAGTTGAGCATTCTTATTATTAGATCCAGAGATCACCCACTAGATAGGCTTAATCTCAGTCTCAGATTTAGTTGAGTAGTGTCATTATCAGATCCAGAGATCACCCGCTAGATAAGCTTGATCTCAGTCTTAGATTCAATTAGTAATCTTATTATCAGATCCAGAGATCACCCGCTAGATAGGATTGATCTCAGCCTCAGATTTATTTGAGTATTCTTATTATTAGATCCAGAGATCACCTGTCAGATAGGCTTGATCTCATTCTCAGATTCATTGATTATTCTCATTATCAGATTCAGAGATCTTTTGCTATATAGGTTTGATCTGAGATATGATCTTTTCTTATCATTGATAGTAGATTTCGAAATCATCTATTAGAGAGGTTTGATCTTCGATGTAGTCAGTCGAGAGTAGAAAGATCAGAATTCAATCATTGATATGAGTAGATTCAGTTAATCAGTTTTAATGTCATCAATTTTTGAGATCACTCACTAAATAAGACTAATCTCAACCCCAGTACTCAGTTATCAGTATCAAATAATTCAGTATCTTAGGCATTAGTAGTGATTTCATATGACAGTAAAGCAGTACCTGAGTTTCAGTATTTTGAGTCATGATGATTTCAGTTATGGTTTGTGCATTTATGCATGCTTTCTCATTCAGTACTCTCATGATTATTCAGGTAAGTAATTATTCATGCATGAGCCCTTGCATTTAGCCTTACCTCATCTTCATACTCGGTATATTCCCATACTGATGCATTTGTGCTATGGTGTTTTATTTGACCCCATAGGTTCAGAGGGACGAGATCCAGAGTACCCTTAGCAGCTCAGTCTGAGTCAGCAGTAGTAGACATAGCAGTGAGTCCTCTTCAGTCGAGGATGATCCTTATTTTTATTATAGCATCATACTTAGTTTATTTTTAGTAAAAGGAGTTAGTCAGGTACATATCCCATCAACTCCATAGTTCAAATATTTTAGAGGCTTTTTGGACAGATGTATCAGTATTCAGTTTTAAATTTTGAGTATTTTTAGACGTTTTGAACTTTATGACCAGTTTCCATATTTATTATCTATATTATGCAGTGTCTAGGTACAGATATCATTATAGGGTTAGCTTGTGGTCCTTCGGGATCATGAGCATCCTATGACATTCTAATTCTAGAAAAATCAAGTCTTTACATAATCCTTCTTTGGTGGTTCTTTTAAAAGGATTGGATATCTCAGATTCACTATATATTAAAGAGATCTCAAATGAGATATTGGATCGGTAGGTTCATCAGGTATGGACCAAGGATGTGGCTTGATTAAGGTTCTATGCTAGAACCAAAAGGTGGAAGAGGCTACATGGGAAATAGAAGTTAACATGAGGTTCAAATACCTGTATTAGTTTTTTGCTTTAGATATTCGTACGGAAGGTCTATTTTATTGATCACATCTTTATTTTCTAACTTGGTTAAAGGTTGGATTGATATTTTATAATGTAAATGAATTGTGTTTGTGTTTGACCTACCTTGTCCGTCATTCGGGGATGAATGGTCCTAGTGCGGGAGACTGAAACACCCTGGGTTTCAAACCCTTAGAAAATTTTCTATATTTTTGGTTTTTGGTCAAGGTACAACTAAGGGGGTATAGGTCGTATGCTGGGGTACAGTTGGTAAGGTTGGTCGTACACTAGCCAATGCTGGTTGGTGGATTGGATTGGTTTCTAGAATTGTACGACTAGGGTTGGTACAAGTCATATGATCGGATATGGGTTTTATGGTTGGATTTTTCTTCACTTAATTTGAGACTTAGTATCTACGTATGAGTATCTCACCATGGGTCATGAGATATGGTATGAGTCGTATTATCTCACACGTATGTTGGATAGTGTCACCTTCTTTTGGTTATTTTATGGTTATGGGTTGAGGGTACTAGTCGTATCCTCAGATACAATTTGGATTGCATGGTCATATGTTGACCAGTGTGAGGGTCTAAGGGAGGTCTAGGATACGAGTGATGAGTACCAATTATTAAAGGGTACGGCTAGTATGGTGGAATCGTACCCACCTGGGGGGATTTTATGCAGTTAAGTTGGGGGTAATCTAGACATTTTCCCTCTTTAACCATTATGTCCCCATGACTTATGACACACTTTGGAAGTTCTTTGCCCTATTATTCTATTCATTAACACTTAGAAAACACTCTCTAATTCTTTCTAAAGATTTTGGGTAAAGAAAGGCTAGGATTTCTCTAAGGTGATCAAATTGGGGCTTGTGTTTGTGATTTCTCTCCATCATTTTATCAATTTAAGGCAAGATACTTCTCCCTCATTGTTAGTTCCAACTAAATGCATGTTTTTTAGAATGTTTTCATGGCATAATTATTGTATGATTTTTGGGTTTTCAAATATATGTTGGGGTTTTTGTATTAAATGCTTAGTTATGGGTTTCCCATGTTTTAAATATGTTTTACATGCTTTAATAGTGGTTTGGACAAATTGGTTTCATGAGAATAAAATGGTTAAATAGTAATTGGAATTGATTTTGGGAAAACTATACCCCCAACATGTTTGTTATAATGTCTTTGATAATGCTTTTACTATATTATTGGACTTTTAATATAACTATTGCATGGCATGGTTTGGTAATGGAACCTAAAATGGTATAAATGGTTTGTAATGGTTAAATAGAATTGTTTGGTGGTCATGGTTATGGTTAATTGAACTCCTTGTGGGGTACAATGGAATCCCCCCAATAAACATGGTAATGAACAACTTGCGGGGTATATGGGATTCTCCCACGAAATTATAATAATGGAATACTCATGGGGTACACAAGATTCCCCCAAGTTAACTTGATAATGTAATCTATGGGTACATGGGAATCCCTTTACATTAAAAGGTTGGCTAAGGACATTAGTTGCAAGCTATAGGCGGCATGACGATACCACTTGTTATAGCCTTGGTTAATAATAATGGAATAATGGTTTGGTTGGTTGGAAATGGTTTTAATTAGGCAATAATGGCGGGATGTGATAGCTAATCATGAAGGTACGAGTTCAATGGACGGACACTGGAAACTCATGTTTTTCGACATGAGGGGTTAGTCATATCGACTATATATGATACTATGAGGTACATGGGAATCCTCTAAGTATACTGTACATATGTATCATGGAGAAAGAAGGGTACTTGGGAATCCCATACTCTTATGGTATTTTTTGTTCGTGTAGCTACATACATCAGGGCCCGTTCAGGGGGTTACACTGGACTCATGTAGCCTGTGGATAGTTTAGGATGGTTAAGCTACACAGACACAGGCTAATGGTTTTAAAGGCATGCTTAAGCCAGTTCCCTTTCCCGAAATATTTATATTTATATTATATGTATGGTTTTCATGTAATTGGTTAGTTTACTTGGTTTTACTGGATGTCATTATTTTATCCTTAACCTGAGTATTTGCTATCGTTCACCCGCTAACCCATCCTCGGGCGGTTGTATCCCCACGCAATGTAGTGATCGACTATTCTACTCCTACTGCTTAGTGCTCAAATTTGGGATCAGCTACTAAATTACAGTGGTGAGCTTCCATATTTTAGAAGGCTCCATTTTATGTTCATGGATGTTTTTACACACTTTGATTTATTTATGGATATTGGTTTTGGCTATGGTTGGGGGTATGTCCTAATTGGATATTGATTTTGTTTTGGTTAAAAGCTTTTGTAGAACTACTATGGGTTGGTATGGGCGGGATTGGTAGTGGTTTCAGCCTTAGTATTGGCATTGGCATTGGGGCTAATATTGTTGGACTAAGTTTTTCACTATTCCATCCTTTTATATTATGTTATGTAACATAGTTTGATTATTGTTATGATATGGATTATGGTTTGGTTTGGTTATGGTTGTTGGTTGCCCTAAAAAATAGTGTTTAGCGATGGAATTTACCAACAGATCAATTTTTGTCACTATATTGCGACGGATTAGCAGTGAAACTATCAATTTGGTCGTATGCATAGCAAATTCATTTTTATGTATGCTATTAGCAATGAATCAGTGACGTAAGAGTGCTTCCTTGCTAAATAATTGTGGGAAAATTGGCGCCTAAATATAGTGATGGATTAGCAATAAAAAATTTATGACTATTTTAATTATTTCGTAGCAACAAATTTAGCAATAGAAAATTCATCGGTACTCTTCTAATTTTTCTTTTAAAAAATTATTTAGTTTAGTGACCAAATTATCCATCGAAAATGTTATTTTTAATTTTTAATTAAACATTTTCAGATTAGTTTGATCTCATCCATCGATCGAAAATGATCTAATGGTTGAGATCTAAAACCTTCTTTCTTTCCTTTTTAACCAAAACAATAAACCCTAATCCATTCTTTCCACTTTAGCCACACCTCTCCTTCTTCTTCACTCTCTCTCAACGATCTCTCTCCATCATCACCATCTACGACTGCCTGACACCGGAGCATCAGCATCATCATCCTTCTCTTTCCCTTTATCCAGTCATCACACCACAATAATAAAACTCCTAATTCCAGCCACCTCCCAACCGCAATCAAGCATCGCCTCCCTCCGCTCTCTCTTCCCAGTGAAATCTTCTCTCCTTTCTAGCTGATGTAGTGACCAACATCACTGGTACTTCCTTCGTTCTCTCATAAGAAAGCCATGGGTAAACCACCACCGATGCCCGCAACTCGATACCACTGCTACTCAAGTCGCCGCTACTATCTCAAAAATTATCTAGCCATGTGCTCCGACTAGGTTATGCAATGGTGGGTTCGTAAGAACCCATCACAGTTTTGATTTCTATACCCTTTCTTGATTGCACCTTCTTGAGTGTTTTGTATTTGTAGTTGATTTTGAGTAGTTTTGTTTAATGGGGTTGGTGGAATCAGTACTGATGTTGTAGTCTTTATTGCTTTGGATAAAGTAGTTAATGAGGTGATTGTTTGAGTCTGTTGTTGTTTTAGAGCAAATTGATAATGTTTTACAACATTTCCCATGTAGTCTTTGCCTCCTTCTGAAGCTAGTAATTTTGGTTATATCTTTTTGAGTATTGTGTGTATTTTAATGGATTTTGAGTGGTTTTGCTTAATGCGGTTGAGCGAATTTGTACTGATGTTGTAGTTTTGTGTTGTAAAGGTGTAGTATTTATTTTAGAAAGTGTAAGCGGTCGCTGTCAAATATAGAACCCAATTGAGTTGGGTGTCAAATCCCACAGGGAATACTCTGGTCACTAAGTATTGCGATTATTAGCAGACTGTTGGTCGAAAATTCCAAGGAAAGGTTTTTTCTTGTTTAAACGCACAATAATACTATTAGTGTAACGAATGAGTCGATATATGTAATAATATTTAATCACAGAGAATGATAGGTTAGGGTTATGTCCACCTTGTAGTTTCTATATCTCTATTAACTATGAGTAATGCGGAATTTAGACATGCATGCACTTATAGAGAGTTGTATTCTAATTCTAAATCCAAGTGTTTTTCAACCATCAAGGATTATTTCACCTTATCTCTCTCGAACCTAAAGTGTATAACAAATGGTACGAATTCTCCAAGAAGTTAATCCTGCCAAGGCATTAACATGTAAATAGAGATTGGAAACCCTATTTTCTTGTCACACTCTTTTCCAAACATGTAACTTTTCTATCGAACAAGTTAATGCTATACTGGCGCATTCTCTATGTTTGCAACCATGAGAATTCAGTCAAAATGAAGAGAGTAATGATATAAGTAGCATGACACATCAAAAATTCACAAACTCATAGCAATAAAGAATATATTACAAGGTTTTCATAATCCTAACAGAGAAGTTTAGCTAATCATGGATACAATGGAAATAAAAGTAGACATCATCATCATACCAAAACTAGAACAAACTTCACGATGGAGATGATTAGTGTCAATAAGAGAGGAAAACGTGTTTCTCTCTCTCCGTTACTCCTATGAGCTGTTTTTCTCTGTTTCAAAATAAATCTGAAAATTGAATAATGAATGAATCCTGCTGAAAATTCTGCAATAAGGTTTTTAATAACATCCTTATCTAATAAGTTACTACTGCATCCCTAAGTATTTAAAAATACTGATTTCGCCCGGGAAAAATTCTCCATGCATCACATTCAGTCCAAAAGCTGCATTCCCTCTTATGTGAAGTTTTCCCTTGTTGCCCACAGGTCCACAAAGTTCTGTAATCTTCATCATTAGCACTTGAAAAACATGCTAATCACATAGGTCAGCTCACTTAATTGAAAATGGACTAAAAGTGCAGGAATTATATATTTTATCCTCAAAACTTAGCTAAAACATGGGTAAATTATGGTGCTTAGACGTATAAATACGCCCAACATCACCACCCCACACTTAAAGCTTTGTTTGTACTCGAACAAAACAGTACATCCATGCGACTACTTAACTAACTTCACACGAGCAACACAAAATTTTAAGCAAGACATGCACGACAATTATTAACAAAGAGTAGATTTCTTGATCATTACTAGAAACAACTCACCCTCCAACGTAGACTCATTAAGTTGGTTAATTCGTATTCACAAGTCAAACCAAAAATTTATATAAGACTACCCAACAATCATCAACCATGTGTGCTCACAAAAGATGTCACCCATAATCACTCATAGTTTTGCATTTTTCGAAAGATGGGTATAAGACTTTGCTTGCTCTCACTCTCACAAAGAATTCTTATATTACAACTGATGACCATATGCTTGCCCTTAGTGTAATGCTCTACTAATATCAGAATGTTAAGTTTAGGATCAAATAGGTCTTTATGGGTTGTAATGTAGGCTAAGGGACAGGTAGGACTATTTTGGCCAAAAATAGTGACTATGTTCCCTAAGCGCTTTAATACACTACATTATGCCATTTACACTAACTTTTAACAACCACTCTACCTTTCTTTCATCTACCAACCCCCTTTCACCCAATTTGTTATTCAATCAGAAACACAATGATGAGAATATACAACTCTTTTTTTTCTTTTTTTTTCTTTTTTTATATATATAAGCATCCCTATGATAGCCACTCTTTTTCACCAAATTTTCAAGTACAATACACTCTGTGGCATTACTTTTACCATTTTTCTCTTATTTTGCCACACTTTTTACTCAACTTGAATCTACAATTTAAAGCACTTAGGAGATTTTGGATCAAATTATGGTCTTAAAAAAAATGGATTAGGCTACATATGAGGCTGCCAAAGAAAATAGCTAAAGGCTCAAAGGGTGTTCACTAGGACAATGTACAAAGGTAGGTAAAAAGAAGATAAACAAAATCAGGGCTGCCAAAGAAATGCCTAAATCATCTCCTAAACTCACAATCTTTATTTCGCTTCACACACACACCAGGCAAGTTCTAGCATCAGTCACAACAAAGAATATACAATAACCTTACACGCACAAGGCACATGGTCAACTTAATTGGGAGCATTATAGATTCTTGACCCAACAGATGAATGAATTAAACCACAAAATTATCACACAGTGAGTCACAACTTAGAGACTAAATGTATTAATAGTAATGATTTAGCACAAACTCTTGTTATAATACCATGCCGTCTATCAGAACAATTTCATGCAAAATCTAAAATCTAACTAACTAACTACGACTAACTAACTACGACTAATTCAAACAAACAAGAATAAATGTAGGCAAGCAGTACAATATAACAGACATATACCCGCACCCCACACTTAGATGGAACACACTTCCCTCAGTGTAAATAAATAAGCAAAACCTGATTAGTCAGACTCCTCTTCTATATTCGGGGTCATACCCCCTGCGTCAGAATCATCATCAGAGTCATCATCATCAGAGTTGTCCTCCACATCTGAGCCTGGCAGTCGGTGATCATCGTCAGTCGACACGTCATCATCGAGAGGTTCCTCAAAATATGACCCTACTCCACACATGGAACAAGCATGCTCATTAAATGGGTAGTCATAGTCCAACTGCTGAAGCTCTGCATCAGTCAGAACATGACCCCCATTCATCATGGTAAACCTAGTCATGCCATACAGATGGCGAAAAAAACTTTCATCTCGAGCATGTCTCTCAACTGTGGTAAGGTTGATGCCTTAGCCGGTTTTGGGCTTTTTAATTTTTGTGAGATCAACCTTCTTTGGGTTGTGTGGCAGTTTATGGTCTGCGGGTTCCTCTTCAATGTGCTCTTTCCTCAAGATCGCAGTTAACAAATTGCCGAAACTGAAATGGGACCTTTTGTGCAGCCTTGCCTTACGCATTGACGATAGTATAACCGCACCAATATTGATGGGAATATTCGTCATTAGAGCATACACCAAGCAGACTCGATCACGTGTGATCTTAGGGTATTGTGTCCCAGGAATCAAGTAAGAGTTGACTATCCTTAACCATATGCGAGCCTCTCTGTTCAAAGACGCATACGGGTAAGTGTTGTGATGACCATTATCCTTGTGACGAATCCACTGTGTCATGGACCTTGATCCACATAGTGTATGTATGATGGCCCTGTAGGGAGTTCTGTGATAAAGCTCTTTGAGTGGTGCTGGATCCACAGATGGAGTACCCAGAAAGAGTTGAAGAACTCCGCGTTCAATTACAAGATTTAGCCCCAAATCTTTACTTCACTTCCAGTAGTCTTTGGGGACCAATTGGCATAAAATTCTCGCGTCAAATCAAGATTGCATTCCCCCATATCTCGGAAAATGAAGTCAAGATTTAGTGCCATGATTTTAGCCAAAATGTAGGGGTGTCTCTTTGCTAGGCTCTCCTTCTGCATCAAATCCACGGGAACATATTTTTTTACTTTGTTGTTCCTATACCACTCCTTCCCTTCCTCCTCTAGAACCCACTTGATCCCAAAAGTGCGTCGAGGCACTTGCAAAGAGGAGGACTCAGCTTGGTCTTTTCTTGACCTTTTCTGACCTTTCTGTAAGGTGGACACTTTTTCTTTTCCTTGTCGTCCTTTTGGGGCCATTCTACCTGAGATCACAATAGAGTCATGTTAGTTTCATCTCAGAAGATTCACTATAATCGAACAACAAATAGTGATGGCACCACCCCACACTTAATTTGTTGGTACAGACTAATTAAGTGAGTGATGTCGATTACTCAGACTTCATCGACATACATTTAGGCGGTATGTTCTAATAACATATTTAGCGCAGTCATACTTTCATGTAATCTTGACTATCATTTCCAACTTTATTTCAATGGATTAATGCACTCTTTGAACAAGACTACCACATAGAGATCTTATCAGGTTATTGCATAGAAATAATCACACCATCTTATGCTTGTGGTCAATCATAATTAGTACCTCGATGAACGAGTCATTCAAACATTCAAGCTTACAACATTCAAGAATATGAATTACTTCACAAATTCGACTCCATAAAAAAAATATGACAGTGAATACCAATTAATACAAGTCGGAATAAAGTCAAGAATACGCACAAGAATCCTTTCACTCAATGATATGCATCATAACAAACCATCCATATTCTTATCACCAAGTACCCCATCAAAATCTAACAAACCATTATAAGTGTAGCATTGCAACAACTATGGAATATAAAAGAATAACTTACTTGGTGATGGATCGGGAAGATGAGCTTGCAAGATTAGATGAGAAAAAAGAAAAACTTGGAGAAAATGGAAGAACTTGGGCGGCGCCTAGGTTGAACAAATAATGGAATGATGTTCTAAGGTTGATGATCTATTTAAAGGATAAGCCATAGGTCGGTTTTGGTCCATTTACAAATGGGTTAGGAGGCAAAAAAAAGCATAAGTAGGCGGCGCCTTTTGCTTTGCCTATGATAGCATAGGCGGCGCCTATAGCATTGCCTACATTGGCATAGGCAGTGCCTTACCTATTGCCTACATTGGCATAGGCAACACCTTGTCCATTGCCTATGTGAGGCAGTGAGCATAGGCAATGGCATAGGCGGTGCCTATAGCATTGCCTACATTGGCATAGGCAATGCCTTGTCCATTGCCTATGTGAGGCAGTGAGCATAGGCAATGGCATAGGCAGCGCCTATAGCATTGCCTACATTGGCATAGGCAATGCCTTGTCCATTGCCTATGTGAAGTAGTGAGCATAGGCAATGGCATAGGCGGCACCTATAGCATTGCCTACATTGGCATAGGCAATGCCTAGCCGATAGCCCTTGCTCCATCATTCCTAACTTACCACCTCTAGCATGGCTCACTTTCAAATCAAAATTTGGGACTAATCTCCTCCTTTATACGTCTTGCACCTACACTTAATCAAAAACAACAAAAATGATTAGAAGGATGGGTTGCCTCCCACCAAGCGCCTTAGTTTTGGCCGTAGCTCGACTCTTCTTTTTGAATTTTTATTTACCAAAAATAAAATCCTAGTAAAATGATGGGTTTCCTCCCATGTAGCGCTTGATTTATTGTCGCAGCACGACATAGTTATCTCGATTACTCAGACTTCATCAAGATATCTGGTGGCTTCGCCGGTGGTGAAGGTCAATTCTTAAGGTCAAGGTCCAGCTTGTTGTGGGCATATGAATACGACCCCATTCCTGTCAAAACACAGATAGTTTCTTCGTACTCTTCAACATTCTCACGCTCAAAGTTCAAAAGCACAGCAGCCAATGGCTCGACAGTAAGCTGTTTCTCTAACAATAATTCCTTCTCATCCTTATAATAAACATCAGCTATAAAAAACATATTCATATCTTTGGGCTGCTTCATTGATTTGCATACATCAAAATGTACCACTTCATCATTCATCTGAAATAAAAGCTTATTTTCTCATAAATCAATAAGCACACTTCCTGCTGTGAGGAAAGGTCAACCCAAGATTATGGGAACCTCAAAATCCACCTCGCAGTCCAGAAAAACAAAGTCTGCAGGAAAAATGAAGGTAGAAACCTTCACTAATACATCATGCAAGATACCAACAGGTCATTTTACTGACCTATCTGCCATTACAAGCCGCATGTTGGTTGGTGTAGGATCGCCCAACCCCAACTGTCTATAGATGGCTAGTGGCATTAAATTAATGCTAGCCCCTAAATCGCACAACACCTTAGCAAAATCTAAAGATCCAACCGTGCAAGGAATAGTGAAAGCACCAGGATCTGTCTTCTTTTGTACTAAAGACCTCGTGGCAATTGCACTGCAATGATGAACATTATTTGCCAGTTCATAGCTTGCTGCCCTTTTCTTTGTCAAAAGGTCCTTCATGAATTTGGTGTACCCTGGCATCTGCTCCAGTTCCTCCACCAATCGCACATTAATAGTCAGCTGCTACAACATAGTCATGAATTTACTGAACCTAGTGTCATCAACCTTCTTCTTCAGTCTCTGAGGAAAAGGTGGTGGAGGATTCAGAAGTGTTTTCTCCACCACTTTCTTTTTATGTTGCTTCCTATTATCAATCTTTTCAGACTGCTGACCTCTAGGTGTAGTATCATGAACGTTCTCATTCTGATTTTCAACTTCTATAAAATCATCACAATCTGATTCAATAACAATCTCTTCTACATCATCAACAACAGGCTTACCCTTGGATGGATTTTACAGCACCTTACTACTCCTGGTGGTAATAGCCAAACATGATACATCTCTCCTTAGATTTTGCATAGTGTTACTAGGTGAAGTGCCAGCTTTTCTTTGATTGAATGCCGCTGATAGTTGACTCATTTGTCATTCCAGCTGTTTTATTGAAGTGGAATGCGAGTCAACCAATTGCTTCATTGAGGATAAATCATTTTTTACCTCAGTTACTCCCGTGTTAGTTTCCTCCACTCCTTTCAACAGCTTATCCATCATGTCCTCCATGGACATCTTTCCAGAACTAGATGAAGCAGCTTCACAATTTCCAGGAGGAAATGCAAACCACTCCTGTCAGTCTTATTCTTCCAACTCCTTTGGTCTTGGTCCTTGTATCCGGACTTATCATAATAGTTTCAACCTTGGTTTCCTTGGGCATTGCCTCAGAAACCCCCTGATTATTCAAGTAATTCTCTTCCTCCTCAGAATCGGAGTCATCTCTTCCCTGTGATACAACAACCCTAACTTTTTCTGTCTTCCTTGAGAATAAATGCTTGGTAAGAAGATACATCTGCGTCTTTATATGAGCTATATCCTGGTCACGTTCCTCTTCTCTTCATCTCTGTTCTGCAGTCATGCTAATAGATACAGTAGATCTTGCTACCTCAGAATCCCTGGTATGTCAAGCTCTACTCTGTTTTGTCATGCGATCTAGCATATCACTTGCCTCAATAAAAGTAAGGTCCATGAATAACCCACCCGCAGCATTATCAACCATTGGCTTAGTCATCAAGTTCAACGCCCTATATAATATTTCTATCAAGTGAATATTGGTCATCTGATGATTTGGGCGCCGCATGAGCTTCTTGTTGAACCTCTCCCATGTTTCGTGGAGAGATTTAGTTGGAAGCTGTCAAAAATTACTTATCTCATCTCTTAATTGGTCTCTCTTGGATGGCGGAAAGAATCTTTCTAGGAAAGCATCTTTCAGTTGCCTCTAATTAGTAATAGAATCAGGAGTTAGCCCGTTTAACCATCGAGTTGCCTCTCCAGATAGAGACAATAGGAATAAGCGTAGCCGAATTGCATTCTGTCCAACTCCTGGATTGTCAAACAACTTCCATATTGATATAAAATTAATCAGATGCATATTAGGATAGTCGCCTGCAAGTCCACCAAACAACCCTTTGAGTTACAATAATTGAATCATGGTGCTAGTGATATTGAACTTGGCTCCGCGTGCCAAGGGCGGAGGAATAATAGCCCCTGTGGCACTAGCTCCATCCAAATCGTCATCATCATCATCAAAAGGAACCTGCACAGCTCAACGTTCAGGTCTCATTCTAGCTTGACGATCTCTATTAACATTCCTGTTCACAGGTGCAGCCACATCATCTGCACGCCTTGGATTTAATAACTTATCATCACCCAGGTCCTTATCATCTAGATTTGTTGCTTGACCTGGGTTATCAGCATTCTATTGATGCACTTGAGCAGCTGCCAATGCAGCTAATCTATCCTGCTCCTGTTGAGCAGCCCTCCTTTCAAGGTTTCGTTGTGCATCCATTCTGCCAATAAGATGTGGTTCAGGACTTAGAGGTAATAATGGCTGACCAGAACTTCGTGTATTTGGCATGCACTCTACCAAACCTGAACAAAACAAAAACAACAAACAAAAAGTAAAATTTTCGAATCTTTGACCAAAGGGTCTATTAACTATCACAAACTTAGTTGACAACCGTATTCCCCGGCAACGGCGCCAAAATTTGATATTCCCAAAATTACAACTCTCGTTAGAAAGTGTAAGCGGTCGCTGTCAAATATAGAACCCAATTGAGTTGGGTGTCAAATCCCACAGGGAATACTCTAGTCACTAAGTATTGCGATTATTAGCAGACTGTTGGTCGAAAATTCCAAGGAAAGGTTTTTTCTTGTTTAAACGCACAATAATACTATTAGTGTAACGAATGAGTCGATATATGTAATAATATTTAATCACAGAGAATGATAGGTTAGGGTTATGTCCACCTTGTAGTTTCTATATCTCTATTAACTATGAGTAATGGGGAATTTAGACATGCATGCACTAATAGAGAGTCATATTCTAATTCTAAATCCAAGTATTTTTCAACCATCAAGGATTATTTCACCTTAGCTCTCTCGAACCTAAAGTGTATAACAAATGGTATGAATTCTCCAAGAAGTTAATCCTGCCAAGGCATTAACGTGTAAATAGAGATTGGAAACCCTATTTTCTTGTCACACTCTCTTTTCCAAACATGTAACTTTTCTATCGAATAAGTTAATGCTATACTGGCATATTTTCTATGTTTGCAACCATGAGAATTCAGTCAAAACGAAGAAAGTAATGATATAAGTAGAATGACACATAAAAAATTCACAAACTCATAGCAATAAAGAATATATTACAAGGTTTTCATAACCCTAACAGAGAAGTTTAGCTACTCATGGATACAACGAAAATCAAAGTAGACATCATCATCATACCAAAACTAGAACAAACTTCACGATGGAGATGATTAGCGTCAATAAGAGAGGAAAACGTGTTTCTCTCTCTCCGTTACTCCTATGATCCATTTTTCTCCGTTTTAAAATATTACAGAATCTGAAAATTGAATAATGAATGAATCCTGCTGAAAATTCTGCAATAAGGTTTTTAATAACATCCTTATCTAATAAGTTACTACTGCATCCCTAAGTATTTAAAAATACTAATTTTGCTCGGGAAAAATTCTCCATGCATCACATTCAGTCCAAAATCTGCCTTTCCTCTTTTGTGAAGTTTTCCTTTGCTGCCCACAGGTCCACAAAGTACTGAAATCTTCATCATTAGCACTTGAAAAATATGCTAATCACATAGGTCAGCTCACTTAATTGAAAATGGACTAAAAGTGCAGGAATTATATATTTTATCCTCAAAACTTAGCTAAAACATGGGTAAATTATGGTGCTTAGACGTATAAATATGCCCAACATCATTGGACCCGAAAAGTTAATTTTAAATTCCCTAATGAGTTGGTTATTGAGTGGGAAGGTAGTACCCTAGTTCTTAAGGGAAGGTTCATTTCTTATCTTAGGGCTTGGAAATTGATTTCCAAGGGGTTTCTCAACTATCTGGTCCATGTTAAGGATTCTAGATCTGAAGGTCCTTGTTTGTAATCTGTCCTTATGGTCGGTGAGTTTCCCAAGGTATTTATTGATGATCTTCCTGATATTCTTCCTAATAGGGAGATTGATTTTAGGATTAATTTTTTTGGACACTCATCCTATCTATATCCCTCTTTACAAAATGGCTCCTGTTGAGTTGAAAAAACTTATGGAGCAGTTGAAAGATCTTATAGATAAGGGTTTTATCTGCTCTAGTGTTACTCCATGAGGTGCTCCGTTTCTCTTTGTACATAAGAAGGATGGGTCCCTTAGGATGTGTATAGATTACCGCCAGCTAAATAAGGTGACACTGAAGAATAAGTATCCGTTTTCTAGGATTGCTGATCTCCTTGATCAACTTAGGGCGCTAAGTACTTTTCCAAGATTAATCTTTGGTTAGGTTATTATAAGTTGAAGTTTAGGGATGTGGATATCCCAAAGACTACCTTCTAAACCTGGTATAGCTATTTCATATTTTTGGTAATATTTTTTGGTTTGACTAATACCCCGATGCCATTTATGGATCTTATAAATTGGTTCTTTCATCAGTTCTTTGATTTTTTGTAATTGTGTTTATTGATGATATTTTGGTTTATTTCAAGAGTGAGGTGGATCATGCTAAGCACCTCTACCTTATGTTGCAAATCTTAAAAGATTAGCTATTGTATGCAAAGTTCTCTAAGTTTGAGTTCTGATTGAATAATGTGACCTATCTGGGTCATGCTGTTGCTAGTGAAGGGATCATGGTGGATCCACAAAAAGTTATGGTAGTTAAAAAGAGGCCTAGGCCCATGACTTCCACCGATATTCAGAGCTTCTTTGGTTTAGGCAATTATTATAGAAATGGAAAGTTTCTCTTCTATTGCTGCCTCATTGACCAAGTTGACTACGAAGAAGGTAAAGTTTATATGGTCCGATGCTTGTGAGGGTAGTTTTGAGAAGTATAAATATAAGTTAACTTCGACTCCAGTTTTGACCTTATCCGAGGGTATTGAAGGTTTTGTTTTTTATTGTGATGCGTCCTGGGTGGGACTGGCTTATGTGTTGATGTAGCATGGTAAGGTGGTTGCATATGCTTCTAGGAAGTTGAAGGTTCATGAGAAGAACTATCTGATGCATGATTTGGAATTGTTAGCTATGGTATTTGCTTTGAAGATTTGGCATCACTATTTGTATGGAGTGTATGTTGACATCTTCTCGAACCAAAAGAGTTTGCAGTATGCGTTCACCTAGAAGGAGTTGAATCTCAGGAAAAGAAGATTGCTTGATTTTCTCAAGGACTATAAAATGAGTCTTCACTATCATCTAGGTAAAGCTAACATAGTTATTGATGCTCTTAGCAAGTTATCTATGGCAAGATTATCTCATGTGGATGAGAAGAAGAGAGAATTGGTGAAATATCTTCACCGATTTCCAAATCATAGAGTTCATCTCGTGGACTTTAAGAATGGTGGTGTGATTTTGTAGGAGGTAGTGAAGTCATCTCTTAGTGCTGAGGTGAAGATAAATAGATCTTGGAGCCTATCTTGATGCAGATCAATGATAATATAGGTCACTAGAAGGTGATAGCTTTTGAGATTGGTGGTGATGGTATCTTGAGGTACCAAGGTAGATTATGCGTTCTTGATGTTGATAGGCTGCAAGAGAGAATTTTGGCTGAAGCTCATGAGTCGAGGTACACTGTTCATCCTGGTTCCACGAAGATGTATCATAACTTAAGAGAAATTTATTGGTGGAATAACATGAAGAAGGATATGGCCAATTTTGTGGCTAAGTGCATGGTGTACCAATACGTGAAGGTTGAACACTTGAGGCCTATTGGTTTGTTTCAATAGATCGAATTGACCATGTGAAAATGGAAAATGATTAATATGGATTTCATTAATGGTCTTTCGTGGTCTCGCCATCAGTTTGATTCCATTTCGGTCATCGTGGATAGGATGACTAAGTCTGCTCAATTCTTGCCAGTGAAGATGAATTTTTTGGCAGATGATTATGCTAAGCTTTTCATTGAGGATATCATGAAGTTTCATGGTGATCCAGTCTCCATCATATATGATCGAGGTACTCAGTTCTCATCTCATATTTGGTGTTCCTTTCAGAGTGATTTGGGGACTAAGGTGAACCTCCACTTTCCACCCACAGATAAATGGACTAATGGAGAGGACAATTCAGACATTGAAAGATATTCTAAGGTCTTGTGTAATCAACTTTGGTGGTAGTTGGGTTGACTATTTGCCTCTCATCGAGTTGGCACACAATAATTGTTATCACTTGATTGTTGCGATGGCTTCATTCGAGGCTTTGTATGGTAAAGATTTAGGTATCCTATTAGGTGGTTCGAGGTTGGAGAGAATAATTTTTATGGTCCTTATTTGGTTCACCAATCTATAAAGAAGGTGAAAGTGATTCGGGATAGGCATAAGACCGCCCAAAGTAGCCAAAAGTCCTATACGAATATAAGGCAAAGGGATTTGGAGCTTGATATGGATGATTTGGTGTTCTTGAAGCTGTCTCTCATAAAGGGAGTGATGCTATTTGGGAAGAAGGGGAAGATCACTCCTTGTTATGATGGTGCATATTGTATTTTGAGGCGAATAGGTAATATGGCTTATAAGTTGGATTTGCCTTCAAGTTTTTGTTCTATTCATCCGGTCTTCTATGTTTCAATGTTGAAGATGTGCAAAGGTTATCCTTCCTTTGGCGAGTGTAGGTATCTCAAATTCTTTGTCATATAAGGAAGTCCTGATTGAGATTTTAGATTGTTAAGTCTGCCGGTTACGATCAAAGAATGCGGCTTCAGTAAAGGTTCTATTTAGGTACCAAAAGTGTAAAGAAGCTACTTGGGAAGCCGAGGAGGACATAAAGTCCAAATACCCATTCTTGTCGCCCGCTTTGGATAATCATGAATGATGTATGCGTATTCCTTAACATCTTTCTTTTATTTCTTTTTTAAAGGTAAGTGTGGTTGTGTTTGGAGTTAAATCATGCTAATAAATGCCTTTCCCTACCATTCGAGGATGAATGATCCTAAGGGGGAGTATTCAACACCCTGGATTCTTGGTCCTTGAAAATTTCTAAATTTTATCCTCACTACCCAAATTAGACTCCTCCTAATGAGTCGTAGGGAACCTTAACAAGTCATAGGAACCTAATCATTACCTAACTAGTGCGTGTGTCTAAGTTTTTGTCTTGATTATAAGTGTCTCCCAAAGAGTCGAAAGACTCTATACAAATTACATAGGGTCACAATACAAGTCGTATGATGTGAGTTATAGGGTCGACAATGTGTTTCTGCCCTAGAAATTGTTGTGACGAGTCGTTATGTGACCTTATGAGTCGCAGAGTGACCTGTAGTCACTGACAACAATTTTTCAGCTTTTAAGTTGAGGGAACTTTGGACATTTTACTCTTCACCCATTTAGACCCCACGTCCATAAAACACCTTTAGGGCATTATTTTATCACGTTAATAAATCAAAAACTGATAACGCTCAACTTACACGTCAATTAAGTGCAAGGCGATCGTCGTCAATATATTTACTCAACTTTGGAGTCGGGGTCGAATCCACGAGGAACAATGTGAGTGGCAATCAAATTAATTCCAAATGATTGATACAAGTTAAATTCAAACAAATTTTACAAAAAGAAAAAATGGGGGAAGTGAGTTCCTACACTAATGTTTCTTTTTGGGATTTTCTAGTATAAATTCGGGACTACGAATAATTAGAGTTTTAACAATTATGCATAAATCTTTGGATTATGCGTTACTAAGGGAGTGACATGTGGGAGGTAATTATCAGCATCACTTCAATAATTCAAATATGGGTAGGCTTGGTTATAGTTTTTGATGTTAGCCTTTCAACAAAGCACAAACTTTTACCCATTGATTCTTTTGTATACCTAATGAGTGTGTTCAATAATTAGCAACCACAACCTCAATTAAGGCATCCCTATGTCTGGGATGACACCCAAAACATAGTTAGCATCACATTAACCCTTATGTCTAAGATAGTGAAAATTTAGCAAACTACACACATAATTGTCTATTATTACTTTGGTCCTCATGTCCCTCTTTCGAGGATGATATGGATTCCTAAAGTTCACCCCAAACCCTTCTTTTGAAGATGGTATTGAAGTTTCTAGAGCTTAGAGCTTTCACTCATCAAAACCATGTGGGTATTTGGAGCTTTCACCCATCAAATCCCAACCACAATATCATAGCAATAATAGAACCCATAAACATGAACTACCAAATAGATGCTAACAATCACAACCCACACACACTTTAACCCCTATTCACATATAACCCCCAAGAGGTATATTTAGCTACACATAGGATAAATAAACAAATATATACCCACAATCTATATTGAATCAAAGTTTTAGAAGATCTAACAAAATGTTTCTTCAAACATGGCTCTCCCAGAATATCAACAATGGAAGTGAGAAAATCTTCCACTTAGAAAGTCTCCAATGTATTCTTCACCAAAAATATACATAATATTTTCTTCTCCAAAAATGGAGGCTACAAAGTCTCAAGACAAAACCTAGAAAATTAGGGAAGAAAGGATGTGATGGAATGAATAATACATGGAATTAGGGTTTGAGTCTTTTTTTTTCTAATTGGGATCAGCACGTGCAATTATAGTTTTGCCCTTGGGCTAACATTTCTGCCACACCGGGATTGCATAGGTCTGTCTGTGACCGTATCTACACAAATTTGATTAACTTTCATGATCATAGTTGATTGACCATCTTGACTGATTACTACTGCGATCACTAGGCCGCGACCGAGGTAACTGAGGATCTTCCACTACAGGTCTTCAGCTGCACTTTTTCTGCTCATTTTTGATCCTTTCAAGCTCCACTCTACATTTCTTTGTCTTTTCAACTCTTATACCTATAAAGAGTGGGTATTAGTGCATTTAATTAGAACTATATCATATTTATTCATTCAAAACAAGGTAATGTGCAGGAATAATGATCCTGACTGAGTGGTAAAATCACTACTCACCAACACCCCCAACTTAAAGTACTTGCTTGTCCTCAAGCAACACTACCTTCTACCATGAGACACAATTATTTATGCCCGAATTTCATGCCTTAAGGGCTACAATGACTTCAGCTTGAATCACAACCACAATTAGCTCATTGTACATTCGCTAGAATATTTTTGCAACACCACTCATTATTAAATGCAATACCCAAAGAATGCATAATACTTTAAAGATCAATCAAGAAACAATGCTAATACTCTAGAGGTAGCTTATTCTTGACTACAATCAAGTTATACTCTATTTGTATCATTGTTCGAGAGGTAATAAAATCAACCACCTTAACTTGTTTGCATGCCAATTCTCGCAAGAAAAGGACTTTCCACATACCAAACTACTAATCATGCAACAAGTAAATTTAAGTGAAAAAACTCTCTCATAGAAAAGAAATCTCGATGCACCAAGTGTTATTCCATAGGCTTGCCCCTATTTTTGATCACCACTACACAAGAAGGTAAATGGTTGGAGATCTAAAAGGACTTTCTAAGCTTGTAACGTAGGTTCAGGTTAGGGTAGGAATTCATTTAGGGAACTTGGTTACACCCTACCTTGAACAACTACATCACACTTTACAACGCTCCTACTTTCAACTAAGGTTACTCTTCTTTATTTTCTTTATTTGTTCATGCCTATCTTTTGCTTCTTTTGTTTCGCACTTTCCTTTTACTATTATTTTCTTGCGTTTTTGTGCAAGTCATTCTTTTATGGGATCCTTTTTTTTCTAAATATTTATTTTCAACACCAGCACATTTGGCATTTCTCTAATACTTCGTAGCCCTAAATTCACTTCCATTGATCTTTGCCACCCCCAACTTAGGGTTTTAGCCTCAAATTTCATTCGAGTTCAAGAAGGGTATGGTTCAAAAGAGGGATAAAAGAATGGTTCACGACTTGTAATGTGTTTTCCAAAGAAAGGTTCAAAATCTCAAAGTGAGTAACTAGGGATTTCCATTATGTATGGGAAGACTTTAAGGCTAGAGTGGGTTTCAAAATCACAAAGAGGACCTAAGATCATTTCTCCAACCAAGTACAATCAAAATTAGTTTTTAAAGACTAATGGGGTAAGTTCCAGATAACACAAGTGAACAAGGGATAAATATTACGTATCTCACCACACATGACATGAAAAATTTAGCCAACGAAGCTCAAATGTCCCTCCCGTGAGAGGCACAATCGGAGTATATATCACTATTCACAAGTCAAAAAAATTTATGGAACCACAAAAAGAGAAAAAGATTTGTTACGACATTGCTCACATCCATGCCTTTGCTTTTTAAGAAAAAAATTGACGGAGGGGATTTCTTGATTTTCAATAGCACCATGCACAAATTGCTAAACTATGGCTACAACTAAAGCCTTAGTATCACATTTAAGCTCAATCACAGGCGAGCTAACAATATGGCTACTCAGACTTCGCCAGTGGTGTATAAAGTGATCCCATCTTAACAACGTGTAATGCTATAGGTACTCAGGTCTTCCTTGCATTAAATGACAATTATGCTACAAGTACTCATGATTCCCCTACATCTATACCTCAAACCAAAATACAACACTTCACCCTTAAGACTGTAATCACTCAATCCATCATCAGGCAAAGCTATTCATGAATCAACAAGAAAAAATAAAATTAAATCACAAGGATATTAAAAGTACAAAAGCATGACAATCCATAAAAATAAATAATATCCAAAACATCATCCCAAAATAATAACATAAAAGAAATAATGTGTAGCATCAACCCCCAACTATATAAAATGCAGTGTCCTCACTGCATGCATACTAAAACAAGAGTAAGAAGCTTCTCCATAAACGTGCCTCAAGAGATGCTCTCCCTATCTGACTTGGCTTTGGAACCACCAGTCTTGTCAACCGACCAATTAGTAGGGGCCTCTTCTTCACTATTTAGCTTTGAAGAAGGCAACGCATCATTTAGTTTGAGAACCTTAAAACTGCCTTTTCTCCCTTCCGCAACTTTTTGAAGAACTTGTCTCTCTTATTCTCTCTTTTTACCATCTTCTCATATGATTTCTTGAGGTCTCTGTGTGCTCTTGCTTAGGTTGAGTACGCTCTCTCTAGGCTGGCGACAGAGGTTCCCTATTTCGGTTGCTCCTTAATGTACTTCTCATAGTCAAATTGCATTACTTATGAATGGAGGGCAATATAGGGATCTCCCAGGTCCTGAGGTTATCTAGACACTAACTCCTTGACTACCCTCATTTAATCTGAAAGAGCTCCAAGGGGATTTGCTGATGTGGGCCCGCATGCTCCTAGGTCCTACTAGGCTGCTTTGTAAGAATCTATATTCTTATTCTTGCTCTGTCTTGGGGAACCCTCACCTTTGAATTTGAGTGGACAAATGATGGAGCCTTGGTGTACCCAAGTATCTGTGACATACTCATCTACTTCCGCTCTCTTATAAATTAAGTGATAAGCGAAGGGAAAAGTAGGTGCGTACCTCTATAGGTATGGTGATAACTACATTATAATAAGATAATCTCTCCTATATTAAGAGGTATGCCAAACAAGATGCAAGACACTATTCGAGACCTCAAGTTTAGGACGATGGTCATATGGGTGCAAGGTGATACTTGGTTGCATATGATGTTTAGCTAGAGTATGGCATCTACTTTGAAGTCCTTCGTTAAAATGTATTTCTTGGTGATGGACCAAGGGAGTTATTTTATCAGGGAATAAAATGTTGGCCATCCAGGACCCAGGGTCACATGCCCTTGTGTGAAATTGCCATATGTCGACATTTGGGAGACCATACACCGCGTTCACCTGCTCTGCTCTAAAGTTTACCTATTTAGCTCAAATAGTCATGACGGGGTTTTTCATAGAGACTACAATGAGTTTTGCGTAGAACTCGTGTACTCAAATCTCATTGGCCTCGTAGGGTTCTGAGGAAAAACATATCCACCAGCTTGTAGTAAGTCTAGCATAGAATTCTGGGAGCCTCTCTTCCACCTTGTCCAGACTAATGCCCCTCTCAAGAAGTATCTTCTTCCTTTGGAAGTCATCATAATAGAGTTGACAGAATTGTGCGGTCATGAATCTGGTGTCATTGAAATCTTCCATCTTTGAGGCTGATGATCTGTAAGCAATGTGACTCGGACCAATTTAGTTTTCTTATACTAAAAAAATGCTCGATCAAATAGATAAGCTTATGTGGTAATTCCATAAGGATTTCAGGGGAAATAAAAGGATGTGCAGAAATATTTAATTTCTTCCATAACCTACCCTTAGGTATGGCGATCGCAGAGTGTTCACCTTGATCATGGCTAAGCGATCCCTGTCATCTAGTACGCGATCGCGGGACTTGAGACCAGATTTGATAGATTTTGCACAATATCTCAAACACAGTTTCACCCCAAAATTTTGCTTTAAGTAGGCATGATAACATTGTAAACAGTGAATTATAAGACCAGAGTGCGTGATCCCATCCCTGAACTTAAATAATTTGAACATGTAATTTATAGAGGGTTTCAATCTCACACATGGTGCACACTTCCACTTTTGTGGTTTAAGGCTTAAATTTTGGGTACTCAAGACTTCCCCACACAGTATGTACACTATCTATAGCAGCAAAACACATAGCAATAAAAATTTAGCATGAATGTTATATCACAAACATCAGTTCAGGGTCTATATACACATTACAAAATCAAATCATGTATTTTAATTCAAATCAAAGGAGTTTAGACAACTTACCATATTAGTAGATACTATTGAAATGAGATGTCCCTTGATTATGCACTGTAGTGACAAAAAGTGAACAAAATTTTGAGAGAAAATGAAGAAGCAGTGGGTGAAAAGTGAGCAGTTGGATGGTCATTTAAACTAATTCGATCGCGACAGCGATCTTATTCATGCGATCACGGTTATACAGCCACCACAATCGCGTTCACACAGGCCGGGGTCATGGTAATTGAGACCAGAAATCTGATCCCCTCTATTTCCTATTCAGCCCAAAATGCCAAATTCGTACTTTTCTTCTTCAAATTCGATCAAACTTTTGGTGAGCACCACTTTCTCAAGGCTTAAGCATGTAGAAACAAAAAAAAATTATTCTACCATTCATAATTAAAAGGATATGTTCCACTTTTTGTGGCATGATGGGCTGTCTCCCATTGAGTACTTAGTTTAAAGTCTTACCAAGACGCCCCTTCCACTTTCTTTTGTGATTCCATTTAGATGATTTGAATCTCTGTCCAAAATTTCGCTCAATATGTAATGAATGGAAGAGGGAAAAAAGATTCAGATCTTCCAAGAAGAGGCTTGGAAGAGGCGAAGCAATGGAAAGCAAGCTTTGGTCTCTCTATTTTGAAGATTTAAAACTTTTACCCATCTTCATATTGAACATTCATTTTTGCTTCTCGGGAAAATGTGAGCACATCAACAGGACATTCCTTGGACTTTGGAAATTAAGCATCTTGGAATTTGATGGATGGGGTTCTATGTTCTCCCGTGGAATGTCAAACTCCAAAATACAAGAGTTGGACTCTGCCTCCCTACAATCCTCCATTTGTTTAAAGGGATGGATCTTAATCACATCCTCTAAACATAATGTTAAAAAGTGGGTTGAATAAGTTCCAACACTTAACTTTGGGTTAACCTTCTCTGGAGCATCTCCACCCCAAAATGAACTAGAGTAATTATAAGATATTTGGATTAATTCTTCTCTTGACACTGAGTTCATTTCTTTTAGTTTGACCTCTTCTTCTTCTTATGAGTCCGATGGTTGGGAAGCAACTGAGGATTATTTGCTACCAAGATCATCATTATAGCTTGGTTTCTCTTCTTGATAAACCTCCTCTTGAGAAATGGTTAGGGTTATGAGGTTTGTAAGAATTATTTCCTTTCCCGATTCTCTTGTCTTAACACTTGCCCATTGAAACACCTTATGGGATTTATGCAAGTTCTTTATGTTCTCCTCTAGTACTTCCACTTTGTCCGAAATAGAAAGTAACCTTGGGTCACATATATCGAACTCAGTATGTTGCTCCTTCTTTCTTTCATCATAAATCCTGTCAAGCTCATTAGAAGAACTAGTAACTCGGTAGTATAATAGGTGGATGGGGTGTTTGGATACTCTTCCCTATTTCCTTGTAGACATCAACACATGGGACAACCATAATCCTAATCAGATTGAGATGGTGAATTTTTCTCCGAGGATCATACTTACAATCTCTCCAAAAGTATGGGCCATAACAATATGAACATGGGGGGTCACGATATGACTTCCAACTATTCAACTCATATTTGTTAGAAGATGACATCAAGAAAAGCAAAAGTAAAACAAAATCTACTTACAAAGAAAAATCATGAACACATATATACAATCTTGAATTCAAGCAAGTAAGCTAAAATTCCAAACTAAGTTAATACGTCAAATTGTTCCCCGGTAACAATGCCTTTTTTTGATAACTCTCAACTTACACATCAATTAGAGCAAGGCAGTCATCATCAATATATTTATTCAACTTTGGAGTCGGGGTCAAATCTAAGAGGAACTATGTGAGTGGCGATATAGATATAATTTAAATTCAAATAAATGTTACAAAAATATAAAAATAGGGGAGGTGAATTCTTACACTAACGTTTCTTTTTGGGATTTTCTAGTATAAATTTAGGGCTATGAATAATTAGAGTTTTAACAATTATGCACGGATATTGGTATTATGCGTTATTAAGGGAGTGATATGTGGGAGCTAATTATCAACATCATTTTAATAATTCAAATATGGGTAGGCTTGGTTATAGGTTTTGATGTTAGCCTTTCAACTAAACACCAAACTTTCACCCATTGATTTTTTTGGATACTGATGATAGGCGAATTTACACGCCTATAGTGCTATATCTCACCCATATTTTAGCTAAGTTTTGAGGACAAAATATATAATTCATGCACTTTTAGTCCTTTTTCCTGTAAGTGAGCTAACAAACATGATTAGCAAGTTTTCAGGTATAAATGATGTAGAATTCAGCATTTTATGGATTACTTGACGCCAAATAAAGCTTCACAAAAGGAGGAAAACAAAGCTTGGGCGCCAAGGACCAAAAGTGGCGCATGGAAAATCTGTCTCGGGCAAAAACAACAATTCTGAAGACTTTGGGGACTAGCAGTAACTTAGTAGGATTAGGATAATGATACATTAACTAAGTAGGATTGGGTTAAGTAATTCATTAGCTTAGTAGGAATAGGATATGGGTATTATAAATACCCTATTTTGCTAGAGATTTTTATTCATTCACTACTACTTTTTATTCTTCCATTAATTCTACTTTTTATTCTTCTTCTATTCATCTATTCAATTCTTAATTTCTGCAACAAGAGAAACGTTACTTAGCAAATAAGTCACGCCTAACGCCTACCACCCTATACCTAACGAGATCTTTATTGTGGTATAATAACAATGTTGATTGTGATTTCCTTCGCACTCATGGGTAACTAAACTTCTCTGTTGGGGTTATGGAAGCCTTATGAGATACTATCTAAGGTTATGAGTTTGTGAATTCGTGACACGTGTGTTGCTTATATCATTATTCTCTTCATCTTAATGAAAATTCTTGTGGCTGCAGACGCATAGAATAACGCCAGTATAGCATTAACTTGTTTGAAAGAAAAGTTATATGTCTGGAAAAGATATAATGTCAAGGTTATAGGGTCCCATCCCCTATTAAAAAGTTATTGCCGTAACTGGATTAACCTCTTGGAGAATTTGTACCATTAGATACGCTTTAAGCTCGAAAGAGTTAAAGTGAAATAGTCCTTGTTTAGGTCGAAAGATTCTTGGATTTCCATCGAATACAATTCTCTATAAGCACATGCGTGTCTGAATTCCGCACAACTCATAGCCAATAGAGACGTACAACTCATAAGGTGGACATAACCCCAACTTCTCAATTCTCATTGTTTTACATCTTACCAAACATTCTTTCTTTTTACTTTACTATTTTCTGTTTTTACTTTACTATTTTGATTACATTACTTGCACGACAAAACTCCCCCCTTTTTACGAGACTTGCACTAAAAGTCTAGTAATCTTTGCTTACTTGTTGACCAAGCTATTCCCTGTGGGATCGATACCCAACCCAGTTGGGTTCTATATTTGACTACGACTGCTTTACACTCCTACGAGAGCTGTAGATTGAGCGTTATCAAAAATTGGCGCCGTTGCCGGGGAATACAAGTGTCAATTAAGTTTGTGATAATTACTAGACCCTTTGGTCAAAGATTCTCGTACTTTTACTTTTAGTTTTTGTTTTTGTTCTCTGCAGGTTTTTATTCAGTGCATGCCCCATACTCGAAGTTCTGGTCAACCGTTATTACCTATCAATCCTGAACCACAACGTATTGGCAGAATGGAGGCACAACACGAAATTGAAAGGATGGCTTCTCAATAGAAACAGGAAAGACTAGCTGCTCTAGCCGCCGCTCAAGTGCATCAACAGAATATTGATAACCCCGGGCGAGCAATAAATCCTGACGACGAGGACCTAGGTGATGACGAGTTACTAAACCCTAGGCATGCTGCTGAGATCGCAACACCTGCCAACAGAAGAGATCGTCAAGCTAGGTTTAGACCTGAACGACGACCTATGCAACCATCTTTCGATGATGATGATGATGATCTTGATGGAGCCGGAGCCACAGGAGCCATTATTCCTCCACCATTGGCACCCGGAGCCAAGTTCAACATCACAAGCACCATGATGTAGTTATTGCAACTCAAGGGATTATTTGGTGGACTAGCAGGCGATGATCCGAATATGCATCTCATCAACTTTATTTCTACATGCAAGCCATTTGACAATCCTGGCGTTGGTCAGAATGCAATTCGATTACGCCTATTTCCATTGTCTCTATCTCGGGAGGCAACTCTATGGTTGAATGGGCTTACTCCTGATTCTATTACAAATTAGAGGCAATTGAGAGACGCTTTCCTAGAAAGATTCTTTTCACCATCCAAAAGAGCACAATTAAGAGATGAAATCAGCAACTTTTGGCAGCTTTCAACCGAAGCTCTTCATGAAACATGGGAGAGGTTCAAGACGAAGCTTATGAGGTGCCCAAACCATCACATGACCAATGTCCACCTAATGGAAATACTATACAGAGCCTTGAATTCAATAACTAAACCAGTGGTGGATAATGCAGCTGGAGGATCATTCATGGACCTCACCTTTGGTCAGGCAAGTAATATGCTAGATCGTATGACGAAGCAAAGTAGAGCTTGGCATACCAGGGATTTTCAGGTAGCAAGCCCAACTTTATCTATTGGCATGACTGCAGATCAAAGGAAAAGAGAAGAAGAACGTGATAAAGATATGGCGCACATGAAAACACAAGTGGATCTTCTTACAAAGCATTTATTATTAGGGAAGACCGAAAAAAGTCAAAGCTATTGCGTCAAAAGGAAGAGATGAATCTGATTCGGAAGAAGAAGCCAACTACTTGAACAATCAGGGGGGTTTCCGAGGTAATACCCAAGGAAACCAAGGTTGGAACTATTACGATAAATCTGGATACAAGGACCGTGATCAAGGTAGTTGGAAGGATAAGACTGACAGGAGTGATTTGTATGTTCCCCCAGGAAGACGTGACGCCACTGCATCTGGTTCTAGAAATATGGAAGATATGATGGCTAAACTGTTGAAAGGAGTGGAAGCAACCAGCACGGGAGTAACGGAGGTAATACATGATTTGTCCTCGATGAAGCAATTGGTTGGCTCACATTCTACTTTAATAAAACAAATAGAGCAGCAATTGAGCCAACTTTCAGCAACACTCAATCAAAGAAAGGCTGGCACTTTACCTAGCGACACTGTGCAAAACCCAAGGAATGATGGGTCATGCATGGCTATTACTACCCGAAGCGGTAAGGTGCTGGAAACTTCATCAAAAGGCAAGCAACGGGTTGACGAAGTAGCGGACATTGATGATAACGCGAAAGGAGAAGATTCTGCAGAAGCTGGCCAAGACGTCCATAACGTCACCCCTAGTAGGTTGCAGCTTGAAACTACCCAAATTCGGAAGCAAGAGGAGAAGAAAGCCGTGGAGAAAACAATTCCTTATCCACCACCACCTTTTCCTCAAAGATTGAAGAAGATTGCGGATGATACAAAGTTTGGCAAATTCATGAATATGTTAAAGCAGCTGACCATTAATGTTCCGTTGGTAGAGGCACTAGAACAAATGCCTGGGTATGCGAAATTTATGAAGGATCTTTTGACAAAGAAGCGAGCAGCAATCTATGAGTTGAAGGATACTGTTCATCACTGCAGCACAATCGCTACCCGATTACTAGTTCAGAAGAAGGCTGATCCCGGTGCTTTCACTATTCCTTGCACGGTTGGATCTATGAATTTTTCTAAGGCATTGTGTGATCTGGGTTCTAGCATAAATTTGATGCCACTATCCATCTACAAGAAGTTGGGGTTAGGCGATCCGACACCAACCAATATGAGGCTCGTGATGGCTGATAGGTCGGTAAAACGACCTGTAGGTATCTTGAATGATGTGTTGGTGAAGGTTTCTTCATTCATATTTTCAGAAGACTTTGTAATTCTGGATTGTGAGGCAGACTCTGAAGTTCCCATAATCTTGGGACGTCCTTTCCTCACAACTGGAAGTGTGATTATTGACATGAGAGCTAATGAGCTTTTATTTTGGTTGAATGACGAAGTGGTCCGCTTTGATATATGTAAAGCAATGAAGCATCCCAGCGATATGAATGTGGTCTATGTAGTTGATTTTCATTATAAGGATAAGAAAGCATTATCTGTAGCAAAACAGCTTACTGTTGAGCCATTGTCTGCTGCGCTACTGAATGTTGAGCATAAGGATGATGAAGATTATGAAGAAACTACATGTGCTCTAACAGAAATAGGGTCCTATTATCATACTCCTAAACATCCGGACCTTTATCTTGAGAATCAATCATCACCAACAGCGAAGACTTCCATTGAAGAGCCACCAATGCTAGAATCGAAAAATCTCCCCGATTATCTAAGATATGTGTTCTTGGAAAGTGGATATATACTTCCGGTAAGTATGGAGGATGATTTAAGTGAACAACACGTAGAGGCTCTCATCTCTTCTCTGAAGAGATACAAGAGAGCCATGGGTTGGACTATTGATGATATAATTGGTATCCCCCCCGGGATTGGCATGCACAAGGGTCATCTCGAAGAAGATTGCATTCCTACAAGTAAGCCTCATTGTCATTTGTATCCATTCAGAAAACGATCCACCATCTATCTCAACAAAGTCTAAGTAATCGAGATAGCTATGTCGTGCCGCGACAATAAATCAAGCGCTAGATGGGAGACAACCCATCATTTTTCATTTTTGTCTTTCTTTCATTCTATTACGTGTTTGCTTTTGATAAATAAAAATCCAAAAAGAAGAATCGTGCCATGACCAAAACTAAGGTGCTTGTTGAGAGGCAACCCATCGTTCTAATCGTCTTTGTTGTTTTTGAGTAAATGTAGGTGCAAAGAGGTGTAAAACGAGGAGGTCGGTTTCAAATTTTGATTTGGACATATTGCATGTTGAAGGTGGTAAGTTAGGAATGAAGAAGCAAAAGGCTATGGATTGAGCATTGCTCATGAAAATATAGGCATCGAACAAGGCTCGGCCTAGGTAAAACTAGGCCACGAACAAGGCAAGGCCTATACTATGGCCTAAGGTCTCGGAATCTAGTGTGCCATAGCATAGGCGCCGCCCATGCCCAAGTATGCCATAGCATAGGCGCCGCCTATGCTAATTCCTTTTGTCTCTGAATCTCATATGCCATGCTAAAGGCGCCGCCTATGCTAATTACTTTTGTCTCTGAATCTCATATGACATGCTAAAGGCGCCGCCTATGCCTAGGAATGCCATGGCATAGGCCCCACCTATGCTAGACAATGCTTTGCAAAAGGCGCCGCCTATGCCAAGCATAGGCAAAGCTAAAGGCGCCGCCTATGGTCACTTCTTGTCTCCAAATCTGATTTTAAATGGGTAAAAACCCGACCCAACCTTCTCCTATAAATATGAGACTTAGTCTTGAACCAAAAACACATTGGAAACCTAGCTTAAGCGCCGCCTATAGTCTCCAAATCCTCTCAAAAATTTTCCTTTTTTCTCTTTTACTTCACAAGAACATCATCCAAAGGCATCAATCAAGTAAGTACTTCTTTTTTCTTCATTTATATTCTGTAAGTACTACACTACTACGCATATTATGAATTGCTAAATCTTGAAGTAGTATTGGTGATTTGAGTGTGGTTGATGTGTTGTGATACAACTAAGTGAGTGAAAGAATACGTAAGAATAATCTTAACATGTTTCCAACTTGAATTTGATTTTGATGCACTGCCATACTTCTGTGGAATTGATATGGTCACAAAAATTGCATAATCTTGTCACTTGAAAGCTTACATGTTGGAATGACTTGTTCATCTAGATGAGAGTTATGGTTGACTACCAGCATATGAGGTTGTGAGTACTTCTAGATGCTATACCTTGATTCAATCTCTATGTAGTAGTCTTGATATATCAAACATGAAAGTATTGCCAATATTTCATTAAGTATGACTGCACTGATTATATGGTTGGAACATATCACATAAACGTATATCGATGAAGTCTGAGTAATCAACATCGTTCATTTAATTAGTTTGTGTCAACAAATTAAGTGTGGGTGACACTATTGTCTGTCTGTTGATCGAATCTTCTGAGATGAAGCTAACATGACTCTATTGAGATCTCAGGTACAATGGCGCCAAAAGAGAAGAAAAGCAACCACTTCACAAAGAGGCCAGAAAAGAGGAAAAAAAGAGCAAGGTGAATCCTCCGTGCTGCAAATACCTCGATGCACTCTTGGAAACAAGTGGGGTACTTATGAGGAACTTTTGAGGATGACGACTCTGATGATGATTCTGATACAGGGGGTATGACCCCAGACATAGAGGAGGAGTCCGACTAACCAGGTTCTTCTTATTTATTTTCCACTGAGGGCCGTGTGTCCCGTCTAAGTGTGGGGTGCTGGTATTTGCATGCTATACTTCTCTATCTGCATTTGCATTTATGTTTGTTTTGTTTATCTTTTTTTAGTAGTAAATTTTTTTATTAAGCTTAACTTCGCATGAAATTATTCTAATAGGCAGCATGAGATTATGACAAGAGTTTGTGCTAAAATCATGACTATTGAGACGTTTAGGCTCTAATTGTGACTCACTATGTGATATTGTGTGGTTCAATTCGTTCATCTGTTGGGTCAAGAGTCTATGCTACTTCCAATAAAGTCGACCATGTGCCTTGTGTGTGTGAGGATATAGTATATTCTGTGTTTGTGGCTGATGCTAGAACTTGCCTGGTATGTATGTAAAGTGAAAATAAGGAGTGCAAGTTTAGGAGATGATTTAGGCATTTCTTTGGCAACCCATAATTATTTACCTTTATTTTATCTACCCATGGACATCATCCTAGACAACCCCCTTTGAGCCTTTAGCCTATTTTCTTTGACAGCCTCATATGTAAGCCTAATCCATTTTTTTTCAAGACCATAATTTGATCCAAATTCCTAAGTGTTTTAAATTGTAAAGTTATGTGATGAAATAAGAGAAAAATGGGTGAGTATGATGCTTTAGAATGTATTGGTTCTTGAATTTGTTATGAAAAAGAAGTTCTATCATAAGAGGTATGTTATGAAAAGAAAAAGGAAAGAAAAAAATAAAACTGAAAAGTTAGTTATGTTCAAAATTGAAAAACAAAAGAGGAGAAAAGGGGTGGTAGAATAAAAGAAAGTAGAAAGGTTGTTTGAAAGAAAAGTGTTAATGATACAATGTGATGTATTAAAGTGCTTAGGAACATAGTCACTATTTCTGGCCAAAATAGTCCTACCCGTCCCTTAGCCTACATTACAACCATCAAAAGACCTATTTGATCCTAAGCTTAGCATTCTGACATTTAGTGGAGCATTACACTAAGGGCAAGCCTATGAACATCAGTTGCAGCATATGAATTCATTGTGAGAGCGAGAGCAAGGATACTTTTATACCCATGTTTGAAAAATATTCTATACTTATGAGTGATTATGGGTAATATATTATGAGACACACATGGTTGACGAGTTTTGGTTAGTTGTGTATGATTCTTTGTTCCTTAACTTGTGGATACGAATTAACCATCATCACGAGTCTACATTAGAGGTGGAATTGTTTCTAGAAGTGATCAGAAAACTACTCTTTGTTAATGATTGTCGTGCTTGTCTTGATGAATATTTTGTGTTGTTACTGTGAAATCCCAAGTAGATGTTTAGATGGACATGATAGTTTGTTCGAGGAAGAACAAAGCTTTAAGTGTGGGGTGTTGATGATAGGCGAATTTACACGCCTATAGTGCTATATCTCACCCATATTTTAGCTAAGTTTTGAGGACAAAATATATAATTCATGCACTTTTAGTCCTTTTTCCTGTAAGTGAGCTAACGAACATGATTAGCAAGTTTTCAGGTATAAATGATGCTGAATTCAGCATTTTATGGATTACTTGACGCCAAAGAAAGCTTCACGAAAGGAGGAAAACAAAGCTTGGGCGCCAAGGACCAAAAGTGGCGCATGGAAAATCTGTCCCGGGCAAAAACAGCAATTCTGAAGACTTTGGGGACTAGCAGTAACTTAGTAGGATTAGGATAATGATACATTAACCAAGTAGGATTGGGTTAAGTAATTCATTAGCTTAGTAGGAATAGGATATGGGTATTATAAATACCCTATTTTGCTAGAGATTTTTATTCATTCACTACTACTTTTTATTCTTCCATTAATTCTACTTTTTATTCTTCTTCTATTCATCTATTCAATTCTTAATTTCTGCAACAAGAGAGACGTTACTTAGCAAAGAAGTCACGCCTAACGCCTACCACCCTATACCTAACGAGATCTTTATTGTGGTATAATAACAATGTCGATTGTGATTTCCTTCGCACTCATGGGTAACTAAACTTCTCTGTTGGGGTTATGGAAGCCTTATGAGATACTATCTAAGGCTATGAGTTTGTGAATTCGTGACACGTGTGTTGCTTATATCATTATTCTCTTCATCTTAATGCAAATTCTTGTGGCTGCAGACGCATAGAATAACGCCAGTATAGCATTAACTTGTTTGAAAGAAAAGTTATATGTATGGAAAAGAGATAATGTCAAGGTAATAGGGTCCCATCCCCTATTAAAAAGTTATTGCCGTAACTGGATTAACCTCTTGGAGAATTTGTACCATTAGATACGCTTTAAGCTCGAAAGAGTTAAAGTGAAATAGTCCTTGTTTAGGTCGAAAGATGCTTAGATTTACCATCGAATACAATTCTCTATAAGCACATGCATGTCTGAATTCCGCACAACTCATAGCCAATAGAGACGTACAACTCATAAGGTGGACATAACCCCAACTTCTCAATTCTCATTGTTTTACATCTTACCAAACATTCCTTTTTTTTACCTTGATATTTTCTGTTTTTACTTTACTATTTTGATTACATTACTTGCACGACAAAACTCCCCCCTTTTTACGAGACTTGCACTAAAAGTCTAGTAATCTTTGCTTACTTGTTGACCAAGCTATTCCCTGTGGGATTGATACCCAACCCAGTTGGGTTCTATATTTGACTACGACCGCTTTACACTCCTATGAGAGCTGTAGATTGAGCATTATCAGATACCTAATGGATGTGTTCAACAATTAGCAACCACAACCTCAATTAAGGCATCCCTATTTCTAGGATGACACCCATGGCATAGTTAGCCTCACATTCAACCTTATATTTAAGATAGTGAAAATTTAGAAACCTACACATATAATTGTATATCATTGCTTTGGTACCCATATCCCTCTTTTAAGGATGATATGGATTCCTAAAGTTCACTCAGAACCCTTCCTTCGAAGATGGTATTGAACTTTCTAGATCTTAGAGCTTTCACTCATCAAACCCATGTGGGCATTGTGAGCTTTCACCCATCAAATCCCAACCATAATATCATAGCAGTAATAGAACCCATAAACATGAACTAACAAATAGATGCTAACAATCGCAACCCACACATAATTTAACCCCTATTCACATATAACCCCAAGAGGGAGATTTAGCTACACATAAGATAAAAAAGCATAGATATACCCATAATCTCCATTGAATCAAAGTTGTAAAATATCTAAGAAAATGTTACTTCAAACTTGGCTCTTCCACAATATCAACAATGGAAATGAGCTAGTCTTTCACTTAGAAAGTCTCCAATGTATTCTTCACCCAAAATTTACACAACATTTTCTTCTCCAAAAATAGAGGCTATAAAGTCTCAATCCAAAACCTCAAAATTAGTGAAGAAGGGATGTGATGGAATGAATGATACATGGAATTAAGGTTTGAGTCTTTTTGTTCAAATTGGGATCAACACGTGCAATCACATTTTTGCCCTTGGGCTAAACATTTTTGCCACACTACGATCGTGTAGGTCAGGCTATGACCATAGCTACGCAACCGTAATTAACTTCTGTGATCATGGTTGATGACCATCTTGACTGACTGTGCCTGTGACCACTGGACTGCGACTGTTATAACTGCGGCTCTTTTTTGCACGTCTTCAGCTGTACTTTTTTTTGTTAATTTTTTTATCATTTCAAGCTCTACTCAACATCTCTTTATCTTTTCAACTTTTATACCTGCAAAGAGTAGGTATTTGTTCATTTAATCACAAGTATGTCTCATTTATTCATTCAAAACAAGGTAATGTGCATGAATAATGAGCGCAAATGAGTGGTAAAATCACCGCTAATCAAAAACCTGCTTTACTCTCTCAAATTCTATCAAGCGAAGTAAACTAGGGCTATCTCAAGGTTGATCATTTAGGGGTTAATTCAAGCTTTCTTCTGCATAATTTAGAATCCTTCAGGAATGTTACTCTTCCTTAATTTTTTTTAAAGAATGTGTTTTACATAGTTTAATTATACAATTTTGGAATGTGGATTTTGTGATTGTTGAGGGCTTTGACAAGGTTGATTCTTAAACTGGTTACCCATGGTTTGTTATGCATTATCTGTACTTTATTAATGGTTTTGAACATGTGGGAATGGGTATGGTGAATATAAAAAGGGGTCATGGTTTTCCCTAAATTGATTTTTGGAAATTGAAATCGATTTTCGAACAATTGTATAGCCTCAAACCATCTGTGTAAATGACATTAAATTGTAAAATTGTCACTTGGTTTGACTTACTCACCTATTATAATGCATTGAATAAATGGTAAACCAATTAACATGGATTTTAAAAGCCTTGTTGGCTAAGATTTGAATTAATAAACAAAATGGATTGCGATATTCACCTAAGTTAAAGTGATTATTATGGCATAGAGATAAGCTTACAAGTGTAAGGGTATGACGATACCCACGGTATGCCTTAACGGTTGGTTATTTATTTAATGAATGGGTTATGTGTAACTTAATTTAATTGGCATTTAACAGGGGTTGTGTAGCTATTCCATGAAAGTGGAGGTCCCGAAGGACCAATACTGGAAACTACTATTGCCGATGTGGAGGTCTAAATGACTAGGAGGTTTCAGTCCCCCTTATTAAATGACTGGGAGGTTCGAGTCCCCCATGTTATATGATTGAATGCTTAAGTCACTCTTGATATATGCCGTGAAGTTCGAGTCACCCATAATGCATATGTATATGTGATTATTCTCTGGTTTATGCAGCTACGCGCACTGAGGCCCTTCAGCTAGGGAAAAGCTGGAACCATATTGCCCATGGGTGCCTTGTTATAACAGTTAAGCTATATAGTCTAGGTTAATGATTTTGAAGAACATTATAAGCCTTGTTCCTTACCCCAGAATATTAATTATATATTTATATAAAGATGTTCACATAGATTTTAAATGGATTTGACTAGGCATTATTTTATCCCTTATCACCGAGTTATGTGTTAGTTTTTAACCCACTAAACATCTTTGGAAATCATATCCCTATGTGATGCAAGCATGAAAGATACTTCTACTTTTCTTGCGTAGAGTTAGGTGGATTAGCTTGGTTTGTCAGTCATTGGTAGTGAAGTGGTGAGCTTCTATTATCCGAAAGACTTGGTTATTTCATCAGTTTCCTTTTTATAGACTAGAATTGAAGAGTTCACATTATCATTATCATTAAAATTGTCATTGTTATAGTCAGGGTCGGGTACATGTCCCGACCTAGATTGGATTTTGGTTTTGTTTAGAGGATTTAAGGAGATTGGTGTGGTTGTGTATTGTTGGCTGAAATTTCATAGACTTTGAGCTTTATCAATTTTATCTTGTTATATGTTTGGAAATTCATTCATTGTTAGGTGTGTTAATTTTTTGGTTGTCTAGGCAAGAAGGGTGGTCTCTTTTCCTCGGTGGACTTGAGATACCCGTCATAGCCACGCCTGGTTTGGGTCGTGACATAAGTACTACTCCCAACTGAATGGCACTGACAACTGTAATGCAAAATGCTAATAGTAATAATAATCTAAAAACTAAAAATAAATATGATGTCTGAAAGCATTTAAAATAGGTAATACGGAGGATTTTATACACATGAATATATATGCATGAAATCCTAGGTCATCAGATGTTCATAACCTACCATCTTTGAAGAATGCAACTATTATGTCGATTTCATGATCTAAGTGAATTTAAGTAATTTAATAACTCAGGTTTAATATTTTGGGTTCCATTAAATAATTAGGGTTTATGCTAATGGACATGTAATAACACCAAAATTCATGGTAAAACATGGATTAGTACTCAATAACACCAATCGACCGAGGTATCAAGGAATTTGACAACATTATTAACTCTAAATTGTAAAGAAGGAACTGAACAAAAAAATTGGGTTAACTTTGGTATTCAATAAGTGAAAGGGGTTCATTGATAAAATTCAACATACCTGCATATAAGAACCCTAAAGGATTCTTTAAAATTGGAATTCCAAAGAAGATGAACCGTAGTTCTGCCTTAGGAAAGAAATTGGCTCTTTTCTTTATTTGAAACAAAGTGTTGGATGTTTTTCTAAGTAATGAGGACTTAGGGAAATATTAACCTTAATAATCAACCTTCAATAACCTAAGTTTTGGTTTCAAATAATCCTTGGAATGATCATGGGACCTACCTATAATTTTACCTTAGTTCATAGGTTTGAAGGTTAAATCAGGATCATCTGTGGGACTCACGACCGTGCCTAGGATCGTAGTTTCAAAGAACGATCATGGTTACCTCTTATTGTTGGAAGGTATATTTCACCACATTCAGATTGGGGTTGTCTTGATCAAATGAGATCATTATGCGATCGTACAATGGAACCATGGTTGTGGTTTAGCTCGTGACATCTCACAGCAGAACAGTGCTTCACTAAAATGGCCACAATTTTTCACCCTAATATCGGATTCAGGCGAAACTAGTTCCATTGGAAAGATAATTAAAATATATATCATTTTATGGGTATTGAGATCAATGATACTTCAGAGTATATAGGTTATACTCATTTGAAGCTGGTTATTTCTTAAGGAGTTTATTGGTAAGGAAAGTTTTAGATTGGTTATGAGCTAGGAGGTACTCGTGGCCATGGTACATGTTTAAATCCCTTTTTACACTATAAAAACATGATGTTTAATCCTGCATTACTTAAAGCATGGCTCTATCCTTGACTTAAATTTTTGAGGTGTTACATGAATCCCATGAAGCTTAAATCTTCTTCATGTACCTCCTAGCATAATCCTCTGTGGTGTCAATCGGTCTTGATGGGCAAAAAGTGGACTGATTTAGTTAGGTGGTCAACAATCACCTAAACTGAATCTTGTTTATGTTGCTTGCAAAACAAACCTGTAATGAATTCCAAACTAAAAACATTTCTCACTTACAAGTAGGAATACTTATGTCTTGTGTTATTCCATTGATCCTTTCATGCTCAACCTTAACCTATTTATAATTCAAACATTTGGACGTAAAATATGCAATGTCTTTCTTCATAGAATTCCATCAATAGACCTCTCTTAAATAATGATATATCATTGTAGAAACTAGATGAATATAAAGTATGTAGAATTCTGTGCCTCGGTCATAATCCACTCGCTCAAGCCATCAACATTTGGAACATAAAATCTATCTTGATACTAAATAATACTATCTCCATTTGGGAGAAATCCAACACACTCTTTTAAGAACTGCTTATTTTACACGGAGTAGTACAGGATCTTTACCTTTCTTCTATTTTACCTCGGTCACTAATGAATACTAAAAACCATTCTATACTATAATACCTATAATCTGAGTCTGTGAGACAAATTACAAATTATGCAAGTCTATGAACTTCTATTGAAAATTTGTCTTACCTTTCTCTATAAGAGAAACACTCCCTATGGACAACCTGTTATATCATCAACAACAATATTTGGCTTACCCAGATAGTAAAGCATACTCATATTATAATCCTCCAAAATATCTAGCCATACTCTCTATTAAAGATTCAACTCTTTCTAATTTAAAACATAATTCAATCTCTTATGATCTATAAAAACATCTACATGTACACGATAGAGATAATAACGCTAAATCTTTAAAGCAAACACAAAAGTTGCTAACTCAAGGTTACGGGTAGGGTAATTCCTCTCATGAGTTTTAAGCTATCTAGTAGCATAAGCATAACCTTACCATTTTGCATTAACATAAAAGCAAGACTGATTATGAAAGAATAATAATAACCACAAAACTATCTATACTAGTTAGCAAAGTCAAAACTAGAGCTGAAGTCAATCGAGCTTTCAACTCTTGAAAAATCTTCTAACAAGCATTAGACTACTAAAATTTCTTAATCAATCTGGTCAATGGAGTAGCAATAGATGGAAAACCCTCTATGAACCATTTGTAGTAACTGGCTAAACCAAAGAAACTCTTGATATTTATGGAGAAAGTAGGCTAGACCAATTCTTAACTACATCGATCCTCTAGGAGTCAAATAGAATACCACCACTAGAAACAACATGCCAAAGGAAAGCTATAGACTTAAATCAAAACCCATAGTTACAAAATTTTGAATACAACTATCTATCCTTGAGAGTCCAAAGAATAACTCTGAAGTGATTGGCATGATCTTTATTATTAGGGAAGTAATTCAAAATATCATGTATGAACATAATAATATCCATGTTGAGATAGGACTTAAAACCCTATTCATGAGGTCCATAAAGGCTCACTACAAGAAAATATATAATTAGCAATAATTTTTCTGCAACAACAATGATGTTGTGGCTAAATTAAATAAATGGCAACAACTTTATTTTGTTGTTGCTATATCATAGAAGTTTTACTCACGAAGTTTTTATTGTTGCCAAATAGTTTAATCTTGTTGCCAAATATTGTGAATTAATAAAATAAATTTAAAATTAAATACATTAGCAACAACCTATTTTTATTGTTGCTAATATTTTTTTGTTGGTAAAATAATCAACTTTCTCCACTACATTATTGTTTTATGGAAAAAATTTAAAAATTATACATTTATCTTAAATTTTAGCAAAATATCGAGCGAGAAACAACTTCCTCATTTTCTTCGTTAATTTAGGGTTTTATCTTCTTGGTTCTCCTTCCCAATTCCATCAACATGTATCAAAACTTTGAATTATGAGGTAGAACAAGTCGACCTTTCCTAAAATGGATATTAGAGCTTCAATTTGTAAGTTCTTTTCCTTTTAATTTCAATTTCATATATTTTATGACTTTGATTTCCCATCTCAAATTATTCCAGGGCTTCAATTATTGTGTGTCTTCAATTTCCCATCCTAGTTTATTTATCATTGTACCATTTTATTTAGGTCCTCCATTTGTTCTCTTTATCCTAGTACTTCAATGAACTTAAACGTTTTTGTAAGAAGATTATAATATCTAGCGGTGTGTACTTAAATAGGGAATTGATTTCCAAGTGAAACAATTTTGAACTGCCTAACATCTGACATAAAAAGTATCTTAATTTTCAAACATAGAAAGGATTGAGTGAATCAATGATGAATTTTGATTCATTAAAAGCCTTATTCCTGCGATTTTCAGTGGTTCTTTTACTTAAAAAGCAAAACATTCTTGAGAATATGTTTGAAGTTTTTCTTGTGCTTGCTAGTAACCTTATAAAGTAAAAATGAATGCAATGTGTTGAAACTATTTAGTTTGATGTTCTTTTCATTTTTATGTGGACTCATCCCTTTGCTTTATACTGAAACCTCATTAATAATCAAATTGGCTTGTTATATGTTTCTCTACAGGATTAGCAATCTTTGCCACTTGCAGATAGCTATGTTGACAATGGTAATTATTATTGAAATTTTGACTTTATTTTTTTGAAGAGTGAGACTTCTCCTATCCCATATTCATCTTTTTAATAATCTCTCTTAACATCTAACTTGGCAGATAAATTTGCAGTAGAAATGTGATTTTCAAAGTTGATGAGTTCTCAAGGTTTAAAGAAAAATATTCCAAAAGAGTCGATTGAAGCAAATAATCACATAGAGTTGTGAATTTGTGATTGACTTTTGTTCTCTATCCAAATTTGTCAGTAACCTACAAAACATAAACTCATGTGACTTTTATTTGTAGATCTTACAAAATATCTAAGAAGAGATGAAGCTCACACTATGTTGTGTACTGTAGAAGAAACAAAAAGGATACCTTTGAGTGAAAAAACATCACTTAAGGAAAACATCCAAGGGATAGAGAAGAAGAAATCAAGTGAGAAGATTCAAATCAAGTAGCAATACAAGTACTAATGGGAGAGGATTTTTTGAAGGGCTAGGATTAGAATATCATGACCTTGCTTATATATAATTTAAAAGTAAAAACATATATAGAATTATTTAGTTTTTTGGAAGTAATATCTAGTGCATCAAACATATGTATTGAACTTTGGAAACTTATATAATTTTTTATTTCAATATTTGTGTAAATATTTTAAAAGAAATGTGTATTGAGTATGTAGCAACTACTCACAATTTGTTGCTAAATGAGTACAAAAAGTATTTGATTTATTGCAATAAAATTATTGTTGCTAAAAAGCTTCCTAACAGACTACTAGCTAACTATTTGCTAAGTTTCTGCAACAACTAATGTTGTTGGTAAAAACATTAGTTTGTTACAACATAAATTTTGTTGCAAAATTTTTTATAAGCCACAACTATACGAATGTAAGGCAATAATTTTTTTGGTTGCGTTAAGTCATTTTTGGCAACAATATCTTTTGTTGTTGCAAAATTTTTTATTATCGGTGCTTATTGCAGTGAGATGCAATGACCTTTTTATTGTTTCCAAAATTACTTGGCAACAATATCCGATATATGACAATTTTTTCCCGAAATGCCTTCTTTCCCGTAGTGATTATAGGAGCATTGGTTATCCCAAAGGACATTACAATAAACACATAGTGACTATATCAAGTTTAGAAGGCCATCTTCATATTATCATACTCTCTAACCTTTAACTGCTGGTATTCGTAACTGAGATCAATCTTACAAAAGTAAACAACACACTAAAATTGGTCGAATAGGTCATTGCTTCTAGGAATGCGATACTTGTTCTTAAAGGTGACCTTGTTTAGTTGACAATAATCGATACATATTCTATGGAAACCATATTTCTTATACACAAAGAGAACTGGGGCACCCTTTGAGGAAACACTAGGTCTAATGAATCCCTTCTCTAAAAGATCTTTCAATTCTTTCAACTTGGCTGGATCTATTCTATATGGCAGAATAGAGACGGGTTGCATATTAGAAAGAATGTCTATCCTAAAGTCTATCTCTTTATTGGGAGGGACTTTGGAAAAATCATCAGACAAACCCTTTAGAAACTCATTAACTATAGGATTGACTAAACAAAGGGAGTTTCAACACCAGAATATTTAATCTAAACTAGATGGTTGATACAACCCTAGAAAACTTTGGACTTAAGATAATAGATGAAATAACCCTTTGGCACAACTGGACTAACTTCCCATTCTAAGATACCTTCATTAGGAAACTGAAATTGTTCTACAATCAATTGAATCATAAAAAGAATACAACCAGTCCGTGCCTAATATGACATCAAAATCTACCATGTCTAACTATACTAGATTGGTTATGGTGTCTCTATGTACAATTGACATGGTGCAATTTCTATAGAATCATCTAGCTAAGATAGACTCACTAACTAGTGGAAATAGAGAACAACTCTAGGGGTTGTTCAAGAGTAATTCCTAACTTCATAGAAACATAAGGGATATAAGACTTTTAGAATGAAGTTAGATCATAATAATCACAAAATACTAAATACATGAACTAAAATACAATTGAATCCCAAAATCTGGTTTCCTAAGAATAAAGTGCATATAAGTTAAATGAAAATTTGGCAATACATCACTGTTTCTGAATACAAGTAAATACAAAAAGGATAGATGAAGGCTGGAACAAGACTCCAGAAGGGAAGCTCGCTACTGCTCTGGATCAACTCTCACAACATACATCAATAATAGGGGGTCACACTAGTACTGGGATCTACATCAAAAGGGCATAGAAGTAGGAGTGAGTATGTTCCACTTGTACTCAATAGGGATCATAAGCCTACTGAGCAAAGTAGAAAAACTAAAAAAGTAAAGAATAATTTGAGAATACTTTTACCTATATACATGAAAGTTCCCTACTGTGGCTCAAACCGTGTCTCCTAATAATTCTTCAAGAATAATACTTATATAAGAATAAGTACCCATGAATATGTAAGACAAGGCTGAATACACAATAACAAACACATAGATAGAACTGCAAATGATACAATGCAAGGAAAATGTAATGGGGTGATAATGAAGTAAGCCATTTCATGGAATTGTCTCATGACCTCGTATACAACGTTCGAGCAAAAGCTTTCAAGATAGGACCCATGAGGGGTTTGCAACCCATATAATTTCACAATCTCAATCTCATATCTCAATCAACCTAGTCGACAAAATCTCTGATCAAGGGTTTTATAAAATGTTTCATTTTCTTTTAAAATTAGTGCTTGTTGGCAGTACCAAATCCATATACATGGATTAATAATTTGATGATGTGTGCTCATAACCAATAAACTATCATATATAATGAATCAAGTTAATGATGGTATCAAATAAGCTCAAATTTCATCAATATATTAATAAATCATGATATAAGTCATCGCATGGGACCACAATAATAAATAGTAATGTAAGACATCAATAATATCAATTCAAGTCCCCACTTGGGCACCACAATAAAAATAGATGGAAATAATTTTCAAATAAGACCAGTATCTACCTCCACTCAGGTATCACCAAAGTAATTCTCTTAGATCAAATATAGTGTTCACATAAGTCCCCACTCGAGCATCAAAATAATAATAATAATAATAATATCTCAAGTCAACAATAATAATCAAATAGGTTCCACATGGGCAATACAATTAGAAAACTACCTCAAAAAACGACTTCTCACAATCAAATCTCAAACCCATAGCTTTCTTTCCATGGATGATTAACTACTCAGTTCAATTTGAAGAAAGATAAGCCATAACCTACCTTGAAAAGTTAAAACACAAACTTAGACCACTCAATAAAGGGACTTTCCTTTACAAGCAACTTCAGAACGAACCAAATCTGTTAAAAACATAATCTACAAGTCAAAAGAAGTCAAACAATACTCATATTGGCTACTTTCATTTTGGGTCTAAAATATTTCAAAAATAGATCTTAGAGGAAAAAGGATATAGCAAGAATTTTATTCAAAAATTAAGTTTCCTATACTCTAAAGACTCTAAATATGAAAACTCATTAAAAAAAATTTAAATCGAGCCTGAACAACAAGAAAAGCTATTTTTTGAAATACCAAGAAAACCCCCCAAATTACTAGTTTGAAATCCAAAGTTTGAAGATAAAATAAATGAAAATAATGAATATAGGAATTTAGAGTTGAACCCCATAAGATTGATCAAATTTCTCTTTTAAATTGCCAAGGATCGATCTTCCATTATTTACAAATTGTGAAAATGGGGGTTTGGATGAGAAAGAAATTAAATTATGTCCACGTATAAATTGTTCTTCATGAACGTTGTCCTGCATCTGCAAAAACAAATACCAACCCAACTCAATACCAAAAACGTTGTCAAGCCATCGCGGTCATGATGAAGAATGACCAAGACCCTGCCACTATCCCTTCACGAATGTCGCCACTAGCTCACGTTCGTGATGAACAAAAATGATGACCTTTTGCAAACGTGATCCCACCATCACTTTTGTTATGAACAATATTTTTCTTCTTTGTGATCATAACCAGGGGCCGTGAATGTGATGAAAGATTTATTTTGGCATAAGAAGCAACAGTTTTGTAGTGCACAAGTATAGAAGTATCTCTAAATGGATCCTCGAGATTGTTTTAGGACCCCACGAAAATAATTTGAATATGTTACTAGGCTAATTTTGATGTTCTGGTAGTTGTCGAACCATTAGACTTATCAAAAGAGGTCATTTTTCAATAAATCAATCCCTCAAGAACTATTTAGGGAAAAATTAACTAGTTTGTCATCTAATAGGTCTAAATTCTATATAAGGGCTCAGAACCTGAACCAACTATACTACTAACCCAAAATTGACATTCTGAATCTAATAGAACTGACAAAATTGTCATTCAACAATCAAATCATAAAATATTTACCAAAATTAATTCAATCACTTTTAAGGCTACTCAAAACCTCATACTCAGTCAAATCACTCACAACCACTTCACAGACCATTCCAACCAACCCCACAACTCATAAATAACATATAATAATTACTAGGAAAGGCAAAATGATTAAAATAGAGCGAAAGGTAAAAAAACACAATAATTGTTTTTACATTATCTACCATTAAAACACTTGTTCTTCTTTGAATGAAAAAGAAAATAAAGCATCTGAATCATTAAAAAGATGGGGGCATCTACTCTGCATATCAGACACAACCTCCCATGTAGCCTCCTTAATAGGGTGGTGTCTCTATTGGAGCTTCAGAAAAATTAATATGCTTAGACCTCACCTTCCTAGTCTATAGAGTAGCAATGGGATCCTCCTTGTAGGATAAGTCATGATTTATTTCACTAAAATCCACTAAATCATATGCAAATTATCTGAACAGTATTTCTTCAATATGGAAATATGGAATACTTGATGAACAATTGATAGATGTAGAGGCAAATCTAGCCTATATGCCATATTTCCAAACTTCTCAAGATCTCAAAAGGCCCAATGAGTTTTGGATCTAGCGTTATTACTTCCTAAATATCATTACACTTTCTAGGAGTGATACCTTCAACAAAACCCACTTTCCAAGCATGAACTCTACATCACAAAATTGACGGTAGACGTATCTCCTTTACTTACTCTGGTTGTAATAAGACTCTGCTAAATCAATCAAACTTGATCCAATGAGTTTCTAAAAAAATTAGAGCCCTAAGGCCTAGCCTCAAATGAATCAAACCATCCCATGAGATATCTACACTTTCTCCCATACAAAGCTTTAAAAAGCGCCATGTAAATTATGGAATGGTAACTATTGTTGCATGAAAACTCCACTTAAGGGAAAAACTAGTTCTAATGGCCACAAAAAATCATAACATATGCTCGAAGCATACTCTCTAACACCTGAATGGGCCACCTTAACTGGCCATTCGTTTAAGGGTGAAAAGTTATGCTCATATCAAGCTGAGTACCTAACCCACTCTACATAGAACTCTAAAAATTCAAGGTAAATTTAGTACCTCTTTTAGAAATTATAGAGATAGGTACACTATGCAATCAAACAATCTATAAACTGTAGATCTCGGCCATCTTCCCCGTATTATAGCTACAATAACAAGCATAAAATGCATGGACTTCATCAACATATACAAAACCAACCAAATAGAATCAAACTTTCCTAAGTTTGGGGTTGACCAATAAAAAAATCCACAATGATCTGCTCCCACTTCCACTCAGGAAAAATCTTCAACTATATTGTACCACCTAATCGCTCATTGATGCTTAAGCTTCACTACTAACATTTCAAATACTTGTCCACAAACTCAACAATGTCTTTCTTCATGATACACCGGCAATAATATTTCTTTAAGTCATTATATAGTTTGGCCCCTCCTGGATAATGGAATACTTCGTACAATAAGCCTCCTCCAAGATTAGTCTAACCCATCCACCAACTCTTTAAACATAGACATGACCATTAATACTCAAAACAGCATTGAGATAAAGAAATATAGTCTTTATCTGATCGCTTAATAATTTTTCACAAATCACCCTCAACTTCTCTTTATCAAATTGACGAGCTCAAATTAGCTCCATCAATGAAGATCTAGCCTTAAAAAGGAAAAGATATGCCTCGAGTGTCAAAATATCAAGCCTAACTAAATGATTAGATAAAGACTGTACGTGTAAGGCTAAAGTTTGCTCCCATACCAATAGATGAGAAAACCCCCCATACTCACTGCCATGCAACTCAAGGCATCAAATACTATATTAGCCTTACTCAAATGATAAAGAATAGTGAGATCATAATACTTAAGCAACTCTAACTATCTATGTTGTCACATATTAAAATCTTGCTGAGTAAAGAAGTACTGAAGGCTATGATGATTGGACAAAATGTCACAATGAGCTCCATACAAGTAATATCACCATAATTATCGCACAAACACAACCGCGGATAACTCCAATCATGGGTGTGCTTATTTTTCTTATAAGGCTTCAACTGTTAAGAAGCATTAAAAATCACCTTGCCCTTATGCATCAACATATCACCCGAGCCAACTCCAGAAGCAACATGAAATATGATGCAACCCATGCCCTACTTAGGCAAAGTCAAGGTAAGAGGAAAAGTTAACAACTTCTTGAGTTTTTATACTCACAGGCATCCGACCACTGAAAACAATCTTCTTATGAGTTAACTTGGTCAAAGAAGCCACAATACAAGAAAATCCACACATGAAGTGCCTATAATAGCCTGCTAACTTGACAAATTCTAATTCTCTGTGGGAGAAGTAGGTCTAGCATAGTGATGACCCACCGCTACCTTAGTCGGATCAATGATAATACAATCCTTGGTCACTATATGACTCAACAAAGAAATATAATCCAACCAAAACATGTACTTAGAGAACTTGGCATACAACTTGTCATCTTATAATCTCTGAAGTATGGCCCTTAAACATCGCATATACTCAGTCTCATTCTTGGAATAAACTAAGGTATCTTGATAAACATGATCACAAAATAATCAAGATAAGGCCAACATATCCTATTCAACAACTCCATAAAATGTTATCGGGGCATTATTTAGACCAAAAGACAACCAAGAACCCATAATGGCCATACCAAGAAAATATTTCTTTACAATAGTCAAAGGTCTAGTCCATAACTGATGATAACAAGATCTTGAATAGATCTCAGAAAATAGTGAAGCACCCTAAAGCTAATCAAATAAATCATAAATACAAGAAAGAGGATACTTGTTCTAGACAGTCACCTTGTTCAATTGGTGATAATCAATACACATGGCCATGGATATAGCTTTCTTCTTCACAAAGAAGATAGGAGCACCCGAGGAGACATACTCAATTTATGGAAACGCTTATCCAATAATCCTATAAATCATCTTTTTATTTCTTTAACTCTCTATGGATCATCCTATAAGGAGGAATAGAAATGAGCTTAGTGATCATCTCAACATCAATAGAAAATTTAATATCTTGATTTGGAGGTATACCAGGCAAGTCTATAAAAAATACGTCCAAGAACTCTCTAACAATTTTCATAGAATCTAAAGGAGGCGGTGAACCAACACTAGTATTGCAAATATAGACCAAATAGGAAAGACAACCCTTTCTTACCATGGGATGAGCACATATAAAAGATATAATACCCTTCAGACACGAGCTAGAAGATTTCATTCTAACCTTGAAATACCAAGAGTATCTAAAGTCATGGTCTTAGCAAAATAATCTAAAACCGCATGATAAGAAGCCAACCAATCCATACCCAATATAACTTCAAAATCTACCATATCAAGGATAATCAAGTTCATCCAAGTCTTACACGCAGAAAAGGTAACAATACAAGATTAGTACACCTTATCTACCACTAAAGAATTATCTATGGGGGTAGATACATGAATAGACATTGCAAGATACTCATACATAGCATCAACACCAGTAGCAAAATAAACCGAAATATAAGAGATTATAAATATAGGATCAAATAGTACTATAGTGGAATGATGAAAAATTAGGATGATATTTGTAATCACTGCATAAGAGGTCTCTGCCTCAGCCCACTACCAACTAAGTAACTCCTCATCACCACCACAAGCTTCCTGAGCCCCACATATAGTACCTCTATAACCTTTACTACTCTGTATACCACCCCTAACTACTGAAACTATTGTTACACAAATCTAAAGTTGAGATCCTTACTAGGAAGAACCAATCATATGATGAGATAATCTCTCGCTAAGTGACCATGATCATCATACATAAAACATCCTTTACCAGAAGAATTATGCCCAAAGGGCCTAGAAGAACCAAAACACCCTTGATAATTTAATGAACCAGAATGAGAACATCAATCTGCATAGCCTAATATTTAACTATTAGAAGTCTCAGAATTTGCAAACCTGCCATTTGAACTCTACAAAGTTGCTTGAACCAGTGTTCTATGATGACCATGACAAGCTCTGCCAGAAAATTCCCTACCTTAAGATACATGACGACTGAAATCATTCTATCGATGCCCTCTTAGCATATTAACCTACATACACTGGCAAATAGTCTCAATAATCTTGACATAATCCACTATACTTTGAAAAGAACCACCATTAACTACTAACTAAGCCACTGCCAACTAGTAATAACTATACAAACTCTTAAAAAACTTTTAAATCCTCTCAAACTCCACAGAGATACAAGCAATAACATAGATGTAAAAGGAAAGAAAATGAGTCTCAAACTTAGAAATAGCATGATTCCCTTATCCAAATGGTAAAACTCATCTCTTTGTTATTTATTTATGCTAAAGGGCTAAAATGGCTCCAAAAAGGTCTCAAAAAACTAGGTCTATGTTAACTGACGGGAACCTACTAGTCTACAATTGACTAGAGGTCTTTACACTGCTTAACTGCATTAGTCAACTGGTAGGTAGTGTAAGCAACACCATGGGATTCAAGCAAATCGATGTTACCTCTCCTAGCAATCAAAAACTCATAAGCATCTTCACCAATGGAACCACTAAATTTGGTTGGGGATAATTTGATAAATTTCTCAAATCACTTCTACTCATCAGCAAACATAAAAGGACCTAGAGCAATAGGCAGAATAACTAATATAGTAGGCAAAGTATCTATATGTGAGGTAATAATAACAGTTGGTTGTTCCCCAAGAGTCTGAGAACCATGGGTAGTAACCTACCCTAGCGCCTGTACACCTATTGTAGATTGAGACCATCCTGTGTATTCGATAGAATACCAGTCTAGGGAATGCCATCCAAGTAGCCTAAAATAAATACCAATGGATACTATAATACTGTCTTAATCATAAAACCCTGAGGGACCTGAGCTGATCTAACATCATCTAGTTAATAAACCTCCTCATCATGCTCAATCTTAATCTTGGTAGAGACTTCTCTAACTTGTCCTCTAGCTGGAGCCGTTCCTCATGCCCAACCACTACCTCTCTCATAGTTGGGTCCCCTACTTCTCCTTTGAGTGAGGCTCAACGAGCAGGTTTTGGCTTAATATTCTCAAAAACTCAAGATTTAGCGTTCACTATATATGCAGCAAGAATGTAATACAGATTTAGAATAGTAAACTTGAATAATATGCACAAAATGGAATCAAATTAGCAAAGTTCTCTAAAAATTGTCATATAGTCTCCAAAAGATAGACAAATATGTCAATGTTTTGATTTGCAAGAGTTTGTTAGACATCTTGCTCTTTTACTTATGAGATCAATGAACCTAGTGCTTTGATACAATTTGTCACAACCTAAAAACTAAGTCATGATGACATCTATCCTTACCCAACCTTGGTAAGTAAGCTGAAAATCCACTATAGATATGAAATAAAATAAGATATGAAATAAAGTAATATTAAACTTTTAGAATAAATTCAGGCCATAATAATCATAAAATACAAAATACGTGAATAAAAATATAGTTGACTCCAAAAATGTGTTATCATAAGTATAAATAATGTCTAAGACAGTGCAAAAATCTGGTAATACATCACTATCTTTAAGTATAAGTAAGGATATAAGGCATAGATAGAGCCTAGAATAAGGCTCCAGATGGGGAGCTCACTAGTACTTTGGATCATCTCTCAAAGCATAGACCAGCTGCTATGGTCTCACTCATACTAGAATCTTTATTTAACGGGCACAGAAGTAGGAATGAGTACGATCCACTTATACTCAAAAGGTATTATAGATCAACTAAGAAAAGAAGAAACCTAAACAAGTAAAGAATACTACTAGCACGCTTCCAGCTACATACAAAAATTCCAAACTATGGCTCAAACCATATCTCTTAACAATTCTACAACTATAATATCTACATAAGAATAACTACACTGGAAGTTTTAAGTCAAGGCTAAATATGCGATAACAAATAGATAAATAAAAGTGAAAATAATGCAATGCAAATATAGTGGGAGGATGATGAAGTAAGCCATCACATGACAACTATCGCATGGCCTCATATACATCTTTTAAAAATAAGCTTCTAGGATAGGACCCATGAGAGGTTTGCAACCCATGTATTTTCACAATCTCAATCATATATTTCAATCAACCTTTCTAATAAAATCTTTGCGTAAGGTTTCTTAAAGTTCTTAATTTCTTTCAAAATCAATATTTCTTTATGGTACAAATTCTATTTATATGGATGAATGATATGAGGATGCATGCGCATAACCAGTTCAATATCAATATGCTAAATCAAGTCAATAATGGTATCAAATAAGCCCAAATCTCTTTAATATCATAATAAATCATGATATAAGCCATTGCATCACACAACAGTAATAAATAATCATGTAAGACATCAATAATATCAATTCAAGCCCCAATAGGCATCACAATAAGGATAGATGACAAATAATGCTCAAACCAGACTAATATCAACTCTTATTCTAGTATCACCATAATAATCATCTCCCAAGTCTAATATAATGTTCACATAAGCTTCCACTTAGGCATCACAAATAATAATCTCTCAAGCCACCAATAATACTCAAATAGCCCCCCCCACAGGCAACACAATAATATAACAATCACAAAATGTGATTCCTCAAGATAAAATATCCAACCCATAACATAATTTACATGGATGACTACTACCCAACTCAATCTAAATAAATTTAAGTATAACCTACCTTGAAAAGTCAAAATGCAAGCTTAGGCCCTTTAACATGGAGTGTTTCCATTACGAGTAATTTTGGACTAGACCAAATCTATCAAAAACCCAATCTATATGTCAAAAGAAGTTTAATAATACCCATATTGGCTACTTTCATTCTGGGTCCAAAAATAGTTCAAAATTAACCTCAAAGGAAAAATAGTAAAACCAAAATTTTATTTAAAAATTCAATTTTCCATACTTAGAGGACTCTAAATATGAAAACCCACAGAAAAAAGTTTAAATCGGTGTTGAAATTGAAGAAAGGATATTTTTCCAAATATTAGGTAAAACTCTAAAATTACAAGTTTGAAATTTAAGTTTTGAAGTTGTTTTGTAGATGAAATCAAAGGAAAATGACAAAAATACGAGTTTAGAGTTTGCTCACACAAGATTGATGAAATTTCTCTTTTAAATTGACAAGGACTAAGCTCCCAAAATCTAAAAATGGTGAAAATAGTGTTTTATATGTGAAAAGAAATTAAATTCTATCCAGGTATGAATTTTACTTTGCTAATGTAGGCCCCAGTCATGAACACAAAGACAAACTCGACCTAAGATCTATAAATATGGTCAAACCATTATAGTCGTGATGTATACCGACCCTGACCCACTATCCCTTTGTAAACATGGCCATTACCTCACATTTATGATGAACGAATAAGGCTACCCTTCACAAACACAATCCCACCATCGAATTCACAATTAATAATATTTCCTTCTCTAAAATCATGACTAGAGGCATTGTGTACACTAGTGGACCTAAGACTTATATATTCGAGTTGTGCCCTCTATCTCTAGCAGAATGCTATCTATTCATATTCATATATTACCTTTCATTATGGAAAAACCACACAAAATAAAAGATGTTAAGAAATGTTTAATGAAATCTGGGTTTCTATCTAACAGAGTCTTCTATAATCGACCGATCGATGAAAGGATAGCTAGATCCGTTGAAAGACGATAGTTATTGATGGCTCAAAAAGAAAACTGGCTAGGTATTCTTCCCTTGGATAAGCTTATTCTCCTTTCATGAGTTCTCAAATATTTGCTTTTGTCTCTATTTATTCTATTATTAGTTCTACTATTTTAATCCGTTCGTGTTTTGGGAAATTAAACTGAATTCAATTCATTCAACAATGCCCGTCGCGATATTTTGTATTGGATTTTGCTAAACAAATTCAAAGAAGGATTCATTTTGGCCCTAGAAACAATAGCTCAATAGTGTACAAATCTAGAAATGTTTTAGAATGGACCCTCGGGATTTATTGGGACCTCATAGAGATATACCAAATATTCTATTGGCTAATTTCAACATTTTGGACCCAATTGAACCTTCAGAATTATCAAAAGAGGTCATTTTCAACAAGTTAACCCCCGAAAACCCCCAGCTAAATTTAAATAGTTTTTCATCTACTAGGTCAAACTCAATACAATGGATTGGAACACAAACTAATTATGCCGCTAACCTAAAATCAACATTTCAAATATGATGGAACTGACTGAATCACCAGTTGATGTTTGGATCATAAAATATTGACCAAAGTCAAAATAATCACTTATAAGGTTACTAAAAACCTCTAACTCACTCAAATCACTCCTAAACACTTCAAAAATATGCCAACCAACTAAACAACTCCTAAATAGCATATAACAACTACGAGAAAAGGCACAATGGTCAAAGAAAGCAAAATATAAAACTTAGAACAAGGACTGTTATATAATAGATCCTAAAATAAGGTATGTATTCCTCAATTCCATTGTCACCACCCAAATCACGGGACATACTGGCACCTACCTAACTATATTCTAATAGGAGAACCCTTACACCCAACCATTCAATTAATATGGAAAATAAATAAAACAAACTCATGTATATATATTTATAACAAAACTTTTGATTGAAATACATTTAATACATTAGTTTGATATGAAAGTTAAATAAATCTCTCATGAGAGCCATAAGAATCCTTAAATCATAAATCAATCTTTGTTCAGTACATATGATAGGTAAAAAAAATTATTAAAGATAATAAGAAGTGATTCTTTAGAACCTAATCTAAATTGGTACAAGAGCACTAGACAAGGACTAGACAAATCCGAGACCAATTTCATATAAGAGTGAAAGGACAGGAACTGTTGGAAAGTGATACCTTTTGCTTCTATCGAAACCCCAACTAACTTGCAACGTGACTATACCCCTAAAAATGTATAGTAAGTGTAGTATTAGTACAACCACACATACTAGTAGGTATCATCAGCCGACCAGGGTTAGAAATAAACAATAATAATAATAACAAATAGGAAGAAATCATGGCATTAAGTAAAGTCTTGATTACTAATTACCTTTTAATACAATTATTGGCTCGATACCCTTATCACCTCTGTGACATACTCGACATTTAACATTGTTGTGTATCCTTGTACTTTGACAATCCTATCCTTTCTTTAATTTCCTAAGCCCCTTCTTGCCTTATCTTCCTTCCCTGATTTTCTGATCTTACTTTTAACAAATTTAGGAAATTCTATAGACTTCACTAATCTAACCTCTAAAGTCTCTAATGGGGTAGCCTAAATTCACTATTATTTTCTAACCTGTATTACATTTAAGTATAAGCACCACTCTTCCTTCCCACAATGCATATATGTAATATGCATGAATCATCTCATTATCATATCATCACCATTATCAGAATTATCTCACCTTCACCTTATTAGTATTATGACATCATCTCAATATCATCAACAAAATAAAATTATAATCAATATAATCACATCATCATCTTAGTATTATAATGATCTCAATATCATCATTGATATCATTAACTCATTTCCACAACAACAAAATATCCGATATCAACATTAATGAAAATGCAATGTAGTCAACATTAACAAGTAGTGTTTGACAATAATTACAAATAATTAATTTACATTAAGAAGTGAGTCAATAAGTCTTTTGCTAATAATAGCAATTAACATAACACCAAAGTAACTCTAACACTTAATGTTATAGTTTTCCATTATTGGGATTTCTATAAACATAAATGAACTCATAGAATGCCCCACTTGAATGAAACCAACAAATCTTTCTTCTAGACACACATTTTGTCACGATTCAATTTCTTAATTAATGATGGTACCTACTATAACCCACCACCAAGTAAGGAAACCCATTATCCAATACTACTATTAATGGACTACTAAGATAAAATAAAAGGAAAAATGAAATAATTATAATAAAGGGGCTAAGACATATAAAATAACCCCATAACCTGGTGAAATTAGTAAAAGATCTTCTAATACAATAAGAGTTCAAAGTCAAATAATGAATAATTATACATATACAACCCATCTATGAATACAACACAGAGATAAGTATAATCCATAAGAGAGACTAGTCATGCTCTAAAAGTCAGTAGATAAACCAAAATCTCTGACCCATAGCTACTTCATACGACACAAACAATAATAAGAACTCGTACTATGATTTGCAGGCTGCAGAAGTATAGTATGAGTACTAAACATGTGGTAATTAGTAGGAAACTACCGACTAAAATCCAAATATAATGCAAATAAAAATAACATGCAAAGAAGAAATATAAACTATTGGTAACTATCTAGGAGGCTAACATAATAAAGTTAGAGAGGCAGTAAGGATAAACTATGTTATTCTAGTCGTATCCAAGAACTAAATTACTATATTGTATATCACTGGCCCATATATAAATAAAGAGTAAAAAAGGGATATATAGCACTATCAAAGGCTAACAAATACATATACAATATGAATAAACAAGGGAAGTGAGGGATATACAGTAATACCATAGCTAGGTATATATACACATATAGGTATACAAGACTAATTTAGAGGTAGAGAACTATGGTAGCCAACCTAACCTCTCTAGAAAATCCTAACCAAGTAGGAAGGCTAATTCTAGCATAATCAAGGCCCATAGTCAAAGCATCTAACCATAAGTACACTATTTATAATATAAGTTACCATGAAAGAAAAGGGATCAGAATCATACTTTCAACCTCAATATCAGTCCATAATCAACCTAGGCAAACTAACCATAATAATAACTACAAAGTAATTATCTAGTTTGGATAAATAATACCTAATCGAGGCAACATAAGTCAAAAGGTTTAATCAACACTCAATAAATAGCAATCGTAGCTTCTACCTATGGAGCTCCCCATAAGGATGATAGATACAAGCACCAAACAATATACTCATGATGAGTAATGAATATGCATGAATAAATATAAGTAAATATATAATACCATAGTTGATCTAAGTTCCATAACGTACTATGTAAATACACCTGCTCTAGCTCAGCAGATCACAAAGGCAGGACCTATGACGACCTCTCTTCTCCAGCATAATGAATTACGAACAAAAGGGACCCTAGAGGATTTAGAAATATCTATATACACTTACCTTTCTTGATCTAGGTTTTCCAATCATAATCATCCTCATTAATATACTCCATCTAGTACCAAAGAGATGTATATATATAATAAATATGTAGACTCAAACTGTGGCTTAAGAGCGTAAATATATAAATATGTTGCTTGGGATTAACTCTGAGACTAAATCATCATAATATAATAGAAAGAGTCAAAATCTCTCATGACTAAAGTGAATAGTAGTGGTAAAAGAGTGGGTAAACCATAGATCATAATTAATGTCAATCTAATTTTGAAAATATCATCTTTGGTTAACAAAGCTCATAGATCAGTAAATAAGGTGGTATGATTCCCACTATTAAAGAATCTATTCTAAAAGTGAAAATTAGGAATAAATCCTTTTTTATAAAATAATAGAAAAATCATGGATTTGATTAGAATCTTACCACTATGTGAGCATGAATGTTCAAAAATATATAAATGCCATCACTAGTATCCCAAAAATTCAATCATAAGCATCTAAACATCAGTATACGAAGGGTAAATCCTTTACAAGGATAGATTACTCACCTGCAGTCCAACTGAAATCGTAACCATAACCTCGAGTCCAATAGTATATAACCATCATGATATCAATACTATAATTTGAGAAACTATAGTATAATCTACTAAGTCAAGTAGTAATCCTTATACTAAGGTATAATTAACATCAACAATTATTTACATGCTTATTATCTAGGGTGATAGGCTTCTATTGCTATAACAAGTATTTTATCTTAAGGGTTGGTTTACAAGTAAAAAAGTCATGTGACAATATAAGAGGAAATTAGGTGAGTATAATGCTTTAAATTGTAATGGTGCTTGAATGTGCTATGAAAAAGAAAGTGCTATCATAAGAGGTATGTTGTGAAAAGAAAAAGGAAAAGAAAGCTAAAAAGTAAGTAGTGCTTGAAATTGAAAAACAAAATAGGAGAACAAGGGTGGTAGAATAAAAGAGTTGAAAGAAAAAAGTGTCATTGATACAATGTGATGTATTAAAGCACTTAGGAACCTAGTCACTATTCTTGGCCAAAATAGTCCTACCCGTCCCTTAGCCTACATTACAACCATCAAAAGACCTACTTGATCCTAATCTTAACATTCTGACATTTAGTAGAGTACTACACTAAGGGCAAGCCTATGGTCATCAGTTGCTACATATGAATTCTTTGTGAGAGCGAGAGCCAGGATATTGTTGATACCCATGTTTGAAAAATATGCTATACTTGTGAGTGATTATGGGTACTATATTGTGAGACACACATGGTTGATGAGTTTTGGATAGTGGCATATGATTCTATGCACCTTAACTTTTGCATGCGAGTTGATCACCATCACGAGTCTATGCTAGAGGTTAAATGGTTTCTACTAATGATTGAAAAACTACTCTTTGTTGATAATTTTTGTGCTTGTCTTGATAAATGTTTTGTGTTGTTGTTGTAAAAACCCTAAGTTGATGTTTAGAAGGACATGATATGTTGTTCGAGGACGAACAAAGCTCTAAGTGTGCGGTGTTGATGATAGGCGAATTTACACGCCTATATCAATATATTTTGCCCATATTTTAGCCTAGTTTTGAGAACTAATTATCTATTTCATGCACTTTTAGTCCTTTTTCCTGTAAATGAGCTAACAAACATGATTAGGAAAGTTTCAGGTATAAATGATGCAAAATACAGCATTTTATGGCTTACTTGACGCAAAAGAAAGCTCACAAACGAAGTAGAAGGGAGCTGGACGCCTAAGGACCAAATCTGCTGCACGGAAAATTTGTCCCAGGCTAAAACAACATTTCTGAAGACTTTGGGGACTTACAGACACAAAGCTGGATTTTGACAATGATACATTAACCTAGTACAATTGGGTTATGTATTTCATTAGTTTATTTGGATTAGGAGAATGTTACATTAACCTAGTACAAATGGGTTAAGTATTTCCTTAGTTTAGTAGGATTTGGTTATTTATTTCATTAGCATAGTAGGAGTAGGATAGGAGTATTATAAATATCCTATCATGCTAGCGATTTTTAAGGAAGTCCTCCCTTAGTGGAAAGGCAAGTCCTCCCTTAGTGGAGAGACACATTCTACTTCTCAATTACAACTCTTCTAATCTTTCCATTAATTCTATTCTTAAATTCCACAACAAGAGAATCGTTACTTGCTAAGGAATCACGCCACACGCCTATCACCTAATCCACACGCCATTACTCAACAATAACAGTGCAAATCGTGATCTCCTTCGCACTCATGGGTAACTAAACTTCTTTGTTGGGGTTATGGAAGCCGAATGAGTTACTATCTATTGCTGTGAGTTTGTGAGTTCAAGACACGTATATTGCTTATATCATTATTCTCTTCATCTTAATCTACATTCTTTGCGGTTGCAAACGCAAGAATACGCCAGTCTAACATTTAACTTGTTCGCGAGAAAGGTTATTTGTCTGGAAAAGAGATAATGTCAAGGTAGTAGGACACCCTTTCCTATTAAAAAGCTAGTGCCGTAACTGGACTAACCTCTTTGAGAATTCGTACCATTAGACACACTTTAAGCTCGCGAGAGTTAAAGTGAAATAGTCCTTGTTTAGGTCGCGAGACGCTTGGATTTACCATCGACTACAATTATCTGTAAGCAATTGCATGTCATGACTCTACACACTCATAGCCGATAGAGACGTATACCTCAGAAGGTGGACATAACCCCAACGCTTCAATTCTCATTGTTTCACAACCTACGAAATACTCTCTTTTTACTTTGCTATTTTCAGCTTTTATTTCATTACTTTGGTTACTTATTACAATCCCCCCTTCTTACGATACTTGCACCAAAAGTCTATTAATTTTGCTTACTTGTTGGCCAAGCTATTCCCTGTGGGATCGACACCCAACCCAAGTTGGGTTCTATATTTGCTAACGACCGCTTTACAATCAAACGAGAGCTGTAGATTGAGCGTTATCACCTTAACAGGAAACTAAAACTTTACCACACGGGTGTGATGATATAATGCATATTTTGAATGAAGGCAATCTATTCTGAGAATAATATCAAAATTCACCATCTCTAACTCTATTAGGTTTACTAGCATGATCTTATAGAGGAAGGTAATAGGACACTTCTTATAGACTCATCTGGCAACAACTGACTCATCTACTTGAGTTGAGACTGAGAAAGGCTTAGAGAGATTTTCAAGACCAACCCCAAAATTTACAGCAATCAATGGAGTTATATAATAGAGATTATATCCCAGGTCTAACAACACATATACACCAAGGTGGAAGGCATAAAGCATACTAGTGACAATATCTAACGAACTCTCATTCTCCTGATGGGATGATAAAGCATAGAATTAATTTTAGCACTGACCTCCACCGTTACTAGATGATACACCTTGTGGAGGGACTAGGAAATCTTGTTGAGATGGTGCATTAGTAACCTGAGTCTGAGAACGAACATCCTTACTTTCCTGTTTAGCATATGGACACTCCTTAATTCTGTGGCCCAGCTTGCCACAACCATAGCAACCCCCTTTTCCCATCAAACAATTGCCAGGATGGGTCTTGTAGCACTTTGTATATGTCGGGTAACTAGCCCTCTGGACTATACTGTTTTAATACCTGGAGTTTGAAGTATTGCGCCACTGCTCCTGCATGGTGTTGGGTGTAGGGGAATTGGCAAAAGATGGTGCAGGCACTACTAAATGAACTTGAAATTGCAAACGGCTTCCCTCTTTAGACCTTGACTGACCATACTTAAACTGTCCAGTCCTAGCCCTCTTGTTTCTCTTCTCTCTTTTCTTCAACATCTTTGCCTCAACCTATTGAGAATGAGTCATCAATCGATCAATATCTATGTCCCTAATAAGCATGGTAGTCCTACACTTCTAAACTACCAAATCAGACACCCAGTAACTAACTTACTCATACAAGCTCTGGAGTCAGTAACAACTCAAAGTATACTTAGAAAACTGAGTGAACTTAAGGCAGTACTCCTTCACTATCATAGAGCCCTACCTCGGGTTTATAAACTTCTCAACCTTATTCTCCCTAATCTCACACAGAATGAACCTGTACAGAAAAACACTCTGAAACACATGCCAATACATAGGAGCTACATTCTCACCCCTACCTTTCTTCTACATAATAACCTAATCATAAGCGACATCCTTCAGCCTATAAGAGGCCAAATCTACACTCTCTTCTTTAGTGACATGTATAATTTATGTAATCTTTATCACCTCATTAATAAAGAGTTGAGGATCCTCATCTACCTTTGACCCACGAAACTCAGGTAGATTCATCCTTCTAAAGTCCTGAATCTGGGCTGCAGCTAGGTTATTATTTTGCTGACATAGGACTACTACTTGTTGGTTTTCTTGAACATTAGCATTCACAAATTAGGATAATTCTTGAAAGGAAACCCAAAATTTAGCAAGAGATACATTCTCATTTATAGGGTCGACATGCAGGGGTTGTTGAACATTATTTCTGTATGTGTCGGCTTGGCGATGAGGCATATTCTGTTATGTAAAAGAACTAGTTAAGGTAGATAAAGGCAACTGTAAGCACAATATATCATGAAATGAATGACAATTCCTAACTTGTTCCATAGCCTCCTACTCATAAATATGCGCTCTTTACATTCATGATCAAGACTATGTAATACGGCTTGTCCGACTACCTAGGAATCTTTACACCTTAGGCTTTGATAACAACTCTGTAACATCCAAAAAGTACCCCATGTACATCAAACGGTGCTTGGAACTCATATGAGAATTGAACTCACATATATAGGAACTTGAAAGTAAATAAATTCATATCTTAATAAAAGTCTTTAACTTGCAAATCTTAAAATAAATTTTTTGAACTGAAAACATGATCAGTCTGACAAGCCTCTACTAATGTCTAGAGAACCACTGGGATAGACCCCAGCTAACCCAAACGTAAATGAAAATCAAATAACTGAAACACTATCATGAATAAGTAAAAGTCTAATAAAATGGGCCCTCGGACTATGAGGACTCACCAAAATTTGGGATATAGATGATGACGCCTGTAGTCAATCGGGCTACTGGAAACGAGCACCCAAACCTAAATTATAAGTCATTGTAGCGCATAGACATATATGTGGGTCAGTATCTCTGGAATGTACTGAGTAAGCGGGGATGAATGCATAAGTAAAAATGATAACTAAATATGCACACAAGCTTTCAAATGATGCATGCTAAGCGTAAATGACTCACCTTGAATCTAAATAAGACAAAAGACTACAAGATCATAAACATGAATAATGAAGCATAATAATAAACTATGTGAGCCATGACACTTAGTTTTTAAAAGATTTACTTTTCAATCTTTCTTATGGTGGATTTTTATAGCCGACATAAACCATGTGAGCTACCATGGAGTCCAATGTCTTACCCATGTTGGGGAGTACTTTTCTATCCTTCATCAAAATAGAACCTTATCTTAAGTTATCACTGAACTTCATCAATATTAGGAAAAAAGCTTAACCTACGGGGGCTTGTAGTTTCTAGAAATTTAGGATACATTTATCTGCATTCCTTTATCAGTGCTAAATGCTACCCCCAGAATACTTGTATGCTCATACTTTAAGAATTTCAGCTTAAATAGCATAAGGGTTTATAGAATGAAAACCAGTTATGCTTCTCTTTTCTTTAAATCATAATCAAGATAAATAGTTGTGGATTTTATATCTTAACTTTAGATCAAAAGATCAATCTTTCTTGAATCATGCTATAATTTATGTGAATGAAGTTTCTAAAGCTTAAACTTCCTTGTAAACTTAATGATTGTTCTTAGGACTTGAAATTCATGCTTTATTTCATAGGATTTCATAATGAAATATCATGCTCAATAATAATCTTAAATTTTCTCAACAATAACAAGTCAAAATAATGAAATTCGAATCATAACATAATTCTTGCAAGTCAAAACATGAATACAAGTAAACCTTAATTCACTTAAAGATTTTAATCACATGGTAGTATCATAATTAAAGAATATGGCTATTTGGGTATGAATCCTAATTCAAAAGAAGTAAACTAAATCTCAAAACCATGTACTTTAAGTATAAGGGAGAAAGAACAACCTTGTTCATAAACCCCACATACCTGGAATTTCTTGACTTATGAAGAGAGTTAAAACCTTATGACGTGAAAGATGAATTTTTATCTGAAACCCTAATCTTGATGTTCTTAGTGATGAGAGGAGGTAAGTGTTGTTAATTGTACAATAAATAACGGAAAATATCACCTCTTTGAGGGTTAAAGGTCAGAGATTGGGAGTTATAAGAGGAGAAAAGACCAAAAATACCTTTCGCTAAACTTTAAAAAAATTGCTCACCAGTCTTTACAAGTCAAGCATACTACTCTTCTGATAAGGGTACGAATAGGACCATCAACTCATAAGCTTGGAATAATCAAGGATGTCTTACACTTATCATCATATGAATGGTAACATACGACTATTATTATCTCCGTATGACTTGTAGCCCCCTCTCAAATCTTGGACAAAATCTTAGGGAGCCTACACTGATAGACTTACTACTTCCCTTCTAACCACTCGTATGGTGATCTTAAGACTCTAAGGATCAAGTCATACCTTTAACAAAATGCCCATCATGTCACACGGTCTTTGATACGACTACAACATACTTCTCATATGTTGTATGTACAACTCAAGAGAGTGAGTTGTATGATTCACAAAAACTTCCAGACACAAAGTATTGCACAATCTATTTCAAATCCCTAATCAATTTTTAGAACATTTTGGGGCACCACAAGCAACCTACCTTAACCCTATTTACCCTCCTTCCATTCGTCGATCACCCTTCCCTTATCTAACCCCCTAAAGATCCTTGTAATCCTTTTATTATCTCTAAATCACGTTAAACTATATTCTAAATCCACTAAAGTCACACCAACTCAATATAATAATATAAAAGCACATATTAAAGCCTAAATCTACTATTATTATTCTATCCATCCAAAATCTATGCTCAAAGGCCTAAGATATGAAAACTCCTGATATTACTATCATTATTATATGCATTATCTAAAGTATACTACAATGAAACATAACCGACCTCATAGATAAATCACACTACCACGAAGAGTGGAGAGTCTTCCCATACGCACATGGGCTCTTCTCGCATTAGAATTTTGATGGGTATGCCTATATAAGACTCTCATTATGCATAGCCTAAGAAACCTCATTTTTATAGGATTTAGAGTTGATCAACATGGTTTTGGAGGAGGTGGAAGACCTAAGGAGGCTAAATAAAAAAGGGTTTTAAATTAAAATCAGCTAGATACTGCTCGTGTACAGGTGTAGCAGTTGACTTACTGCTATAGCAGTGGGTTTACCATTGTAGTGGCAGGTAACATGTCAATCCATTTATTTAATTTTTTGGCCTAATTATGTTGGGCCCCACTTTTTCCCATGAAATAATTTCTATCAAGTCTGAAGAAAGTATTTTCTTCACCACTAAGTTTTTAAGAAGATTTTTTACATAATGATGCTTTGGGTCATTACAAACGTGTAGCCTCTCAATTATAGATGTGGCATGCTTCACACTCATAAGTAGGACTCTACTAGACACAACTACACAAATACACAAAGACACTAGAACATATTTCTTTGATATAGAGTTTGTCTCAACTTAAGTCTACACCCTAGTTGTGGGCTACATCTAGTTACTTACTAGTGATTTGGTGGGAATCTTGGCATAACGAATCTATATATTAATATGAATGATGAAACTGATGCAGAAATATAAACAATCATAGGGGGTTAAATTTGAAAAGAAGTAATCATTATTAAAATAAAGCTAGAATGAATGAACGAAGTCAACTACAAAATATTATTTGTCTGTTAAAGCCTTTACTATTATCATAAGAGTCAAATGAGTCAAGTGAAACAGGCCCCATAACCTTTATTGAATCGAAAGACTAAACCAAACTAATGAAGAAACTAAAAATAAATTTAAGCCTCACCAATGATAGGAGTACTCACTAATCATCTGGATGTAAGGTGCTATAAAATGTCTAGCAACAAACCTTAATATCAAGTACGTGAATCTACATCACAAAAAAAATATAGTGAAAGACATAGTCTACATAATGGTATGTATTACTATGGAATGTATTGGTATGCAAGTATATACATATACATTGTATAAACTGAATAAATAATCATAAGTTATGTAGAGAAAACACAATAGATGATAAGTCTACATAAAAGTATTTCATGAGTATATAAATAAAAGTTTCAAAAGTTTATACATAGAGGAGTTTATCATAACTGACAAATGCCATTTGAGCTCATTATGCCCTATGTCATACACCCATACTGGAAAAAGGTTGTTTTGACTGGCCAAGGTACAAAACCATGGACATAAGGATCTTATAATTATACTTCTTGGGCAAAATCAATGTTGGCAACATAGTTTTGAGAATTGGTTTATTTGAACCCTTGTCTTCTCGGTGTTAATAATCCTTTAAAAATATACTTGTGCTCTTATTGTATCATATAACATAGATGAATCATTGTTTGAGTATGTGCGCACTGTGTTCATAACGTTGTACTATTGTGAGTCTTTGCTCAAGTTCATGTCATCAATCATATGTGTAAAAGTCTTGTATCCAAAGAAATGTTGTTTTCATTAAAGAGTTCATAGTTCATAAAGTAATCATAATGTATAAGTTTTAAAGCATATATAAGAGTTTATTATAAGAATCATATAGAAGCCTTTTCATAGTAATCAAGTAAAATATGTAAATGAACCAACTTTAGTAGTTTGTACATAAACCCTAGTTTTGATCATAATTTCATAATATCGGGAAATTACTTGGACATGAGGATGAAATATATCCATCACTGAAATCTTGCTTACCTAAATAAAGACAATTAACTTGAAGAAGAACTTGATTAGGTTTCTAGAATAGGAACTCTATGTTGCTTGGTTTTTCTTTAACCATAGTTTAGATAGTTTATAGAAATAATAGACTTTAGGATCTTATATTTATATATTTAAAGTCAAAAAATCATTTAATAAGGAAATAAGGTAATGAAAAGTCAAATTTATTGTTACTTAAATGTTATTAAATTTTTCGGTACATGACTCCAATAGACTCGTGGTCCATACGCTTAGTGTTTTTAGTCATGGTCCCTAGGAGTTTTTTTAAAATAATTGATAACTTTTCCATATAGACAACATGACTCATTTCATAACTCATACACTAACTTCATGACTCGTATATTATTTGGTGGATTCGAGTGAATTTTTTTTCATATCATGCATTGGCCACGAGTCCAAATTGCAACTCGTGAACCACTCTATGAATCATGATATTAGTTGTGATACTTACGGACTTATGAAAATTTGGTGGTTGGTACCTCGAGTAATACCATGACTCGTGGTCTTATTCCACGACTCATATTATGAGTCATGGTAGCATGGGACATCAACTCTCAGATTTTGGTTTTCTATACTGAGAATTGAGTGTTCTATGTTCGGAATATGGGGTGTTACAGTCACAAACAATAAAGTACATCCACTATATAAAATAGCATGAACATAAAAAGAAAAGACTATTAATATATTTTTAACATATAGAGATGCCTCTAAATCTGAATGTGTGGTTCTGACCTCCACCTGCTGTTGAAATTCATATGTACTTTTGACTTGTCCAAATATGGCTTCAAAGCTGCTATGAGTTGTTGAATTAGCAGACCGAGTCACCTTTAATTTCAGAGATAGAGTGAAATTATGAAAAATCTGGGAAATAGTCAATTTTAGTTTAGTATGTTCAAAATAATGTAAGTTCAAGTAATATCAAAATCACGTCAATCGACTTATTTTCATGTCAAATAATAGAGGAAACCAAAATAGTAAAGTTCATGCCAACTCATGGGTGAAACCCAAACAGAAGTTTCATGCCAACTCATGGGCATAATCTAGATTATCATGCCACTCATGGAAATAATCCGAACTTAGGATAGCCACACCAAAAATTGATTGAAAGTGATACACCTATTTTGTTAACCCATAGACGTCAATCATTCTCTAGATTGACAAAGCTTCCCATATAGGATCCAACGATAGGGGAAATCGAACAATCATTATTCAATCAAGAAACCATATTTAAAGTCATTACATTTTTTTAAATTAGTGGATAATTCATAGAGATTAAAAATATTTTTAATGATAAATACTTTAATATTAACACTTTATAAATCAAGTTCAACAATTTCACTCATAGGGTAAACCACATTTATGTCTATCTATTATAGTACGAAATAAAAATATGAAGGCTTGATGTGAACTTGGCCCACACGCACATAAAATCCTATTCAAACCTTGTGGTTAAAAATATGTTCAAAAGAGACATACATCTCTTTCTACTAAAATAATCTTAACGGGTCCACAATGATTGGTGATAGTAATACATTCGATATTAGTAATAATTTTTAAAACTTTAATCAAATCCATGAATTTCCATACTTTTCGAAAAATAAGAATTATATGGCAAAAATCAAGGTTCAAAACAAATTTTAGAATTAACCATTCTTAATACCTTTCAGTAGGCAACATGAACCCCTACTAACCCTCTACTTATAACAATTAAGATTTTCCAAAAATACCCTTCAATCACTCTTAAATCAAGATTCCTTGAATCCATAGATTAAAATAAGATTTTGTTTGTTAATCTATATTACATTGACATAATAACCACAAAAGATTGACAAGGAACTCACCATAACTAGATGATTAGAGGAAGCATCATGGTGTTTTCTCTCTCAAAAGTTGTCCAAATACAAAGTAGATGAAAATTTTTGAACTAAACACATTTATAATTTTTCAGTAATTTCTCATATATGACCACCTCATACGACATATATGTGTTATCAAATAGCTATATGTTGGCCAGTATGTGCCTCCCAACCTAAATCAATTTTTTAAAATTAGTAAAGCCTATGTCCGGTTTGAAGTATAATTCATATGTTAATTCATAATCTAACCTTTATAAGTTCTAAAACTTCAACTTTTATTAGTTCATTTGTGGTCCGACACACAACCCCATATATGGAATATATGGTCTTATGTGGCTACCACGTTCAATAATAGAAGACCACAATAAATTTAAGGACTTTCACTTATGACTGAACATATGGCTTGCATGAAAATGTATGGCCCTATATGGCTTCCATTAGTTAACACAAAAAATCTCAAAAATCTAAGTTCCAACAGGACCCCAAGTATGAATGACATGCTCTGTATGTCCAACATGTGATCTATATGTGATTCTGCATCTTAAACTCTGAAAATTTAAAACTTCAAACCTTTTATACCTCTGATATGATTAGACATACAACCATATATCACATGTATGGTCTGTATGCCTATCATAGATGTTTTCAACTTGGTATTTTAAATCTTTTTTAACACTAATCCTTTTTTCTTTTGTACACCCAGTTCATGCTAAGAAAATAATTTTAACATATATTTACATTATGTTTAACATAGCTTGGGTCGAACCACAAAATTTGATGGTTCAAATCTATCTTGAATTTCTGAGGTGTTACAAGGAAACCATCTTAGGATAAATAGAATAGTATAAATATTGGATCTCATCAATAGAAAGAACAACAATGTAGAAATAGGAAATATAAGCTAAAAATAAAAAAAGGAGTAATGGTTTTTTCTACATACTTATCAATTGACAATTGTTCAATGTGTGGTATTAGTGCCTTTGGGTTCTCATCCTCTTGTGCTAAAAAAATAGTATATTGATATAGTGTGTGGTTGGCCATCAAGCATGCGTGTGTACATAGTTCAAGTCAAGGAAAGTATATTTATGATAAATAGAATTACATGGAGATTCTACTTGTTGAATCCTTGTCAACCAAGGAAGAGCAAAATCTTAAGGCTTTCCTTATGTGCATAGGAGGCAAAGTCTGTGATATCATGCTATATAAGAAAGGGACTAAATTTTTGAATCACCATCAATTACATACTTTGAGAAGGAAATAATCTCAAGCAGTATAGCAGAACAAAGGAAGAATCATCAAACCAAGTCTTCAAGAATAACTCCAAGTTGACTATTCTTGTTTTTTAAGGAAGAGAGAACTGTGTGAGTTTGGTAATAGTCTAGTTATTAAGTTATAACTATTCTATTTGTATGAGACCTTTTGTTTTATTTGGTGAGGCTTATAACAAGAAGTGAGTTTGAGAGTTATTGCTATAAGAGTTATGTCTAACTGTTTGAGAGTTGGTGCTCGAGTTAGTTTATTTGATTAGTAAGTTATAACCATAAAATTTGCTCAATTTGAACTTTCGTGGATTTTTTTGAGAAATCCTGCACACTGTTGGTAATGATTGTTACTCCTTTAAGCAAAGAGGTTTGCCATATAAAATTGTGTTTTCTTTATTTTATCGTGCAAATTTAGCTGTATAGGGACCTGGTTTCTATGTTGGAAAATGGTACTAGATATTTTCAATTGTTATCTGAGCATGTCTTTTCTTGTACAGTTAAGACCTTAAAAAGAAACCTATGGTTGATTCTCAACTACTCAAGAAGGTGCCTCACAAACATGACCACCTCTAAATTTTTGTAAGTACTATGGATGGTGGAAAAATAGAATGATGGATCACATAATTGGAGAAAGTCCCAATTTATGAAATATTATCCTAGATAGACCCACTATCCCCATGAAAGCTTTTGTTGATGGAAAGACTCAAGTTCCTAAGGAAAGAAAAGAATGGGATGCTACTGAAAAGATGTCAATTAAAAATAATGTCAAAGCTAAAATTCTCATTGTATATTCTCCTTATCAAGATGATAAACATATATGGGACACTCTTCATACTACCTATGAAAGTACTTATACTATCAAAATGGCCGAGATTTATAACTTAAATAGACAATATGAAATATTTAGAATGAAAAAAGAGAAACTATATAGAACATTTACATAAGATTCACTACAATTCTCAATGAGATCTACCGACTAGGAGAATTTAATCCCATAGGAAAGACTATTAGAAAACTTCTTAGTGTATTTCCTGAATCTTGGGGAAGTAAGGTGGAAGCTATCACTGAATTTTGAGATGTTGTTACTCTATAAATGGATGAACTCATTGGAAAATTGACAATATATGAACTTAATAAGATTCAAGAAAAGGATATTAGGACAAAAAAGAAAGATAAGACTTTGTCTCTTAAGTCTACTGAAACTATTGATTATGAAGAAAAGAATTTAGCCTTCTAGGAAGTTGTGCATGTAAAGAAAGGTTAAAACTTCCAAATGAGGACCTTAGAAATTTAGAAAAGGACACTCATGAACAACTCTATCACAAGCATGGTAGTCCTAATCATTATATCAAATTTTATCCACTGTGGCCCATGGAACACAAAACAAATGTTAATGAGAAACCAAAAGACCAAAGAAGAGACATTTTTCTTCCCTCTCAAGGACGATGACATTTCAAGAGGCTGACATGGTCGTGCAAAAGAATTTGTCTATCTATCCAAACCCAACCCGCGGATCATGCGGGTACCTACCTAACCCCACCCTAAATAGGAGAACCTTTACTACTCAACCATTTATTTAATAGGGAAATTAAAACAATTCTATTTCAATGATATATTCTAGTAATCTAATTAAATAATCCTTAATTCAAGACATTAATCCATTTAGCTCATATATAAATCTAGTTTAATATATTTGATATTTAAAAGTAATATGGAAAATAATCAGCAATGAATCCCAAAAAATTAGACTAATTCGATACAAATGCAGTAGACCAGGAGTGGAAAAGTCCATAAAATGATATCCATGTAGAATAGAGAGGGCAAAAGTTATTGAAGAATGACCACCATTACTGCTATAAAAACTCTAATTGACCTGAAACATGGCTATATCCCTGAAAAGAGAAATTGTAAGTGTCGTATCAGTACGACTGGACATACTGGTAGGCATCATTGATCCACATGGTTAGAAACATATAATAAAAATAATAAATAGGAAAGAATCCATGGCCTTAAGTAAATTTTGGTCACTAATCCCATTCACACACATTTGTTTATTAGCACTTACACTCACTGTGACCAACTTATCATTTTACTTATTCGTATATCTTTGTCCTTAATAAGACTTTCTACCTTTCTTCTTATTCCATCTTGTATGACCCTGATCTAGCCTAGTCTAGATAACTTTACAAGATTCACTAAATCAACACTTGAGGCCACTGGTGGAAATTGGGTCCTTGTCACAACTCGAACAAGGTTCTAGCCGTGATGGGTATCTAAAGTCCACCATAGATCAGAGACCACCCATTTTTTCCTAGTCAAATATAAGACAATACAACTAGCAGTGGATGAATTCTGACCATATAACAAGATAGATAAACTAAACCAAAACAAGGTTCTGAGAATTCAACAAAAACATCCCAATCCATAGTAATCCACAAAGCTTCTAAACAAACAAAACCAATCTAAGTCGGGATATGACGCTGATGATAGGCAAAAGAATTCAATAGACGTAGTCTAAGACGTAAATAAAATAAGACTTCAAAATAATAGTCCTTCCGGAGAATGGAAGTTCACCACTTCAAAGCTAATTGCTGACAACCCAAAAATCCTATTACTGCACAAAAAAAGTTAAAGTGTCTTCAGTTCCTGCATCACATAGGGATACAATATTCAGAGATGGTTAGTGGGGCAAGTGCTAGCATGTTAGTTAGGGAAGAGAAAAAGTAATGCCATTATCAAATAAGTTCAAAATCATTCAAAACCAATAAACACAACTATATATATATATATATATATCATGCCGGGATAGGGAACAAAGATTAGCATAAAAGTAAAACATTTGTATGGACTGTGTAGTTCAAACCGTCATTCGTACCCACGAACTATATGGGTCTAGCGCTCCCCTACTGGTTGGGACCAGTGCGTGTTAGCCGTACGAATCAGAGAAATGCAAGGAATGGAGAAAGCCATCAAGGCGACAACCATTCCAAAATGTATACATGTATGTAATGTGTGAACCATGCAAATGATCATAAAGACCAACGCCAACGCCGGAAAACATGGTTTCCAGTATCAGACCCTAGGAACCTCCACCTTCATGGCTCATCTACACAACCCCCTTTAAGCCCAATTACAACATTTACACATTTTAGTTAATTGAACCAAGATTACATTAGGCATACAATGTTGGTATCATCATACCAACTACACTTGCAAGCTTATAATTATGCCATTACAATTCCATTAAATTGGGGGATTACCTCGACCCCTTTTTTTTCCTTAAATCAAATTTGGTTATTTATCCTTTTGTGTTGTACAATAGCTCTAAAGGTATTATCAATACGTATACTCTCATATTCAAAATTTTTTTCACAAGATTGGGTTGAGGTTATCACCATTTCAATTATCAAAATCCACATAATTGGGCAAAGCCACAACCTTCTTTTTTATTCACCATGCCCATGGACCCCACAAGTTCAAAACCATTAATAAAGCATGAAAAATTTCATATAAAATATGGAAACATCATTTAAGGTAACAATCATTTAAGACCCTACACTGGTGAGGCTACTAGTTAGACATCACGACTCGTAATGTCTCATAAAGACTCGTAATGTCTAGTCGTCATCAAGGAAGAAACTTAGACCATATTCACTAGTTACCCTATAATTGAGGTCCCAAGAATTGTAATGACACTTTACGATTCATAAGGTGAGTCTCAATCTGGGAAGTAAGTTCAAGTCAAGAAAATTTCAAGCCGAAAAATCTGGGGTGCTATATCTACAAATGCATTAGTACGATCTAACATATAAATGCAACAAAAATTTCCTTTAACAAAGTCAGAAAACAAAGATGTTTGGAAATACACATACCTTAAGCACGATTATATAGAATGGGGAATAAGAATGGATACTTGGACTTATGTCCTCTTTAGCTTCCCAAGTAGCTTCTTCAACCTTATGGTTCCTTCATAGAACCTTCACCATTGCCATATCCTTAGTCCTTAAATAACGGACTTGCCTATCCAAAATCTTAATTGGGACTTCCTTATAAGATAAGGAATCCAAAATGCCAACACTCTCTAAAAAAACAACCAAGGAAGGATCACCCACACACTTTTTCACCATTGAAACATGAAACACCAAATGGATAAAACCAAAACTTGAAGGGAACTCTAATTCATAGACCACATTACCCACTCTCCTCAAAATCAAGTATGGGTCAACATAAAGGGGACTGAGTTTTCCCTTCTTTCCAAACTTCATCATCCTTTTCATGGGAGACACCTTTAAGAACACTCAAGCACTAACATCAAACTCTAACTCCCTATGCCTCAAATATGCATAACACTTTTGGTGACTTTGGACAGTCTTAGGTCTATCCCTAATCATCTTCACCTTCTCCATGGACTGATGAACTAAGTCAGGACAAAACTACCAAGTATCACCAACCTTGAACCACCCAATTGGAGAATGACATCTCCTGCCATATAAAGTCTCAAATAGGGCTATCTGAATACTAGAATGATACCTGTTATTATAAGCAAACTCAATGAGAGGTAAATGATCAACCCAACTACCACTAAAGTCCATTGCACAGTACCTTAGCATATCTTTCTAAGTCTGAATAGTCCTCTCTGCTTTTCCATTCATCTGAGGGTGAAAAGCAGTGCTAAGGTTTACCTTAGTTCCCAAACCCCTCTGAAATGACCGCAAAAAGTAAGATGAGAACTGTGTACCTCAATCAGATATAATAGAAACAGACACACTATGCAACTTGATGATAATCCTGAACTAAAAGCTTAGCATAATCCTCTACAGAATAATTAGTTTTCACTAGGAATAAATGAGCAGACTTGGTCATCCTATCCACGAAGACCCAACTAGAATCGAACTTGTTATAAGACTGCGGAAGAATGGCAATGAAATCCATATTAATCACATCCTATTTCCACAAAGGAAAATCAATCTCTTGAGGCAAACCACTAGGCCTCAAGTGCTCTACCTTCACTTGTTGACAAATAACACACTTACCCATAAAATTGGCCATATCTCTTTTCATGTTGTTCCACTAATAATCTCTTTCAAGTCATGGTACATCTTCATTGAACTAGGATAAACCATGTACCTCAACTCTTAAGCCTCGGTCAAAACCTTTCTTGTAGTGCATCAATATCGAGAACACACAATCTACCTTGGTACCTCAGGGCACCATCACCACCGATCTCAAACGCCATAAAATTTTGCTAACCCATATCATCCTTAATCAGCATCCTTAACCCAGTACTAGAAGAAGACTTCACCACTTCTTGAAAAATGACACCTCCATATTTGGAGTCCAAAAGATGAACTACAAGATTGGCCAAATGGTGAATATCCTTTACCAAGCCTCTCTTGTACTCATCGAGATGAGATAAGCTCCCCATAGATAACTTTCTAAGAGTATCAACAACCATATTAACTTTACCTAGATGATAACGGTGACTCATATCATAATCTTTGAGCAATTCAAGCCATCTTCTTAGCTTGAGATTCAAATCCTTCTAGGTAAATACATACTGCAAGCTCTTATGATTAGAATATATATCAACATGAACCCCATACAACTAATGGTGCCAAATCTTCAAAGCAAAAACCACAACCAACAACTCTAAATCATGAGTCAAATAATTCTTCTCATGTACCTTCAACTTCATAGAGGTATACGCCACCACCCTGCCAAGCTGTATAAAAACACAACCTAGTCCTACACGGGATACATCATAATAAATAATAAAACAACCTATACTCTCGGGTATGGTCAAAATTAGAGCTGAAGTCAACTTATCCTTCAAATTTTCAAAACTACCCTCACAAGCATTGGACCACATAAACTACACCTTTTTTAGTCAACTTAGTCAATGGAGCAACAATCGAAGAGAAAATCACCACAAACCTTGTATAATACCTGGATAAACCCAAAAATCTTTGAATATTGGTTGGAGTCGTAGGTTTAGTCCACTTCATAAGTGCCTCAATCTTTTGTGGATCCACCAGGATCCCCTCACTAGCAACTACATGACCAAGGAAGGTCACAACATTCAACTAGAACTCATACTTAAAAAACTTAGCATACAACCGCTGATCCTTAACATTTTACAACATTCTACAGAGGTTATTGGCACGGTCCTCCTTAATCTTAGAATACCAAGATGTCATCAATAAACACAATGATGAATAAGTCCAGAAATTGATGAAATACATAGCTCAAAAGATCCATAAATATCATCGGGACATTAGTGAAACCGAAGGACATGACTAAGAACTCACAGTGGCCATACTAGATTTGAAAAATAGTCTTAAGGATATACCTGTCCCTAATCTTCAATTGATGATAACTCCATCGAAGATCAATCTTAGAAAAATACTTAACACCATAAAGCTAGTCAAATAGGTCATCAATCCTCGGAAGAGGATACTTGTTCTACATAGTCACCCTATTCAACTATCAATAGTCTATACATATTAGAAGGGATCTATCCTTCTTACGTACAAAAAGTACAGGAGCACCCTACGGAGAAACTCTAGGGCAAATAAAATCCTTATCAAGAAGATCTTTCAACTGCTCTTTAAGTTCTTTCAACTCATCTAGAAACATACTATAAGGAGGGATACAGACATGATGGGTATTCAAGAGAAAGTCAATTCTAAAGTTTATTTCCCTATAGGGAGGAATACCAAGAAGATTGTTAGGAAACACTTTGAGAAACTCATTAACTATAGAGACAGATTGCAAAGAAGGTCCCTCAAAATTAGAATCCTTAACCCAAGGCGCTAGATAAGAAATGAACCTCCCCATAGGTGCTAAAGAACTACCTTCCTACTCAATCACCGGTTCATTTAGGAATTTAAAACTGACCCTTTGGTTTCTACAATCAAGAGACACATATCAAGAATGGAGCCAATCTATCCCCAAAATAACATCAAAGTCTAACATATCAAACTCTATCAGTTTCACCAATGTCTCCTTACCACATTTAGATACCACATAACCGCTATAGACCTTTTTAGCCACAACAGAGTCACTCACTGGATAGACACAAAAAAGGGATGAGAAATACACTCAGGACTAAAACTAAAATGAATAGCCATATAAAGGGTCACATAAGAAAGTGTAGACCCCAAATCAGGTAAGCAATACATGTTATGAGAGAAAAGTTGTAACGTATTAGTGAAAACATTAGGAGATGCCTCAAGTTCCTAATGTGTGGCAAGAGCATGCTAATAATTTTTCCCAGTATCAGTACTAGAAGCAACACCTTTTGGTGCTAGAGCTAAAGCCATAACAATCAAAACTTTATTATCCCAGAAGCAAACTTTGAAGGACACTCCTGCTGTATATGACCATGTTGACCACACTTAAAGCATTTATTTCTCCCCTCATCACACACTATGATACCTCTGCCTATAAGAATGACATTGAGGACAAGATGGGGCTAATTGAGCTTCTCTGGCCTGAGACTGGGCACCTTGTGCCGTGAACCCACCGTTAGCCTAGAAGAAACAATCACCTGACAACTTATGATATGGATCACTAGCCATAGAATAAGAGTAAAAATTTCCCCACTTTTTCTTAGGCCACTACCTTCTATTTTTACCACTATTTTGTAGGCCTTTACCCTGCTCAGAATATCTGAATTTCTTACCCTGCCTTTCCCTTATCTTGTCCTGCTTCTTATTTTTGTCTTCAACTTACTGTATGTACAACACAAGCTTAGAGATATTCATGTCTTTATTTAGTGAGGCAGACTTGCACTCCAACTCCAAGTCCCAAGACAAGCCCAAAGCGAACTCTCTCATCTTATCCCTCATAGAAAATACCAACTTCGGAGCATAACGGGACAACTGATAAAACTTTAAGGCTTACTCATTCACAGTCATCCTACCTTATTTTAAATTCAAAAACTCCTCAGCTCTTGCCTCCCTCAACTCCTAAGGAATAAAGAAATCAAGAAAAGTACAAGATAAGTCACCCCACATAGCTAGATCAGCGTCATCCCCCCCAACTTCTTCTACTCCTCATACCACTTTTATGCCATATCCTTCAACTGATATATGACAAAATCCACACCCTATAAGTCAAAAGCATGCATCACTCAAAAAGTATTTTTATCTCATCTATGAACCCTTGATGATTTCCCTTAACCTTAGAACCAGTAAAAGTCAAAAGAGTCAACCTCATGAACTGTCTAGCCCTTGTGGCCTCATAAAAAAGAGTGACAAAATCAACACACTCAGATTTACATGACTGAGAGGCCACCAACTGAGTAAGAAAATGAATCAACTAGCAAAACTCAGAACTACACACATCACCTAAAGGCATTGAGGTAGGAGTACCATCGACCCAAAGAGCCCGAGGAGGACTAGTAAGGATCAATGGAACTCTACATGAGAAGTCAGGAGTAGGGACCTTAGACCAAGTCTATAATCCATAAGTAGAACAAGTTCCATCCATATTATGCTCAGGTAGGATAAAGAAGTTTCCATGAGCATTATAGCTTTGGGAAACATGATTTGAAATACGAATAAACAGGAATTAGAGGAGATTTCAATATCCTAGAATATGTAGCCCAAAAGTAGAACACAAGAAAGCAAAACACTCCCATATGCCTCGTAGCCTCTCCCTTGTAAGTGTGGCATGATATACACCCAAAAAAAGAGACTCTACTTGACACAATTTTATGAATACCCAATTGACCATGAAACCTAAGGCTATGATATCAAGCTTTTCATGACCCAAACTAGGGCCTGGCCGTGATAGGTATCTCAAGTCCACCATGAATTAGAGACCACCCCATTTTGCCTTGTCAAACGGAAAACAATACAAATAACAAAGGATAAATTTCAAACATATAACAAGAAAGATAAAGTAAACCAAGACAAGGTTCTAAGAATACAATAAAAACATCCCAATCCATAGTAATTCACAAATCCTCTAAACAAACCAAAACCAATCTAAGTTGGGACATGCCCCCGACGATAGCCAAAAGAATATGATAGACGTAGGGTGCGATTGGTATGATGGAAAATGTTTTCTAGAAAATATTTTCTCATTTTCCCTTGTTTGGTTATAAATTATTTTTTTAGAAAACGTTTTCCATGGTGACTTATTTTCCTTCATTTGTGGTACAATGACTTTCCTAATAAACCAAGGGAAGTCATTTTCCAGATAAAAAGAAAAGCTGCTTATACGCTTACCCCCACCCTTCCCTTACCCCTCTTCTCCACCCCAATAAGATCGAAGTTGCACCCATAAGAGATTACTGTCATCTCTAATTTTAGGGTTTTCTCCCCCTCTCTCTTTTTTCCTCTGTAAGAATTTCAAAGGTATGTCTATAAATAATTTCTCACTATGGTTCTTGGTCAAAAATTTCTTTAATTCTTTCTCTTTTTCTTGTTTGGGTTTCTGATTTGAGGCTAATTTTGCTCAAAAATTGAAATTTGAATTTTTTATTTGAGTTTAATTTTTCTCAAAAATTAAAAATGGGTTTAAATTATCAATGAAAATTGATAGCTTTTTTGAAGTTAGTTGAGCGAGACTTATGAGTATTTACAATAACAATATTGTTTGCCAAATGACCAACTTCATGGATTGTAAAGACTAAGAAATGGCACTACAATTTAGAGCTTTGTTATGGTTATTGAACCAAGGTGCAGGGAATCGAAAAGGATTGCTGCAGACCTATGGACATGAGAACTTTGAAGACTGGAAATCAACATATTAACTGTAATGGAACTATAGATAAAGAGAACTTTTATGGGAGATCTGATTCTTTGAAATATTACACTTCAAGATTTTTTAGATTATGTTCTTAACTTCTTATGGTACATGATATCCACCCAATAGAGCTTCACATTTTGCATATCTAGTTATGGATGATGGCTCTTAGACATTATTTGTACCAAGAATAGTGGATGGTGTAAAGATATGGGCGTATCTTTGCTGATGTAAGTGGTTAACCATGGACGATTGATGTAGGATAATCTTTTGGCTGGGAGAGCTTTGTAATGGTTAGAGACTCATAAATAATGGGAATGTGATCATCCTATATCGTGCTTCTATTAAATTTCAATTTCAATTTTGATATACATGGATTCTTAATTTTTTTCTCTGAGATAACCTTGACTATTCATATACCAACTTCCATGGTCGACTAGCGATAAAGATCTGAGACTGTATTCCTAATGTTGCACTAGGAAATTCGTGATGCTAATCTGGTATTTTGTATATGATGAGATCAAAAATATTTTCACAACCTCAATAACAAAACCGCTATTGAAGTTGTGATTGCTATTACTAACAAATAATATGCTTGAGCTTGAATTCCCTGAAAGATTAAATGCATTTAAAACGGTCAGTCCACAATGGTATGTGACATAAAATCTAGAGTACACAACAAAATAGAACACGAAATACAGACATCTGTCATGATTGTGTCATATTCTTTATGAACTTGGCTAGTTATGAAAGGATGTCTTAACAAGAATGAGTTGTCTACTAAGATGCAATAATGTCTTAACAAGAATATGTCTGTGTATTACTTTGTTTAACTAATTGATTGATATGTTATGTTTGAGACCAAGAAGTAGTATTGCTTTTTCAATACCAAAGATATTGATTTTATATTTTAATTAACCAAATGACTTGTATATCGGTTGATCCCAATTCCACTTTCTGCTTAAAGCTTAGATTGTGAATATCTTGATAATCCTATGTATATGTTCCTTATAGCTAGGGTTTCTAATATGTTTATGTGGTGTATCATATGTATCCTATAATATATAGAAGTGTTTATATTATATTAGGGGGGGAGGTTGTTCTTATTATATCATGCCATTCTTTACTATATGCAAATATAGTTATTTTTTAAAAGACTCGGGATGGATTAAGCACTGGTATGAATGAGAGGGTAGTTTCTAGAATAAAACAATGAGGATTGTATTAACAAAATCAGAAAATGTTTTCTAGAAAACATTTTCCATCATACTAGTAAAAAATGTGTCCAGTAAAAAAAATATTTTCTAGATTAGAGAGGACATGGTAAATTTTCTAATCAATTTAACTTATTGAGGCCGTGGTCCTGCTACAGTGTTTTTAATGCCTATTGGTGCTTAAGTTTCTTTGTTCATTTGGAATCAAATATTTAAAGGTGCATGGTCCTTGTGAAGAGAGAATGACCAACTTTTTACAACCCATCTCAATTTTGACTTGTTCATTCATTAAAAGTGACTATGATTTCTTGATTGATGCTGAGTGCATCCTGTTTTGTAAGCTTTTGATGCCCATGTTTAATATTTTACATTTTTCTCCATGCTTAGGGATTGAGATGGTATGTAAAGTGTCTTAGAATAGATGAATATGGAGATGTGGCAGACGAGTTCCTAAATGAGATCCCATCGGATACACCTTCCAGATTTTAGAATAAACCTGTGAGGGTTGTGTCAACAATATGTGCTAAAAAGTTAGTAAACAATAGGTATAGGACTTTGTGGCCAATCATTAAGAAAATAAATATTTAGTTCCTACTATAGCATTAGATCCAATGGTTTGTGAATTCTTAGAATTCTTAGAACTAAAATTTTTAGTTCCTACTATAGCATTAAATCCAATGGGTATTGTACTTGTAATAGTCTGTTTATGTTACATTAACTTATTAGAATCAAATAAATTTGACACAAAATTTTCTCTAATCTTTGTATTGTAGGCACATCTCAATCATCACAAGTTCATCAACAAAAAAATTGAAATGTTTGATGAAATGTCTCTTGTGTGTGGAAATGATCGGGCTAGGGGAGATTGTGCTAAATCATTTGAAGATACAGATTTTGATAGTTTTTCTGATAAAGATAATGATAATGACCTTGAAGGACCATCCATCAAAAAGGATGTGCAAGTAACCGAAGCTTCTCAAATCAAGGCAATTCATAAAAGAAAACGTTCTTTTGAGGTGCAAGATGTCGTAGGTGATATATCAATAAAGTTTGGAGAAGTTGCAACGGGAATCGGTAGAATGGTTGATAGTAGTCAACATGTGACAAAGTTGTATGAAGAAGTTATGGCAATGAAAGGTTATAATAAAGAGTTCCTCGGTGATGCTCTTTATTATTTGGTGCAAAGCGACACTTTACCTAAGGCATTCATGGTCAAAACTCAAAATCTTTGTAAGGTCTGGTTGGAACGATTCAAGCTACAACAACAGTGATACCTATTGGTTCGTTTAGCTTCATAGGATTTGGAAGCAACTATCATTCTCACGCTTTTATTTTTGATAATGTAAAGCTTAAATTATATAAGTAGTAGTTGCTTAAATTTTAGTGTCTTGTAATAATTTGATACTCGTTATTGATATTATTTTCTATGCTTAAATTAGTTCCGACAGAATGTTGAGTTTCCTAATATACTAGTTAACTGTTTATTAGTATTTTTCAAAAAATATTTTTTCATCTCACCAATCAAACTATTCAAAAAAAAAATTAGAAAAACATTTTCTATTTACCAACCAAACATCATAAAATATTTTTCGAAAAATATTTTCCACCCACCAACCAAACATGAAAAAATAAGTAGAAAATCAATATATTTTCCATGAAAACATTTTCCATCATACCAAACACACCCGTAGTTTAAGACATAAATAAAATAAAACGTCAAAATAGACCTTCCAGAGAATAGAAGCTCACCAGTTCAAAGCTGACTTCAGAAATCCTACCACTGCACAAAAAGTAGAAATATCTTTGGTTCCTGCATTGCGAGGGAATACAACATCCGGAGATGGTTAGCAGAGTGCTAGCATGTAACTCAACGAAGAGATAAAGTAACACCATGATCAAATCATTTCAAAATCATTCAAAACCAATGCACATAACTATATATATAACATTTTGGGATAGAGAACAAGGCTTAGCATAAAAGTAAAACTTTAGCCTAGGCTGTGTAGCTCAAATCATTATTCGTAACCACGGGCTATATGGGTCTAGCTACCCCTGCAGGTTAGGCTTCAGTGCGTGTTATCCACAAGGACCAAAGAAAGCCAAGAAAGGCCAAAACTATCGAGGCTATAACCATTCTAAAATATATACATGTATGTAATGTGTGAACTGTGCACACGGTCTTAAAGACCAATCCCCACGCCTACAAATGTGGTTTCCATTATTAGTTCCTTGGGGCCTCCACCTTCATGGCTCATCTACGCAACCCCTTTAAGACTAATTAAACATTTACACATTCTCGTTAATTGAACCAAGATCACATCAGGCATACATTATTGGTATCATCATACCAACTATACACTTGCAAGCCTATAATTATGCCATTACAATTCCATTAACTTATGGGATTGCCTCGACCCCTATTGTTGATTAAATCAAACATGGTTCTTTAGCCTTTTATGTTGTGCAATAGTTTCAAAGGTATTTTAAAAGCGTATATTCTCATGTTCAAAGCAAGTTTCATAAGATTAGATTGAGGTTATCACCAATTCAATTATCAAATCCACATAATTGGGGAAAACCATGATCCCTTTGTTTATTCACCATGTCCATGCACCCCACAAGTTCAAAACCATAAATAAAGCATGACAAATTTCATATAAACCATGGGAAAATCATTTAAGGAAACAATCATTTAAAACCCTCAAGCCACATTCCAAAGACATTCAAACCCACTTTAATAATAATTTAAAACACATGATTTATCAAATTAAGCTTCGAGAAAGAGTAACAAGACTGAGATATCAAGAATTACAGAGATAAATCAACCCGTGGAAGCTCTAGTTACCATTTTTGAGGAAATCCTAGTGTTCTTAACATAGGGAGCTAAGAGAGAAGAACGTATGTATTTGATTGTTAAAGATGGGAATAACCTATTTTTGTTGTTTTATGGACGTGGGGTCTAAGTGCAGGAAAAAGGGAAATATCCAAAGTGCCCTTAAATAAAAGTTAAAAAATATCACCAGTCGTCATGGGTCACCTTATAAATCATGATGACTCCTTACGAGTCGTAACCACGACTCATAGTGTAATTACAATCTCTGGCACCTACACTGGTCTGACTATGAGTCGTACCCCATGACTCGTACTCAGACATAATGACTAGTTAGGTCCAATCATAGTCTGAACAGATGTAAGAGGCCCCTACACTAGTGAGACTATTAGTCACACATCACGACTCATAATGTCTCACTATGACTCATAATGTCTAGTCATTTTCAAGGTAGAAACTTAGACCATCTTTATTAGTCACCCTACGATTGGGGTCCCAAGACTCGTAATGACACCTTACAACTCATAAGATGAGTCATAATCTGGGAAGTAGCTCAAAGTTAAGAAATTTCCAAGTCCGAAAATCTAGGGTGTTACAGAACTTTCATTATTAAATTTTTATACAGTGAAACAACTTGCTCTTAAGATCCTAGTTATTTAACTAAGACTAACTAGCAAGACTAGTCCATCAAACATACTTTCCAATTTATATTAATAGATAATCACATCATATAAATAAGAAGGATCACCCAATGCATATGAGAAATGAATGTATGCAACACACACAACTTCTATTCCCTTCTCATCTCATCACTATCATATCACATAATCAAAATCATGAACATCATGATATAACATTGTACTCACCATCATCAACTATCGACATCAATATCATCATGAATAGGTATATTGTTACGACCCAATTTTTCTAGTCAAGGTGGCACCTACCATAATCCACTAATAGGTAATCCAACCCATAGTCCAGAATAACTAGTAACAGATTATCAAGAGAAATTGTAAAAATAAAGGAAATGAATTTAAATAAAGACTAATATATAATTCAACCTCAAGACCTGGTGAAGTTAGTACAAGAGATTATAATTCAAAAAAAAAATACAAAGTGAAATATAGAATAAATACATATACAAATATGTCTCTGAAATACAAAATAGAGTTTAGTCTAATTAATATAACGATAAAAGGAATACTTTGAATGGAAAAAGCTCACACCGAATATCCGATCCATAGCTACTCTGCACGATGTACATGTCAATAGTGAGAACTCATATTATTATTTGCAGACTTCAGAAGTGTAGTATGAGAACCAACATATGGTACTCAGTAGGCATTAACCGATTGAGCTCCAAAGATAATGAAGCATAGATAACATGTAAAGCAGGAATATAAACTATAAGTAACTATACAAAAAACTAAACATAATAATACTAAGGAAGAACTAACTTGAACTTATCCTATTCTAATAAGAACTAGGGACTAACATACAATACCATATATCACTAGCCAATATACAAATAAAGAATGAAAGAAAGGTATATAGTAGTTATACAAGGCAAAAGGATACGCGTATAATATTAATATATAAGGAAAGAGATGGATATATGACAATACCATATAAACATATATATATATATAGGACTAACTTGATGACATCCAAACAACATCTTCTCTCAGATAATTATACGGTCGTTGTCAAAATATAGTAACCCAATAAAGGTTGGGTTCGAATCCTAAGGGAACATCTGGAATTGTAGATCTCAGTAGTTGTAGTCAGTAGGTAAAAAAAGTAAAGTAAATGGGGGTTTTTTGTGTAGTAATCTCGAGCAAGTAACTATATTAACTTTGATTATAATCAGTGTAAGTGAACAGTAGGATTTTGTTTTCCCTTACGTCTCAACTATGTAGACTTATCGTGCTCTTCTAAACCAACCTAATACCTTGCATGATGAATCAATAATTTATGTACCTTCTATAATCTATTGGACGAGTAGTAGGATTTCACCCTTTACCTTTTGAGTCTCAAGATATTGCCTTACTAACCCTTATCTTATCCCAGTTAACTATTATCTTTTGAGTCTCTAGTTATTAGATAAAATCTAACCATCTTATTTAGATAGAACCTAAAAGCATGGATCGATAGTTAAACTCCAAATTACTATTGTCTTTATCTTTTCCTAGTCACTACTCTTCTTTTGGAGTAAATAGAAATATCTAGGAGGGATCCTAATATGTGTGTCCATTAAGAAAACCATTATAATGAATAAAAAGCATTACATGCATGGGTATTAGTTTAGACCAACAACAACACTTACCCTACTTCTTTAATCTGGTAGGGTTTCCACAACCCTAGCTATGATTATTAGACGCTCATGCTTGTGAAGTAATTAATATAATTCAAAATTGAAAGAATAGATGAAATCACAATGATAAGAAGTGTAAAAACCCAAAAATGTAACTAAATTAATCATCTAAAGTCAATACAAGAGAATTCCAAGATCAAAATTAGATCTTGGAATCAGAATATATTTGTGAGTATCAAAAGTGTGTCACTCTCACTAAAAAATACATAAAGGGTATTTATAGTAAATGAGGAAACCCTAAAGCCAAAGCCCAAATGAAAAAAGACAAAATTAGGTCAGTGGCCATATGTGGTATGTACCTGCACTCTGACTATGGGCGTAGGTAGTACCTGCAGTCCTGACCTTGGGCACAAGTAGTGGATGGAAAAATCCTGCAAGTTCATCTCTCGAAATTTTGTACTTCTGGCATTTGCTTTGCCTACCTGCGGTCCATAGGTCCTACATGTAGTCTGTAGGTTGACTTAGTAAGAACTGAGAGTCATCTTTTTAGCTCTTCTTTGATTCTCGAACATGCTTTGATATTGATCAAGTCAAAAAGTATACCGAACATCCATAATTGCTCTAAAAATTATCCAAAAACACCTTTTTTTTATGAACTTACCATCCAAAACATGATTTCCTACAAAAGATACCCAAAACGAATTATATCTATCAAAATAACCTCAAAAACTTGCATATTTTTCTCGTTTTAAGAATCAAAACTGCTATATTTCTATAGAACATCGACACCCTCAACTTTGAACATTTGCATGTCCTCAGAAAAACAAAAAAACAAAACAAAACTAAACACGACTCTTAACTAGGACAATCTAATCTACTTAAGGTAGTCAGTCAATACTTTAAACTCAAGTTACTACATCCCCCTCCTATCTCACTTTTTAAAACCAACTTGTGTGAACATGAAGCACAACAATGTGACATAATGAGATCAAGGTACGGAAATTACATTATCAATAGACAACCACTAATATATACAAGTTACACTTCCCAAAAATAGAAAATAGCTAGCAATAAGACTCAAGTGCCCTCACAACAAAAATGATCCACTCACTCAAATGAAATAATGCATATCAATTCAAGGATGGTGATGAGACACTCACAATCAAAAAGAAATTCCAATCAATGCATGTGAAATACCATAAGATTTCCCTTATTTTGTTTACCTTAGCATTCAAATAGTCAAGTTAGGATCACTATAGGACTTTTCTAGATTTGTAATGTAGGCTTGGGGGCTGGTATGGTACATATGGGCATATCAAGTGATTCTGCCTCCTTGGCTCTACACAAACCTTGAGGTATCACTTCCTAGCCAAATTCCTTTTATTCTACCCTTATTTCCCCCTTTTTATTCTTTATTGTACATTCAGGTTGGGTGTGGTCTTTTATTCTTTCTTTTTCTATTTTTCATAATTTATTTATTTATTTTTTATTCTTTTGTTACCACACCCAGCCCTAGTAACTTTTTCCCTTACTTTACCTTTCTACATATCCAATTTACACTATACACCCCTATGATAGCCACCCTCAACTTAGGTATTTTGCCTGAGTTGAGATGCATAATAACCAAGAAGGACCAAGGCCAAAATAGGTTAATTGTAATACAAATGGGAAGGTGAATGGTAAAACAAGAAAAATAAGCTATAAGCCTCAAAATAGGGATCAAAGGATACAATTCACACATGAAAGGTCATTTAGGCTAAGATTGAAATCAAAGATGGCCTATGATTCTTTCCTAACCGACTATCCTTCAACCTAGGAAAGACTAACCACACATGTTTTGAATTCAACACACAAAGAGAACTAGGTAGTATTTCATACACACATGGCATATAGTCAATATTACCAACTACAACCTATCCAGTTCATATAATTATTAGCAAGTAATTATCATGTCCCTAATTCTAATGTGATAACAAGATCCACACTCTTCATACATATCCGCATTCACACAGTTCTAAAACATAAAATTTTAGAGGAGTATCAAAAATTAGTCAAAACATGAATACTGCCCTAAATGATTAAAAATCTATTAACTATACAAAAATAAAATACAATACAAAGAAAAACATAATATGACATACAATTAACCTAGACATGTCGGTTCTATAACCATACCGCAGACGATGGAAAAAAAGCACAATAACAAAAACCTGTGGTTGCATGTTATACCCACCCACAACTAAGAACTGTGCACTATCCCCAATCCACTAAATCAAAGTAAATGAAGGGAAGAGAGAACATACCTGGGATGCACTAGGTGCCTGAATCATAAGCATCCTAGATGGGGGCATATCAGCTGGCGGAGGTGGTGCACTACTAGATGTTGCACCTGCTGCTATAGATACTTGCCTCTACCTATTGGTGAATACAGACTCCATTGAATCATGCTTGACCTTTTTAATGGCTTGGCCATATGGAAAATCAGAGTCCTGCAAGTCGTCTATGTGAACTCTCTTGGTACCAACTGCTGAGGCATCCTCTACATTCTCCGTGAAGAAATCAAACTATATCGATACACATGAAGGTGATATCTGGACCACCTGGGGTATAACAGAGGGAGTGACTGCAATATGACTCTTTGTGAGAGAGTGTACCTGTACATGTAATACTTCAAACTCCCTCATCTAGGATAGATCTAGTGTAGCTATCTCTATATATTGGGTTGAAAAATGTCTCTCAAACTCATCGATATGTATTTGGAAATCAACATATAGCTTGAACAGTGCAACATTCAATGCGGCCTCCCATCTGGCCTTTGCCTACTTAAATCTAGTCCTATCCCCTAATTTTATTTGCTAATAAAGGGTTGTTATCTCAGTCTCAACAAACTTAACACTTGTATCGGTGGCCCTCTAGCTGTCCACTAAGCTTTTCAAACTCAATAGATATTATACTTAAATTAAGAGTTGTAGTGGATGGGCGAGTAGGCTCTGAAGATACATCCACCAGCTCTGAGGTCGAAGTCAGGGCTAAAGAAGAAGTAGCTGGTGTCCCCTCACCCTATGTACTAGAGCCTGGAGACTCTCTCTTCTCCCTTATCTCCATCTCAGTACTAACACCCACATCACCTTGATGTGTCTCATAAGACTCTGTGGAAATTATTGGGCCCTCAGATGGGCTCGTGGTACTACTGCCTACTATGTCGATCTCCTAGAAGTGCTTGGACATGCCAAATCCTTCATAGTCTTTGTCTGTACAGTCACCATCATAAGTAACCTCTCGTCTACCCCTAGTATCTCAAGTATACTAGCCTCATCACACAACTGCTAATTTATGTAGGGGAATGGCAGATTAGTCAACTCCCCAAATACTTTGTCATATGACTCATACTTGAGTATGGCAGCAAAATTAATAGCGTAACCAATTATCATACAAGCAACCAGTGATGGTCTCTCCCACATCAACATATTATCCGAAGTATAGGGTATCAGGTGGTATCAAATCAGCAACCACCAAAACTTGGCCTCAAATATTAATAGGCCCTTCTTTATCACAACATGCCCCTTAATCCATAGGGTTGCATAACCCAAAAATGAAATATAACTGTCTATCCACCTATCTATCTCTACCTTATTTTATCAGTGCTCATCCTCTCGTATTATATGTCGATCATGTGTGACCCTTAGTCTTTGGTCACACTCAGCTATAGTTGCAAGAGTAATGTTATTTAGGTTGTATATAACTCTACAGATAGTCTCTGTCAAAATATCAACTCTGATCCCTTTAACAAATGTATGAGCAAGCTATGGATGCCTCACAAATCTCACCAGGCCTGGATTTCTACACATAGGAATGACCACCGTAGCTCTGTAGGATGCATAAAATTTGCATAACATAGCCAGGTTATAGGAACCAAATGGCTTAGTCATCCACTCTAACTAATATCTATCAAATATCGCTCATAACTATAGTACTTAATCTAGGCTCGATAGGTCAATCCGATGCTCCTCATACATGCACCTGGTAGGATAGCCTGCCTCCCAAACATGACTATCGATATCATATATCTCCTATATCCTTCCACATACTACCTCTGATGTCCCTCCTTGGGAGGTACATTGAGGTATGTGCGGGAGCAAACTCTTCTGTACTGATGCATCATAGCAAGGATACTCTGTACCCTCCTTAAACTGGGATACCTTTGACTACTATACCTGAGTAGTGGTCCACTCCTTAGACTAGGGCAATGTGGATGGCTCCTTCTACTCTACCTCCCCAGATGAATCCTGGGACCCATCCTCAGATTAGGGTTCCTGAAAAGCAACCTGTAGAGTAGACTCAGAATATGTCTCCTCCTTATTATCATCATCAGGTAGATGAGTGTGTAGGGATGACATCCTTGTTGACTTCATCCGTGGATGGGCTGCTACAGTCTGAGCAGCCTGGTGCATCTATCCTCTCATGACTCTGTGTGTCACCCGTACTGCAGTCTCTCTGCGTCGCTGCCTCAGGTACTCCTCTACTAAACCATTAGGCTTAGGAAAATCTGCCTGTCTCCTAGAGGTAGCAAAATTCATCTTAGTCATAGCTTTTGGTGCCATATGTACCTAAAAAACCAGTTTTTAGTTTCCAACAAAAGTGAGAGATATCAAAAGTTGAAGAAAAACACAAGATTCAAAAAGTTTGAATGTTTCCTCAATTTTCACACCCTTATGACCTATTTGAAATCCCAACAAGTTAAATATGCACACGCCTATCATAAATCACAACTTTCAAAGCAAACAAATATGCTCAACTAGTGGTATCATTTTAATTCATTCAAGTTCAACTTCTGGTTGGGGCCTAACTTTAGATTTTTTTTCTTCAAAACAAGGCCCTACATTATGATTTTAGGCTACTTCAAGGCTCCTATATACAAACATGATAGATTGTATATTTTTTCAATGGAATACATATATCAACTTGTTTAAATAATAAATAGATCAATAGATAACCATTAGGAGCCGAGAAAGTCGCCTTTTTTATGAAGAACTTGAAGTGAATAAAGAGGAAGTAAAGAAAAACCAAAGTTGGAACTTAGTTTTCACATGCTGAGACAAGTTGGTGTCTCAAATAGAGTCAATCTAGCTGAGTATGGGGTTAGTTTATGTTTTAAGAGGGACGTTTAAATTCAATAAGAAAAGTGAAGTTTTGAGGATTTGAATATGTTTGAATGGAGTTAAGGTTCTTACAATATGGGGGGGACTATTTTATGTCATATATAAGTGTTGGTGGGCCCAATTTTGACCTAGTCGTGTCAATCCATACTTGACATGATGATATTTTTCCAGCTCCTTATTGTCCCGTAACCTAAGTTTGAGGTCCCAAAAGTAAAATTAGATGACAAAGTCCATAACTTTCCATTTTTCATCCTCAAAATTTCAATTTTTCGTCTTATTACTCAACTTACCGTGTGGGACTTGTGACTATGATGGGTTGATCATACAACCCACTTACTTAAAAATCAATGAATGTAGCAAATTTTTACCATATTCCGGGTAAGTCCAACAACTAAAACCTACAAAAATGAAAAATAACAAAAATTGAAAACTAATCATAGTGGGATGCCTCCCGCTCAGTGTTGATTTAACATCGCGACACAATGTGGCTATATTGGTTACTCATACTTCACCAATGAGCCCGTAAGTTTCCTTCCATGCAACGCTTGATTTAACGTCATGGCACGACGTGGGTATTATGACTACTAAGAATTCATCTAAGTACCCTTAAGAGTATTCTCCAGGGTCATCAATACAATCAATCACTGACACTATGAACATGTCAATTGGCTCCTTCATTGACTTTCGTATGTTGAATGTAGCCTCCTCACCATTGACTCAAAATTTTATTTTACCTTTCTCCATGTCAATCATAGCTCTACCTATGTCCATAAACGGTTTTCCTATGTCACGAACCGATTTCCTTAGATAATGATGACGCCTACCATAACCCACTGGTAGGCAAGCCAACCATAGTCTGGAACAACTAGTAACGAACTACTCAATAATATAAGGAAAAGAATGTGGAATATATAAAATAAAAGTCAATACATAGAAGAATCCCAAAACCTAGTGGTATTAGTACAAGAGCTTCTAATATTAAAAGAGTACAAAAGTTAACTATAAGGAGAAATACACTGGTACAACATATCTTTGAATAAAACCTAGAGACTAGTCTAATACATAGGAGAGAGATAAGTAATACTCCAAATGTCAGGAGCTCACTCTAAGTCTCTAAACCAAACCTACTCTACACGATGCACACATAACCGGCAATAACCCGTACTATGATCTGTAGGCTGCAGAGGTGTAGTATGAGTACCAAACAAATGGTACTCAGTAGGCAACTGCTAACTGAGCTCCAAAGATAAAGCAGATATATACAACATATAAATAGAATGGAAACTACACGCAATAGTCCATTAATCATATGACAAGTCAATGAGAAAATAAGGAACAACTATCATGTTCATCTCCAAGAGTATAACATAATAAGTGAAAATGAAAGATATGTAGTAATATACAAGGTGGAGAAATGAAAATACAATATAAACAATGAAAGAAGGGATATATGGTAGTACCATAGCTTTATATAGCTATATATATAGGTATATATATATACATATAAAAAAGTTAATCTCAAAGAATAACCTATATCATTATATTCCTATTTTGAGACCTTATTATAATATCGTTAGGATTTAAATACTATCATATTTAGGCTTTCTAATCCACATGGCTAGATATGAAATAATCATGCATAATAATGCAATCATAAGATAGGATAGGTCGAAGACATACCTCAAATCTAGATACCGGATCAATGACCAATCTGTCATAAGATAGCCATAATAATGATCATAACAATTATAACAACAATATCAATAACAACATGAATAACTAGCTACCCTAGACAACCAAATACCTAGTCGAGCATATGTGTACTCCCACCGCCCCAGGCTCGAAAGGTTCAATCAACATAATAGAACACAAGGCATATTATTCACCCATATATATGCAACTGTCCCATACCAGCTGATAAATATAGGTACATACCGGTGATAGGCGATGTGTATGCAGGAATGAATGCAAAGTACACCATCAATATCACAACTCATCATAATTGTCCTCATCAGGACTATCATTATCGTAATCAACCTACGACCTTACCGAGTATCAACACATCATCAATATATCCTTCAGCCTTGCTGGATATCAACATCATCATAACAATATTCTATAGCCTTGTTGGGTATCAATATATTATCAATATATCCTCCGACCTTACTAGGTATCAATATATCATCAATAGTATCCTATGGCCTTGTCGGGTATCAACATATCATCAATATATCTTCTGGCCTTGCCGAATATCAACATCATCACAATAGTATCCTCTGGCCCTACCGGGTATCAATACCATCATACTAGTATCCTTCAGCCTTGCCGGGTATCAATATCATCATAATAGTATCCTCCGGCCTTGTCGGGCATCAATATCATCACAATAGTATCCTCCAGCCATATTGGGTATCAATATCATCACAATTACCACTACCAAATAAGATACATTAAAATACTCATAATCATAGACATATCACCATAGAAGATCTATCTAGTCAATACTTCCTAACTACTGATTATTAGCTAACCAACACTTATTATTATAAAATAATTAGTTCGTTAGTCATCACATAACCTCTAGTTATTAGCCAAAACCTTATCCTTCACATAATCTTTATTAACGGGATAACAACTAACAAATATTTATTTAATAGTTAACATGTAACATCTAAGCAAGGTTTATCATTACACCAAAACCATTATTTACCCACCATTCATTATTATCAACTAATCATCCTATATTTGTTAATCATTAGTAGACAACACATTACTACTTGTCACCTAACCATCTTTTACAAACTGACACCATTCATTAATTAACCATCGTATCTACCACGTTACAACTAAGAAAAATTCATGAACTAATACATTAGATTCCTAGCCATCAACTTCTAAAGTCCCCTAATAGACAACAAGTTAGCGTATATCTTAATTGTCTAACAAGAAGAGCAGTCATAAGATCACAGTTTAGGTCTAATAACATCATTTATAAGAGTAAATAATCATGAATGTACCAGAACTATGCATTCCATCACTAGTATTCAATCAGTGGAATAATAAGCATTGTACCACATCTTTCTCCATCCCATACCAGAGAGATGTGTCTACAAACATATACATATTCATATTCATATACTATAATCACATCATCATATATAATGATAAACACTTCTTGTCTATTGAATCAATATCATAACACGTTCCTTGTCCTATTAATTTCTCTAGAATAATCACAACAAAATAATCATGTCCTTAAGCCCATACACATATCCAAAACTCATATCAATAATCACATTTATAAATCACAACATACCTCTAATCATCTCACATATAGAAGTCATATCACATATATGAGGCATAATATCAATAAGCATGTAACCATCTCTCATGAAAGAGGCATCTCACATATAGGAGGCATAATATGTATATACATGTAATCATCTATAGGATATCACATATCAATAGGTCATACATCATGACTATGAGGAATATAGCTTCTCTAGCCCAATTTACATATCCAAGAGGAACATCGTCTCTATAAGTAGAACAATCAAGACTAAAGGAAATAGCAACTCAATAGGCCAATCATCATGTCTAAGAGCCAATAGCATCTCTATAGGCCAATTATCAAGTCTTAGAGGAAATAGAATCTCTATTGGCCAATATTAAACTCTAAGAGAAAATAGCATCTCTATAGTCTAATCATCAAGTATAAGAGAAAATAGCATCTTTATAGGCCAATCATTAAGTCTAAGAGAAAAAAACATCCCTATAGGCCACATAACGTGTAACGCCCTGATTTTATGAACCAAAATGATACACGGTGCTTATGACCCTGAAGGACCACAAGCTAACCCATGACTTATAGTTGTACCTGTACACTGCATTATACTTGTAAAATATGTAAAACATGAACAATATGCCAAAAGGTTACACTGAATAAAGAAATTGTCAAAACATGACATCCATGTGGGTAGCAAGTACCCAAAACAACTAAATCTAAACTGAATCTGAATACTAAATTTGAAAACCTCTAAGTACTGTCTGAATAAGGAGTTGAAAGAATATGTCTCTAACTAACTTTGTAAACTAAAAACTAACTAAATTAATAAATGAATAATCAAGTAATATCGTTCTCGAATGAAGAGGACTCACTACAACTCAGTGTGCTGAATGCGACTGCTACTACTTGTCAGAACTCGTGTCTCTGAACCTATGGTGTAACATAAAAAGAATGCACCATAGCGCAAATGCATCAGTACAACTAGAGTACTGAGTAAACGAGTGAGGCAGGCTAATGCAAAGGGTTTACATATATGAATAATGCTAACTGACTAACTGATAAGAATGTAAGAGTACAAACATAAATCGTGAGTATGTGATAGATAAATATGTACGCTAATACATGGCTAAAAATGTAGTTCTGATAGCATGAGGGACTGTATCTGAAAATCCTGAATCTGATAGAACTGTCTGAGTTCCATACTATAACTGAGATTTGACCATTGATTTAACTGTATCTAACAGTCCTAGTATATGGATATTTGAAGAACTGTCTGAGTTCTTTTACTGAGATTGAGTCTAAAACTATGGGAGGTAGTTTTTTAGCCAACATGCCCCATGTATGCTAAAGCAGCTAAACTGGGGTCCAATCGCTGCCCTAATTGGAAGGGTATCAATACCGTGCCACGGGTAAAGATATGTTGTGAGTGACCCTCAAATATGGAAGTGTCCCCAAAAGAGAATGACAGATGTCCGCCCCAACAACCCTTAAGTTGGCAGTGTTAATGTCTCAACATATGCTGGCTACATAGTTCTGGAATGCAAAGATTGCTTCTAAGAATCATACCTTCATCTGAAGTAGGTGATTTTTCATCCTTGGATTTGCTCGGTGCTAACTTATACTCCCATCTAAAGAGACATAACATGACTTAACTGACTATACATGAATTGGGTTTACTAAATTTCCATTGACTGACAAAATAATACTGATAACTGACTGAGATCATAAAGTTTCTGAGGTTTTCTGAGTCACATTATTGACTGAATTCTATGGAACGTCGCTTGACTGAAGATATTATGACAACATGACATGGCTCTAGGGACACAACTATAGTTTCAGGTATGAATACCCCCAGGACTTGATAGAATGAAACTGACACACATAACATAACTTGATCACAAGATTTGAGTCCACAATTCATAATATCATAAGTAAGGGATAGTGTACTTTATGAGTCTATTCAACATCTCAAACATAGTAGGGAAAGAATGGATACATTTTGTGTACATGTTCTATAATTCCATTATCACACATGCTTCACACCACAACAATAGCAATACATAAATTGCATGGAATTTATATTGAGTGTATAGTTAATATGGACTTGTCATTTAGGTATCATAAAATCATGTAAATATGGACTTCAAGCATCCTAGGCATTTTAACAAACACCTTGCATGCACACCTTGGGCATAGGTTTTCACAACAAATGTTAATCATCTTGAACCACCCAATTTCATGGGTTTTAAGCACAAACATAAATACTTCATGGAAATCATCTTAAAATAATAGCCTGAAGTTTAAACAATGGTCATTGACATGAACAGCATCACATACCAACAAGGAAATCAAAGTTTCTCATTTAAAATCATGGTTCTTGAACTCTATGAACGAAAGGGGTCCATAGATGAATACTACGCATACCTGACTCAAGGTTCTTGATATTTTTGAACTAGAAGGATTTAAAGTCCTTTAATTCTTGAAGAATATTGAGTCTTGGTATTGAAGATTTTATTTAGGGAGAAACCCTAGTTGTTTGTAGTGAATGAATGATGAAAAGTGGCTGAAATCGGGTGTAATTGGATTTATATAGATGAATGGTAAGTTACCAAAATACCCCTATTAAAATGACCTGGAAATAAACTTAACATGGCGTGTGAAGGTCCAACTGAAGTTCCGTCAAACTCTTGGTGGACCGTCATTTAGCCCGTCAGAAGCAGACTAGAAATGGGCTTCACTGGACAAGGGTTAGTGGTATAAGTGATGGTCTATCAAATATCTGGTGGTCCATCAATTCATCCATCATACCTTATCTAGAATATGGCTCCATTGGCATGGCTTTGACGGTCCAAGTGGTGGTCCGTCACTAAGTTGGCGGTCCGTCAACTTGGCCGTCAGGCCTTAACCAGAATGGGGCCCTTTTTTCTTGGAAGTGATGGTCCAAGTGGTGGTCCGTCACTAGTTTGACGGTCCACCAACTGGGTCGTTGCACCTGGGCGATTCTGACAGTTTCAAGTAAAACATCCATAACTCTTTCGTCTGTTGTCAGATTTGGATGAAATTGGTAACTTTGGTAAGACAACTCAATTTCCCATGCAATAGAAAGTGAAAATCTCAAAAATACTGCATGTTCAAAAATAGATTAATATTTCAAAGTAAGTTATAGCATTCTTAGGATGATTTCTAGCTAGGAAAAGGCACGGGTATTAAAATATCTACCCCTTGAGAAAATTTGTCCTAGAATGAAACTGACTGGGAGAGGAAATAATGATCCAAACATGAATAGCTGGAACATGATCTCACGACTGATAAACTATACATAGAACACTGATCATGCATATCTGATGCCTAGATAATGATAACACTCAAACTACAGCTCTCGTAAGAGTGTAAGCGGTCGTTGTCAAATATAGAACCCAACTGGGTTGGGTAACAATCCCATAGGGAATAGCCGGTCAATAAGTAAGCAAAGATTAATAGACTTTTGGTGCAAGTCTCGTAAAAGGGGGGATTTTAATGTGCAAATAATGTAAACAAAATCGTAAAGTAAAAAATGAAATAGCAAAGTAAACAGAAAGAGTGTTTAGTAAGATGTTTAAAAAATGAGAATTGAGAGTTGGGGTTATGTCCACCTTATGAGTTATACGTCTCTATTGGCTATGAGTTATGTTGGAATTCAGACATGCATGTGCTTATAGAGAATTGTATTCTATGGTAAATCCAAGCGTCTTTTGAACTAACAAGGACTATTTCGCTTTAACTCTTTCGAGCTTAAAGCATATCTAATGGTACAAATTCTCCAAGAGGTTAATCCAGTTACGACACTAACTTTTTAAAAGGGGTTGGTGCCCTATTACCTTGACATTATCTCTTTTCCAGACATATAACTTTTCTTTCAAACAAGTTAATGCTATACTGGCGTATTCTATGCGTTTGCAACCACAAGAATTTGCATTAAGATGAAGAGAATAATGATATAAGCAGCATACGTGTCGCGAATTCACAAACTCATAGCAATAGATAGTATCTCATACGGCTTCCATAATCCCAACAGAGAATTTTAGCTACTCATGAGTGCGATGGAAATCACAATAGACATTATCATTATACCACAATAAGGATCTTACGTGTAGTATGGTGTGTTATGGCTTTAGGCGTGAATTCCTTTTAGAATAGCTTTTCTCTCGTTGTGGAATTTAAGAATTGAATAGATGATAAGAATTGAAAGTGTTGAAAAGATTAAAATTGTTCGGATAGTAGAGGAATGAATTAAAATAGGGTATTTATAACACCCATATCCTATTCCTACCAAGCTACTACATTACTTAACCCAATCCTACTGGGTTACTGCATCATTATCCTAATCCTAATAAGTTACTGTTGATCCCCAAAATCTTGGAAAATGCTGTTTTTGCCCGGGACAGGTTTCCCATGCGCCTCTTTTGGTCCTAGGCATCCAAGCTCTCCTTCCCTTCTTTTGTGAAGCTTCCTTTGGCGTCAAGTTATCCATAAAATGCTGAAATCTGCATCATTTATACCTGAAAACTTGCTAATCACGTTTGTTAGCTCACTTACAGGAAAAAGGACTAAAAGTGCATGAATTATATATTTTGTCCTCAAAACTTGGCTAAAATATGGGTAGATTATAGAACTTTAGGCGTGTAAATACGCCTAACATCAGATAACTGATACATGAATTCATAACTGAGCAATCTGATAAATTGAGTTTCTCAAGGTGAGAATGCATAGCTGATGCATGATTAAATACTATACCGATACATGAACGCATTTCTAAGTATGCAATGGCAATAGATACCAACTTCATACTAAATGCTGAATGAGAAACTGAATAAGCTTAAGAAGGACTATTACCTTGATCTTGATCCGAATTAGCGGAGAATAAGTGAGGGTACTTGGTAAACATATCTTCTTCTGTTTCCCAAGTAGCTTCCTTATGATACTGATTTTGCCAAAGAACATTGAATAGAGGGACTTTTTTATTTCTCAATCGATGAGTCTGATAGTCTAAGATTTCAAATGGAATCTCTTCATAAGAGAGGCTGTTCTGAATGTCAATGCTCTAAATAGGGACTACAACTGTTAGGTCACCTATGCACTTCTTGAGCAAAGAGACATGGAAGACTGGATGGACTGAGTCTAGATCTGAAGGTAATTCGAGCTCATAAGCTACCTTGCTGAAGCGATTGAGAATTCTGAAGGGACCGACATAGCGAGGACTGAGTTTACCTTTCTTGCCGAACCTCTTTACTCCCTTCATGGGAGATATCTTAAGATATACATAGTAGTTGACCTTGAACTTGAGATCTTTTCTACGAGCATATGCATAAGACTTCTGTCGGCTCTAGGAAGCCCAAAGTCTCTCCCTGATCAACTGAACTTTCTCTAAGGTGTCGAATACCAAGTCAGGACCTATGATTGAGGCCTCACTAAATTTGAATCAATCGATTAGAGATCTACACCTCCTACCATAGAGATCTTCAAATGGATCTATTTGAATACTGGAATGATAGATGTTGTTGTATACAAATTCGACCAAAGGAAAGTGGTCATCCAACTTCCTTTGAAATCCAATGCACACGCCCTTAGCATGTCTTTAAAAGTCTGAATGGTCCTTTCTGCTTGACCATCTATCTGAGGATGAAGCGCTGTACTGAGATGGACTTGGGTACCAAGACCTTTTTGGAATGATTTTCAAAAGTGAGAGGTGAACTGGGTACCTCTGTTGGAGATAATAGATGAGGGAACACCGTGTAATCTGACCAACTCCCTGATGTAGAGTTTGGCATAATCCTCAGCTAAGTAAGAAGTACGAAGTGGAATGAAATGAGCTGACTTAGTCGTTTTGTCTACATGAACCAAACTGAATCATGCTAATGATGAGTGCGAGTCAAACCCATCACGAAGTCCATGTTCACTTCTTCCCACTTCCAAGTAGGAATGGTGAACTCCTATATGGAACTACTAGGTTTCTGATGTGCTATCTTAACCTACTGACATGTAGAGCACTTAGCCACAAACTCTGCAATATCTCTCTTCATCCCACTCCACCATTAGATCTTCCACAAGTCGTGGTACATCTTAGTGGCCCCTGGATAAATATAGTATTGCGCACTATGTGCTTCTGCAAGAATTCGTTGCCTCAAGTCATCTACATCTGGAACGAACAAAAGACCTTGACAATGAAGAACACCATCTCCCCCTTCGGAGAAAACCTCAACCTTCTGATTCTAAACTGACTCTTTTAGCTTGAGAAGGCTAGAATCCCTTTCTTGCTTTTATTTTACCTCAGAAACTAGAGATGACTCTAAACTACTCTGAATACATACACCACCCTCTGAAGAGTTGAGTAAGAGAATGCCTAGTCTGGTAAGATGATGTATTTCCTAAGCTATTTTCTTCTTGATATCCTCAACATGAGAAATACTACACATGGAGAGTCTACTGAGAGCATCAACCATAACGTTGGCCTTGCCCGGATGGTAAAGGACACTCATGTCATAATTCTTCAAGATCTCTAACCACTTTCTCTAACGAGGATTGAGATCTTTCTGAGAAAAGACATACTGGAGACTTATGATCTGTGAATACGTCTACATGAACTTCATAAAGATAATACCTCCAAATATTTAAGGTAAAGACTACGGCTGCTAACTCAAGATCATGAGTAGGATAATTCTTCTCATGTGGCTTTAACTGTCTGGAGGCATAGGCTATGACCTTACCATGCTTCATAAGGACACAACCTAAACCTACTTTGGATGCATCACAATATACCCCAAAATCATCTGAACCATCTGGAAGGGTTAGAACTGCAGCTGAGATAAGTCTTGTCTTAAATTCCTGAAAACTTTTCTTGCATGAATCTGACCACTGAAACTTGACCTTCTTCTGAATCAATCTGGACATAGGAGATGCAATAGAAGAAAATCCCTTGAAAAAAAGTCTCTAATAGCCAACCAAACCTAAGAAACTCCTGATATCTGATGGAGAGATAGGGCGAGGCTAATTCCTTACTGCTTTGGTTTTCTGAGGATCTGCTCTAATACTATCACCGGAGACAATGTGGCCAAGGAATGCTACTGATCTTAGCCAAAATTCACACTTTTTGAACTTGGTAAATAGCTGATGATCTTTGAGAGTCTGAAGAACAATTTTGAGATGGTCCGAATGATCACGCTCTATGCGAGAGTAGACCAGAATATCAACTATGAAAACTATGATGAACATGTCTAAGTATTTCTTGAACACTCGGTTTATCAAGTCCATGAAAGTTGTAGGTGCATTGGTAAGACTAAAGGACTTGACTAGAAATTTGAAGTGACCATATCGAGTATGGAAAGCTGCCTTCGAAATGTCACATTCTCTAAATCTGAGCTGATGATAGCCTGATCTGAGGTCTTTCTTAGAGAAGTAACTGGCACCCTAAATTTGGTTGAACAGATCATCTATTCTGAGAAGTGGATACTTGTTCTTGATCATAACTTTGTTGAGCTGACGGTAATCGATACACATTCTGAGATAACCGTATTTCTTGCTAATGAATAAGACTGGTGCACCCCATGGGGATACACTTGGCCTAATGAATCCCTTATCTAAGATATCCTTCAATTGATCTTTAAGTTCCTTAAGCTCTGCTGGTGCTATTCTGTATGGTGGAATAAATATAAGATGAGTATCTAGGAGAAGGTCTATGCCGAAATCTATTTCCCTTTCGGGAGATATGCCTGGAAGATCTTCAAGAAAGACATCAAAATATTTATTAACCACTGGGACTGATTCAATACTGGGAGATTCAGAGATGGAATCCTTAATATGCACGAGATGATAAACACAACCCTCAGACATTATTCTCCTCGCCCAAAGGAAGGAAATAAGTTGACCCCTGAAAGATGAAGTACTAGCCTACCACTCTAAGATAGGTTCATTCAGAAACTGGAACTAAACTATTCTATTTCTGCAGTCGACTATGGCATAGCAGGAATAAAGCCAATCCATGCCGAGAATGACATCAAAATCAGTCATCTCTAATTCAACTAAATTTGCTGAGGTGACTTTCTGAAATATCATAATCGGGCAGTTCCTGTATACCCGTCGGGCTATGATAGTTTTACCCACTGAGGTAGAGACTAAAAAAATATCTGCAAGAATTTTGGGACTGTTTTCGAAATCTCCTGCTATAAAGAGAGCAACAAAAGACAAGGATTCACCTGGATCTTGCAAAGCGTAAACATAAACTTGGAAAATATGTAATGAACCAGTAACGACATCAGGAGAATTTTCCTGATCCTGTCGGGTCTGAAGAGAATATAGTCTGTTTGGGCGTTGCCCACTGTTTGCACTGGAAGTGGCACCCTACTGATTCGGGCAACAGAATTGAGCTGGAGAATAGAGATGTTTCTGCTGACCTGACTGAGGACAATCCTTGAACCTATGTACTAGCTTGGCAAATCCAAAACAAATATCATTACCATCTCAGCAAATACCTTTTTTGTTCTTACCACAAGTCTGACATAGGGGATTAGTTCGGGCACTGCTAACACTTTCCTTAGACTTAGATCCTGGGGCTCTATCTTGGTTACCCTCTCTGAACTTAGGAATTGAAGCACTAGCTGTAGAATAAGCTAGATATGATGACTTGGGATGAAACTATAAACGATTTCCTCTCTCAAATTTGGGTAGACCAAAACGGAAACTGCCTGATCTTGCTCTCTTATTCTGCCTCTCTCTAGTCTTAACCTTCTGCTCCTCTATCTGTTGATTATGGGTCATGAGTCGAGATAAGGTCATATCACTGTTCAGTATCGCAGACCTACACTCATTTACCACACTATCGTTTACTCCGGACATGAACTTTCTCATCTTAGCCCTATTGTCTGCAACCACATGAGAGGCATATCTGGCTAGCTGATTAAATCTGAGAGAATACTCCCTAACTATCTTGTTTCCTACCTGAGGTTGATAAATTCAAGAACTTTGGCTTCCCTTACCTATTGGGGAAAGAATCTATCTAAGAAAGCCATGACAAATTCCTCCCACTCAATAGGACCTACACTATATATCCTCTCGTATTTTCACTGTTAGTACCAAGTGTGAGCCACATCTTGCAACTGACATGCGGCTAACTCAACACTCTAAATAGAAGTAACACCCATGATGTTAACGACCTTCTGGACTTGGTCAATGAACTACTAAGGGTCTTCATTAGACTTAGACCCAAAGAAAGTTGGAGGGTTGATCTGGTTGAAGTCCCGAATCCTAGCATCTGTGGAATTTGCCACTGGATTGGCTGGAATGGATGGTGTCCATTCATTGTGGGTAGACACAGACTGAGTAAGTGTGGTGAATACGGCCCTAAACTCCGCATGGTAAACATGTTCACCCAAAAGATGTTCGGGCTGAGGAGCTGGCTGGTTTCTTCTCTTAGGAGGCATATTCTGAAATAAGAGAAGGATTGATTAGACTGAGAGTTTAACTTGAGATTATGCTCAATAGCACGATGTGAGTATTGAAATAAGGGAAACTATTCCTAAAACATCTTATAGCCTCCTGCACATAAATGTGGCGTGCAACACATCCATGTAAAAGACTCTACTAGATGTGGCTTTCAGATTTTCAAGGCTCTATTGAACCTTAGGTTCTGATACCAAGTTTGTAACACCTCAATTTTTTTAATCGGAATGCTACACGGTGCTTATGAGCCTGAAGGACCACAAGCTAACCCATGACTGATATTTGTGCCTGTAAATTGCATAATATGCTTGTAAAATACAAAAAATATGAACATTAGGCCATAAGGTTCAACTGAATAAAGAAACTGTCATAACATGATATCTATAGGGGTAGCAAATACCCAAAATAACAAAATCTGAATACTAAATCTGAAAACCTCTAAGTACTATCTGAATAAGGTGTAGAAGGATCATGTCTCCAACTAACTCCAAAAACTGAAAACTAACTGAATTAATAAATAAATAAATCAAGTAATATCGTCCTCGAATGAAAAGGACTCACTGCAACTCTGTGTGCTAAATATGACTACTACTGTTGGTTTGGGACTCATGTCTATGAACCTATGGTGTAACATAAAAAGAAAGCACCATAGCGCAAATGCATCAGTACAACTGGAGTACTGAGTATACGAGTGAGTTAGGCTAATGTGAAGGGTTTATATACATGAATAATGCTAACTGATTGACTGATTTGAATGTAAGAGTGCAAACATACATACATAGTAACTGAGATCATGAGTACGTGATAGCTAAATCTGTACGCTAATACATGGATAAAAATGTAGTTCTGATAGCATGAGGGACAGTATCTAATAGTTTTAAATCTGATGGAACTACCTGAGTTCCGTACTATAACTGAGATTTGACTGTATCTAACAATCCTGATATACGGATATCTAAAGAACTGTCTGATTTTTTTTACTAAGACTGAGTCTGAAACTGTGGGAAGTAGTTGTTTAACCAATATGTCCCATGTATGCTAAAGTAGCTGAACTGGGGCCTAATCACTGCCCTGATTAGAAGGGTGTCAATATCGTGCCACGGGTAAAGACATGTTGTGAGTGAACCTTAAATCTGGCATTGACCCCAAAAGAGAACGGTGGATGTCCGCCCCGTCAACCCTCAAGCTGGCAGTGTTGATGTCTCAACCTATGATGGCTACATAGTTCTAGAACACAAGGATTTCTTATAAAAATCACACCTCCATCTGAAGCAGGTGAGTTGCCATCTTTGGTTTTGCTTGGTGCTAACTCCTACTCCTACTCCCATTTGAAGAGACTAAACATGACTTAACTAACTATACATGAACTGGGTTTACTGAATTTCCATTGACTGATGGAATAATACTGATAACTGACTGAGATCATGAGGTTTCTGAAGTTTTTTGAGTTACATGACTGACTGAATTCTATGAAACGTGGCTTGACTGAAGATATCGTGACAATATTACATGGCTCTCGGCACACAACTATAGTTTTGGGTACGAATACCCCCAAGACTCGATAGAAGGAAACTGACACACATGACATGACTTGATTACAAGATTTTAGTCCACAATTCATAATATCATAAGTAAGGGATAGTGTACTTCATGAGTCTATTCAACATCTCAAACATAGTAGTGAAAGCATGGATACATTTCGTGTATATGTTCTATAATTCCATTATCATACATTCTTCATACCACAACAATAGCAACACATAAATAGCATGAATTCATATTGAGTGTATAGCTAATATGAACTTGTCATTTAGGCATCATAAAATCATGTAAATATGGACTTCTAGCATCCTAGGCATTTTAACAAACTCCTTGCATGCACACCTTGGGCATTGGTTTTCTCAACAAATGTTAGTCATCTTGAACCACCAAATTTCATGGGTTTTAACCACAAACATGAGTACTTCATAGAAATCATCTTACAATAATAGTCTAAAGTTTAAACAATAGTCATTGACATAAACAACATCACACAGATATAAGGAAATCAAAGTTTCTCATTTAAAATCATAGTTCTTGAACTCTACGAATGAAAAGGGTCCATAGATGAACATTACACATACCTGACTCAAGGTTCTTGATGTTTTTGAACTAGAAGGATTTGAAATCCTTTGATTCTTGAAGAAGATTGAGTCTTGGTATTGAAGATTTAATTTAGGGAGAAACCCTAGTTGTTTGTACTGAAAGAATGATGAAAAATGGCTGAAATTGGGTGTAATTGGGTTTATATAGACGAGTGGTAAGTTACAAAAATACCCCTCTTAAAACGACATGGAAATAAATTGAACGTGGCCTATGACGGTCCGAAAGACTTTTGGTGGACCGTCATTCAGCCCGTCAGACGTGGACTAGAAATTAGATTCACTGGATAAGGATTGACGGTATGAGTGACGGTCCGTCAAATATCTGGTGGTCTATCAACTCATCCGTCATGCCATATCCAGAATGTGGCTCAACTAGCATAGCTTTGATGGTGGAAGGGGCGGTCCATCACTAAGTTGATGGTCCATCAACTTGGCCGTCAGGCCTTAACTAGAATGGGGACCTTCTGCCTTGGATGTGATGGTCCAAGTGGTGGTCCGTCACTAGTTTGACGGTCCGCCAACTGGGCCATTGCACCTGGACAATTCTGACAGTTCCGAGTACAACGTCCATTACTCCTTTGTCTGATACTGGATTTGGACGAAATTGGTATAGTTAGAAAGCCAACTCAATTTCCCACTTAATAGAAAGTGAAAATCTGAAAAATGTTGTGTGTACAAAAACAAATTTTCATTTCAAAGTAAGTCGTAGTATTCTTGAGATGATTTCTTGCTAGGAAAAGGCACGGGTATTACAATATCTCTCGCTTGAGAACATTCATTCTCAAATGAAACTGACTGGGAGGGAAACAATGATTTGAAAATGAATAGCTGGAACATGATCTCATGACTGACAAACTATACATAGCATACTGATTAAGCATATCTGATGCATGGATAACTGATACATGAATACGTAACTGAGCAATCTGATAAACTGAGTTTCTCAAGGTGAGAACGCATAGATGATGCATGATTAAATACTATATCGACATATGAATGCATATCTGAGTATCCAATTGCAATATATACCAATTTTATACTAAATACTGAACGTAAAACTGAATAAGGTTAAGAAAGACTGTTACCTTGAATTTGATTCAAATTGGCAGAGAACAGGTGAGGGTACTTGGTACGCATATCTGCTTCTGTTTCCTAAGTAGCTTCCTCATGATACTGATTTTGCCAAAGAACTTTAACTAGAGGGACTTCTTTGTTCCTCAATCGATGAGTCTTATAGTCTAAGATTTCAACTGGAATCTCTTCATAAGAGAGGCTGTTCTGAATGTCAATGCTTTGAATAGGGACTACAACTGTTGGGTCACCAATGCACTTCTTGAGCAAAGAGACATGGAATACTGGATGGACTGAGGCTAGATCTTAAGACAATTTGAGCTCATAAGCTACCTTGCCAAAGCGACTGAGAATTCTGAAGGGACCGACATAGCGAGGACTGAGTTTCCCTTTCTTGTCGAACCTATTTACTCCCTTCATGGGAGATATCTTAAGATGTACATAGTCGTTCACCTTGAACTCGATATATTTTCTAGGAACATTTGCATAAGACTTGTATCAGATATGAGTAGCCCAAAGTCTCTCCCTGGTCAACTGAACTTTCTCTAAGGTGTCGAATACCAAGTAAGGACCTATGACCGAGGCCTCACTAACTTCAAACCAACTGATTGAAGATCTACACCTCCTACCATAAAGAGCTTTGAATGGAGCCATCTGAATACTGGAATGATAGCTATTGTTGTATACAAATTCAACCAAGCAAAGTGGTCATCCCAACTTCCTTTGAAATCAAATGTACACGCCCTTAGCATATCTTTGAGAGTCTGAATGGTCCTTTCTGCTTGACCATCTGTCTAAGGATGAAATGTTGTACTGAGGTAGACTTGGGTTCCAAGACTTTTTTAGAATTCATTCGAGAAGAGAGATGTGAACTAGGTACCTCTGTCTGAGAATATAGATGAGGGAACACCGTGTAATCTGACCAACTCCCTAATATAGAGTTTGGCATAATCCTCGGCTAAGTAAGAAATACGAACTGGAATGAAATGAGCTGACTTAGTCATTCTATCTACAATGACTCAAACTGAATCATACTGATGATGAGCGTGAAGCAAACCCATCATGAATTCCATGTTCATGTCTTCCCACTTCCAAGTATGGATGGTAGGTTTTTGATGCTCTACCTTAAATTGCTGACATGTAGAGACTTAGCCACAAACTCTGCAATATCTCTCTTCATCCCACTCCACCATTAGATCTCCGGCAATTTCTGGTACATCTTAGTGGCCCTTGGATGAATAGAGTATCGCGCACTATGCGCTTCTGCAAGAATTCACTACCTCAAGTCATCTACACCTGGAACGCACAAACGACCTTTAAAACAAAGAACACCATCTCCCCCTTGGGAGAAAACCTCAAACTTTTAATTCTGAAATGACTCTTTTATCTTGACAAGGCTAGATTCCCTGTCTTGCTTTTCTTTTACCTCGAAAACTAAAGATGACTCTGAACTACTCTAAAAACATACACCACCCTTTAAAGAGTCGACTAAGAGAACACCTATTCTGAAAAGCTGATGGATTTCCTAAGCTACTTTCTTCTTGCTATCCTCAACGTGAGAAATACTACACATGGAGAGTCTACTGAGAGCATCAGCCACAATGTTGGCCTTCCCTAGAGATAAAGGACACTTATGTCATAATCCTTCAAGATCTCTAACCACCTTATCTAACAAGGATTGAGATCTTTCTGAGAAAAGACATACTGGAGACTCTTACGATCTGTAAAGATGTCTACATAAACTTCATAAAGATAATGCCTCCAAATCTTTAAGGCAAAGACTACGGCTGCTAACTCAAGATCATGAGTAGGATATTTCTTATCATATGGCTTTAACTGTCTGGAGGCGTAGGCTATGACCTTACCATGATGCATAAGGAAAAAACCTAAAACTACTCTAGATGCATCACAATATACGATAAAACCATCTAAACTATCTGGAAGGGTTAGAACTGGAGCTGAGATGAGTTGAGTCTTCAATTCCTGAAAACTTTTCTTAAGATGAGTCGAGTCTTCAATTCCTGAAAACTTTTCTTACATGAATCTGACCACTGAAACTTGACCTTCTTTTGAGTCAATCAGGACATAGGAGATGCAATAGAAGAAAATCCCTCGACAAACCATCTGTAATAGCCAGCCAAACCCAAGAAACTCCTGATATCTGATGAAGAGACAAGGCGAGGCCAATTCCTTACCGCTTTGGTTTTCTGAGGATCTACTCTAATTCCATCACTAGATATAATATGGCCAAGGAATTCTACTGATCTTAGCCAAAATTCACACTTTCTAAACTTGGTGAATAGCTGATGATCTCTGAGAGTCTGAAGAACAATTCTGAGATGGTCTGAAAGATAACGCTCTGTGTGAGAGTATACCAAAATATCATCTATGAACACTATGATGAACATGTCCAAGTACTTCTTGAACACTCGGTTCATCATGTCCATGAAATCTGCAGGTGCATTAGTAAGACAAAAGGACATGACTAGAAATTTGAAGTGCCCATACCGAGTACGAAAAGCTATCTTCGGAATGTCACATTCTCTAACTCTAAGCTGATGATAGCCTGATCTGAGGTCTATCTTGGAGAAGTAACTGGCGACCTGAAGTTTGTCGAAAAGATCATCTATTTTAAGAAGTGGATACCTATTCTTGATCATAACTTTGTTGAGATGATGGTAATAGATACACATTCTGAGAGAAACGTCTTTCTTGCACACGAATAAGACTGGTGCACCCCATAGGGATACACTTGACGTAATGAATCCCTTATCTAAGAGATCCTTCAGTTGATCTTTTAGTTCCTTAAGCTCTCCTGGTGCCATTCTATATGGCGGAATAGAGATAAGCTGAGTATTTTGGAGAAGTCTATGCCAAAATCTATTTCCCTTTCGGCAGAAATGCCTGGAAGATCTTTGGGAAGGACATTAGAAAATTTATTAACCAATGGGACTGATTCAAGACTGGGAGATTTAGAGCTGGAATCCTTAATATGCATGGGATAATAAACACATCCCTTTGAAATCATTCTCCTCGCCCGAAGGTAGGAAATAAGCTGACCCCTGAAAGATAAAGTACTACCCTACCACTCTAAGATAGGTTCATTCGAAAATAGGAACTGAACTATTCTATTTCTATAGTTGACTATGGCATAGCAGGAATAAAGCCAATCCATGCCGAGAATGACATCAAAATCATTCATCTTTAATTCAACTAAGTCTGCTGAGGTGGCTTTCTGAAATATCATAACCGAGCAGTTCCTGTATACCTGCCAGGCTATGATAGTTTTACCCACTGGGGTAAAGACTAAAAAGGACTCTACTAGAATTTTTGGACTGATTTTAAAATCTTCTTCTATAAAGGGAGCAACAAAAGACAAGGATGCACTTGGATCTAGCAAAGAGTAAACATGAACATGGAAAATATATAACGAACCAGAAACAACATTAGGAGAATTTTCCTGATCCTTTTGGGTTTGAAGAGCATATAGTCTATTTGGACGTTTCCCACTATTATCACTGGAAGTGGCACCCTGCTGATTTTGGGCGATCGGATTGAGCAGGGGAATGGAGATGTTTCTGTTGACCTAACTAAGGACAATACTTGATCCTGTGGCCTGGCTTTCCATATCCGAAACAAATATCACTACCGGCTCTACAAATACCCTTGTGGTTCTTACCACAAGTCTAACATAGGGGATTAGTTCGAGCATTGCTAACCTTGCCCTAAGACTTAGATCCTGGGGCTCTATCTTGGTTATCCTCTCTGAGTTTAGGAATTGAAGCACTGGCTGTAGAATGAGCTGGAGCTAATGACTTGGGATAAAACTGTGAATGGTTTCCTCTCTCAGATTTGGGTAGAGCAAAACTGAAACTGCCTGATTATGTTGTCTTATTCTGCCTATCTCTAGTCTTAAACTTCTTCTCTTCTATCTTCTAAGCATGGTTCATGAGTCAGGCTAAGGTCATATCACTATTCAACATTGCAGACCTACACTCATTCACCACACTGTCGTTCACCCCTGAGACTAACTTGCTTATCTTAGCCCTATTGTCTGCAACCACATGAGGGGCATATCTGGCTAGCTGAGTAAATCTGAGAGGATACTCCCTAACTATCATGTGTCCCTACCTGTGGTCGATGAATTCATGAACTTTGGCTTTCCTCTGCTCTTGGGGAAAGAATCTGTCTAAGAAAGCCATGACAAATTCCTCCCACTCAATAGGACCTACACTATTTACCCTCTCAGATTTCTACTATTTGTATAAAGTGTGAGCCATATCCTGCAACTGATATGTAGCTAACTCAGCTCTCTGAACAGAAGTAACACCCATGATGTCAATGACTTTCTATACTTGGTCAATAAACTCCCGAGGGTCTTCATCAGACTTAGACCCAAAGAAAGATGGAGGGTTCATCTGGGTGAAGTCTTGAATCCTAGAAGCTGCGGAATTTTCCACTGGATTGGCTGGAATAGCTGGTAACCATTCATTATGGGCATCCACAAACTGAGCAAGTGTAGTGAATGTTGCCCTAAACTCCGCATGGGAAACATGTTCGCCCAAAGGATGTTCGGGCTGAGGAGCTGACTGGTTTCTTCTCTTTAGAGGCATATTCTAAAATAAGAGAAGTATCAATTAGACTGAGAGTTTAACTTGAGATTATTCTCACTAGCATGACATGAGTACTGAAAGAAGGGAAACTATTCGTAAAACTTCTTATATCCTCTTGCACATAAATGTGGCGTGCAACACACCCATGTACAAGACTCTACTAGATGCGGCTTTCAGATTTCCTAGGCTCTATTGAACCTTAGGCTCTGATACCAAGTTTGTAACACCTCAATTTTTTTAACCGGAATGCTACATGGTGCTTCTGACCCCGAAGGACGACAAGCTAACCCATGACTGATATATATACCTGTACATTGACTAATATACTTGTAAAATGTAGAAACATGAACAATAGGCCATAAGGTTCAACTAAATAAAGAAACTGTCAAAACATAACATCCATGTGGGTAGCAAATATCCAAAACAACTAAATCTGAACTGAATGTGAATACTAAATCTAAAAATCTCTAAGTACTGTTTGAATAAAGAGTAGAAGGAACATGTCTTCAACTAACTCCGTAAAGTAAAAACTAACTAAATTAATAAATAAATAAATCAAGTAATAACGTCCACGAATGAAGAGGACCCACAGTAACTCTGTGTGCCGAATATGACTACTACTGCTGGTTTGGAACTTGTGTCTCTAAACCTATAATGTAACATGAAAAGAAAGCACCATAGCACAAATGTGTCAGTACAACTAGAGTATTGAGTATTTGAGTGAGGTAGGCTAGTGCAAAGGGTTTACATGCATGAATAATGCTAACTGACTAAATCATATGAACGTAAGAGTGTAGACTTACATACATAGTAACTGAGATCATGAGTATGTGATAGCTAAATTTGTACGCTAATACATGGCTAAAAATGTAGTTCTGATAGCATTAAGGAATGTATCTGACTGTTCTGAATCTAATGGAACTGTCTGAGTTCCGTAATATAAATGAGATTTGACTTTTTATTTGACTGTACCTAACAGTCTTGGTATACAAATATCTGAAGAACTGTCTGAGTTATTTTACAGAGACTGAGTCTGAACTATAGGAGGTAGTTGTTTAACCAACATTCCCCATGTATGCTAAAGTAGCTGAACTAGGGCCCAGTTACTGCCCTGATTTGAAGGGTGTCAATACCGTGCCACGGGTAAAGACATGCTGTGAGTGACCCTCAAATCTGGCAGTGTCCCCAAAAGAGAACGACAGATATCCGCCCCGTCAACCCTAAAGCTGGCAGTGTTGATGTCTCAACCTATGCTGGCTACACAGTTCTACAATGCAAGGATTCCTTCTAAGAATCACACCTTCATATGAAGCAGGTGAGTTCCCATTCTTAGGTTCGCTCGGTGCTAAGTCCTACTCCCATATGAAGAAACATAACATGACTTAACTGACTATACATGAACTGGGTTTACTAAATTTCCGTTGAATGACAAAATAATACTGATAACTGACTGAGATCATAAGGTTTCTAAGGTTTCCTGAGTCATATGACTGACTGAATTCTATGGAACATGGCTCTAGGCATAATGCTATAGTTTCAGGTATGAATACCCCCAAGACTCAACAGAAGGAAACTGACACACATGACATGACTTGATCACAAGATTTGAGTCCACAATTCCTAATATCATAGGTAAGGAATAGTGTACTTCATGACTCTATTCAACATCTCAAATATGGTAGGGAAAGCATGGGTACATTTTGTGTACATGTTCTATAATTCCAATATCACACATGCTTTACACCACAACAATAGCAACACATAAATAGCATGGAATTCATATTGAGTGTATAGCTAATATGGACTTGTCATATAGGTATCATAAAATCATGTAAATATGGACTTCTAGCATCCTAGTCATTTTAACATACACCTTGCATGCACACCTTGGGCATAGGTTTTCTCAACTAATGTTAATCATCTTAAACCACCCAATTTCATGGGTTTTAACCACAAACATGAATACTTCATGAAAATTATCTTAAAATAATAGTCTAAAGTTTAAACAATGGTCATTGACATGAGCAACATCACACAGCAAAAAGGAAATCAAATTTTCTCATTTAAATCATGGTTCTTGAACTCTAGAATGAAAGGGGTCCATAGATGAACACTACGCATACCTGACTCAAGGTTCTTGATATTTTTGAACTGGAAGGATTTGAAATCCTTTGATTCTTGAAGAAGATTGAGTCTTGGTCTTGAAGATTTAATTTAGGTAGAAACCCTATTTGTTAGTAGTGAAAGAATGATGAAAAGTGGCTGAAATCGGGTGTAATTGGGTTTATATAGATGAGTGGTAAGTTACCAAAATACCTCTGTTAAAACAATCTGGAAATAGACTGAATGTGGCATGTGATGGTCTGACTGACGGTCAATCAGACTCTTGGTGGACTGTCATTTAGCCCATCAGACGTGGACAAGAAATGGACTTCATTAGATAAGTATTGATGGTATGAGTGATGGTTCATCAAATATATGGTGGTCCATCAACTCGTCCATCATACCTTACCCAGAATATGGCTCAACTGACATGGCTTTGATGGTGCAAGTAGTGGTCCGTCACTAAGTTGAAGGTTCGTCAACTTAGCTATTAGGCCTTAACTAGAATGGGGCCCTTCTACCTTGGAAGTGACGGTCCAAGTGGTGGTCCATCACTAGGAAAAGGCACGGGTATTACAATATCTCCCCCTTGAGAACATTCATCCTCTAATGAAACTGACTGGGAGGGGAAATAGTGATCTGAACATGAATATCTGGAACATGATCTCTCGACTGACAATCTATACCTAGCATACTGATCAAGCATATCTGATGCATGGATAACTGGTACATGAATACATAACTGAGCAATTTAAGAAACTGAGTTTCTCAAGGTGAGAATGCATAGCTGATGCATGATTATATACTGTACCGACACATAAACGCATGCCTGAGTATGCAATGGCAATAGATACCAAGTTTATACTAAATGCTGAACGTCAAACTGAATAAGCTTAAGAAGGACTATTACCTTGAGCTTGATCCAAATTGGCGGAGAAAAGATGAGGATACTTGGTACTCATATCTGCTTCTGTTTCTCAAGTAGCTTCCTCATGAGATTGATTTTGCCAAAGAAACTTTACTAGAGGGACTTGTTTGTTCCTCAATCGACGAGTCTGATAGTCTAAGATTTCAATTGGAATCTCTTCATAAAAGAGGTTGTTCTAAATGTCAATGCTCTGAATAGGGACTACAACTGTTGGGTCACCTACGCACTTTTTGAGAAAAGAGAAATGGAAGACTGGATGGACTGAGGCTAGATCTGAAGGTAATTCGAGATCACAAGCTACCTTGCTAAAGAGACTAATAATTCTGAAGGGACCGACATAGCGAGGACTGAGTTTCCCTTTCTTGCCAAACCTGTTTACTCCTTTCATGGGAGAGATCTTAAGATATACATAGTCTTTAACCTCGAACGTGAGATCTTTTCTATGAACATCTGCATAATACTTCTATCGGCTCAGAGCAGCTTGAATTCTCTCCCTGATCAACTGAACTTTCTGTAAAGCGTCGAACATCAAGTCAGACCTATGACTGAGGCCTCACTAATTTTGAACCAACTGATTGGAGATCTATACCTCCTACCATAGAGAGCTTCAAATAGAGCCATCTAAATACTGGAATGATAGCTATTGTTGTATGCAAATTCAACCAAAGGCAAGTAGTCATCCGAACTTTCTTTGAAATCAACTGCACACGCCCTTAGCATATCTTTGAGAGTCTGAATGGTCCTTTTTGCTTAACCATCTGTCTGAGGATGAAACATTGTACTGAGATGGACTTGGGTACCAAGACCTTTTTGGAAAGCTTTCCAAAAGTGAGAGGTGAACTGGGTACTTCTGTCTGAGATAATAGATGAGGGAACACTATGTAATCTAACCAACTCCCTAATGTAGATTTTGGCATAATCCTCGACGAAGTAAGAAGTACGAACTGGAAGAAAATGAGCTGACTTAGTCATTCTGTCTATAATGACCCAAACTGAATCATGCTGATAACGAGTGCGAGGCAAACCCGCCACGAAGTCTATGTTCACTTCTTCCCACTTCCAAGTAGGAATGGTGAACTCTTGCAGTGAAGTACTAGGTTTTTGATGCTCTATCTTAACCTGCTAACATGTAGAGCACTTATCCACAAACTCTACAACATCTCTCTTTATCCCACTCCACCATTAGATCTCCCGCAAGTCGCAGTACATCTTAGTGGCCCCTGGATAAATAGAGTATCGTGTGCCATGCACTTCTGCAACAATTTATTGCCTCAATTCATCTACACCTAGAATGCACAAATGACCCTAACAATGAAGAACACTATCTTTCCCTTGGGCGAAAACCTCAACTTTCTAATTCTGAACTGACTCCTTTAGCTTGACAAGGCTAGAATCCCTGACTTGCTTTTCTTTTACCTCGGAAACTAGAGATGACTCTGAACTACTCTAAACACATACACCACCCTCTTAAGATTCAACTAAGAGAATGCCTAATCTGGTAAGCTGATGGATTTCCTAAGCTATTTTTTTTTGTTATCCTCAACATGATGAATCCCTTATCTAAGAGATCCTTCAACTGATCTTTTAGTTCCTTAAGCTCTGTTGGTGCCATTCTTTATGGTAGAATAGAGATAGGCTGAGTATCTAGGAGAAGGTCTATGATGAAATCTATTTCCCTTTTGGGAGGAATGCCTGGAAGATCTTCGAGAAAGACATCAGAATAATTACTAACCATTGGGACAAATTCGAGACTGGGAGATTTGGAGCTGGAATCCTTAATATGCACGAGATGATAAACCAATCCCTTAGATATCATTCTCCTTGCCCGAAGGTAGGAAATATGTTGACCCCTGAAAGATGAAGTACTTCCCTGCCACTCTAAGATAGGTTCATTCGGAAACTGGAACTAAACTATTTGATTCTACAGTCAACTGTGGCATAGTAGGAATAAAGCTAATCCATGCCGAGAATGACATTGAAATCAACCATCTTTAATTCAACCAATTCTGCTGAGGTGACTTTCTGAAATATCATAATTGGGCAGTTCCTGTATACCCATCGGGCTATGATAGTTTTACCCACTGAGGTAGAGACAAAAAAAGTCTCTACTAGAATTTCAAGACTAATTCTGAAATCTCCTGCTATAAAGGGAGTAACAAAAGACAATGATGCACCTGGATCTAGCAAAGCATAAACATGAACATGGAAAATATGTAACGTACCAGTAATGACATCAGGAGAATTTTCCTAATCCTATTGGGTCTGAAGAGCATAGAGTCTATTTGGACGTTGCCCACTATTAGCACTGGAAATGGCAACCTACTGATTCGGGCGACTAGACTGAGCTAGGGAATGGAATGTTTCTGTTGACCTGACTGAGGACAATCCTTAATCCTGTAGCCTGGCTTGCCATATCTAAAACAAAGATCACTAATGGCTCTGTAAATTCCCTTATGGTTCTTACCACAAGTCTGACATAGGAGATTAGTTCGGGCACTACTAACATTGCCCTGAGACTTAGAACCTGGGGCTCTATCTTGGTTACCCTCTCTGAACTTAGGAACTGAAGAACTGGCTGTAGAATGAGCTAGAGCTGATTAATTGGGATGAAACTATGAATGGTTTCTCCCTCAGATTCGGGTGGAGCATAACTGAAACTACCTAATCTTGCTGTCTTATTCTGCCTCTCTTTATTCTTAACCTTCTGATCCTCTATCTGCTGAGCATGGGTCATGAGTCGGGCTAAGGTCATATCACTATTCAGCATCGCAGATCTACACTCATTTACCACACTGTTGTTCACCCCTGACACAAAATTGCTCATCTTAGCCCTATTTTCTGCAACCACATAAGGGGCATATTAGGCTAGCTGAGTAAATCTGAGAGAATACTCCCTAACCGTCATGTTTCCCTACCTGAGATTAATGAATTCAAGAAATTTGGCTTTCCTCAGCTCTTGGGGGGAAAATCTGTCTAAGAAAGACATGACAAATTCCTCTCACTCAATGGGACCTGCACCATCTACCCTCTTAGATTTCCATTATTTGTACCAAGTGTGAGCCACATCTTCCAACTGATATGCGGCTAACTCAAAACTCTGAACAGAAGTAACACCGATGATGTCAATGATCTTTTGGACCTTGTCAATGAACTCTTGAGGGTATTCATCAGAAATAGACCCAAAGAAAGAAGGAGGGTTCATTTGGATAAAGTCCTGAATCCTAGCAGCTGTGGAATTTGCCACTGGATTGGCTGGAATAGCTGGTGGTCGTTCATTGTGGGTAGTCACAAGCTGAGAAAATGTGGTAAATGCAGCCCGAAACTCCGTATGGGAAACATGTTCTCCCAAAGGATGTTCGGACTAAGGAGATGGATGGTTTGTTCTCTTTGGAGGCATATTTAGAAATAAGAGAAGGATGGATTAGACTGAGAGTTTAACTTGATATTATGCTCCCTAGAATGACATGAGTACTGAAAGAAGGGAAACTATTCGTAAAACATCTTATAGCCTCCTGCACATAAATGTGGCGTGCAATACACCCATGTATAAGACTCTACTAGATGTGGCTTTCAGACTTCCTAGGACTCTATTGAACATTAGGCTCTGATACAAAGTTTGTAACGCCCTAATTTTCTGAATCGGAATGCTACACGGTGCTTATGACCCCGAAGGCCCACAAGCTAACCCATGACTAATATCTGTACCTGGACACTACATAATATACTTGTAAAATGCAGAAAACATGAACAATAGGCCATAAGGTTCAACTTAATAAAGAAACTGTCAAAACATGACATCCATATGGGTAGCACTACCCAAAACAACTGAATCTGAATACTAAATCTAAAAACCTTTAAGTACTGTCTGAATAAGGAGTTGAAGAATATGTCTCTAAGTAACTTTGTAAACTGAAAACTAACTGAATTAATAAATTAATAAATCAAGCAATATCATCCTCGAATGAAGCGGACTCACTGCAACTCTGTGTGCTGAATGCAACTGATATTGCTGGTCTGGAACTCGTGTCTATAAACCTATGGTGTAACATGAAAAGAAATCACCATAGTGAAAATACGTCATTACAACTTGATTATTGAGTATATAAGTGAGGTAATCTAATACAAAGTGGTTACATGAATAAATAATGCTAACTGAATAATTGATATAAACATATCAGTGCAAACATACATACATAGTAACTGAGATTATGAGTATGTGATAGCTAAATTTGTACGCTAATACATGGCTAAAAATATAGTTTTGATAGTATGAGGGACTGTATCTGATAGTCCTGAATCTAATGGAACTGTCTGAGTTCTGTACTATAACTAAGATTTGACTATTGAGTTGACTATATGTAATAGTTCTGGTATACAGATATCTGAAGAACTGTCTGATTTCTTTTGCTGAGACTGTCTGAAACTCTGGGAGGTAGTTGTTTAACCGACATGCCCCATGTATGCTAAAGTAGATGAACTGGGGCCCAATTGCTTCCCTGATTGGAAGGGTGTCAATACCGTGCCATGGGTAAAGATATGCTATGAGTGACCCTCAAATCTGGAAGTGTCCCCAAAAGAGAACGGCGGATGTCCGCCTCATCAACCCTCAAGCTGGCACTGTTGATGTCTCAACATATACTAGATACATAGTTCTGGAACGCAAGGATTGCTTCAAAGAATGACACCTTCATCTGAAGCAGGTGAGTTCCTATCCTTGGGTTCACTTGGTGCTAACTCCTACTCCCATCTGAAGAGACTGAACATGACTTAACTGACTCTACATGAACTGGGTTTACTGAATTTCCATTGACTGACGAAATAATACTTATAACTGACTGGGATCATGAAGTTTCTGAGGTTTCCTGAGTCACATGACTGACTGAATTCTATAGAACATGGCTTGACTGAAGATATCGTCACAACATGACATGGATTTAGGCACACAGTTATAGTTTCAGGTACGAATACCCCCAGGACTCGGTAAAAGGAAACATACACACATGACATGACTTGATTATAATATTTTAGTCCACAATTCATAATATCATAAGTAAGGGATAGTGTACTTCATGAGTCTATTCAACATCTCAAACATGGTAGGGAAAGCATGGATACATTTCGTGTACATGTTCTATAATTCCATTATCACACAAGCTTCACTCCACAACAATAGCAACACATGAATAGCATGGAATTCATATTGAGTGTATAGCTAATATGGACTTGTCATTTAGGTATCATAAAATAATGTAAATATGGACTTCTAGAATCCTAGGCATTTTAACAAACACCTTCCATGCACACCTTGGGCATAGGTTTTCTCAACAAATTTTATTCATCTTGAACCACCAAATTTCATGGGTTTTAACCACAAATATTAATACTTCATGAAAATCATCTTAAAATAAGAGTATGAAGTTTAAACAAGGGTCATTGACATGAACAACATCACAAAGCAACAAAAAAATCAAATTTTCTCATTTAAAGTCATGGTTCTTGAACTATATGAACGAAAGGGGTCCATAGATGAACACTACGCATACCTGACTCAAGGTTCTTGATTTTTTTGAACTGGAAGGATTTGAAATCCTTTGATTCTTGAAGAAGATTGAGTCTTGGACTTGAAGATTTAATTTAGGGAGAAATCCTAGTTGTTTGTAGTGAAAGAATGATGAAAAGTATCTAAAATCGGGTGTAATTGGGTTTATATAGACGAGTGGTAAGTTACCAAAATACCCCTGTTAAAACGAGCTGGAAATAAACTGAACGTGGCGTGTGATGGTCTGTCAGACTCTTGGTGGACCGTCATTTAACCCTCCAGACGTGGACCAGAAATGGATTCACTAGATATAGGTTGACGGTATGAGTTACGGTCCGTAAAATATCTTGTGGTCCATTAACTCGTCCGTCATACCTTATCCAGAATATGGCTCAACTAGCATGGCTTTGACGGTCAAAGTGGTGGTCCGTCACTAAGCTGATAGTCTATCCACTTGGTCGACAGGCCTTAACCAGAATGGGGCCCTTCTTCCTTGGAAATGACGGTCCAAGTGGTGGTTCGTCACTAGTTTGACGGTCCACCAACTGGGCCATCGCACCTGGGCGATTCTAATAGTTCCGAGTAAAACGTCCATGACTCCTTCATATAATGTCGGATTTGGACAAAAATGGTATTGTTGGAAAGCCAACTCAATTTACCACATAATAGAAAGTGAAAATCTCAAAAAAGACTTCATGTACAAAAATAGATTTGCATTTCAAAGTAAGTCCTGGCATTCTTGAGATGATTTCTAGCTAGGAAAAGGCACGGGTATTACATAACGTATCTAGGAGGAATGTCATCTCTAAATGACCAATATCAGTTCCACGAGTAATATAACCATAACTCAAAATCCACAATCCAAAAACATCAATACAAGTTACCTAGTTATGAAGTAACCTTATACTAAGGTTTACTTGCCTCATCTATGTCTAATGTTCGCATTAATTCAATAAGACTTAACACAAGCATAGGCCTAAGTGGGCCGAACGGCCCCACTTCTAATCCACAATTTCCATAATTAGGCACACTATGCAACAAACTAGGATAAGGCATCTAGTTCATCTTCTAGATGTCAAGTAAGTCATATTCAAGCCAATGATAGTAACTTCGGCTAGAAGTAAGGGGACTCAAGTCAAGGCTACCCAACTTACGATTTCAAGACTACCACACTAGCCCAATAAGGCTAAATATACAAATCATTCTTCAAATACTAAAACCATATTCAAAACATAGCATTATATCATATCTATTTTATAACTAATCTAAACTAAAAAGGGAAGGCAATATGATACAAAAGGGTTATAAACATACCATCTTATGAGTCCAAACCCTCATATATTCCCTAAGCATCAACAATTAAGGCCAAGTTATCCTACACATAATCAATCCTAACATCCATATTCACACACAACATATACAACACATCATCTATGAAGAAAAGTATATAGAAGCCTACCTTAAGGTCAAACCACAAAACCTCACTTCATGCACTACATGCTCATCTTCAATTTACAATCCTCAAAATCCCATCACACTATCAAAACCATAATTTAATTATCAATATGAGTCTAATGATACCAATATTGTACTATTATGCGTTGGTCCAAAAAAGACAAAAAAAAACTAAGTGGGTCCCACATACAAAAAATTAGTTTTCGAGACTAACCCAATGTTCACACATGCACAAGGAATCATAACCCTCAAGAATTGGGAGAAAATTAATCATACTTTGGGTTAAAATCAAGCCCTAAGATAAATTGGGGTTTTGGGTCCAAACTATAAAATTCAAGCATGAATTCAAGAAACTCTTCCCTAAGGATCACATTTCTCCGGTTTGGACACTCATTAGTCTTGTGTCCCCACCCTTGATATTTAAAGCATTGAAACCCCTTAGAATTAGAAGTAGAATTTGGTTTACCTTTATTTCTTAGAGAATGGTGTTGGACATCCTTGGCCACATGTTGAGGAGCATTGGATGGAGGACTTTTATTCCTGTTCCAACCCAAAGATAATTGAATTACCTCTTTGTTATTAGGTCAACCCGAGGAGGCTTGATGGCCTTTTACCTTTTATGTTGACCTCTCCCTAAGTTCCCTTTCAATCTCTAGATCTTCTTGGAAGATACCATCAATAGTTTAAAAATTTTGAAGAGTCATGTGTGTAGAGATATCCTTGTTCAACCCAAACTCGAAACGTATGATGTCATGACTCACTTGTTCTCTTCGATGATCAAGATTAGAAAAAAATTATTGGAACACATCATAGTAAGCCATGACACTCTTGTTACCTTGCCTCAAATTGTGCAACTTGGCAAGAAGCTCATGTCTATAAGTCTCGGTTAAGAACCTTTACCTCGTAAGGTACCTCAATCTAAACCATGGAGGGGGTTGTCCCACAATCAATTCATTTCCAAATATTTTGATAGACTCCTACCATATGTTGGCATAACCCTCAATGTGAGCTATAGCATAGAAAATTTTATTTTCTTTGGTGAGATCACTAACTTGGAAGATTCTTTCATAAGCGGACTCCTATTCAAGATACACTTCGGGATCACTCTCACCTTTAAAAATTGGAAGACTTAACTTGATGGAATTTATACCCACATCTCTATCTGTATTACCTTCATGATTCCCTTGACCAACTCTACCTTCATGCACTCGGTACCCCCTTTAATCCACATGTCTACCTCTTATTTCTTCTTTCATCATGTAGGCATCATCATAAGCTTCCTACTCCTCTTGATGATTCCCTCTACCATATTCCTCAATATGGATGCGTTGTTTTTGGTTAAGTGGATCTTGGAATAGGGGATTTAGTGGAGGATAAGACCTTTGGTTAAGTGGAGTTTGGATTGGAGGGTTTGGATTTAGTGGTGGTATTTGCTTCCAAGTCCTTCTTGTTGGACTTAATTGAGTTGCGGATATAATGGTCTATTGAGGTCTCGGGTTTGGAGATAAGGGGTATCTTGGTTTGTCACATTTTGAGGAGGTCGTGGTGGATTGAACATTTGATAGAAGGTTTTGGGGGAGATGGTGGTAGAGTTATTTTGAACATGTACACTTGGACAAACATAGTAGTGTTGAGGAGTACAGGGTCGGGAGTTCCTTTGGCTTTCCACATGATCCAACATCCCACTCATAGTAGAACTTTCTCCTTTAATCGACTTTACCTCCATTTCTAGTCTTTCAAAACCCGTGTGCATTTTTTCCATGTCACAGGAAAGGGCTTCAAGATGGGCCCAAATAGCATTATTAGTGTTGTTGTCCACGGGTTGATAAGTTTTCCCTTCCATTGCAATTGTAGCTAATAAGACACCTACAAAACAACAAACAAGTTAGCACAAAAATATCCTCACCACACTCTGCCTCCTTTGATTACCTCACACATGGCTTCCCAAATGTTTAAAGTTGGCTTGTAATCCATGAGAAGTTGAGGGATGAGTCTACTCTTGTACATAATAGATTTTTATTTGAAATACTCAATGAAATCTTGTTCGGAATTGAGCCAAGAACTACAACAAATCACAAAAGATAAAAGCACATAAAGAATGAAAACACGAAGAAAAGAGATTCAAAACTAACTCACAACCTAGTAGGTGATTACTAGTTTGTTAATTAGTACTAGAATCAACAAATTGAAACCAAAGAAACAAGAAATGAAATCAAGAATACAATATTTGTGCCTAAAATGAGTTATACGGAAATGATGATGTTGCATCATATGGTTGGTCGAGATTTTTGAAAATTTCTTGTTTTCCAACTTTTAATTTTTGAGCAATTTTCACTCTAGAGGGGTAGCAATCGGTTTTGAGGGGGGAAATGCAAGAATTGGAGCCTTTTTCAGGATCAAAAGAGTTTGAATTTGTAATGGTCCCCCTTGTACTTTCCCTTCTACTTGAATATTCCTTTTGGCTTTTCTTCCTTTGGAAGACTATGCTTGGAATATTCTTTAAACAAACAAGTACTACACCCTCTTTCTTCCTTTTGCTAAATCAAACAATAAATATTGAATATTCTTCTTCAACAAGATATGAAGATGAGGAAGAACAACAAGCACATTCAAAGTTTGACCCAAGTTGACCTTTAAGCAAATGAGCTCCAAATTTGATGATTTTTGAAGATCCAAGGTCACATTGACAAACTAAGCAGAAATACCACAATTTTAAGTCCAAAACTCCACAACCACCTTTGCCAAAAATGAGATCCACCTTCAAGTTTCTTCAAACTGAAGCTCAATAATGGTGGATGGCTCAAAAAAACCTGGATTTAGCTCAAACTTTAAATCTAGACTCTATTATCGTTGGGGAACAAGGATCTAGTACTAGAAACTAACAAAACATACAAAAATTACCGAGATCTAAGATCTAAGTTTTGTCCAAAAGGGTAAAAACATGACACTACTATTATTATTTTTTATTTTTAAGATTTTGACTCTCTTTTTGTGTTGATTTTCTCAAGGTAACAACAATCCAAGACTTAGAATTGTAGGAACAATTCTAAACGTGGCTATTCCTACCAAATGATATAGAATCTAACCTATGAAGATGAAAACTAACCTAAAGAAAGGAGATGAAGTCGAGAACACCCATATAAGAATAAAAACTCAAACAATGCATCGAAGAAAAGGATAGATAACTCGACATAAGAGTATACAAGTAATTAAGAACCAAAGTGAGTCTAAAACACTAAGACCCCTAATACTCATATAAACAACACCAATTTCTTCCGTAGACCCAAGAGGGAAACACTTCACCTCAAAAACCCATATTTCTAAGGCAAAAGATCAATACTAGTGAAAGCCACACTAGCTCTAATTCCAATATCTCAAGAGAAGTATTGAATATTTTCTTTCAATATCAATAAGAAACTAAAGAGAAAATAAGCCCATTAGATTCTATTTATATCTTATTACATAGAAATACCAATACACCCTTAATGAGTGTAGACAAAGGGACGGCCTTAGAGGTAGCAAAGGGGCGGCCTTGGAGTTGTTTATGCCCTTCTTCACAATTCAAAAATATGCACTCCCTTAGATGGACTCATGAAACACTCATACACATCTATCTTCATGAACATGCTTTGTAGATATTGTAACTCCCGAGTTTGGCTCCTTGTGAATGGTCTTGAGCTCTTGGAACCCGTATCACATATACATATTCGTATTCATAAACTCTAATCACATCATTACATATATTGATAAACATTTTTTGTCTATTAAATCAATATCATTACACGGACCTCGTCCCATTAATTTATCCAAAATAATCAAAACATCATAATCACGGCCTTAGGCCCATACACATATCCAGGAATCATATCAATAATCACATTTATAAGTCGTAGCGTACCTTTAATCATCTCACATATAGGAGGCATAATATAAATAAGCATGTAATCATCTCTCACACAAGAGGCATCTCACATATAGGAGGCATAATTTATAGACATGTAATCGTCTATAGGATATCATATATCAATAGGTCATACATCATGACTACAAGGGATATAGCTTCTCTAGGACAATTTACATATCCAAGAGGAACATCATCTCTATAAGTCCAACAATCATGACTAAAGGAAATAACAACTCTATAGGGCATTCATCAAGTCAAAGAGGAAATAGCATCTCTATAGGACAATCATCAAGTCTAAGAAGAAATAGCATCTCTACAGGCCAATCATCATGTCTAAGAGGAAATAGCATCTCTATAGGCCACATAACGTATATAGGACGAATATCATCTCTAAACGCCCAATATCACATCAACAAGGAGTATCATAACCATAACTCAACAACCATAATTTGTAAATATCAATATAAGTTACCAAGTTATTAAGTAACCTTATTCAATGTTTTTCTACCATCACCTATCTTTAACGTCTGTACCAAGTCCATAAGACTTAACACAAGCTTAGGCCTTAGAGGGTCAAACGATCCCACTTTTAATCCACAATTTCCATAATTAGGCACACTATGCCCCAAAATAGGCTAAGGCATCTAATTCATCTTCTAGATGTCAAGTAAGCCATATTTAAGCCGATGATAACAATTTTGAGAAACAAGGGGACTCAAGTTAACTCTACCCAACTTACGGTTTCAAGACTACCACGCTATCCCAATAAGGCTAAATATACAAATCATGCTTCAAATGCCAAAACCATATTCCAAACATAGCATTACATCATATCCATGTTATAACTATTCTAAACTAAAGAGGGAAGGAAATAGGATACAAAAGGGTTATAAATATGCCATCTTATGGGTCCAAAACAATCATCAATTCCCCAAGCATCAACAATTAAGGCCAAGTTATCCTACTCATAATCAAGCCTAACATCCATATTTACATACAACATATACCACACATCATCTATGAAGAAAATTAGACAGAAGCGTACCTCAAGGTCAAACCACAAAACCTCACTTCATGCACCATATGCTCGTCTTCACTTTACAATCCTCAAAATGCCATCACACTATCAAAACCATCATCTACTCATCAATAATAATCTAATGATACTCATATTGCACTATTGTGCTTCGGTTTCAAAAAGCACAACAAAACCTTAAGTGGGTCCCACATATGGAAAACCAGTTTTCAAGACCAACCCAATGTTCACACATGAACAAGGAATCACAACCCTGAAGAAATGGGTGAAAATTACGCATACTTTTGCTAAATCAAGCCCTAAGCTAAATTGGGGTTTTGGGTCCAAACTATGAATTTCAAGACGTGAATAAAGAAATTCTTACCGTAATCTTAAAGATAAACATGATATAAGATGATAATTAGGCTCTCAAGTTACCCCCATGACCAATTTTGAGTTATTACACTTATTTTGGGGGTTTCTAGGTCTAAATGGTGAAGGAAAAATGACCCAAATGCATCTTGGGGCCTTTATATAGCCCCTATCGATAAAGAGTTACCGCTATCATGGTCCGAAGGGCCACAATCGCACACTCTTGGCCACGATCGCGGTTGTACCAGATGACAACAAACTCAAAAATAAGTTTTTGACCCTCGAAACTTATCCAAAATTCAAATAACATGATCCAATAGTGAATTTTGAGTGTAAACCACATTTCAAATCCATTAAAATCATCAAAACATTTATCGGAGATTTTTTAGGCAAAAAGTGGAGCCCACGCCTATAGTTTCATTACTTTCTATAAAATTTGCTCAATAGGTCAAAAAGAGTTCGGGAGCCTAGGGACCTGAACCAAGGGTCTCCCTAGTGTAAAATAGATATTTTGAATGCTATGGTGAAGTCGCATTTTCCATGTGAGGTCATTTTGACCAAATATGTGCGACCTATTCTTTCCAATTTTCAACTTTTCGACCAATAGGTCAAATTGAGCTCGGGTTCATTGGGACTCAAACAAAAGGTCTACCTAGACTAAAATTGATATTCCAGATTTGATGGTGCAGTCATAATTTGCATCCGAGAACATTTCAATGACGTTTTCATCCGATGGCCATTTGGAACCAGCGAATAATTCTAAACAGGAAAATAGCTCTAAAAATCAGACAAACTTCCCGGTAACCAAGCCGTCGATCCCAGCAGGTCATAAATAACCTGGGGAAGCTATGGAGAATCTCTAACGGTAAAGATAACCATAAATATGAAAAATGACCTGAAGGGTCGTTACAATATCCACTACTAAAAGGACTTTTGTCCTCGAAAGTCAACGGACATAAAGAATCTTAAAAGTTCGAAAGGATAAGGTACTGGGGCCGCATGCTCCAAGCATGACTTCCCAGATAATCTTAGTGGAGAGAAAACACTTGCAAGAAATTTTTCCATAGGTATCTTTTTTCAACCAACACTCTCATTATACTTCCAAGATAGCCAACTCAACTTAATCGCTAACTAGTCTCAAACTAAACCAAGAAGGCTGATTCATGCATATCTGAATCACATACAGGTTGATATATCCGCATAAATCAACAAAGGCTCATCCGAGCCAAAAGCAATTCAAGACATGAGTTATAAAACCACCTCCAAATCCAAAAATAACCTTCCTTAACCATTTTACACATGCTATCAACTCCAAACTTGGCAGAAAATAACCTAAGTCTCATCTACTCCATCTTATCATGGAGAAATCAAAGATTTGGAGCTGGTCCGCTGAAAGTCCATAAGGCTAACATGAGAATAGGCTCACTCGGCTCTATCTTGGTATACAAATAGAGATAATCAAGGAATGCAATCCATGCCAATGCTACAACCAGTACAAATGAAAATCAAACTAAAATCTCAAATTCCAAGGTATAACTACCCATAACTGAATATTCCACTCCAAGATGTCTCATCTACCCAGAATGAAGACATACTGAATCCAACTCGAAAATACTACTTCCGCTGAGTAAATCATCCAAAATTCCTAAAGAAAACTAAAACTCGAGGTCAAAACTAAAATAACCAATACGAGGACCATGGGCTATCATCTGAACACTTATCAACTATAATCAATTGAAGTCTAGAAGACCGAATAGGAAATTATGGAGTACACTCAACCAGCCTATAAATGAAATCTAAACTGAAACAATTCCAAAATAAAGGCTGCACGACAACTCTACAACACTAAGCTGAAATCCAGTACCAAGGTTGAACCGCTCAATCTCAAATATCTAAATCAAAACTAAAAATGAGTAGGCATTAATGCTCCAAATCTATAACGAGTAGGAATTAATGCTCCAAATTAATGTGAAATATAAAGAGAAATAAAATGATACAACTAATCTTCGAATATAACTTAGAGACTTGTCTAATACATAAAAGAGAGATAAGTAATGCTCTGGATGTTAGGAGCTCACTCTAAGTCTCTGAATCGGGGTTACTCCGCATAATGCACACATCAATGGCGATAACCCGTACTATGATCTTAGGCTACAAAAAGTGTACTAAGAGTACCAAACAAATAGTACTTAGTAGGCAACTGAAAATTGAGCTCCAAAGATAAATCAGATATATACAACATATAAATAGAATGTAAACTATACCCATGAGTCCATAAATCATATGATAAGTCAATGAGAAAATAAGGAACAACTATCATGTTCATGTCCAAGAGTGTAACATAAAAAGACTAAGAAAGCATTAAGGTGAACTATCCTATTCCGGCTGTATTCAATATACATCAACGCTATACCGTATATCCCAGGTCAATATACGAATAAAGAGCAAACAAAAGATATGCAGTAATATACAAGGCAAAGAAATGCCTATACAATATAAACAATGAAAGAAGGGATATATGGTAGTACCATAGATTTATATAGCTAGATATATATAGGTATATATATATATATAAACATAAGGTCATCTTAAAGAATAACCTATATCATTATATTCTCATTTTGAGACCTTATTATAATACTATAAGGATTTAAGTACTATCATACTTGGGCTTTCTAATCCGCATGGCTAGATATGAAATAATCATGAATAATAATGCAATCATAAGATAAGAGAGGCCGAAAACATACCTCAAATCCCGATACCGAATTAATGACCAATCTTTCATAAGCTAGATATATTAATAATCATAAAATTGATAATAACAATATCAATAATAGCGTGAATAACCAGCTACTCTAAACAACTAAATACCTAGCTAAGCCTATGCATAGCCCCATGCCCCAGGCTCGGAAGGTTCAATCAACATACAATATTATAAGACATATTATTCACCCATATATATGTAACCGTCCTAAACAGGATGATAAATGTAGGTGCATACTAGTGATAGGCGATGTGCATGCAGGAATAAATATAAAGTACACAATCAATATCATAACTCATCATAACTATCCTCATCAAGACTATCATCATTGTAATCAACCTCCGTCTTTGATGAGTATTAACATATCATCCATATATCTTCCGGCCTTATTGGGTATCAACATCTTCATAACAATACCCTTCAAACTTGTCAGGTATCAATATATCATCAATATATCCTCCGGCCTTGTTGGGTATCAATAAATCATCAATAGTGTCCTCCGACCTTACCGGGTATCAAGATATTATGAATATATCCTCTGGCCTCGCCGAGTATCAATATCATCAAACTAATATTCTATGACCTTGTCAGGTATAAATATCATCACAATAGTATCCTCCAGCCTTACCGGGTATCAATATCATCACAATAATATCCTCCAGCCTTACAGGTATCAATATCATCATAATTACTATTACCGAATAAGATACACCAAAATACTCATAATCATAGACATATCACCATAGAATATCTATCTAGTTAATATTTCCCAACTACTCGTTATTAGCTAACCAACACTTATTATTATAAAATAAGTAGTTCATTCATCACATAACCTCTAGTTATCAGCCTAAATCTTATACTTCACATAATCCTTATTAAGAGAATAATAACTACCCACAGTTTAGTTAATAGTCAAGATCTAACATCTAGTCAAGGTTCATCATTAGACCAAAACCGTTATTTACCCACCATTCATTATTATAAACTAATCATCCTATATTCGTTAATCATTACTAGACAACACATTACTACTTGTCACCTAATAATCTTTTATTAACCGACACCATTCATTAATTTACTATCGTAGCAGCTACGTTTCAACTAAGCAATTAACTAATACATTAGATTCATATCCATCTAGTGCTTCAGTATGCACCAAATCTATGCATGCCATCACCAGTATTCAATCAGTGGAATAATAATCATTGTTCTACATCTTCCTCCATCCCACACCAAAGAGATGTGTATAAAAATATATTGATATAGAATCTAACATATGAAGATGAAAACTAACCTAAATAAAGGATATAAAGTCGAGAACACCAACACAAGAATCAAAGCTCAAACAATGCAATAAAGAAAAGGACAGATAACTTGACATAAGAGTATACAAGTAATAAAGAACCAAAGCGCATTTCAAACACTAAGACCCGTAATACTCATATAAATAGCACCAAGTTTCTACGTAGACCCAAGAGGGAATCACTTCACCTCAAAAACCCATGTTTCTAAGCCAAAAGATCAACAGTAGTGAAATCCAAACTAGCCCTAGTTACAATCTCTCAAAAGTAGTGTTCAATGGTCTTAAGCCCTTGGCATCCGTATTATCCTCTCTATCTTTAAAGGAATTTGACCTTAAATTCGCATCTTTATCCCCCTCAATGGTGTCAATAAGTGAGAGGTCACACACATTCAAGGTGTTGTGCACTTGATATTTTGGAAGGAGGTCAATCTTGTATGCACTATCTTTGATCCTTTCAAGTACTTAAAAAGCACCATCACCCCTCAACATTAATTTGGATTTCCTTTATATTGGAAACCAATCCTTTCTAAGGTGCACCCATACCCAATCTCTCAGTTCCAGAAGAAGCCTTCTCTCCTTGTTGGCCCTTTTCGAAACTTCTCGGTTTCTCTTCTCAAGGTGGATTCTAACCTTCTAATGCAACCTTTTCTTAGGTTTCTCTCTTTTTCTTCCATCAAAGCTCAACACATGATCACTAGACAACAGGGTTAGATCTAAAGAGGTAAGGTATTTTAGGCTGTGTACACACTTAAAAGGAGTCATATCGATAGTCGAATAGATAACACGATTATAAATAAACTCGACTAAGAGTAAGTAATCCTCTCATAAAGTTATCTTACCTTTAACTATGGAACTAGCATAGAACCCAAGGTCCTATTTACTACTTCTATTTAGCCATTGGTTTGTAAGTGGCAACAGGTTGAGAATAGCAACTTTGTACTGAGCCTACCCCCCATACACTTCCAAAAGTGAATAAGGAACTTAGAGTCCCTATTACTAACAATGGTCCTAGGGATCCCATGCAACTTAACAACTTATTTAACAAACAATAAGTCCTAGCATTCTTGAGATGATTTCTAGCTAGGAAAAGGCACGGGTATTACATAATGTATCTAGGAGGAATGTCATCTCTAAATGCCAAATATCACTTCCACGAGTAATATAACCATAACTCAAAATCCACAATCCAAAAACATCAATACAAGTTCCCTAATTATGAAGTAACCTTATACTAAGGTTTACTTGCCTCATCTATGTCTAATGTTTGCATTAATTCCATAAGACTAAACACAAGCATAGGCCTAAGTGGGCCGAACGGTCCCACTTCTAATCCACAATTTCCATAATTAGGCACACTATGCAACAAACTAGGATAAGGGGACTCAAGTAAGTCATATTCAAGCCTATGATAGTAACTTCGGCTAGAAGCAAGGGGACTCAAGTCAAGGCTACCCAACTTACGATTTCAAGACTACCACACTAGCCCAATAAGGCCAAATATACAAATCATGCTTCAAATAATAAAACCATATTCAAAACATAGCATTATATCATATCCATTTTATAACTAATCTAAACTACAAAGGGAAGGCAATATGATACAAAAGGGTTATAAACATACCATCTTATGAGTCCAAACCCTCATATATTCCCTAAGCATCAACAATTAAGGCCAACTTATCCTACACATAATCAATCCTAACATCCATATTCACACACAATATATACAACACATCATCTATGAAGAAAAGTATATAGAAGCCTCACTTCATGCACTACATGCTCATCTTCAATTTACAATCCTCAAAATGACATCACACTATCAAAACCATAATTTACTTATCAATATGAGTCTAATGATACCAATATTTCACTATTATGCGTTGGTCCAAAAAAGACCAAAAAAAAACTAAGTGGGTCCCACATACAAAAAATTAGTTTTCGAGACTAACCCAATGTTCACACATGCACAAGGAATCATAACCCTCAAGAATTGGGAGAAAATTAATCATACTTTGGGTTAAAATCAAGCCCTAAGATAAATTGGGGTTTTGGGTCCAAACTATAAAATTCAAGCATGAATTCAAGAAATTCTTCCCTAAGGATCACATTTCTCCGGTTTGGACACTCATTAGTCTTGTGTCCCCACCCTTGATATTTAAAGCATTGAAACCCCTTAGAATTGGAAGTAGAATTTGGTTTACCTTTATTTCTTAGAGAATGGTGTTGGACATCCTTGGCCACATGTTGAGGAGCATTGGATGGAGGACTTTTGTTCCTGTTCCAACCCAAAGATAATTGAATTACCTCTTTGTTCTTAGGTCAACCCGAGGAGGCTTCATGGCCTTTTACCTTGTATGTTGACCTCTCCCTAAGTTCCCTTTCAATCTCTAGATTTTATTTGAAGATACCATCAATAGTTTAAAAATTTTGAAGAGTCATGTGTGTAGAGATATCCTTGTTCAACCCAAACTCGAAACGTATGATGTCATGACTCACTTGTTCTCTTCGATGATCAAGCTTAGAAAAAAATTATTGGAACTCATCATAGTAAGCCATGACACTCTTTTTACCTTGCCTCAAATTGTGCAACTTGGCAAGGAGCTCATGTCTATAAGTCTCGGGTAAGAACCTTTGCCTCGTAAGGTACCTCAATCTAAACCATGGAGGGGGTTGTCCCACAATCAATTCATTTCCAAATATTTTGATAGACTCCTACCATGTGTTGGCATAACCCTCAATGTGAGCTATAGCATAGAAAATTTTATTTTCTTTGGTGAGATCACTAACTTGGAAGATTCTTTCATAAGCGGACTCCTATTCAAGATACACTTCGGGATCACTCTCACCTTTGAAAATTGGAAGACTTAACTTGATGGAATTTATACCCACATCTCTATCTGTATTACCTTCATGATTCCCTTGACCAACTCTACCTTCATGCACTCGGTACCCCCTTTAATCCACATGTCTACCTCTTATTTCTTCTTTCATCATGTAGGCATCATCATAAGCTTCCTACCCCTCTTGATGATTCCCTCTACCATATTCCTCTATATGGATGCGTTGTTTTTGGTTAAGTGGATCTTGGAATAGGGGATTTAGTGGAGGATAAGACCTTTGGTTAAGTGGAGTTTGGATTGGAGGGTTTGGATTTAGTGGTGGTATTTGCTTCCAAGTCCTTCTTGTTGGACTTAATTGAGTTGCGGATATAATGGTCTATTGAGGTCTCAGGATTGGGGATAAGGGGTATCTTGGTTTGTGACATTTTGAGGAGGTCGTGGTGGATTGAACATTTGATATAAGGTTTTGGGGGAGATGGTGGTAGAGTTATTTTGAGCATGTACACTTGGACAAACATAGTAGTGTTGAGGAGTACAGGGTCGGGAGTTCCTTTGGCTTTCCACATGATCCAACATCCCACTCATAGTAGAACTTTCTCCTTTAATCGACTTTACCTTCATTTCTAGTCTTTCAAAACCCGTGTGCATTTTTTCCATGTCACAGGAAAGGGCTTCAAGATGGGCCCAAATAGCATTATTAGTGTTGTTGTCCACGGGTTGAGAAGTTTTCCCTTTCATTGCAATTGTAGCTAATAAGACACCTACAAAAAAACAAACACGTTAGCACAAAAATATCCTCACCACACTCTGCCTCCTTTGATTACCTCACACATGGCTTCCCAAATGTTTAAAGTTGGCTTGTAATCCATGAGAAGTTGAGGGATGAGTCTACTCTTGTACATAATAGATTTTTATTTGAAATACTCAATGAAATCTTGTTCGGAATTGAGCCAAGAACTACAACAAATCACAAAAGATAAAAGCACATAAAGAATGAAAACACGAAGAAAAGAGATTCAAAACTAACAACCTAGTAGGTGATTACTAGTTTGTTAATTAGTACTAGAATCAACAAATTGAAACCAAAGAAACAAGAAATGAAATCAAGAATCCAATATTTGTGCCTAAAATGAGTTATACGGAAATGATGATGTTGCATCATATGGTTGGTCGAGATTTTTGAAAATTTCTTGTTTTCCAACTTTTAATTTTTGAGCAATTTTCACTCTAGAGGGGTAGCAATCGGTTTTGAGGGGGGAAATGCAAGAATTGGAGCCTTTTTCAGGATCAAAAGAGTTTGAATTTGTAATGGTCCCCCTTGTACTTTCCCTTCTACTTGAATATTCCTTTTGGCTTTTCTTCCTTTGGAAGACTATGCTTGGAATATTCTTTAAACAAACAAGTACTACACCCTCTTTCTTCCTTTTGCTAAATCAAACAATCAATATTGAATATTCTTCTTCAACAAGATATGAAGATGAGGAAGAACAACAAGCACATTCAAAGTTTGACCCAAGTTGACCTTTAAGCAAATGAGCTCCAAATTTGATGATTTTTGAAGATCCAAGGTCACATTGACAAACTAAGCAGAAATACCACAATTTTAAGTCCAAATCTCCACAACCACCTTTGCCAAAAATGAGATCCACCTTCAAGTTTCTTCAAACGGAAGCTCAATAATGGTGGATGGCTCAAAAAAACCTGGATTTAGCTCAAACTTTAAATCTAGACTCTATTATCGTTGGGGAACAAGGATCTAGTACTAGAAACTAACAAAACATAAAAAAATTACCGAGATCTAAGATCTAAGTTTTGGCCAAAAGGGTAAAAACATGACACTACTATTATTATTTTTTATTTTTAATATTTTGACTCTCTTTTTGTGTTGATTTTCTCAAGGTAACAACAATCCAAGACTTAGAATTGTAGGAACAATTCTAAACGTGGCTATTGATACCAAATGATATAGAATCTAACCTATGAAGATGAAAACTAACCTAAAGAAAGGAGGTAAAGTCGAGAACACCCACATAAGAATAAAGACTCAAACAATGCATCGAAGAAAAGGATAGATAACTCGACATAAGAGTATACAAGTAATTAAGAACCAAAGTGTGTCTCAAACACTAAGACCCCTAATACGCATATAAACAACACCGATTTCTTCCGTAGACCCAAGAGGGAAACAGTTCACCTCAAAACCCCATATTTCTAAGGCAAAAGATCAATACTAGTGAAAGCCACACTAGCCCTAATTCCAATATCTCAAGAGAAGTATTCAATATTTTCTTTCAATATCAATAAGAAACTAAAGAGAAAATAAGCCCATTAGATTCTATTTATATCTTATTACATAGAAATACCAAAACACCCTTAATGAGTGTAGACAAAGGGATGGCCTTAGAGGTAGCAAAGGGGCGGCCTTGGAGTTGTTAATGCCCTTCGTCACAATTCAAAATATGCGCTCCCTTAGATGGACTCATGAAACACTCATACACATCTATCTTCATGAACATGCTTTGTAGATTTTGTAACTCCCGAGCTTGGCTCCTTGTGAATGGTCTTGAGCTCTTGGAACCCGTATCACATATACATATTCCTATTCATAAACTCTAATCACATTATTACATATATTGATAAACATTTCTTGTCTATTAAATCAATATCATTACACGGACCTCGGCCCATTAATTTATCCAAAATAATTAAAACATCATAATCACGGCCTTAGGCCCATACACATATCCAGGAATCATATCAATAATCACATTTATAAGTCGTAGCGTACCTTTAATCATCTCACATATAGGAGGCATAATATAAATAAGCATGTAATCATCTCTCACACAAGAGGCATCTCACATATAGGAGGCATAATTTATAGACATGTAATCGTCTATAGGATATCATATATCAATAGGTCATACATCATGACTACAAGGGATATAGCTTCTCTAGGCCAATTTACATATCCAAGAGGAACATCATCTCTATAAGTCCAACAATCATGACTAAAGGAAATAACAACTCTATAGGGCATTCATCAAGTCAAAGAGGAAATAGAATCTCTATAGGACAATCATCAAGTCTAAGAAGAAATAGCATCTCTACAGGCCAATCATCATGTCTAAGAGGAAATAGCATCTCTATAGGCCACATAACGTATATAGGACGAATATCATCTCTAAACGCCCAATATCACATCAACAAGGAGTATCATAACCATAACTCAACAGCCATAATTTGTAAATATCAATATAAGTTACCAAGTTATTAAGTAACCATATTCAAAGTTTTTCTACCGTCACCTATCTTTAACGTCTGTACCAAGTCCATAAGACTTAACACAAGCTTAGGCCTTAGAGGGTCAAACGATCCCACTTTTAATCCACAATTTCCATAATTAGGCACACTATGCCCCAAAATAGGCTAAGGCATCTAATTCATCTTCTAGATGTCAAGTAAGCCATATTTAAGCCGAAGATAACAATTTTGAGAAACAAGGGGACTCAAGTTAACTCTACCCAACTTACGATTTCAAGACTACCACGCTAGCCCAATAAGGCTAAATATACAGATCATGCTTCAAATGCCAAAACCATATTCCAAACATAGCATTATATCATATCCATGTTATAACTATTCTAAACTAAAGAGGGAAGGAAATAGGATACAAAAGGGTTATAAACATGCCATCTTATGGGTCCAAAACAATCATCAATTCCCCAAGCATCAACAATTAAGGCCAAGTTATCCTACTCATAATCAAGCCTAACATCCATATTCACATACAACATATACCACACATCATCTATGAAGAAAATTAGACATTAGCGTACCTCAAGGTCAAACCACAAAACCTCACTTCATGCACCACCTGCTCGTCTTCACTTTACAATCCTAAAAATGCCATCACACTATCAAAACCATTATCTACTCATCAATAATAATCTAATGATACTCATATTGCACTATTGTGCTTCGGGTTCACAAAGCACAGCAAAATCCTAAGTGGGTCCCACATATAGAAAACTAGTTTTCAAGACCAACCCAATGTTCACACATGAACAAGGAATCACAGCCCTGAAGAAATGGGTGAAAATTAAGCATACTTTTGCTAAATCAAGCCCTAAGCTAAATTGGGGTTTTGGGTCCAAACTATGAAATTCAAGCATGAATTAAAGAAATTCTTACTGTAATCTTAAAAATAATTATGATACAAGATGATAATTAGGCTCTCAAGTTACCCCCATGATCAATTTTGAGTTATTACACTTATTTTGGGGGTTTCTAGCTCTAAATTGTGAAGGAAAAATGACCCAAATGCATCTTGGGGCCTTTATTATAGCCCCTATCGATAAAGAGTTACCGCTATCACGGTCCTAAAGGCCACGATCGCACACTCTTGGCCACGATAGCGGTTGTACCAGATGACAACAAACTCAAAAATAAGTTTTTGACCCTCGAAACTTATCCAAAATTCAAATAACATGATCCAATAGTGAATTTTGAGTGTAAACCACATTTCAAATCCATTAAAATCATCAAAACATTTATCGGAGATTTTTCAGGCAAAAAGTGGAGCCCACGCCTATAGTTTCATTACTTTCTATAAAATTCGCTCAATAGGTCAAAAAGAGTTCGGGAGCCTAGGGACCTGAACCAAGGGTCTCCCTAGCGTAAAATAGATATTTTGAATGCTATGGTGAAGTCGTATTTTCCATGTGAGGTCATTTTGACCAAATATGGGTTGCACACCTATTCTTTCCAATTTTCAACTTTTCGACCAATAGGTCGAATTGAGCTCGGGTTCATTGGGACTCAAACAAAAGGTCTACCTAGACTAAAATTGATATTCCAGATTTGATGGTGCAGTCATAGTTTGCATCCGAGAACATTTCAATGAAGTTTTCATCCGATGGCCATTTGGAACTAGCGAATACTTCTAAACAGGAAATTGGCTCTAAAAATCAGACAAACTTCCCGGTAACCAAGCCGTCGATCCCAGCAGGTCATAAATAACCTGGGGAAGCTATGGAGAATCTCTAACGGTAAAGATAACCATAAATATAAAAAATGACCTGAAGGGTCGTTACAATATCCACTACTAAAAGGACTTTTGTCCTCGAAAGTCAACGGACATAAAGAATCTTAAAAGTTTGAAAGGATAAGGTACTGGGGCCGCATGCTCGAAGCATGACTTCCCAGATAATCTTAGTAGAGAGAAAACACTTGGAAGAAATTTTTCCATAGGTATCTTTTTTCAACCAACACTCTCATTATACTTCCAAGATAACCAACTCAACTTAATCGCTAACTAGTCTCAAACTAAACCAAGAAGGCTGATTCATGCATATCTGAATCACATACAGGTTGATATATCCGCATAAATCAACAAAGGCTCATCCAAGCCAAAAGCAAATCAAGACATGAGTTATAAAACCACCTCCAAATCCAAAAATAACCATCCTTAACCATTTTACACTTGCTATCAACTCCAAACTTGGCATAAAATAACCTAAGTCTTATCTACTTCATCTTATCATGGAGAAATCAAAGATTTGGAGCTGGTCCGCTGAAAGTCCATAAGGCTAACATGAGAATAGGCTCACTCAGCTCTATCTTGGTATTCAAATAGAGATAATTAAGGAATGCAATCCATGCCAATGCTACAACCAGTACAAATAAAAATCAAACTAAAATCTCAAATTCCAAGGTATAACTACCCATAACTGAATATTCCACTCCAAGATGTCTCATCTACCCAGAATGAAGACATACTGAATCCAACTCGAAAATACTACTTCCGCTGAGTAAATCATCCAAAATTCCCAAAGAAAACTAAAACTTGAGGTCAAAACTAAAATAACCAATACGAGGACCATGGGCTATCATCTGAACACTTATGAACTATAATCAATTGAAGTCTAGAAGACCGAATAGGCAATTATGGAGTACACTCAACCAGCCTATAAATGAAATCTAAACTGAAACAATTCCAAAATAAAGGCTGCACGACAACTCTACAATACTAAGCTGAAATCCAGTACCAAGATTGAACCGCTCAATCTCAAATATCTAAATCAAAACTAAAAATGAGTAGGCATTAATGCTCCAAATCTATAAGGTGTAGGAATTAATGCTCCAAATTAATGTGAAATATAAAGAGAAATACACTGATACAACTAATCTTCGAATATAACTTAGAGACTTGTCTAATACATAAAAGAGAGATAAGTAATGCTCTGGATGTTAGGAGCTCACTCTAAGTCTCTGAATCGGGGCTACTCCGCATAATGCACACATCAATGGCGATAACCCGTACTATGATCTTAGGCTACAAAAAGTGTATTAAGAGTACCAAACAAATACTACTTAGTAGGCAACTGAAAATTGAGATCCAAAGATAAATCAGATATATACAACATATAAATAGAATGTAAACTATACCCATGAGTCCATAAATCATATGATAAGTCAATGAGAAAATAAAGAACAACTATAATGTTCATGTCCAAGAGTGTAATATAATAAGACTAAGAAAGCATTAAGGTGAACTATCCTATTCCGGCTATATTCAATATACATCAATGCTATACCGTATATCCCAGGTCAATATACGAATAAAGAGCAAAAAAAAGATATGCAGTAATATACAAGGCAAAGAAATGCCTATACAATATAAACAATGAAAGAAGGGATATATGGTAGTACTGATAATGCTCAATCTATAGCTCCCGTAGGAGTGTAAGGCGGTCGCTAGCAAATATAGAACCCAACTAGGTTGGGCATCGATCCCTTAGGGAATATCTTGGTCAATAAGTAAGCAACGATTACTAGACTTTTAGTGCAAGTCTCGTAAAAAGGGGGGATTGTAATGTGTAACCAAAATATAAAGTAAAAACTGAAAATAGCAAAGTAAAAAGAAAGAATAGTTATTAAGTTTTAATCAATGAGAATTGAGGAGTTGGGGTTATGTCCACCTTCTGAGTTTACGTCTCTATTGGCTATGAGTGTGTTGAATTCCGACATGCATGTGCTTATAGAGAATTGTATTCGATGGTAAATCCAGGCGTCTTTCGACCTATTCGAGCATTATTTCACTTTAACTCTTTCGAGCTTAAAGCATGTCTAACAGTACGAATTCTCCAAGAGGTTAATCCAGTTACGACACTAACTTTTTAATAGGGGATGGGACCCTACTACCTTGACATTATCTCTTTTCCAGATAGCTAACCTTTCTTTCGAACAAGTTAAATATTATACTGGCGTATTCTTGCGTTTGCAACCACAAAGAATTTAGGTTAAGACGAAGAGAATAATGCTATAAGCAGCATACGTGTTACAAACTCACAAACTCATAGCAATAGATAGTATCTCATTCGGCTTCCATAACCCCAACAGAGAAGTTTAGTTACCCATGAGTGCGAAGGAAATCACAATTGACATTGTTATTATACCACAATAAAGATTTCGTGTAGCACAAGTGTGGTAGGCGTTAGGCGTGATTTCTTGCAAGTAACGTTTCTCTTGTTGCGGAAGTTAAGAATAGATGAATAGAAGAAGAAGTAGACAAATGAATTAACACTGGAATGAGAGTTGTTATTGAGTAGAATGTCTTGTAACTAATGGAGGAATTAATTAAGAATCTCTAGCAAAATAGGGTATTTATAATACCCATATCCTATTCCTACTAAGCTAATGAAATACTTAACCAAATCCTACTAAGCTAATGAAATACTTAACCCAATTGTACTAGGTTAATGTATCATTATCCTAATCATAATAAATTACTGCTAGTCCCCAAAGTCTTCAGAATTGCTATTTTAGCTCGGGACAGGTTTCCCAAGCATCACTTTTGGTCCTTAGACGTCCAAGACTCCCTTTTCTCCCCTCGTGAAGCTTTCTTTGGCATCAAGTTATCCATAAAATGCTGAATTCTGCATCATTTATACCTGAAAGTTTGCTAATCATGTTTGTTAGCTCACTTACAGGAAAAAGAACTAAAAGTGCATGAAATATATAATTTGTTCTCAAAACTAGGCTAAAATATGGGTAAAATATATCACTATAGGTGTGTAAATTCGCCTATCATCAACACCCCACACTTGAAGCTTTGTTCGTCCTCGAACAAAATATCATGTCTGTCTATACATCAACTTAGGGTTTCACAGTATCAACACAAAATATTCATCAAGACAAGCACAACAATTATCAACAAAGAGTAGTTTTCTGCTCATTAGTAGAAACAATTCAACCTCCAACATAGACTCGTGATGGTAGTTAATTCATATCCAAAAGTTAAGGTACAAAGAATCATACACAACTATCCAAAACTTATCAACGATGTGTGTCTCACAATATATTACCCATAATCACTCTTAAGCATAGTATATTTATCAAACGTGAGTATAGAAATATCCTTGCTCTCGCTCTCACAAAGAATTCATATGCAGCAACTGATGACCATAGGCTTGCCCTTAGTATAATGCTCCACTAAATGTCAGAATGCTAAGCTTAGGATCAACTAGGTCTTTTACGGGTTGTAATGTAGGCTAAGGGACAGGTAGGACTATTTTGGCCAGAAATAGTGACTATGTTCCTAAGCGCTTTAATACATCACATTGTATCATTAATACTTTTCTTTCAAACAACCTTTCTACTTTCTTTTATTCTACCACCATTTTTCTCCTCTTTTGTTTTTTCAATTTTAAGCAACTTTTCAGCTTCCCTTTCCTTTTTCTTTTCATACCTGTTATGATAGCACTTTCTTTTTCATAACTAATTCAAGCACCAATACATTCCCAAGCATCATACTCACCCAATTTCCTCTTATTTTGTCACATGACTTTATACTTTAAAGCACTTAGGAATTTGGATCAAATTATGGTCTTGAAAAAATGGATTAGGCTTACATATAAGGTTGTCAAAGAAAATAGGCTAAAGGCTCAAAAGGGTTAACTAGGATAATGTCCATGGGTAGGTAAAAAGAAGGTAAACAATCATAGGTTGCCAAAGAAATGCTTAAATCATCTCCTAGACTTACACTCTTTATTTTCGCTTTACATACATACCAGGAAAGTTCTAGCATCATCCACAAACATAGAATATACAATATCCTTACACACACAAGGCACATGGTCAACTTTATTGTGAGTAGTATAGACTCTTGACCCAACGAAGGAATTATACCACACAATATCACATAGTGAGTCACAATTAGAGCCTAAATGTCTCAATAGTCATGATTTTAGCACAAACTCTTGTTATAATCTCATGCTGCCTATTAGAATAATTTCATGCGAAGCTAAGTAAAAAAAAATTTAACTAAAAAATAAATAAATAAATGCAAATGCGGATAGAAAAGTAAAGCATGCAAATACCACCACCCCACACTTAAATGGGACACTGCCCTCAGTGGAAAATAAATACGAAGAACCTGGTCAGTCGGACTCCTCCTCTATGTTGGGGGTCATACCCCCTTCGTCGGAATCATCATAGGAGTCGTCGTCATCAGAATTCTCCTCCACGTCGGAGTCTGGCATGCGTCGATCATCATCGTTCGGCACATCATCATCAAGAGGTTCCTCAAAGTATGTACCTACTCCACATATCTCCCTCGCATGCATATTCATTAGATAGTCATGGTCCAGCTGTTGGAGCTCTGCAGTAGTTGGAACACGACCTCCGCTCATCATGGTGAATCGTGTCATGCCATAAAGATGATGGAAGAAACTCTCATCTCGAGCATGTCTCTCCGCAGTACTAAGGTTGACACCATGTGTTGTTTCAGCATCTTTGACCTTTGTGAGGTCAACCTTCTTCGGGTTATGTGGTAGTTTGTGATCAGCTGGTTCCTCTTCGATGTCCTCCTTCCGCAAGATTGCTGTCAACAGGTTGCCAAAGGTGAAGTGGGACCGCTTCTGTAGTCTGGCCTTCCACATTGTAGAACGAATGATTGCCCCAATGTTGATAGGGACATTCATCATCAATGCATAGACCAAAAACACTCTATCTCTTGTTATTTTGGTGTACTGGGTCCTAGGAATAAGACAAGAGTTGACAATACACAACCATATTCTTGCTTCCCTATTCAAAGAAGCATAGGGGAAGGTGTTGTGTCGTCCGGTGTCTTTATGTCTGCTCCACCTTGCCATGGATCTACTTCCACAAAGTGTGTGTCGAATTGCTCTATAAGGAGGTCTGTTGTACAGCTCTTTGAATGGTGCTGGATCGACTGAAGGTAAGCCAAGAAAGGAGTTGATCAAATCCGCATTGAGTTGTAGAACTTGGCCCCGAATCTTGACTTCACTGCCTGTGATTTTCGGCAATCAATTGGCATAAAATTCACGTATCAAATCAAGATTGCATTCTCCCATGTCGCAGAAGATGAAATGCAGATTTAGTGCCATGATTTTCGCCAATAGGAGCGGATCCTTCTTCGCTAGGTTGTACTTGTTGATCAAGTCGACATGAACGTATTTTCCTTCCTTGTTGTTCCTATACCATTCCTTGGCTTCCTCCTCAAGAACCCATTTTATTCCAAACATGCGGCGTGGTAATTGCATTGAGGATGATTCTCCTTGGTCCTTGCGACCTCTTTTCTTGCCCTTTTGGGAAGTGGTAGCCTTATCTTGTCTTGCTTTGGGTGCAATTGTACCTGAGATTTAAACAATGTTCCTATTAGCATCAGCTCGATATAGACAATCTATTCACAAGAAGTAGGGGTACCACCCCACACTTAGGTTGTTGATACAAATTAGTGAAGTGAAAGTAGTCGATTACTTAGACTTCATCGACATGCATTTTAGGCGCTATATTCCGACAGGAAAATCAAAGATGTATCACTTCTTGCAACCTTATCAATACTTTCATGTTAGATATAACAATACTACTACATAGGGATTACATACTGGTATAGTTTCTATCAATAATCACAACCTCCTATGTCGGTAGGCAACTATAAGTCTTATCCCGATGAACGGGATCTTCTAACATGTAGGTATCCAAGTGACAAGGTTATGCAATGTTCATGACTATAGCGATTCCGCAATTTGTATATCAATGCATCAAAATCAAATTCATGTCGGAAATAGTTTAAGATTATCCTAGCGTATATATTCACTCACATGGTTTTGTATCAACAATTCAAACACATTAAGATCACCAATATTTCTTCAAGATGTAGCAATTCATAATAGACATAGCAACGTAGTACTTACAAAAAATAGATGAAGAATAAAAGAGTACTTACGTGATTGAAGCCTTTGGAGATGTTCTTGTGAAGTGGGAGAGCAAAAAGAAAAATTTTGAGATGTTTTGGAGAGTATGTGCGGCGCCTAGGTCAAGTTTCCAAGGTGTTTATGTTTCAAGACTAAGTCCCCTTTATATAGGAAAAGAATGGGTCGGGTTTTGACCCATTTAAAATAGGTTTTGGAGACAAAAAGTGACCATAGGCGGCGCCTTTAGCTTTGCCTATGCATGGTATAGGCGGCGCCTAATACAAAGCATTTGCTAGCATAGGCGCCGCCTAGTGCAATGCCTTTAGTGACCATAGGCGGCGCCTTTAGCATTGAATATGAGATTTTGATACCAAATGCTTTAGCATAGGCGGCACCTATGCTATAGCATACTTGAGCATGGGCGGCGCCTATGCCTTTGCACACTAGATTCCGAGACCTTAGGCTATAGTATAGGCGTTGCCTTGTTCGTGGCCTAGTTTTGCCTAGGCCTATCCTTGCTCGATGCCTATTTTGTCATGAGCAATGCTCAATCCATATCCTTATGCATCTTAATTCCAAACTTACCACCTTTACCATGCAATACGTCCAAATCGTCATTTGAAACCAATCTCCTCGTTGAATACCTCTTGCACCTACATTTGCTCAAAACCAATGAAAAACGATTAGTATGATGGGTTGCCTCCCATCTAGTGCCTTAGTTTTGGTCGTGGCATGACTCTTATTTTTGGATTTTCATTTATCAAAAGCAAAACAAGTACTAGAACGAAAGAAAAACAAAACGATAAACGAAAAACGATAAACGATGGGTTGCCTCTCATCTAGCGCCTTATTTATTGTCGTGGCTCGACATAGTTACCTCAAGTACTTAGAATTCATCGAGATAAGTGATGGCCATATAATTTATCGAATCAAGAGGACCGATATAGGGTTTAACTCGTTGGCCATTCACTTTGAAGGTAACACCATTGGTGTCTTCCCATTCAACTACTCCAGACGAGTAGACTTGGATAACTTTGTATGGACCAGACCACTTGGACTTTAACTTACCTGGGAACAGCTTCAATCTAGAGTTGAAGAGAAGTACCATATCATCCTTTTGGAAGTTTCGTCGAACAATCCGCTGATCATGATACCTTTTTATCCGCTCCTTGTATAGGTCTGACCTTTCATATGCATGGAGACGGAACTCATCTAATTCGTTTAGCTTCTCCAACCTCAGATTCATCGCATCATCCCAATTCAAATTCAATTGCTTCAACGCCCACAATGCCTTATGTTCGATCTCAATCGGTAAATGACAAGCCTTCCCATAAAATAGTTGATAAAGGGACATACCGATGGGTGTTTTGAATGCAGTCCTATACGCCCATAGTGCATCATCTAGCTTCCAAGACCAATCCTTCCTATTAGCATTTACCGTCTTCGCAAGGATTTGCTTGATCTCCCGATTGGAAACCTCTACTTGTCCACTCATTTGTGGGTGATAAGGCGTGGCTACCTTATGTTTCTTGACACCATACTTGGCCAACACAGATTTGAATAGCTTGTTGCAAAAGTGAGATCCTCCATCACTTATGATAGTACGTGGTACTCCAAAGCAAGAGAAGATATTCCTCTTCAAAAATGCTACAACACGCTTTCCCTCGTTGTCGGCCATCGCTACAGCTTCAACCTATTTTGAGACATAATCTACAGCAACTAAGATGTACTTCATTCCAAACGAATTCACGAATGGACCCATGAAATCAATGCCCCACACATCAAAGAGTTCTACCTCAAGAATTTTCAACATGGGCATCTCATGGTGTTTCGAAATAGAACCTTGTCTTTGGCATTGGTCGTATCTTCTAACAAAGTCATAGGCATCTCTAGATATCGAAGGCCAATAATATCCACTTTGCAATACTTTTCTTGTCGTCCGATTGCCTGTGTGATGTCCTCCAACTTGGGAAGTGTGGCATGCTTCCAATATAGTAAGCACCTCTACATGGGATATAAATCATCGAATAATACCATCCGCACATCATCGAAACAAATATGGCTCATCCCAATAGTAGTGTTGTACATCATGCATAAACTTCCTCTTTTGATGGTATGATAAATTGGCAGGTATTACATTGCTCATCACAAAATTTGCAAAGTCGGCATACCATGGTAACTTTTCTGTTATCATCGCTAGGATCTCCTCGTCAGGGAATGCATCATCAATCTCGATATCAGGCTGCGCCACATGCTCGTTCTCGAGTCTAGATATATGGTCGGCCACTTGGTTCTCGCAACCTCTTCTATCATTAACTTCGAAATCAAACTCTTGCAGCAGCAATACCCATCGAATTAGTCTTGGTTTTGCATCCTTCTTTGTTATTAGATACCTAAGAGTTGCATGGTCTGTATGAACGATCACCTTAGTACCCAATAGATAGGCACGAAACTTCTCAAACGCATACACAACCGCTAGGAGCTCTTGTTCTCTCACAGTGTAGTTCCTTTGGGCTTCATTTAGGACCTTACTCGCATAGTAGATAGGATGAAATAATTTCTCCTTTCTCTAACCAAGCACAGCTCCAACGGCTACACCACTAGCATCACACATAACTTCGAACGGGAGAGACCAATCTAGTGCTACCATGATAGGGGCTTCAATGAGTTTTCCTTTGAGGCATTCGAATGACTTTAAGCAATCTTCATTGAAGTCAAACTTCACATCTTTCTCCAAGAGTTTGCACAATGGACTAGCAATTTTGGAGAAGTCTTTAATGAACCGACGATAAAAACCTGCATGGTCGAGAAAACTATGAACTCCCTTCACCGAAATTGGAGGCGGTAGCTTCTCAATGAATTTGATTTTCGCTTGATCAACCTCAATTCCTCTTTCGAAGATTTTGTGCCCAAGAACGATTCCTTCTTTTAACATGAAGTGGCACTTCTCCCAATTCAGCACTAGGTTGAATTCTACACATCTTTGCAACGCCATACTTAAGTTTGCCAAGCACGCTTCAAAAGTCTCACCAACAACTGAAAAATCATCCATAAATACCTCCAAAGTGTCTTCAACCATGTCAGAAAAAATTGACATCATACAACTTTGAAAGGTGGCTGGTGCGTTACATAGCCCGAATGGCATACATTTGAAGGCAAACGTACCATATGGGCATGTAAATGTTGTCTTCTCTTGGTCTTCGGGTGCAATACAAATTTGATTATACCCTGAATAACCGTCTAAGAAGCAAAACCAGCCTTTCCCCGCTAATCGATCTAGCATTTTGTCCATCAATGGCAATGGAAAGTGATCTTTGAGTATCCAAGAATTCAACTTTCGGTAGTCCATGCATACTCTCCATCCAGTGGCCGGTCTAAGTGGAATAAGATCATTCTTCGCATTCGCGACCACCGTCATGCCTCTTTTCTTGGGAACACATTGTACCGGGCTTACCCATGTACTATCAGAGATTGGATACACAACCCCCGCGTCTAACCACTTAATAATTTCTTTCTTCACCACTTCTTGCATAGGTGGGTTTAGACGTCTTTGATGCTCAAAGGTGGGTGTGCAATTCTCTTCAAGCTGAATTTTATGTGTATAAATCCCAGGTAGAATACCAATAATATCCGCAATGGTCCATCCAGTGGCTCTAATATACTTCCATAGAATAGCAATGAGAGCTGCAACTTGTTGCTCACCCAAATCTGCTGTAACAATGACTGGAAGTATGTTTCCGCTTCCTAGGAATGCATACTTTAAATGTCTTGGCAGCTCCTTTAATTCTAATGTGGGTGACTCTTCAATAGATGGCTTAGCTGGTGGTGTGGGTTGATTCTTGAGATCAAGGTCCATCTTCTTGGGAGCATAGCAATATGTCCCTAATCCTGATAGAGCACCAATAATTTCTTCACAATTTTCAGCATACTCATCTCTCCATTCATGAGCACAATCGCCAAAGGGTCATCAATAATTTGCTCTTCTTCAAGTAATTATTTATCATCATCAAAGAAAACATCAACCACCGAAAATACACTCAGATCTTTGGATTGCTTCATTGATTTGCAAACATCAAAGCGAACTACTTCGTCATTTATTCAGAACGAAAGCTCATTAGCTCTCAAATCAATAAGCACGCTTCCCGTAGCAAGGAAAGGACGCCCCAAGATTATGGGAACTTCTGAGTCTGCCTCACAATCCAAAATAACAAAGTCTTCCGAAAATATAAATGAAGAAACCTTTACCAAGACATCACATAGAATACCAACAGGTCATTTTACCGGCCTATCCGCCATTACGAGCCTCATGTTGGTTGGAGTAGGATCACCCAACCCCAACTTATTATAGATAGATAATGGCATCAAATTGATGCTGGCTCCTAAGTCGCATAATGCTTTGGCAAAATTCAAAGATCCAACGGTGCAAGGAATAGTGAAAGCACCGGGGTCAGCCTTCTTCTGAGCTATTGATCGGGTCGCGATTGCGCTGCAGTGATGAACATCATCTTTCAACTCATAACTTGCTGCCCGCTTCTTTGTCAAAAGATCGTTCATAAATTTCGCATACCCAGGCATTTGTTTAAGTGCCTCCACCAATGGAACATTAATGGTCAGCTACTTTAACATAGTCATGAATTTGCTGAACTTCGTGTCATCCGCCACCTTCTTCAATCTTTGAGTGAAAGGTGGTGGTGGGTATGGAATTGTTCTCTCCATGGCTTTCTTCTCCTCTTGCTTCCGTTTTTCAGCTTTTTCAGGTTGCAAATTGTTGGGGTTGACGTTGTTGACGATAGGATTAGTTGCAGCGGCATCTTGTCCTTTCGCCTTATCATTAATGTCCACTACTTCGTCAACCACTTGCTTGCTTTTTGCTAAAGTTTCCAGCACCTTACCACTTTGGGTAGTGATGGCCATGCATGACCCATCATTCCTTGGGTTTTGCACAGTATCGCTAGGTAAAGTGCTAGCCTTTCTTTGATTGAGTGCTACTGAAAGTTGGCTCAATTGCTGCTCTATTTGCTTGATTGAAGTGGAATGAGAATCAACTATTTGTTTCATAGAGGACAAATCATTAACTACCTCCATTACTCCCGCGCTTGTTGCTTCCACTCCTTTCAAGATTTTAGCCATCATGTCTTCCATACTTCCAGAACTAGATGTGGTGGCGTCACGTCTTCCAGGGGGAACGTACAAACCACTCTTTTCATTTTTGTTCTTCCAACTACCTTGGTCCTTGTTTCCAGATTTATCATAATAGTTTCGACCTTGGTTTCCTTGGGTATTACCTCGGAAACCCCCACCCCCTATTGTTCAAGTAGTTGGCCTCTTCTTCCGAATCAGATTCGTCTCTTCCTTTTGACGCAATAGCTTTCACTTTTTCGGTTTTCCCTAATAATAAATGCTTTGTAAGAAGATCCATTTGTGTTTTCATGTGCGCCATATCTTGATCACGTTCTTCTTCTCTTCTTCTTTGGTCTGCAGTCATGCCAATAGATAAAGTGGGGCTTGCTACCTCAGAATCTCTGGTATGCCAAGCTCTACTTTGCTTCGTCATACGATCTAGCATATTGCTTTCTTGACCAAAGGTGAGGTCCATAAAAGATCCTCCAGCCGTATTATCCACCACTGGTTTAGTTATTGAATTCAAGGCTCTGTATAATATCTCCATTAGGTGAACATTAGTCATGTGATGGTTTGGGCATCTCGCTAGCTTTGTCTTGAACCTCTCCCATGTTTCATGAAGGGCTTCAGTTGGAAGCTGACGAAAGTTGCTAATTTCATCTCTCAATTGTGCTCTTTTGGATGGCGGAAAGAATCTTTCTTGGAAAGCATCTCTCAATTGCCTCCAATTTGTAATCGAATCAGGAGTCAGCCCATTCAACCATAGAGTTGCCTCTCCAGAAAGAGACAGTGGAAATAGTCGTAATCGAATTGCATTCTGACCAACACCAGGATTGTCAAACGACTTGCATGTAGAAATAAAGTTGATGAGATGCATATTCGGATCATCGCCTGCTAGTCCATCAAATAATCCCTTGAGTTGCAATAACTAAATCATGGTGCTTGTGATGTTGAACTTGGCTTCGGGCGCTAATGGTGGAGGAATAATGGCTCCAGTGGCTCCGGCTCCATCAAGATCATCATCATCGTCGTCAAAATCTGGTTGCATGTGTTGGCGATCATACCTAAACCGATATTGACGACCACTTCTATTGGCAGGTGTTGCGATTTCAGCATCATGCCTTGGGTTTAGTAACTCGTCATCACCTAAATCCTCATCATCAGGATTTGTTGCTCGCCCAGGGTTATCAATGTTTTATTGGTGTACTTGGGCGGCGGCAAGAGCAGCTAATCTTGCCTGCTCCTGTTGAGCAGCCATTCTTTTGATTTCCGTTTGTGCCTCCATTCTGCCAATTCGTTGTGGTTCAGGATTGATAGGTAATAAAGGATGACCAGAACTTCGAGTATGGGGCATGCACTGAGTAAAAACCTGCAGTAAACAAAAACAAAAACTAAAAGTAAAAGTACGAGAATCTTTGACCAAAGGGTCTAGTAATTATCACAAACCTAATTGACACTCGTATTCCCCGGCAACGGCGCCAATTTTTGATAACGCTCAATCTACAGCTCTCGTAGGAGTGTAAAGCGGTCGCTAGCAAATATAGAACCCAACTGGGTTGGGTATCGATCCCTCAGGGAATAGCTTGGTCAACAAGTAAGCAACGATTACTAGACTTTTAGTTCAAGTCTCGTAAAAAGGGGGAATTGTAATGTGTAACCAAAATATAAAGTAAAAACTGAAAATAGCAAAGTAAAAAGAAAGAATAGTTATTAAGTTGTAATCAATGAGAATTGAGGAGTTGGGGTTATGTCCACCTTCTGAGTTTACGTCTCTATTGGCTATGAGTGTGTTGAATTCCGACATGCATGTGCTTATAGAGAATTGTATTCGATGGTAAATCCAGGCGTCTTTCGACCTATTCAAGGATTATTTCACTTTAACTCTTTCGAGCTTAAAGCGTGTCTAACGGTACGAATTCTCCAAGAGGTTAATCCAGTTACGGCACTAACTTTTTAATAGGGGATGGGACCCTACTACCTTGACATTATCTCTTTTCCAGACAGCTAACCTTTCTTTCGAACAAGTTAAATGTTATACTGGCATATTCTTGCGTTTGCAACCACAAAGAATTTAGGTTAAGACGAAGAGAATAATGATATAAGTAGCATACGTGTCACAAACTCACAAACTCATAGCAATAGATAGTATCTCATTCGGCTTCCATAACCCCAACAGAGAAGTTTAGTTTCCCATGAGTGCGAAGGAAATCACAATTCACATTGTTATTATACCACAATAAAGATTTCGTGTAGCACAAGTGTGGTAGGCGTTAGGCGTGATTTCTTGCAAGTAACGTTTCTCTTGTTGCGGAAGTTAAGAATAGATGAATAGAAGAAGAAGTAGAAAGATGAATTAACACTGGAATGAGAGTTGTTGTTGAGTAGAATGTCTTGTAACTAATGGAGGAATTAATTAAGAATCTCTAGCAAAATAGGGTATTTATAATACCCATATCCTATTCCTACTAAGCTAATGAAATACTTAACCAAATCCTACTAAGCTAATGAAATACTTAACCCAATTGTACTAGGTTAATGTATCATTATCCTAATCATAATAAATTACTGCTAGTCCCCAAAGTCTTTAGAATTGTTGTTTTAGCCCGGGACAGGTTTCCCAAGCATCACTTTTGGTCCTTAGGCGTCCAAGACTCCCTTTTCTCCCCTCGTGAAGCTTTCTTTGGCATCAAGTTATCCATAAAATGCTAAATTCTGCATCATTTATACCTGAAACTTTGCTAATCATGTTCGTTAGCTCACTTACAGGAAAAAGGACTAAAAGTGCATGAAATATATAATTTGTTCTCAAAACTAGGCTAAAATATGGGTAAAATATAGCACTATAGGCGTGTAAATTCGCCTATCTTCAAGTACCATAGATTTATATAGCTAGATATATATATATATAAACATAAGGTCATCTTAAAGAATAACCTATATCATTATATTGTCATTTTGAGACCTCATTATAATACTATAGGGATTTAAATACTATCATACTTGGGCTTTCTAATCCGCATGGCTAGATATGAAATAATCATGAATAATAATGCAATCATAAGATAAGAGAGGTCGAAAACATACCTCAAATCCCGATACCGAATTAATGACCAATCTTTCATAAGCTAGATATATTAATAGTCATAAAAATGATAATAACAATATCAATAATAGCGTGAATAACTAGCTACTCTAAACAACTAAATACCTAGCTAAGCCTTTGCGTAGCCCCATGCCCCAGGCTCGGAAGGTTCAATCAACATACAATATTATAAGACATATTATTCACCCATATATATGCAACTGTCCTAAACAGGATGATAAATATAGGTGCATACTGGTGATAGGCGATGTGCATGCACGGATAAATATAAAGTACACAATCAATATCATAACTCATCATAACTATCCTCATCAAGACTATCATCATTGTAATCAACCTCCATCTTTGATGGGTATTAACATATCATCCATATATCTTCCGACCTTATTGGGTACAACATCTTCATAACAATACCCTTCAAACTTTTCGGGTATCAATATATCATCAATATATCCTCCGGCCTTGTTGGGTACCAATAAATCATCAATAGTGTCCTCCGACCTTACCGGGTATCAAGATATTATGAATATATCCTCCGGCCTCGCCGAGTATCAATATCATCAAACTAGTATTCTCCGACCTTGTCAGGTATAAATATCATCACAATAGTATCCTCCAGCCTTACCGGGTATCAATATCATCATAATAATATCCTCCAGCCTTACAGGTATCAGTATCATCATAATTACTATTACCGAATAAGATACACCAAAATACTCATAATCATAGACATATCACCATAGAATATCTATTTAGTCAATATTTCCCAACTACTCGTTATTAGCTAACCAACACTTATTATTATAAAATAACTAGTTCATTCATCACATAACCTCTAGTTATCAGCCTAAATCTTATACTTCACATAATCCTTATTAAGAGAATAACAACTACCCACAATTTAGTTAATAGTCAAGATCTAACATCTAGTCAAGGTTCATCATTAGACCAAAACCGTTATTTACCCACCATTCATTATTATCAACTAATCATCCTATATCCGTTAATCATTACTAGACAACACATTACTACTTGTCACCTAATAATCTTTTATTAACCGACACCATCAATTAATTTACTATCGTAGCAGCTATGTTTCAACTAAGCAATTAACTAATACATTAGATTCATATCCATCTAGTGCTACAGTATGCACCAAATTTATGCATGCCATCACCAGTATTCAATCAGTGGAATAATAATCATTGTTCTACATCTTCCTCCATCCCACACCAAAGAGATGTGTATAAAAATATATTGATATAAAATCTAACATATGAAGATGAAAACTAACCTAAATAAAGGATATAAAGTCGAGAACACCAACACAAGAATCAAAACTCAAACAATGCAATAAAGAAAAGGACAGATAACTTGACATAAGAGTATACAAGTAATAAAGAACCAAAGTGCATTTGAAACACTAAGACCCATAATACTCATATAAATAGCACCAAGTTCCTACGTAGACCCAAGAGGGAATCACTTCACCTCAAAAACCCATGTTTCTAAGCCAAAAGATCAACATTAGTGAAATCCAAACTAGCCCTAGTTACAATCTCTCAAAAGTAGTGTTCAATGGTCTTAAGCCCTTGGCATCCGTATCATCCTCTCTATCTTTAAAGGAATTTGACCTTAAATTCGCAGCTTTATCCCCCTCAATGGTGTCAATAAGTGAGAGGTCACACACATTCAAGGTGTTGTGCACTTGATATTTTGGAGGGAGGTCAATCTTGTATGCACTATATTTGATCCTTTCAAGTACTTAAAAAGCACCATCAACCCTCAACATTAATTTGGATTTCCTTTATATTGGAAACCAATCCTTTCTAAGGTGCACCCATACCCAATCTCTCGATTCCAGAAGAAGCCTTCTTCTCTCCTTGTTGGCCCTTTTAGAAACTTCTCGGTTTCTCTTCTCAAGGTGGATTTTAACCTTCTAATGCAACCTTTTCTTAGTTTTCTCTCTTTTTCTTCCATCAAAGCTCAACACATGATCACTAAACAACAGGGTTAGATCTAAAGAGGTAAGGTATTTTAGGCCGTGTGCACACTTAAAAGAAGTCATATCGATAGTCGAATGGATAACACGATTATAAATAAACTCGACTAAGAGTAAGTAGTTCTCTCATAAAGTTATCTTACCTTTAACTATGGAACTAGCATAGAACCCAAGGTCCTATTTACTACTTCTATTTAGCCATCGGTTTGTAAGTGGCAACAGGTTGAGAATAGCAACTTTGTACTGAGCCTACCCCACATACACTTCCAAAAGTGAATAAGGAACTTAGAGTCCCTATTACTAACAATGGTCCTAGGGATCCCATGCAACTTAACAACTTGTTCAACAAACAATAAAGCTACATAGTTGCATCTTCACTTTTAGAACATGGTATGAAGTGTGCCATCTTTGAGAATCAGTCAACCACCATAAAAATTCTATCCCTACCTCTCCTTGTCCTTGGTAGCCCCAAAAAAAAGTTCATGGATATATCAATCCAAGAGAGTAGGGGTAAAGGTAGTGGGGTACATAACCCTAAAGAGGGGAGGCATGCTTTTGCACCCCTATAATCTATACATTAGCCACAAATCCTAGCAATATCATTGCACATCTTAGGCTAATAGAATTGTTCCTATATGAGCCCAAGGGTCTTTTCAACCCTAAGGTGTCCCATTAGACCACCATCATATGTCTCTCTCACAAAAAACTCTCTCCAAGAATAAGAGGATACATACAACCTTCCTTCTTTGAAAAAATACCCATCAAACTTGGAATAGGGAGTGAAAATATAATACCCCAGGAAATGTTTTGTTGAAATTTTGTGCGTAAATGTGTTGGGTTCTATCTTCTAGAATGAATTACAAATTTTTCATGTGGAATGTCTTAGATTATGACCCACCATTGCGTAGAGTATCGAATAAGATTTCCAACGATATTTGGATCATCCAAAACGGACACTCGACCAATGAGTTATGAACATTCCAATCGAACCGTGAATAGTAGTGAACAGTAAAACGTACAGTAAAAAGTACTGAGGCCTAGCGTATTTTTGGTCTAAATTTAAACGATCATAACTCCTTGTACATAATGATCTGGGTGATCTACTATATATAAACGGAAAGCTCTATGGGTCCTATTTCCAATGAAATTAGTCTCATCCAACTTGTATACCCGAGCAAACAATTATGGTCGATCTACATCAGCCTATCAAAAGAAAATTTTTGGGTCAACTTCAAATGATCATAACTACTCGTACACAATAATATGGGTGAGATACTATATATCAACAGAAAGAGATGAGAGTCTTCTTTCTAATGAAATTAGTTTCATCCAATTTGGAAATCGGAGTAAAACATTATGGTTGATCTACTTTAGACTATCAAAACAGTCCACCAAAGGACAGATTCGAGAATTATTTGATTTTTAGGGGCATTTTGGTCATTCCTCCTCACCCAAAATTCGTCCAAATCCTATATTAAAGCCTATTAGAAGCATTATATGTTATATTTCATCAAATTCCCTCCAAAAGAAAATCCTAAGATCCTACATCCAAATTCAAGAACCTCCAAAGTTCACCATTAATTCTGCAAATTTATTCAAGATTCAAAGTTCCTAGTTCAAGAACTTCAAGAACCTCCAAAGTTCACAATTAATTCTGTAAATTTATTGAAGATTCCAAGTTCCTAGCTAAAAACTCCAAGTACCATCATTCAAAGGCACGATTAACATCTCAAAAATGAGTATCGATCTAAATTTCATCATTCAAGGTATATGGGGTTTTTCAACAAGAACTCTCTTTTGTTTTTGTGCCCAAAAGTAATTTTCTTTACAAAGGCATGATTTTTATTTGATTTTTTTATGAATTTGAAGCATTAAAACATATCTTATGATGATTATTATGAAATCTTGATGTTTATGATTTTGAAAGATGAATTTACATGTGTGGAGATATAAAGCATGAATCTTAAACGATATTTATCATGATTTTGATATTTTGGTCGTGAATCCTCATTGGAAATTGTGTTTTTTTAAGAAAGTTTATGTTATAAGCACGTTGATGTTGAATATTTGAGATATTTTGAATGATTTGACCTTTTGGTCTTAATGGAGTTATTTTGAACTCGAGTGTGAAAGAAATCCACAACGTGGTTGATTTTGATAGATCGGAAGTATAATGGCTCCCGATGTATATTTATATATTACTGAAATTATTTTGTTATGGATTGTCTTTAAAATAATCTGAGCTAAGTCTGGGAGAAATCTTTAGCACCGAGTGGGAGGTATAAAGTGACCTTACTTCCCTAGAACTACGTTCCCCCATAGGAGTGAGCCTGAGGCTGATTTATATAGTGATCACTAGTTTGTGTGGATTTGATATCGATAGTCCTACTCCAATGGCATGGATAGGATGGCTCTCCCCAACGTGGGTTGGACGTTAGACTCCATGTGTCTCACATGGTTTATGTTGGTTATAGGATCTCCCAGTGTGTGTGTGTTTCCTTGTGTCTATAGTGAATAGTGAAGTGATTTGAAAGTGGAATTGTGAAAGTTATTATTTCAAAAGATTTAAATGATATTTACATTATGAAACTTGATATTCTTCATGAACTGAATGTGATTGACAAATTATATGATGACTCACATGTGTTATTGTACTTATTTCATCCTCTCATGATTATGATGATTTTCTTCGGGCTATGTCAGTCTTTCATACATCCTGTATATTTCTTATAAATATTTATGATGATGATGTTTATAAACCTGCATACACCCCATATACTCGATTCCTTTACATGGTACTGACCCACATCTTTGGATGTGGGCTGTATTTTCTCAGAATGTAGGTTCAGGTTCTCAGTTCCAGGTTCGACAATAATTCTTCGGGCAGACTGTTCTACATCTTCTGTTGTGGTGATCCCTTATATTTTGAGGATGGGATGTCTGATGTTGATTTCACAGAATTATTTACATTTGATAACTGAGTATGAGTCAGTTGGGGCATGTCTCAATGGCTCGCTGGTTTTATTGATTCTCTTAGAGGCTTGTCGGGCTAGTATAGATGTTGGGATTTAGCTAATAAGTGGTATTTTGTTAACTTTCTAAAATCCTTTTATTCTTGGATGATGATTACTCTGTTGAATTTGAGGGTTATCTATGGATACCCCATTGATTTATGTTGAACTGAATGAAAATGGCTCAAAGGGTTATCTTGGGGCTACTCATAGCCTCAAGCACCGTGTGACGCTCGGGGACCCATTTTCCGGGGCGTTACAGAAAACCCCATCCTTAATCCATATTTCCCTACCCCCACTCTTCACATTCCCTACAGATAGGAGAAAATATGGGGTCCTCAGGATATAACATCTTAAGGCTCTCAAATCCTATCAACTTTGAAGATAAGGTAAAAATGAGCACATGTTTCCTAGACAATGCGTCAATAGCCATATTTTCCTTTCCCTTTTTGTATTGAATCACATAAGAAAAGGTTTATAGGAACTCAATCCACTTTTTATGCCATTTGTTTAACTTCCCTTGTACCCTACGGTATTTCAAGAATTCATGGTCCGTTCGGATCACAAACTCTTTGGGCCACAAGTAATGTTACCAATTACCCAAGGCTTATAACTCTAGATCATAAGTGGAACAATTTAGAGTTGTGCCCTTGAGATTTTCACTAAAGTAGGCAATAGGTTTAAGATCTTGCATTAAGATGGCACCTATTCCTACCTTACTTACATCACATTCAATTTCAAACATCTTATCAAAGTTGGGTAATTATAACAAAGGGGCAAAAATAAGTATAGCTTTCAAGGTTTCAAAGTCCTTAGCTTTCTCATCACCCCCACTTGAAATGTTTGTTCTTTTGAATGACCTCAGTTAAGGAAGCAGTGAGGGTAACCAACCCATGGAAGCTTCGTACTTCACCAAAGGATTTTGGAGTTAGCCAATTCTTTATAGTGTCTATCTTAGGTTCATCCACCTCAACTCCTCTTGAACTTACAATAAATCCCCAAAACACAACTTCATCCATACCAAAAAAGCATTTTTCAAGATTAGCATTCAATTTTTCCTTTCTAAGGATTCAGACACACTTTGAAAATGTATCACATGCTTTTCAAGGGATTTTCTATAAATGAGGAAATCATTAAAATATACCACAGTAAACTTTCCAATGAACGATTTCATCACATAATTCATTAACAACATCAAAGTACTAGGAGCATTAGTGAGGCTGAATGGCATAACCATCCAGTCATAGAGACCAAACTTAGTCTTTAAGGCAGTTTTCCATTCATCACCCGATTGTATTTGTATTTGGTAATAGCCACTCCTAAGATCAATCTTTGAGAACACACAAAAATTATATAACTCATTAAGCATATAATCTAATTGGGGAATAGGGTGGTGATACTTTACCGTTATTTTATTGATGGCTTGGTAGTCCACACACATTCTCCATATTCAATCTTTATTTGGAACCAACAAGACAAGAAGCACACATGGACTCATGCTTTCCTTGATGTATCCTTTGTTTAGAAGTTCCTTAACTTTTCTTTGAATTTCTTTGGTGTCCATAGGGTTACTTTGATATGCTGATTTGTTAGGTAATTGAGAGCCTAACACGAAGTCTATTTGATGTTTTATTCCCCAAAGTAGGGGTAACCTTTATGGAAGTTCCTTTGGAAACACATCCTTAAAATCTTGTAAAACAAAGGAAATAGAAAGAGAAATAGATGACGTAGAGGGGTTAGTATTAAAAGCATGATCTAGTAGAAGCATGGGTATTTTGTCATCATGCTCCTTGAAGAGATCTTTCTTCCTAGCCAACATCACCATAGGATCCTTACCCTTTGAAGTAGTGACTCTCTCGGCTTTCCCACCTTTCACACTCTTGAGTTCCCACTCCTTTCCTCTTTTTCTTTTAACTCCCTCAATTATTGATGCATTTTACTCACTTGAGATCGTGAGAAAGGATGAAGTGTAAACTTTCATCCATTGAATTCAAGTGAGTACCTATTGGTTCTTCCATCATACTTAGTAGACCTATTATATTACCATTGTCTACCTAACAACAAGTAACAAGCTTGCTTAGGAATCACATCACAAACCACCTCTTCTTGGTAGTTTCCAACCTTGAACCAAATCACACATTGCCGAGTCATCTTTAATTCTCCACATGCATTCAACCATTGAAGCTTATAAGGACTTGCATGTGTAGTAGTGGGAAGTTTCAAGAAATCAACCATGGTGGAATTAGAAACATTAGTAAAACTCCCACTATCAATAACCATTATGCACACACCTCTTTTGATAAGACATTTTATATGGAATAGATTCTCTCGTTGACTTGGATGATCTTTATCCTTGCTAAACATGACTTGTCTTACCACAAAGTTTGAAATTTCACACTCACCATCTTATGTCCAAGTATACTCTTCTTCACCTTTATTTTGCACCTCGATTTCTTCTTGCTCTCCATTTTGATATTTGTCATCATTTTTATTTAATTCAATTACCACCTCATCTCTGAGATAATATAATTTCCCTTCCCTAAGGATCATATTTCTCCAGTTTGGACACTCATTAGACTTGTGTCCCCACCCTTGACATTTAACGAATTGAAACCCCTTAGAATTGGAAATAGAATTTGGTTTACCTTTATTTCTTGAAGGATGGTGTTGGACACCATTGGCTACGGGTTGAGGAGCATTGGATGGAGGGCCTTTGTTCTTTTTCCAACCCAAAGATAATTGAATTACCACTTTGTTATTAGGACAACCCAAGGAGTCTTGATGGCCCTTTTCCTTGTATGTTGACCTATCCTCAAGTTCTCTTTCAATCTCTAAGATCGCTTGAAAGATAGCATCAATAGTTTAAAACTTGTTAAGAGTCATGTGTGTAGAGATATCCTTGTTCATCCTGACCTTGAAAAGTATGATTTCATGAATCACGTGTTCTTCTTTTTGATCCATCTTAGAAAACAATTATTGGAAGTCATAATAGTAAGCTATGACACTCTTGCTACCTTGTCTTAAATTGTAAAGCTTGGCAAAGAGCTCATGCCTATAAGTCTCAGGTAAGTAACTTTGCCTTATAAGGTACCTCAATCTAAACCATGGAGGGGATTGCCCCTCATTCAATTTATTTCCAAATATTTTGATATAATTCCACCATGTGTTGGCATAACCCTCAAAATGAGTTATAGCATAAAAACTTTTCTTTTGTTCGGTGAAATCACTAACTTGGAAGATTCTTTCACAAGAGGACTCCCATTCAAGATACACTTCGAGATCACTCTCACTTTTGAAAATTGGAAGACTCAACTTGATGGAATTGATACCCACATCTCTATCTCTATTACCTTCATGATTCCCTTGACCAACTCTACCTTCATACCCTCGGTATCCCATTTGATCCATATATCTACCTCTCATTTCTTCTTCCATTATGTAGGCATCATTATAAGCTCCATACACCTCTTAATGATTTCCTATACTATATTCCTCAACATGGATAGGTTGTTTTTAGTTAAGTGAAGCTTAGAATGGGAGATTTGGTGGAGGATAAGGCCTTTGGTTAAGTGGAGTTTAGACTGGATGGTTTGGTTTTAGTTGTGGTATTTGGCTTCCAAGTCCTTCTTATTGGAATTGATTGAGTTGGGGATATAATGTTCTATTGAGGTCTCAAGTTTGGGGATAAGGAGTTGCTTGGTTTGTGACATTTTGAGGTCTTGGTGGATTGAACAATTAATGTAAGGTTTTCGGGGTGATGGTGGTAGAGGTGTATTCAGCATGCATACTTGGAGAAACATAGTAGTGTTGAGGAGTAAAGGATTGGGAGTTCCTTTGGCTTTCCACATGATCTAACCTCCCACTCATAATAGACATTTCTCCTTTATTCGACTTTATCTCCGTCTCTAGTGTTTCAAAACCCATGTGCATTTTTTGGCATGTCACAGGAAAGGACTTCAAGATGAGAAAAAATAACATTATTAGCATTGTTTTCCATGGGTTGAGAAGTTGTCTCTTCCATTATAATTGTACATAATAAGACACCTACAAAACAACAAATAAGTTAGCTCAAAAATATCCTCACCACACTCTCACTCTTTTGATAGCCTCACACTTGGATTCACAAGTGTTGAAAGTCAATTTGTAATGTGAAGTTGAGGGATGAGTGTACTCTTTCTAGAACAAACAACCACTTTTTAATATTCTTCTTCAACAAGATATGAATATGAGGAAGAACAACAAGAACATTCAAAGTTTGACCAAAGTTGACCCTGAAGCAAATGACCTCCAAATCTGATGATTCTTGAAGATCCAAGATCATGTTGACAAACTAAGAACAAATACCAAAATTTCAAGTCCAAAACACCATGACTTCTTTTTCCAAAAATGAGATTCACGTTCAAGGTTCTTCAAACTTAAGTTCAACAATGGTGGATGGCTTAAAACAACCCGAATTTAGCACAAGTTTTAGATCTGGACTCTATTATTTCTAGGGAACAAGGATCTAGCACTAGAAACTAACAAAACACACAAAAATTGCCTAGATCTAATATCTCAGTTTTGGACAAAAGGGTAAAAATGTGACACTACTAAGGGTAAAATCTTTCTAAGCCAAAAGATCAACACTAGTGAAAGCCACACTAGCCCTAGTTACAATATCTCAAGAGAAGTGTTCAATGTTTTCTTTCAATATCAATAAGAAACTAAAGAGAAAATAGGCCTATTAGAGTCTATTTATATTTTATTACATAGAAAGACCAAAACACCCTTAACGAGTATAGGTAAGGGGACAACCTTGGATGTAGCAAAGGGGCGGCCTTGGAGTGTTTAATGCCCTTCTTCACATTTAAAAATATGAACTCCATTCGATGGACTCATGACACACTCACACACCTCTATCTTTATGAACATGCTTTGTAGATTTTGTAACTCCCGAACTAGGCTCCTTGTGAATGGTCCTGAGCTCTTAGAACCCATATCACATATACATTTTCATATTAATAAACTATAATCACATCATAATATATAATTATAAACATTTCTCGTCTATTGAATCAATGTCATAACATGGCCCTTAGCCTATTAATTTATCCAAAATAATCACAACATCGTAATCATAGTCTTAGGACCATACACATATCTGGGAGTCATATCAATAATCACATTTATAATTCATAGCATACCTCTAATCATTTCACATATAGGAGGAATCTCACATATAGGAGACATAATATCAATAAGCATGCAATTACCTCTCACATAAGAGGCATCTCACATCTAGGAGGCATAATATATAGACATGTAATCGTCTATAGGATATCATACATCAAAAGGTCATACAACATGACTACGAGGCAAATAGCTTTTCTCGGCCAATTTACATATCTAAGAGGAACATCATCTCTATAAGTCCAACAATCATGAATAAAGAAAATAGCAACTCTATAGGCCAATTATCAAGTCTAAGAGGAAATAGCATCTTTATAGGCCATTCATCAAGTCTAAGAAGAAATAACATCTCTATAGGCCAATCATCAAGTCTAATAAAAAATAGAATCTCTATAGGCCACATAATGTATCTAGGAGGAATACCATCTTTAAATGCCCAATATCAGTTCCACAACAAGTATCATAACCATTACTCAAATGACCCAATCCAAAAATATCAATACAAGTTACAAAGTTATTAACTAACCTTATTCTTGGGTTTACTGGCTTCATCTATCTCTAACATCCATACTAAGTCTATAAGACTTAACATAAACTTATGCCTAAGTGGGCTGAACGATCCCACTTCTAATCCATAGTTTCCATAATTAGGCACACTATACCCCAAAAATAGGCTAAGGCATCTAGTTCATCTTCTAGATGTCAAGTAATCCATATTCAAGCCTAAGATAGCAACTTTGAGAAATAAAGGGACTCAAGTCAACTCTACCCAACTTATGGTTTCAACACTACCACACTAGGTCTATAAGGTTAAATATACAAATCATGCTTCTAATGCTAAAACCATATTCCAAACATAGCATTATATTATATCCATGTTTGTAATGCACCAATTTTTTGAACCGAAGTGCTACACGGTGCTTATGACCCTGAAGGACCACAATCTAACCCATAACTGATATTTGTACCTATACACTATAATATATGATGTAATAATATGGAAAACATGAACAATAGGCCAAAAGGTTCAACTGCATAGAATATCTGACAAATTATAACATCCATATGGGGTAACGAATACCCAAAACAACTGAAATCTAAATCAAATCTGAGCTAAATTTGAAAGCCTCTAAATACTATCTAAATAAGGAGTTGAAGGAGCATGCCTCCAATTAACTCCGTCAAGCAAAATTGAACTAAAATAATAAATGAAATAAATAATATCATCCTCGAATGGCTAAGGGCTCTCTGCAACTCTGCTACTGGAATGTTACTGCTACTTCTGATCTGGAGCTCGTATCAGTGAACCTATGGTGTAACGTGAAATAAATCACCATAGCGTAAATACATCAGTACAACTGAGAGTACTGAGTATATGAGTGAGGTAGGCTAAATTCAAAAAGTGTTTACATGCATGAACGATGCTAACTGACTGATTGTTATGAACGTAAGAGTACAAACATGCATACGTAGTAACTGAGATCGTGATTATGTGATATCTAGATCTAGACACTAATAAATAATTTACTGATATCTAGTAAGATAAATACTGAAATTCTGATAACATAGATGACTGTGTCTGACAGTCCTGAATCTAATGGAACTATCTGTGTTCTATTCTGTAACTGTATTAACTATATCTGACAGTACTGATATACTAAAATTTGAAGAACTATCTGATTCCTTTTACTGAGAATGGGACAGAAATAGTGAGAGGTAGTTATTTGAATGACATGCCCAAATAATGTATGTAGCTAAGTTGGGGTCCAATCTCTGCCCTGACTGGAAGGGTGTCAATATCGCTCTACTGGTAAAGACAGTTGTGAGTGACCCTTAGCTGGCAGGTACTCAAAATGAGAATGGTCGGAACCCTAAACTGATGGATTAATCCACCTCATCAACCCTAATCTGACAGGTTAAGATATCTCAAGCTATGATGGCTACGTAGTTTAGGAACACAAGGATGATTACTTAGAATCACACCCTAATATGGAACGTGAGTTCCCATCCTTGGATTTACTTGGTGATAACTTCTACTCCCATCTAATGAGACTGAATGTGATTTAACTAATGGTACATGGACTGAGTAACTGACTTCCATTGACTGATGGATTAGTGCTACTATTTGAGAATTAACTGAGATCATGAGATTTCTGAGGTTTCCTGAGTCACATGCCCGACTGAGTTCTATAGAACATGGCTTGACTGAGATTATCGTGATAACATGACATGGCTCTAGGTACACAGCTATATTTTTTAGGTACAAGTATCCCCAGGACTCAATGGAAGAAAACTGTCACACATGACTGACTTGATCGTAAGAGTAGAGTCCACAATTTACCATATCATGAGTAGGGGATTTCACACTAAGCATAGTTCTCAACATCTTATACATGAAAGGGAAATTCATACAATATTTATATACTTGCATAGCTTCAATATCATGGTCAATACATATCTCAACAATAATGCATATCACTCACATGGAATTCATGGTAAATCGTAAAGCATAGAGCATGGACTTGTCATTTAAGCACTATTAAATCATGGGACATAAATTCTATCATCTAGGAATATTATCAAACACTTTTCATGCATTCTTTTAGATTAAGTGTGTTCATGAATTTCTCCATATTAAGCCACATAAGGATCATGGGTTTTAACTAACAAACACATATGCTTTATGAAATCACCTTAAGCTATCATCTTGAAACTTAAACAACAATCATCAACATGTACATGCTCATATCACAACAAGACAATCACAAAATATTTAAAACATGGTTCTTGAGCTCTATGAATGAAATGGATACATAGATGAACACTACGCATACCTGACTCAAGGTGCTTGATGTTTTTGAACTTGAAGGATTTGAAATCCTTTGATTTTTTAAGAAGATTGGGTCTTGTTCTTGGATATTAAATTTAGAGAGAAACCCTAGTTTTATTTGTGAAATAATAATAAGCAGAATAGCTGAATTCGGACTCATTTGGGTATATATAGGCGAGTGGTAAGTAACCAAAATACCCCTGTTAAAATGGACTGGAAATAAACTGAACGTGGCATGTGATGACCCGACTGATGGTTCGCCAGGAACTTGACAGTCCGTCATTTCAACCATCATACGTGGACCAGAAATTAGGTTCACTAGATAAGAGTTGATGGCCTGGATGATAGTCCGTCAAAAATCTGATGGTCCATCAACTTGTTCGTCATTCCTTATCCAAAACGTGGCCCTACTTCCTTGGCTGTGATGGTCAAAGTGGTGGTCCGTCACTTGTTTGGTGGTTTGTCAACTTAGACGTCAAACTTGGATGTTTCGGTCAGTTCTGCGTAAAACATCCATAACTTCCTCGTCTGGTGTCGGATTTGGACAAAATTGATATCGTTAGGAAGCTAACTCAATTTCCCACGTGATAGAAAGTAGAAATCTCAAAAATACCATGGGTATAAAGATATATTTGTATTTCAAATTAAGTACTAGAATCCTTCAGATGATTTCTAGCTAGGAATAAGCACGGGTATTACAATATCTCCCCTTGAGAACATTCATCCTCGAATGAAACTGACTAAGATGGAAAATAATAAATTAACATGAACTAAACATGAGTGACTGAGACATGACTTCATGACTGACATGCTAAATATAATGAACTCATGCACATCTGATGCATGGCTAACTGAGTGTTTTGATAAACTTAATCTCTCAAGACGAGAATGCATAGCTGATGTATGATTTTATAACTAAACTGATACATGAATTTATGACAGAGTATGAAATGGTAGTAGATACCACATTTATAATGGGAATATGAATATGAAACTGAATAAGCTTAAGGAAAACTATTACCTTGAGCTTGATCTGAATCGGTGGAGAAGAGGTAAGGATACTTGGTACGCATATATGCTTCTTCTTTCCAAGTATCTCCCTTGAAGGACTGATTTTGCCAAAGAACCTTAACTAGAGAGACCTCTTTGTTCCTGAATCATTTAGTCTGATAGTCTAAGATTTCGACTGGAATCACTTCATAAGAGAGACTGTTCTAAACATCAACGCTCTGAAAAGGGACTATAACTGCTAGGTCACCTACGCACTTCTTGAGCAAGGATACATGGAAGACCGTATGAACTGAGGCTAAATCTAAAGGCAATTCAAGCTCATAAGCTACCTTGTCTAAATGACTGAGAATCCTAAAGGGACCGATACAGCGAGGACTGAGTTTCCCTTTCTTTCCAAACCTCTTCACTCCCTTCATGGGAGAGATCTTGAGATAGACATAGTCATCGACCTCAACTCAAGATCCTTTCTATAAACACCAGCATAAGACTTCTGTCGGCTCTTAGCAGCCCAGAGCCTCTCTCTGATCAACTAAAATTTCTCTAAGGCATCAAAAACCAAGTCAGGACCTATGACTGAGGCCTCACTAACTTCAAACCAACCAATTAGAGATCTACTCCTCCTGACATAGAGATCTTCAAATAGAGACATTTTAATACTGGAATGATAGCTATTGTTGTATGCAAACTCAATCAAAGGCAAGTGGTCCGCCCAACTTTCCTTAAAATCAATTGCACATGCCCTTAGTATATCTTCAAGAGTCTGAATGGTCCTTTTTTCTTGGCCATCTTTTTTAGGATGAAAGGCTGTACTGAGATGGACTTGGGTACCAAGACCCTTTTAGAATGCTTTCCAAAAGTGAGAGGTGAACTGGGTACCTCTGTCTGAAATAATAGATAATGAAACACTGTGTAATCTGACCAACTCCCTTATATAGAGTTTGGTGTAATCCTCGGCTGAATAAGAGGAATGAACGGGAAGGAAATGAGCTGACTTGGTCATCCTATCTATAATAACCCAAACTAAATAGTTTTGATGATGAGTTCGAGGCAAACCTATCACAAAATCCATGTTCACTTCTTTCCACTTCAAAGTAGGAACGGTGAACTCCTACATGGGTCCATTAGGTTTCTGATGCTCTATCTCAACTTGCTGACATATAGAGCACTTAGCCACGAACTAAGCAATATCTCTCTTCATCCCACTCCACCAATAGATTTCTCGCAGGTCATGGTACATCTTAGTAGCCCCTGGATGAATAGAGTATCACGCACCATGCACTTTTGCAAGAATCTTCTGCTTTAATTCATCTACACTTGAAACGCACAGACGACCCTAACAATGAAGAACCCCTCTCCCCCTTGAGAGAAAACCTCTACTCTTTAATTCTGAACTGACTCTTTTATCTTGACAAGGCTAGGATCTTTTTCTTGCTTTTTTTTATACCTCGAAAACTAGAGATGACTCTGAACTACTTTGAACATATACACCACCATCCAAAGAATTGACTAAGCAAACACCTAGTCTGGCGAGCTGATGGATTTCTTGAGTTATCTTCTTCTTGTTGTCCTCGATGTGAGAAACACTAACCAAGGAGAGTCTACTAAGAGCATCTTCCACAACATTAGCCTTGCTCGGATAGTAAAGGACACTCATGTCATAATCTTTCAAAAGCTCTAACCACCTTGTCTAACGAAGATTGAGATCTTTCTGAGAAAAGACATACTGGAGCCTCTTATGATCTGTGAAGAAATATACATGACCTCCATATAGATAATGTCTTCAAATCTTTAAAGAAAATACTACGACTACTAACTCAAGATCATGAGTAGGATAATTCTTCTCATGGGGCTTTAACTGTCTAGAGGCGTAGGCTAAGACCTTACCATTCTGCATAAGGCCGCAACCTAAACCCACTCTGGACGTATAACAATATACCATAAACCCATCTGAACCATCTGGAAGATCTAGAACTGGAGCTGAGGTGAGTCGACTCTTCAACTCTTGAAAACTCTTCTCACAAAGATCTGACCACTGAAACTTAACCTTCTTCGGAGTCAATCTAGACATGGGGAATGAAATAGAATAATATACCTTAACAAACCTTCTGTAATAGCCAGCCAATCCCAAGAAACTCCTAATATCTGATGGAGAGATGGGGTGAGTCCAGTTTCTTACCATTTTGGTCTTCTGAGGATCTACTCTAATGCCATCACCTGAAATAATATAGCCAAGGAATGCTACTGATCTTATCCAAAACTCGCACTTACTGAATTTGGTGAATAGCTGGTGATCTCTGAGAGTCTGAAGAACAATCCTGAGATGGTATGAATGATCACGCTCTGTGCGGGAATAGACTAGGATATCATTTATGAAGACTATGATGAACATGTCCAAGTACTACTTGAACACACGGTTCATCAAGTCTATGAAAGCGGCTGGGGCATTGGTAAAACCAAAGGACATAACTAGAAACTCGAAGTGACCATACCGAGTATGGAAAGATATCTTTTGGATTTCACATTCTCTTACTCTGAGCTGGTGGTAGCCTGATCTGAGGTCTATTTTGGATAAATAACTGGCACCCTAAAGTTGGTCAAACAAGTCATCTATTCTGGAAGAGGATACTTGTTCTTGACCGTAACTTTGTTGAGCTAACTGTAATCAATACACATCCTGAGAGAATCATCTTTTTTACGCACAAATAAGACTGGTGCACCCCATGGGGATACACTGGGCCTGATGAATCCCTTATCTAAGATATCTTTCAACTGATCTTTCAGTTTCTTGAGTTCTGTTGGTGCCATTTTGTATGGCGGAATAGAAATAGGCTGAGTATCTGGAATAAGGTCAATACTGAAGTCTATTTCCCTTTCGGGAGGAATGCCTGGAATATTTTGGGGAAAAAGGTCTAAATACTCATTTACATTTGAGACTAATTCAAGACAAGGAGATTCAGAACTGGAATCTTTAATATACACAAGATGATACACACACCCCTTAGAAATTATTTTCCTTGCCCAAAGGTAGGAAACAAGTTCACCATTGAAAGATAAAGTACTACCCTTCCACTCTAGGATGGGCTCATTCAAGAATTGAAACTGAACTACCCTAGTTCTGCAGTCGACTGTGGCATAGCAGGAATGAAGCCAATCCATGCTGAGAATGAAATCAAAATTAGTCATCTCAAACTCGACTAAATTTGTTGATGTCGCTTTCTGAAATATCCTAATCGGGTAGTGCCTGTATACCCACCGAGCTATGGTGGTTTTACCTACTGAGGAACAAACTGAAAAGGGCTCTGCTAAAATTTTAGGACTGATTCCGAAATTGCCTTCTATATAAGAAGTATCAAAAGATAAGGATGCACCTGGATCTATCAAAGCGTAAACATGAACATGGAAAATCTATAATGTACCAGTAACGACATCAAGAGAATTTTCCTGATCCTATCGGATCTGAAGAGCATAGAGTCTGTTTGGGCGTTTCCCACTAGTAGCACTAAAAGTGGCACTCTACTGATTTGGGCGACTGGACTGGGTTGTGGAGAAATTTTGTTGACCCTGTAGACCTGAATGCGGACACTCTCTAATCATATGGCATGGCTTTCCACAACCAAAACAAACATCTCTACCAGCTATACAGGTACCCTTGTGGTTCTTACCATAAGTATAACATAGGGGATTAGTTCGGGCACTACTGACACTGCCTTGAGACTTAGAGCCTGGTGCTTGATCTCTATTGCCATCTCTGAATTTCAGCACTGAGGCACTGGTCAAGGAAGGAGCTGGAATGGCTGGCTTAGGACGAAACTGCGAATGGTTTCCTCCTTCTGATTTTGGTTGACGAAAATTAAAATTGCCTGACCTTGCTCTCTTGTTTTGCCACTCCCTAGTCCTAATCCTCTTCTCCTCTATTTATTGGGCATGATTCATGAGCCTGGCTAAATTCATATCACTATTCAACATCGCAGACCTATACTCATTTACCACATTATCATTAACCCCTCACATGAACTTGCTTATCTTAGCCCTGTTGTTTGTAACCACGTGAGGGGCATATATGGCTAGCTGAGTAAATCTGAGAGAATACTCCTTAACCATCATATTTCCCTACCTGTGATTGATAAACTATATAACTTTTGCCTCCCTCAGCTTTTAGGGAAAGAATCTATCAAAGAAAATTGTTACAAATTCCTTTCATTCCATAGGACCTGCATCCTCTAACCTCTTGAACTTCTACTATTTGTACCAAGTGTGAGCAACATCCTATAACTGGTATGCGGCTAACTTGACACTCTGATAAGAAGTAACTCCCATGATGTCTATGACCTTCTGTACTTGGTCAATAAATTCCTGAGGGTCTTCATCAGACTTAGACCCAAAGAAAGATGGAGGATTCATTCGGGTGAAATCCTGAATCCTAGCTATGGATGAGTTGGCCACTAGATTGGCCGGAATAACTCGTGGCCATTTATTTTTGCTAACCACAGACTGAGCAAGTGTGGTGAATACAGCCCAACACTCCACATGAGAAACATGTTTGCCCAAAGGATCTTTGGGCTAAGGAGCTGACCAAGACTCCACTAGATGTGGCTTTCAGAATTCCAAGGACTCTATTGAATCTTAGTCTCTGATACTAAGTTTGTAATGCCCCAATTTTCTAGACAGGAGTGCTACATGGTTCTTATGACCCCGAAGGACCACTAGCTAACCCATGACTGATATCTGTACTTGTATACTGTAATATATAATGTAATAATGTGGAAAACTTGAATAGTATGCCGTAAGGTTCAACTTGATAGAATATCTAACAAATTATAACATCTATATGGGGTAACGAATACCCAAAACAACTAAAATCTGAATCAAATCTGAGCTAAATCTAAAAGCCTCTAAATACTATCTAAATAAGGAGTTAAAGGAACATGTCTACAACTAACTCCATCTAGCAAAACTGAAATGAAATAATAAATGAAATAAATAATATCATCCTCAAATAGATGAGGACTCAGTGCAACTTTGCGACTGAAATGCTACTGCTACTACTGATCTGGAGCTCGTATCTATAAACATATGGTGTAACATGTAAAAAAGCACCATAGCGCAAATACGTTAGTACAACTGGGAGTACTGAGTATATGAGTGAGGTAGGATAAATGCAAAAAGGGTTTACATACATGAACGATTCTAACTGACTGACTGATGTGAATGTAAGAGTACAAACATGCATACATAGTAACTGAGATAAGAGTGCAAACATACATACGTAGCAACTAAGATCATGATTATGTGATTTCTTGTTCTAGACACTAATACATGATCTACTGATATCTAGCATGATAAATACTAAAATTCTGATAACATAGATGACTGCATCTGACAGTCCTGAATCTAATGGAACTATCTGTGTTCTATTTTGTAACTAAACTAACAGTATCTGGCAACCCTGATATACTGAAATATAAAGAACTATATGAGTTCTTTTACTAAGATTGGGACTAAAATTGTGGGAGGTAGCTGTTTGACTGACATGCCCCAATAACGCATAGAGCTAAGTTGGATCCAATCTCTTCCCAACTAGAAAGGTGTCAGTACTGCACCACTGGTAAGGACAGTTGTGAGTGACCCTTAGCTGGTAGATACTAAAAATGAGAATGATGGGAACCCTAAAATGACAAATTAAGCTACCTCATCAACCTAATCTAACAGGTTAAGATGTCTCAACCTACGCGCTAGCTACGTGGTTCTAGAACACAAGGATGATTACTAAGAATCACACCCTAAACTGGTAGGTGAGTTCCCATCCTTGGGTTCACTCGGTGCTAAATTCTACTCCCATCTGAAGAGACTGGATATGATTTAACTGATGATACATGGACTGAGTAACTGACTTCCGTTGACTAACGGATTAGTGCTACTATTTGAGAATTACCTGAGATTATGAGATTTCTGAGGTTTCCTAAGTCACATACCCGATTGAGTTCTGTAGATCATGGATTGACTGAGATTATTATGATAACATGACATGACTCTAGGTATGAAACTATATTTTTTGGGTACAAGTACCCCCAGGACTCAATGGAAGGAAATTGACACACATGACTAACTTGATCGTAAGAGTAGAGTCCACAATTTACCATATCATGAGTAGGGTATTTCACACAAAGTATAGTTCTCAACATCTTATATATAGAAGGGAAATTCATACAACATGTATATACTTGCATAGATTAAATAGCATGGTCAATCCATATCACAACAACAACGCATATGACTCACATGGAATTCATAGGAAATCGTAAAGCATAGAGCATGGACTTGTCACTTAAGCACTGTTAAATAATGGGACATTAATTCTATTATCTAGGCATATTATCAAACACTTTGCATACATTCTTTTAGATTAAGTGTGTTCATAAATTTCACAATATTAAGCCACATAAGGATCATGGGTTTCAACTAACAAACACATATACTTCATGAAATCACCTTTAGATATCATGTTGAAACTTAAACAACAATCATCAACATGTGCATTCTCATATCACAACAAGACAATCACAAAATATTTAAAACATGGTTCTTGATGTCTATGAACGAAATAGATCCATAGATGAACACTATGCATACCTGACTCAAGGTTCTTGATGTTTTTGAACTTGAAGGATTTTAAACCCTTTGATTTTTAAAGAAGATTGGATCTTGTTCTTGGAGATTAAATTTAGAGAGAAACCCTAGTTTTGTTTGTGAAATAATACTGACCAAAATGACTGAATTCGGACTCATCTGGGTACATATAGGCGAGTGGTAAGTGACTAAAATACCCTTATTAAAATGGTCTAGAAGTAAACTGAACGTGGCATGTGACGACCCAAATGACACTCCATAAGGAACTTGATGGTCCATTATTTTGACCGCCATACGTGGACCAGAAATGCGGTTCACCAGATAAGAGTTGATGGCTTGGATGATGGTCCGTCAAAAATCTGACAGTCTGTCAACTCATCCGTCAATCCTTATCTAGAACGTGGCCGAACTCCCTTGGCTGTGATGGTCAAAGTTGAGGTTCGTCACTTGTTTTGTGGTCCGTCAACTTGGATGTCGTACCTGGGCGTTTCGGTTAGTTCTGAGTAACACATCCATAAATTCTCGTCTGGTGTCGGATTTGGACAAAATTGGTATCGTTAGAGAGCTAACTCAATTTCCCACGTGATAGAAAGTAGAAATCTCAAAAATACAATGGGTACAAAAATATGTTTGTATTTCAAAGAAAGTACTAATATCCTTAAGATGATTTTTAGCTAGAAATAAGTACTAAAGAGGGAAGGCAATAGGATACAAAAGCGTTATAAACATGCCATCTTACAGGTCTAAAACCCTCATCAATTACCCAAGCATCAACAATTAAGGCCAAGTTATCCTACTCATAATCAAGCCTATCATACATATTAATATGCAATATATACCACACATCATCTATGAAGAAATGTAGACAAAAGCCTACATCAAGTTCATATCGTAAAATCTCACTTCATTCACCATATGCTGATCTTCACTTTACAATTCTCAAAATGCCATCACACTATCGAAACCATAATCTACTTATGAATATGAGTCTAATGATACCTATATTGCACTATTGTGCTTCGGGTCCAAAAATGACACCAAAACCCTAAGTGGGTCCCACATATGGAAAATAAGTTTTCGTGACCAACTCAATGTTCACACATGAACAAGGAATCACAACCTTTATGAAATGGGTTAAAATTAAGCGTACTTTGGCTAAAATCAAGCCTTAAGATAAATTTGGATTTTGGGTCCAAACTATGAAATTCAAGCATGAATTCAAGAAATTCTTACCTTAATCTAGAAGATAATTGTGATACAAGATGATAATTAGGCTTCCAATTTACCCCTTATGACCAATTTTGAGTTATTACACTCATTTAGGGGGTTCCTAGGTCTAAATGGTGAAGGGGAAATTCCCTAAAAGCATCTTGGGGCCTTTATATAGACCCTATAGCTAAAGCGAGGCTACTATCATGGTCCTACAGGCTGTGAATGCACCCCCACGATCACACACTCTTGGTTGCGATCGCAGTTGCACCAGATGACAACAAACTTAAAAATAAGTTTTTGACCCTCAAAACTCATCCGAAATCATATTAACCTGATCAAATAGTGAAGTTTGAGTTTAAACAACATTTCAAATACATTGGAGTCATCAAAACTTTCATCAAAGTTTGTTTAGGCAAAAAGTGGGGCCCACACCTATAGTTTTATTACTTTTTATAAAATCCGCTCAATAGGTCAAAATGAGTTTGCGAGCCTTGGGACTTGAACCAAGGGTCTCCCTAGCCTAAAATTAATGTTCTGAACGAGATGAATAAGTTGTATTTTCTATCCGAGTTCATTTTAACCAAATGTGGGTCTCACACCCATTGTTTACAATTTTCAACTTTCCGACCAATAGGTCAAAATTAGCTCCGGTTCATTGGAACCCAAACAAAAGGTCTACCTATACAAAAATCGATAGTCTGGATCTACCGGCACAGTCATAATTTACATCCGAGATGGTTTCATTGAATTTTTTGCCCGGTGGTTATTTGGAACGAGCGAACACTTCTAAATAGGGAATTAGCTCTAAAACCCAAACGAACTGCCTGGTAACTGAACCTTCGGTCCCAGCAAGTCATAAATGTCATAGGAAAGCTATGGAGAAGCTCTAACAGTGAAGATAAGCATAAATATAGAAAATGATCTGAAGGGTCATTACATCCCAAAATAATGAGCATCTTCGTGTCAACCTCATAGTCAAGGATGACAAAGTCATCTAGAAAGATGAAGTTATCCACTTTCTTGATCATACTAAAAGAGATTTCAACAATTTTTTTCACCGTGCGGTCAACCATCAGTAGCGTCATTAAAGTTGGTTCCAGATGGATCAACCTAATTGTGTGAATACGTCCAGCGATATCAAATTAATGTTGTCTCCTAAGTCACACAAAGCTCAGGAATATTGAGATGACCCAATAGTGCATGGTATAGTGAATGCTTCAGGATCACCCTTTTTCTACGCCAAGGACCTAGTTGTGACTGCACTGTAGTGGTGCACAGCATCAACATCCTCAATTTTCATTCCTTTATTTCTTGTGACCAATTGTTTCATGAACCTGGAGTATCCAAGAATCTTCTCTAACACCTCAATAAGAGGTATGTTCAATCTTAATTTTCAGCATCTCAATGAATTACTTGAACTTACCTTCCTCTTTCTTTTTTCTCTATCTCTGAGGATAAGGTGGGGGTGGTCTCAAAATTTATCTGATTTTTGGATTGACGACCGAACCCTTATCTTTATCTTTAGAAACTTTACCATTATCATATGTTACCTTCTTAGACTCAACAGTAGGTGTCTCATTATTACCATCTTCTGTAGTAGGTAGTGGGGAATCCATAGTAGTGATACCACTCCTCATGGTAATAGCAAGTACATTACTATCATTTTTTAGATTTTGCACCGTATTGCTTGGAAGGGTACCTAGTTGCCTTTATTTTTTAGCCCAAACTGGTGATCCAACTTCTTGATAGCAGTTGAATATGATTTTACTTTCTAGGTCAATCTTGAAATGTTGTCCTTAATCTTTGTAAGACTGACTCTTGATTTTCTTAACCCTTCACCAACTTAGCTAGCATCTCTTCCATTATTGATTCTACATCTCGTTTGTTAGGTGGAATGTACCTCTCGCCATTTTCTTTATAGTTATCCTTCTTTCTCCAATCACCATCTCGCTCTCTACTAATGTTTCTATATCTGTCATAGTAGTTTCAACCTTGGTTCCCTTTCCCTTGGGCTCGAAAACCCACCATCTGACTATCTAAATAATTTGTTTCCTCTTCTAATTCTAACTTGTATGCTTTGGAAGCTGACCCCTGTGCTTCTACTGCATTTACATTCTCAGAAGTCACTACTGTATTACTAGTACACCAAGATCAAATCTTAGCAATGCAATCTCTTGCGCTACTGTGTCATCAGCTACTTTCTGGTCATAGAAGGCACTAATAGCATAAGTTCTAGATCCCCTCTCAGCCTCCTGAGTTTTCCACCCTCAGTTAGTGAGTAAGATATGATCTAGCATCTTCGAGGCTGGCTTCTAGCGTAGTCTCATAAAATCTCCTCCATATATAGTGTCTTCAATCGCTCTGGAGATGATGGTTTAGGTTATGTTGAATATATCCAGTAAGCTTATCCCTAACAGTCACTTTTTAGCCACTATACTAGCTTCTTCTTGAACCTGAACCATGCCTCAAACATACAATCTAACTGTAACTACCTAAAATAATAAATCTTATCCTTAAGCTGCAATATCTTGGATGGAGAAAATAACTTGTTTAAGAATTTCTTGCGCAACTCATTTCATGTAGTGATAGAGCCTCTTGGCAGTTCCCGTAACCATAAAGATCCTTCTCATATAAATGAGAAGGGGAACACCCTTAGTATGAGTTCTTCCTGATTCAACCCTGGATTTGAATACAAACTGCAAATCCTGATAAAATTAGTAAGGTGCATGTTTTCATCATTTGAAGGTAGACATGCAAACACACCCTTCAAATTTAAGAGCTATATTATTACACTCGTGATGTCAAACTTGATGTCTGGGGTTTAAATAGGAGGAACTATAGCTCCAGTCTCTGCCAGCTCAACATATCCCAAGTCTTCATCATCATCTATATATGGCTGTACATACTGATATATTGGGATTACTTGAACACGGGTACCTCTAGCTCTATTTTGGTTTCCACTAAGTGTTGCTCGACGTTTGCAACTTGTCTCGACTCAACTAGCTCTTCCTCCTTAGATACCTGTTGAGCTTCTTCTACTACCATCCTCTCACCTTCAGCTTAGCTAATAGCTCACCAGTTTGTTGATCATTAATATCTTATACTCCAACAAAAAGAGGGGGAGGTACAACATCACAAACTCCTTCAGGAGGTTCATCTCTTTTCTACTCAAACATCCAACAAGATATTTGTAGGATCCTCTCTGGATTTGGATTCGTGAGGGGTAAGGGATTGCCTCTACTCCGTGTTCTAGGCATACATCAGTGTATACCCAACAACAAACAAAATAAAAAGAAAACTCAAAAATTGTAACAACTTCAAGTGACAAATCAATATCGTGTTCCCCGAAAAGAGAGCTAAAATTTTGATTATGTCTTAAAAAAAATCCTCTTAGATGATGATACGGTCGCTGTCGAAATATAGTAACCCAATAATGGTTGGGGTCAAATCCCCAGGGAACACGTGGAATCATGGATCTCAGCAGTTCTAGTCAGTGGGCAGAACAAATGAAGTAAATGCGAGGTTTTTATGTAGTAATATCAAGTAAGTAACTATATTAACTTCGGTTATAATCAGTGTAGGTGAACACTAGAATTGTGTTCCCCCTGGATTCTCAACTCTGGGGTCTTATCGTGCTTTGTTGAACAAACCCAATACCTTGCATGCAGAATCGATAAGTTATGTACTTTCTACAGTCTTTTGGACAAGTAGAAGGATTTCACCCTTTACCTTTTGAGTCTTAGGATGTCACCTTACTCACATTTATCTTGATCCCTGTTAACTATTACCTTTTAAGTCTCTAGTCATTAGTTGAAATCTAACCATTTTTATTTGGTAGAACCTAGAGGTGTGGATCGACAGTTAAACTCCAAATTATTGTTGAATTTATCTTTTCCTAGTCAGCACTCCTCTGTTGTAGTAAGTATCAATATCTAGGTAGGATCTTAATGTGTGAACCCATTAAGAAAACTATTATAATGAAGATAAAGCAATACATGCATGGGTATTAGTTTAGAACAACGACAACACTTCTCCTACTTTGTCAATTTGCCAGGGTTTCCACAACCCTAGCTATGGGTTTTAGCTACTCATGCTTGTGAAAAAATCAATATCATTCATAATTGAGAGAATAGATCAAATTACAATGATAAGAAGTGTAAAAACCCACAACCATAATTGAATTAATCAACCGAAGTCAATACAAGAGACTCCCGATCAAAATTGGATCTTGGAATAAAAATATGTTTGTGAGTATCAAAAGTGCATCACTTCCACTAAAAATACATAAAAGGTATTTATAGTACATTTGGAAACCCTAAAACCAAAGTCCAAATGAAATAGGAGAAAACTGGTTCGGTGGACACATGTGGTCTGTGCTTATGCTCTGACCATGGGCGAAGGTAGTACCTATAATCTTGACCTTGGGTGCAGGTACAGGGCACAGGTATCGGATGGAAAAATCCTGCAAGTTCAGCTCTTAGGATTTTTGACTTCTAGCACTTTGCATACCTGCAGTCCGTAGGTCCTACATGCAGTCCGTAGGTTGACATAGTAATTACTAGGAGTCATCTTTTCATCTCTTCTTGAATTCTCGAACATGCTTTGATCATGATCAAGCCGAAAAGTACCCCAAATAACCATGATTGCTCTAAAAAGTAGCCAAAAACACCTTTTTCACCTTTGATTCCTCTAAAAAGTAGCCAAAAACACCTTTTTCACCTTTTTCAAGAACTTAGCATCCAAAACATGATTTCCTGCTAAACACACCCAAAAAGCATCATATCTAACAAAATAACCTCAGAAACTTGCATGTTTTCCTTATTTTAAGCATCGAAAATTCTATATTTCTATGGCATATCATAACTCAAAGGTTATAACCTAAGGGAGCCAACCTACACCTCAAAGTGTTCTAACCAAGTAGAAAAGCAAATACTTGCATAATTAGGGCCTCTAACCAAGGGATGACTAAGCATGACATAATCTTACAGTAGCATAACTTACTATGAGAAAGAAAAGGAATCAGAAATATACCAACAATCCTGAGTACCAGTCCATAACCATCCTACTACAAACTAAACATAATAACCAATAATAAAGTAACCGACTAGTATGGTCACCTAACCGAGCCCCCATAAGATAGAAAGTGAAATTAAGCACTCAACAAATAGTAACCATAGCTTACACCTATACCACCCCTCATAATAATAATAGATATAGGCACCAAATAATCATACCGGTGATAAGAAATGCATATGAATAAATAAATGCAGCATAAATTGGTAATACTATGCCCAATCTAAGTTCCGTAATTTAACAAGTGTGTACACCATCTCCAAATCAATAGCTTGTAAGGTTAGGACCTATAGCAACCACCTTTCTCTGGCACTGTGGCTTACAGAAGAAAGGACCTATGGGGGATTTGGGATATTCGTATACACTGTCGAGTCCAGAAGCAAGACTTCTAATAACAATCATAATTAATATACTCTATCCAGTACTAGACAAATATAAATATAATAAGTGTTCAGACTAGAATTGAGACTTAAAGGATGAAAATATGTAAATACGTTGTTCGAGATTAAGTTTGGGAGTAAATCGATATAATAACATAAAAAGGGTATAAATCTCCATCGATCAAAGTAAATAGTAGTGGTAAAAGAGTGGATTAACAATGGACAATAATTCATCCTTGGTATGATTTTCCAAATAGCTCATTAAGTTTCAAAAATCCATAAACCATTAAATAAGGTGGTACAATTCCTATTCTAAAAGAATTCATTTAAAAATGAAAATGGGAATAAATTTATTTTTAGAAAATAGTAGTAAAAGCAAGGATTTCGTTGGAATCATAACACTAAGTGATCATAAATGCACCTAAAAGTATACATGCCATCACCAGTGTGCAAAAAATACAACCATAAATGAATAAGCTTTATAAACTAGAATCATGCCCTTTTAAGGATAGAATACTCACATGGAGTCCAACTACTATCATAACCATATCCTCGGCCCACCAATATATACTTAACATAATAAAGCTCCACAACTCGGAAAACTATAGTAATCAAGGGCATAAAATCACTAAAAAGCTCTTATCAGGGAAATACCACCCAAATCACTAAGTCATATGGTAAGTCCTATATTGAAGGATCTGTAATGTCAATCTATGCCTAATCAAGTCCATAAACAAGTATAATAGGATTCTAAGGCTATATTAGGTATTCTAGGCTATGGTTCAGGTCACCTTTCTATCCTAAATCCTAAAATTAGATCACGTCATTATATATTATACATAATAATATCTTATAATCCCAGCCAAGCATGCAATCTATACTTAACATCATCTCATATATAAAAGTAGATCGAAGCCTATCTCGATGTGAAACCACATTCTTGAACCATCCATAAATTAATCACCTTTGCTCCACAATTCTTAAAATGGTGTTGCACTATGAAAATAATCATCTATGCATTAATAAGAGTATAATGACACTCACACTGCTATATAAAACTCTGGACCTAAAATTAGGTCAATAATGGGCTTGTGGGACGCACTAATAGAATCCTAAAATTGAATCTATCACAAGGTCCCTCAAAGGTCTAGGAATGTGTTCTCAAAATTTTAGCACAAATGGAAGGTAAATTAGGGCTCAAATCATCCCCAAAAGATAATAGAAAAAGAGGAAAAATAAGAATCAAATAGAGGAATTAGGTTGAGAACTTATGAAGAAATTAGTAAGAAATGGTCACGTCATCATCCTATACACATCCGTAGCTCTAATCAACCATTTTCTAAGTTGTAAGGAAAATTAATTGCAACTATAGAGTCAAGAAATAAGAAGAATCAGGAAGACAACAATATATAGGTCCAGGGGTTACTTATCGCAATTGCAGGGATCCTTGGCCACGATTGCAATATGTAGAAAAATTATTCATCGTGAACATGAGGAATATGTTACTAATGCAAAGGCTTAGAAAAATAGACTATCCTAAATGTAATAGAAAGTGTCACAAGTTCAAAGAGGAAGAGGAATTGGGTTAGATCAACCCTACATTGCAAATGCAAGAGGGAAGACTTGCAATCACGAAGGCCAAGATTTGGACCCTGAGCCAACACAACATGAACCTTGCAAAAGAACAAAGTAGGACTGCACTAGATGCTTTTTAAACCAATAATTTTCCTAAGTCTAAATGGACTCTGATCAAGTGCTCGAGATTCGTTCAAAAACCAGTGCATGTAAATGAACTATGCTACTAGACCAAATTAAATATTTCAAACTCAACAGAATCATCAAAACTTTTATCCAAGACTTTCACAATTAAATATGGGTCCCATACTTAGTTTTGTAAACCAATTTCAACCTAATAGCCCAAAATAAGTCCAAAAGCCTCGAGACCTAAACCAAGGGTCCCCCTAGCCTAAAAGCAATGTTCCAAAGCTGATGGCCCTATAAGATTTCTTATCTGAGGCCCTTTACTAAGAGTTTTGGTTCGAGACCAAATTCTTAACAACTAAAGCTCCAAAATATAGAATGAGCCTAAAACCCAAATAAACTATCTAATAATTGAATCGACAGTTTTGGAAAGCCATAAATGACTTACTGTCACTGTAGAAAGGCTCAAAATACCAGAATTATGCAAACATTGAGAAAATAACCTAGAGGATCATTACAATATCCACTATGAAAAGGAGTTTCATCCACCAAAATCAATGCTTAGAAAGAGCCTGAAAGCTCAAAAAGATGAGATATTGGGACTGTATACCCTGAGCATGACTCCCCAAATAACCTCTAAGGCAAACCAGTGTTTTCAAAGGATTTCACCAAAGGTATCCATTTTTCACCTACTTCATTACTTTACTTTTAAAATAGCCTAAAACCCATCCTCAACAACCAACTATCCCCAACTAAGCTGAACACGACTAAAGCACATAAACTAAAACCACAACATACTGATATTTCATGTATACAAGCATAACTAGGTAGAAACTCAATCAAATCTAAAGACAATCTAAGGCATAAATTATGTAACCAATACCAATTTTCTAATCTAATCTTCTTTGGACTTTCCAAACCTGTTATCTATTCTGATTTGCATAGAATATCACTTGAGTCCTGATCGTGCAAATATATCACATTAACCTTTAACTACTGAGGTTGATCTATTGAAAATCCATAATGAAAATCATATGAATAAGCCCCAAGGTGCTACTTGAATACATAAATGGAGATGATAGATAACCCTCAAACCTAATAATCATGAATCCTAAGCATAATCTTATAAAGTAATCCACACTAAAACGTCCCACCAACTATCGATGAAACTATGCTAAGTCCAAGTAGAATGTGTTTCTCCTAATGTATAGAAACTTTAAAATTCCTAATAAAAATTGAGGAACCAAGGGTACAATAGTAGAAACCATACTACAAACCAACAAAAAATCCTTCAAGTAGCTATCAAGCATAATCTATCTTAACTAAAGAAAACTGAGATGGTAGGTAAAGACTAGGCTTAGTCAGCCTATAAATGAATACAATATTGAAACAAATCTAGAAATCGGGCTATGATCAAGTTATGCAATCCATAGTTGAGTCTTTAAATCGAAGTTGAACTACTCGATTTCAACTATCCAAATCAATCATACTAATGGGTAAGCATTCATAACCCAAAATCTATTACAGCTTCCAGGTTGCTATTTAAAAGAGCCAAATCAAAAACTGAAGCCCATTAGACTTTATTAATATAAAAACCTCAAACCAATCTCACTATCAAGATTCCATTATCTACCCAATGAATCTTGCAAAAGTTGAAACTAAAATATCACCAAAGAACATTATCACAATGAAGGAACACCACTAGCTAAAGACACAAGAAATCAACTCCACATCAATTGAAGAGAAAAATAGATTAATGCATAATCAAAAACACGTTGAGGCTACCAAGAATACTAATGGCAGCCAAATTTTTAGCAACTTAGAAAATTTACTATCTTAGCCTGAATCTGGTATATCCAATACTTAATCTACGACCATGAATACCCATAAGTACATACCACCAAGAAGAAGCACTCAAGAAAGCCACATTAGGCCAAATAACTATCAAAATAAGAATTTCCTAAATCCACCCATAAAAACCAAGCTTATAGCAACTAAACCATAGACTACATCATAGCAAGAATGGAGTACCTAACTCAACACCATTACCAATATCAAGACTAATACTAGGAGATGAACCAAACAAACCAGAAGAGTAAGCCTTAGACTTTTCAACATCAAATATGGGTAATAGAATTGAATTTCCAACTCTAGAATCACAAAAAAATGATGGAAGGCCAACCTACCTTCACTCCATCTTAACCACATTCTAACATTGCTAACCGAGAAGGAAAACAAATAACCTTCACCTTACTAAAAGAGAGAAAACTAAAAAATCAAGTTAGCCATCTAAGCTAACAAATGAGAATTGTGAGGAATGAGATTCTAACTAGATAATGCTAGTCTAGACATCTCTTAAATAAGAACTAATAATAACTAAAATAATAATAATAGCAACAATAACATAAGATGTAGAAGGAGCCAAAAAAAAAAACATAACCAACACCACTCTAAGTTCCTAACAAGTCCATAATTCTACACCCTAAGGGAAATACCACACTAATTTACTACTAAAAGAAATCATCTATAGGGGTAGTCCCCTATGCATGAATCTAAACAAGTCATACAACAACCCAACATAGTTATATCAAGAAATATAGTCATAGATGGGTGTGAAAACCCTAAATCAACTTAAATAGAAGGAAAAATAGTAAGTCAAATCAAACATATATCGATGAAATATAAAGTCATAGTCCTGACATGCCTAATGAGTACACCACCTCTAGTTCAAGGTGCCATAGCTCTATGGGAATAATCTAAATGACTAATAATTCCACATCAAGGATACTCTTTGGTCCAGTGACCTATCTTTTTATAGTCGTAACAAATCCCTGAAGCTCTAACCTAGTAAGAAACATAAGCTATTCACAATTGGCTAATTGATTGACATCTAGGACATTCTCTACTGAAATGATCCTTCTCCCTACAATCACAACATACCTTAGGAGATTTAGACTAGCAAAAAATAGGTGTTGACCCTGTTTGAACAACCAAATAATGCGTGAGGCATTCCCTAGACCTATGAAGAACTTTTTCCTAGTCTAAACATGCCCTTGGGACTACCTAATGTACTATATTTGCTAACCAAGAATGACAACCATAGATTGAAGATCTACACCAAAAACTCCTTAATGTTTGATGGGAACTCTACCAACTGTGACCATTATGACTAATCTAAGATTCACATATAGCTGGAAATACTACCTGTATAGAACTGACAAGCTGTAAGTGATGCAACCTTTATTGGAAGGATCACTACCTCCTCATAGAATACCACCAACACTAAATAATTAACATGGCCTCCTACCTCTATATCTATCAATACATGCCCTTTTTATAGCCCTCACTTGATCAACAACCTGAGGGAAAGATGACCTAACTATAATTAAATGCTCTGACACCAAGCAGAGTGTCAAAGCTATCCATCAAACAAATCCATGCACCATCTTAAGATCTGAATAATATAGTGTAAAAGTATGTCTGGGCCACTCAAGACACCCGATCTCATACTCTAAAATAGATAAAGAATCTTACTGAGCACCAACAAACCAAACTCTACTCTAAGAACTACTCGATGTATAGGACATCATCTCTACTAAGAGGTATCTACTAAAATACTCAAAATATCTAACACGGTATCTTATAAAGCTGAAGTGGTCTCAAACTCTATCAGAGCCTAGGCTGGCCCCGCAACCTTTAGCTGATGTTGAAGATCCCTAATATCAATATCTAATTTCCTAACCTAATGTTGAGCTAAAATTCTAGAAAAAGGTGTGAAAGTATCATTCACATCTATCAATAACCTCGCGCCATCCACCTGGGAAAGAATGGAGTTAAATAAAGTACTAGAGTTTTATAGAAATATGGACATGCGACAAGGATTCAATAATAGAATTTCCTAAGAATGCCCAATAGCCACCCAAAAATAGGATATAGATATCTCTGTTCCGCTCCATAAGACTTTGGTATTTTAATTGTAACTAGGACTAATGTATAATACCATATATCACTAGTGAATATAGAAATAAAGAGTGAAAGCAGGGTATATAGTAGTAAACAAAGAAAAAGGATACACATACAATATGACTATATAAGGAAGAAAAAGATAAACAGTCATACAATATAAACATATATAACTAAATGACAAACTCAAAGGTAATAACCTATGGGAGACAAATAACATCTCAAGGAATCTGAACCAAGTACGAAAGCTAATACTAGCATAATCAGGGTCTCTAACCAAGATATTACTAAGAATTAGATAATCTAATAGTAGCATATCTTACTATAAGAAAGCAAAGGAATCAGGAATGTAACAACAATATCGAGTACTATTCTATAACCATCCCGCCACAAACTAACCATAATAACCAACAATAAAGTAATTGACTAGTCTAGTTAAATAATAACCTAATTGGGCCTCCATAAGCTCGAAAGGTGCACGAAAGTACTCAATAAATAGTAACCATAACTTATACCTATATATCCCCCCCCAAAAAAAAAATGATAAATATAAGTACCAAATGATTATACCAGTGATAGGAAATGCATATGAATGAATTAATACAACATATACTGGTGATACCATGTCGAATCCAAGTGCCATAATGTATCAAGTGTGTACACCTCCTCCACCTTAACAACTCACAGAGGAAGGACCTACAGCGATCATCCTTCTTCATTACTGTGGCTCATAGTAGAATGGACCTATATAAAACTCGAGATATCTATATACACTGCCTTCTCCTAAACTAGGACTTCTAATAACAATCATAATTGATCTACTTTTTCTAGTATCAGAGAGATATAAAAAACTAAGTTCTTGGAGTCGAATCAAAAATAAAAGGTGTAAATCTATAAATCCCTTGGTCAAGATTAAGTTCAGGACTAAATTGGTATAATAACATAGAAAGGGTCAAAATCTCCATCGACGGGAGTAAATAGTTATGCTAAAGAGTGGATTAATAATAGATCGGAATCATTCTTGGTATGATTTTCAAAATAGCTTATTTAGTTACAAAAACTCATAAACTATAAAATAAGGTGGTACAATTTTTATCGTAAAAGAAACCATTTAAAAGTAAAAAGTGAGAATAAATTTGTCCTTAGAAAATATAGTAAAAATAAGATTTATTTGGAATCATACTAATGAGTGATCATAAATGTGCCTAAAAGTATGTATGCTATCACCAGTATCAAAATAATACAACCAAGAATCCCTAAGCATCTACAAAATAGAATCATATCCTTTTAAGGATAGAATAGCCACCTGTAGTCAAACTAGTGTCTAAGCATAGCCTCAGACCCAACATTATATAATTTAACGTAATAAATCCCCATAACTCAAGAAACCATGGTAATCAAGGGAATCAAATCACTACAAATTTCCAATTGGAGAGTCATATGGTAAGTCCTACGTTGAAGGATCTATAATGTATCTATTCCTAATCAAGTTCATAAACAAGGATAATAGGATTCAAAAGCAATATCTATTATTCTAGGCAAATATTTTGGTTACCTTTATATCTTAAATCCTTGAATTAGGTCAAGTCATTGTATAACAGTCATAATAATATCTTATAATCCCTACCTAGCATTCAATCCATATGTAACATCATTTCATAGAAAAAAGTTGACCAAAGCCTATCTTAATGTTGAACCGCATCTAGAACCATCCAAAAATCTCTTACCTTTCTCCACGATCCAAAAAATGATATCACACTACAAAATTAATCATCTACGCACTAATAGGAGTTAAATAATATCAATATTTCTATATAGCACTTCAGGCCCAAAATTGGATCAATTATGGGACCATGAGGCCAGCTAATGAAATTCCAAAATTGAATTTGTCATGAGGTCCCTTGAAGCGCTTGGAATGTGTGCTAAAGGTTGAGCATAAATGGAGTGTAAATTAGGGATCAAATCAGCCCCAAGAAAATAGGGAAAAGGGGAAAAATAAGAATCTAAAAGAGGAATTAGGTACAGAACTTATAAAGGAATTAGTGGAAAGTGGTCACTTCATCATACTCTACACATTCCTATTCCTAATCAATAATTTTCCATAATTTTCTAAGCTCCAAGGAACATTAATGGAAAATATAGTGCTAAGAAATGAGGAGAAAATAAAAAATAGAACAATATATAAGACCATGGGTGGTCCTCGCAATTGTGATATGTAGAAGAATTGTTCATAACGAATGTAAGGAACATATCTCAAACACGAAGGCTTAGCAACACAGACTATCACAAATGCAATAGGAGGTGTCACAAATGCGAAGAGGGAGAGATTGTGCACTTCTTATTATAAGGAAAGATATCTCAAAAAATACTGCCCCGCACAACTTAAAGTTGAAAAAAACAACTTCAACTTTGTCAATAAATTTTGACATCTAAAATTGAGGAAATATCTTAACAAAAGTAGTTGTCTCCCTCATTTAGTGGAGAGAGATTTGATTTCTCCCTTCACATAGAAAAAGGGACCCAAGTTGATTTGGGTGCCCAAGTTGAACCTCTGATTTACTATATGAAGGTGAAGATGAGAGTAAGGATAAAGTCGTGGTATCTTGGAAGTACATACTCCATACATATGATAGAAAAAAAAAAAAACTTCCTCTCACTCATAAACATCCAAGGTAAAAGTGTGGATTTTGGAAAGAGAAAAGTTGGAGAAATTATTAGAATAGGAAAAGTGGGAAAAGTGATGGAGCCAGAAAATTTACAAAGGGTGTGTAATGTCACACCCTTTTTTTCGGGTCAAAGAATTTTTTTAATTAAAGTGACAATATTAAAAAGAAATTTTTTTTATTTACAGAGTTGCCACTTGAAATTAAGTAGTGGTGTTCTAGGTCACCTTATTGAATCCCTAATCAAAAAAAATGTCTCATTAAAGGTCTGAAAAATAGAAAATATAGTAAGGAATTCTGTTGATTAAGGAAAAGGTATGAGGTACCCCTCAAGTCCCTGGATCTAACACATCTCTTTTATCATAACTACATCCTCGAGTTTCATATTTGTTATTAAGCGTATTATGCATTCTTAAATAAAATCAAATTCATCGGTCTTAAAGTTAATCTATCATTAAAGGCATTTCTTCATCTCTGGTAAACTCAAAACCATTTTTCTTATCTATGTCACTCTCTTTTCACTCTTTCTTTAAAATTTGCAACGATACTTGAATTAAACCGCAACTTGCCTTGCCCGTTTACGAATAAATTTCCCTCTCTTTTCTTTTTCTTTATGCGATGGGATTTAGAGTTAATCCACATCCCATCTCTTTTATATTGATGCTAGTTAATTTGTTCAATGAGGCCTAAAAGAATTGGTCTAGGACTGGAGAATATATATAGACATTTCTTTTAATGAAAAGTATTAATCCTACATTTGTAAACATAACTCAAGGTGACACATTAGCTTGTGAAATATTACAAGCTACATGAAAAATTCTAATTTAATTTTAGGAAAATATTTTAACACTAAGCCAAAAGATGAATAATATGAACACTAAAGTATACAAAAGAAATATTGATAGAAGACAAGAGATGAAAATTTTTCATTCTTCCAAATATCAAATTTACAAGTCTTTGAAGTATATACACTCTGAATCCTTATGTCTCTATTTATAATGTTATATAGAGGCATAATAAAGGTTGTCATAAACATGACATTAACCACTAACATAATGAAGGAGGTTATGAAGGTGTAAGGTTACAAGAATAATGGTCATGAATGGTGGAAGTGATTTTCTAATGAAGGAAAGTAATGGAGATAAGTAGTAGAAGTATTTCTAGAGTAGTGGAGGTCCACACTTATTAGTTTTACAATACTTTTCCTTGGATATTCACAGATGATGTACCTCATTAAAACCTTACTAGAAAAAAAATTGTGAAACAAAATCTCTCGTGAAGGAAAAAGAAAATACATCTTATAATACGCGTTTGTTTGTTGCTTCACTAAAAAACTGTCCATGAAAAGCCATTGAGATAAAACTTAGGACAAGGTAAAAAGAGTGAAGTGCATATTTTACTCTTCCTAATGCAAACGTCATTTCTTTTATCAAATAAGACTCACTCCAATCTTATATGTCAGCTTTTAAATATTCATATTGATTATGTCTTTGTGATCAAATCACATTCATAAAGATGTTGCATTATTGAAATCATCCTGATCTGTCATTTTCTTATTTTTTAGATCTATTAAGCCTTTGAAATTAGCCAAATAAATTTTTGAAAATCACTTTATTTGTGATCTCATCATTGCAAGTCATTTATACATTCAAATTATCCGTTACAGCAACTAATTAGTTGTGAAAACTTTATTTGCATGATATTAAAATCGACTGTAGATCAAATATTCTTCCTACATTTATATAACCAAAATTTCTTTGACAATATTTGTTAGAAGTAATAAATCATATCAATTATATTTGATTTCACTCATATTCACATAATTGTAAAATTATGTCATTTCTGTATATTAATAAAAATTATTATCTCATGTATAAAAACTAACAGGATATGTAAGTGAACTAATTTCTCTAATGCATGATACTTTCATAATCATTGAGTTATTTAATGGATCTCTTTTAAATCATTCAAAGATTTTTTTATGGTATTTACCGTCTAGCTAGAGATGACAGTCATTCGTTATACGTGTTTAAATTTTTATACATTGTTAGATTTAAAGAAACCTTATTACATATAATGTAGGATAACACATCTCCAAACAATAATATTAGGACTTTTGCGAATAATCTTTATGCCTCAAGGCACAACTCATACTTACCTTACAATTTTACTTTTCGCTAATCACCTATTTGTGCTCCACCAAAATTTCATCTTAGTCTATGAACTAATTTCAAAACATTACTTTTCAAGTGAAATATAATATACTTGAATTGTGTATTTTATTTGTCCGCATTATTGATAGATTTAAATTTAAGGTCCTCGTTGTCGTTTATAATGGTGAGCTCTATATTATACCAATGATGTCATCTATGGTTATTTGATATTAGTTCCAATAAGAACTAACTTATTGAGATTTCTTTATTTCATCATTTTCAAGTATCTGAACCTTTATCAAGGTTTTATGAAGTGTTATGTCAAAATGCTCCTTTAAAGCACTTGTCTTATTATCAAGCTCATCTTGATCATTTTCTCCAATACTTCTTTAAGGAGTTTTACATTTGGAATCAATTGGTCTATCACATTTCAGGCATAACATAGACTCTGTCCTTCAAGCACTATTGAAGCATTTATAGATGAATATAACATAGGATCAGTCTGGCAATGAAGTTGCAATATTTTACAAATCATGAGTTATCTATTAAACGTTAAGTTCACTTTTTTATGAGGATCTAGATATTTTGTTCTATACATTTAACTATTAATCATATCTTCTTCTAATGTTAGGAAATCTAATATTCACCTCAATCTTATTTGAGGATCCATCTTCTGCGTGGAGGATATTGCACAGTCAAATTCTTAGATGGATTTATTTGGTTCGTGATCCTGAACCAATAATATTGGGGAACCCTGTTAGCTTGATGGGTAAAAATGTTGCTATATTTAAATAAATTTATCTCATGTAAAATTTTCTATTTGGGAGGTTTGTTCTCATAACCAATGATTTAGCTATAATTAAAGGCACACAATTTTCTTCTAAATCAATCAACATTATCAACTTTTATAGTTTTGAACCATACTCTCAATTTAAAAATTCAAGCAAACAACTTTGTAAAAATAAAATTGCAAGTTGATAGAAAAGCACATATGACCAACCATAGATATATCTCTTTAAAAAGTAAATTGTTCACATGACAGGTGAACGAGCCCATATATACCCTATTGTACATTTCAAAATTTTAGGGGATACAACCATAACCTTATCTTGTATAATAGTTTATCATGAGAAAAAGCAACATAAGAGAATTCTTGAAGAATCTTTTATTTCTTCAATGTAAAGTACATGAATTTTCAATTAGTTTTTGCATCACATATGAATCGGGATGATCAACCGATCATGCAAACTTATATATTTTCTGTTAACTTTTAGTCTACTGTATTATATGATTTCATCACCATGTCATATTTGTATCAAAAAACATGAGAAAAAGGGTAGACTTTCTGATAAATATTTATAACCTGTTTCAATTGTAATAATATGAAGATATAAAAAAAAATCATAATTTGTAGTTACAAAAAAATAATAATAATAATTTATTTTCTTGTCAATTTTCTGGAAACTTTAAAAGTTTCTTAGAAGACTTACTACAGTCCTAATATGGTAAATAACTTCATTCTTTCGTATAGTAATACATAAGCTTTTTGAAGCTATCAAATACTTGTTTAGTACCTTATTTTTTAAAACATCATTTGTATAATGATCATCTCCTTTTAGGGTGAAAATTATTTCCATTATAGTCAAATCATTATATGCAAGACCTCTTTCTTATTTTTCTTTAGCCTTCAATAATTTATTTTTATAGCATGTGGCAAAGTTCATTTTGGCTTATCATATTTACGCGATCTATGATAAATTCATTCGTCCACACTACAATATCTATTTTGGTCATAATCAATAATTTTATAGGAAAGAATCACTTCTTACATTGATCCTTTGGTAGATCATGATAAAATATACTATAGCATCAATGACCTTTATATACCAAATTAAAATTCTTTATTTCACTCAAACCTTCCGTAGAGGTGAGTTTTGGTGTTTATCCAAGCATATGTAAGCATGTATTTGTCTATAAATTTTATCATATTTTGACACATTCACTTTCTTGAACGGTTGAGCATCCATGATTTTTATCAGAAGTCACATTCTCATCAAGAAATGAACTAATTCATTGTATATGCTCAATGTCTTAACATTTATCATATTGATATGATATATAACTCAACACTATTTTGAAAGATTAAATGTATCACCACTTTATATTCTTTTGATGGAGGATTATAAACATTTATCAAATTAGGTCACACAATAACCGCGTGTCCATTTATCTTTTGTGCCAAATTGATGACAAAAAATTACCTCCACTTTTGGAAGACCATTTTAAGAACTCATTATGTTCTGTCTTTAATTACCACAATAATGACAATGATTACTTTGTCATGTGCTATACCACATTCATTGTACAACCACAATTATATGTCATCTTTCATACCTATTATTTGTGCAATCATAGTAAATTTCTTATCATCTTTCAGACTTATATGCACAACTACCACATTCACATAAAAAATGGGGAAATCAATTATCACGGCCCGATTCGAGGCCCTGGTCGCGACGGACATCCCGAACCACGAAGGCCTAGATATCCCTGTCTTTGCCCAACCCACTAGTGATATTGTCCGCTCTGGGTCCAGGCCTACACGGCTTTAAAATGTGTCACTAGGGAGTAAGGCTTTCTCACTTATATACCCAACATCACTCCTGTGTTTTGTCGATGTGGGACTCCTTCCTAAGTTGAGGTATCACATCAATGTAGCGAATTTCATCACTTTTCCTTAAAAATATGTAATTTTGCTTTAGTCATCAATATATTATGTTGGGAATTAAAGCTAATGTCTTACCCATAGGAAGCCGTATTGGCCATAATTCATAAGAACTTCAACACAATGAGTTATCATCGTGGTGCACTGGGATTCAAATCGATGTCTTATCCTCAACCAATATTAAAATAGACCAAAGTATAATAGGATCTCTGAGCATTTAAAAAGTAGTAGCAACAACAAAAAAAATAAATCACAAATTAAACCGGGTGAAAATGTAATACTTCTTTCAAATAGAGTACCTAAATATGTATATTGATTCTAATTAGCATTTTGCTCTTGCTAAGTTGATATTCTGTTAAAGCTTAAAAGTAAATAGATTTCAATAAATAATATGAAAAAAAATCAAAAGAACCCAAATTAGTCATGCAACACAATTATAATAACTTAAGTAAGAAAATTTATATTTTTAAACTATTTAATTGTAGTATATTTTGCCGTGCCAATTTCATGAAAACACAAAGAGAGAGTAATTATGACTTGTACAATTTCCATGTTTCTGTGTCAAAAAAATAAAATTATTTTACCTTTCAAGAAAATATATAAAACAAATGAATATAGGCTCAGGTATCCAACCCCAACTAATATAGGATTGAAGTATAATTTGTAGAGATGTATAATTAAATTGTGTCTAAACTTACTTCACTAGAAGCAATATTAACAATAATATAATACTATGAGAATTAGTACTAATAATGCAACTTCTTAATTTACCTGACATAGTTTATCTTTAATCGTTGAGCTTCGTTCTGATAACGTATTTTATAACTATGCAAAAAGATGAATAATATGAATAATAAAGTAGGCAAAAAAATATTGATAGAAGGCAAGCGATAGAACATTTTATTCTTCCAAATATCAAATTTACAAGTCTTTCAAGTATATACAACATGAACCAGTATGCCTCCATTTATAGAGTTATATAGAGGCATACAAAAGATTATCATAAACATGACATTAACCACTAACATAATGAAGGAGGTTATGGAGGTATAAGGTTACAAGAATAATGGTCATGAATGGTGGAGGTTATCTTCATAATGTAGAAAAGTAATAAAGATAAGTAGTGGGGATAATTTATAGAGTTGTGGATATCCACACTTATTAGTTTTACAATAGAAAAAATGTGCACAAAGATGCACATGCTCATTTTTTGTTATTGACATTCTTGGTCCTCGAATTTCTTTTAAATGTCTCTACAAACAAATGCATAGTTACATCTTGATAGAATAAATTTTTATTCAAGTCTAATATTCACCTATCAATTTGATAATATCTAAAGTTTGCCTCTCGATAAGAAGACTAAAATAAGATCCTAATGGATAAAATATTTAAAACCAAAGTAATCATTTTTTATGGTGTAGAATTGTCTCCTATGTGTGTCTATCTTCCGTCTTTTGTGTAAATGGTGTATTGTGGTATATATATATATGAGTACTAGATATAACGGTACAATATATGTTATTTATTGTCTCAATTTGTATGAACAAATAGAGTTTAGATAGCCGGTCAGTAAAATTATTTAAGTTTTTAACTATTTTAATTTATAATATTTTTTCTTCTATTCTAATTTAAGTGACACTGGTATAATTTCGAGAGTCAGCCAAATATTTTATACCTTTTAAATTTTTTAAGTTGTTAATTATGTGACTTATAATTTTTTTACATAACTTTTCAATAAGACTCCCTCTGTTTCAATTTATGTGTCACAGATAAAATTTCGACAATCAATCTTTTTTAATAAATATTTTTATATAAAGTTCTTAATACTATTATTTACAATAAATTTTATCACATTTTTAAATAATATATGTTACTTTGTGTCTTCCTCTATCTCATCCCAATTTATGTGACACTAACATAATTTCGATAGTCAACTAATTTTTGTATGTTGACCTACCATTTTGTGTCTATTTTAATTTTTTAAAGAAATATTAGTAATTGTAATGCTTATATGACCATAATAATTAATTAAGGGTGATATTGTAAAAATACGATTGAAGCAGCGAAGCGGACATGTCTTAAATGACTCATAATAACTTATTAGAAGTGATATAGAAAAATTACTACAAAAAATAGGTGTGGAAAAAATGTAAGTGTTCCTTATATAAAATGTCAAGTTAATTCAAAACATCAAGAGTAAATTTATCACTTTTTTATTTTATTTTTTAATTAAATATTATTAATTTCTTAGTACTTAGATGACTTATAATAATTAGTTAGAGATGAAATAGTAAAATTATGATTGAAACAGCTAAAGCAGACATGTCATAAATGTCTATATTATTGTTTTATTAAATATTATTAATTTTTTAGTATGTAAATGATATATAATAATTAAATAGAGGTAATATAGTAAAAGCATGGTGTAAGCAGGTATGACCACCATGACCTGCTTCCTTCACTCTTTTGTATGTTAGATTAGAACAAAAATATGTTAGGGAGGGGATATGTCGTGTTTAGTGTATATGTGTGAAGTTAAAGAGGGAATTAGGATTGTGGGCAAGTTATTGGGAGGTTAAGGGATTAGTTCGGGGTAGTGTGGGGATAATTTTCGGTTTTCCTCCTTTTAATGAAAGATAAGAAATAATAATGATAAAAATATTAACTAATTACTTTTTATACTAAGAAAATATAAGAAAAGTTTATAATAAAGAAAATACTAAAATTACTAGTTTATTTATAAAAATTTAAATTAAAAGAAAAGTATATTTTTGAAATATTTCTTATTAATTGAAAATAAAAATAAAACATATCCTAAAATGTAACTTTATTTTGTGAATATTTCTCATAATTTTTTAAAATGAAACCTACTAATAATGAAATAAAAACTAAAATAATATTTTGACATTAAATAAATATTTAATGCTAAAAATAGGTTAAAGCTTGGGGAGCATAAAAAATCATGTGTCTATATTTTCCCCTCTTTGTTTGAAATCCCACAGAGTTTTCATACAAAGAAGTAAATAATGAGACAAGTTTTGACCCTCCAGTTATTTGAAAGGGTAGAAGAAAGAAATAGAGATATGGACGAGTCCTGACTTTGGAATGCCTACACATCCTAGATTTTAAGAAAATCAAGTTTGTATAGTTCAATAAGTTTATATGGTGAGATGATGAATTACTAGTCCGCGGATCCTTTCTTTACATCAAAATTAAAGACAAAAGTCAAAAATATAAATGCAAGGGAAAGATCATATCTGTGCAGCTTCTCTGAAATCTTGACTTGAATATTTATGACTTCTCAAGTGGTGAGATAGACATTATTTTAAGTTGAACTTGAAAAAAAAATGCTCCTCCATATCGACTCTCGGTATTTGAGAGAAAACTTGAAAATTGAACCAATTCTTTAGGCAATCACTTCCTGCTTCTGACTTTGAAATTAAAAATTGCCATGTACTCCAAGGGGGCCTCCTAAATTTGAAAAAGTTGATCCTATTCTCTAGGAATACTCGTGACTTGAAATAAAAATTAATCATATTCTTTAGGTGGGCTTCTTGAAATTTAAAACTAAAAGTAGTTCATGCTCTCTAAACATGTTCCTGAATTCAAATATATAGTGAACTAGAAAAGTAAAACCTATTTTTCAGGAAGGTCCTGGACAAAAAATGAGGTCCCATTTTTTAGGAGGGTCTTGAACAGAAAATAATGTCTTATTTTTAGGAGAGTTCTGCTAATGTAGATCCCATATTTCAGAGGGCTCTCAATTAAAAATTAAGGTCTCATTATCCAGGAGGGTCCTGAGATGAAAAGTAAAGTTCTATTTTATAGAAAGGTCCTTAGTTGAAAAGTAAAGTCTCATTTTCAAAGGGGTCCTGAGTTGAAAGTTAAGTTCCATTTTTCAAGAAGGTCCTGAATTAAAAATTAAAGTCTCATTTTTCAATAAGATCCTGAGTTGAAAGTAAAGTCCCATTTTCTAAGAGTGTCCTGAGCTGAAAAATCAAAATCTCATTTTCTATAAGGGTCCTGAGTTGAAAATAAATGTCTTATTTTCTAGTAGGTGACTGAGTTGAAAAGTAAAGTCCCATTTTCTCAGAGGGTCCTGATTTTAAAAGTAAGGACCTATTTTCAGAAGGGTCCTGTGTTGAAAAGTAAAGTTCCATTTTCTAGAAGGGTTATCACAACTTAATTTCTCAGGTCATGATGACGCCTACCATAACCCACCAAAAGAGAAGACAACTCATATTCCAAAACATCTAGTAACTGACAATCCAAAGAAATAAAATAAAAAGTGGAATAAAGTGTTACATCTGGGTTTAGGCCTTAGAAAATTTTCCTCAAAATTCGTTCTCCGGACCTAATACAACTTCAGGGTACAAGCTGTATGCTAGGGTATGAGTGGTATGGTCCTGTTGTAATCTGACCATTGTTAGTTGGTGGGATGGTTTTGATCACTGGAATGGTCACGACTTAGAGGTGCGAGTCGTAAGGATTGATACGAGTCGTATTGGTGACTCATATGGTGGGCAGTATTTAATCCTCTTAGTAATTCATTCTCCCAGGGATATGGATCATGGGTACAGATCATATGCTGATGTTATGACTTGGTTGGATAAGTTGTATCCTAAACAGTATCTGATCCAATGTTTAAGGCCTGGGTACAACTGGTGGAAACTAATCGAAAGGAAGAGTACAACTCTTAAGAGGGCCAATCGTATCCTAATGATGGGATTTTAAAGTACTTAAGTGGGGGTATTCTAGATATTTCCTACTTACCCTAATTATGACCCATGACTTCTAATACACTTAGGAGGTTATTTACCCTGTTGTTCTATTCATTAACACTTAGAATCTATTCTAAATCACATCATAATTCTCTCAAGAGCTTTTGGGGCAAGAAAGCTAGGGTTTTAACTTAGGGATTTCTTTGGCATGGGTTTGGTGATTTCCCTCCATTATCTTTCTCGATCTAAGGCATGTGTCTCTTCCTTACTTGTTACTTCTAAAAATGCATGGATTTTATGGATGTTTTCATAGTTTCAATATTGCATAGTTTATGGTTTTCAACTATTAACTTGAGATTTCATTTATAATGGTTTGTTTATGTTTTCCTTTGGTTAATTATGGTTTTATATGCATCAATGATGGTTTTGGGAAATTGTGTCATATGGCAATGGTTTAATAGTTTTTAGAATTAATTTTGGTTATATTATGCCCCCAAGGTGTTTGATGAAATGCTTATAAAGATATGTTTATTGCATTGACTTCTATAAATGGAACTCTTGCTTGTTTTCAGCTTATTTATGAAACTATAAATGGTTTACAAAGGTTAAATGCTAATTAGTTATGCTTGTGTAGAACATGGTAGTCTCCCAAGAGGTTAATATGGTAAACAGAAAGGGAACTTGAGAGTCCCCTTAACCTAAATAGTTTACCTATGGATAAATCTTACAAGTATGGTTAGTATGACGATACCACTAATAATTGGTCTTGATTAATAAATGGTAATTGGATTTTTTGGACATAGTTTTTAATTTGGGCATTAATGGCGGGATGTGCAACTAAGCCGTGGAAGGTGGAGGTTCCAGGGGGACCAAAATTGGAAACTCATACTTGCCAATATGAGGGGTCTTCGATGACCATATGTGAGCGTCACCTTATATATTAGAGGGATGTACTAGTCATACCATGGGATATTTACTGGTCATGTGGCTACACGTACTGGGAATCTTTCAGCAGGGGGAGCTAAACCCATACAGCCTATGGGTATGGTTAAACAATAAGTTTACACAACCCAAGTAAAGGTTTTAAATGCATGGTAAACTCAGATTCCCTTTACCGGTACTTATATATATATTTATGGTCATATGCATCATGGATGGTTTTACTTGTTTGCTTAAATGGCATTAATTTATCCTTATCCTTAGATGCATGCTAGCGGTCACTTGCTAACCTCTCTACTAGCGGTTGCATACCCATGCTACATAAGAACCGATTGTTTGACTCTTCATTCATAGTGATTGACTCGTGGACAATATTTGGATTGAAGTGGTGAGCTTCCATCTTTTTGGAAGGCTCTATTTTATGATATGGAATTTCTTAGACATTCTGCTTTTGTTTTGAATATTGTTTTTGGCCATAGTTAGGGACCTGTCCCAACCAGATATTTATATTCTTTTGGATAGTGGCTTTGTGGTACTTCTGGGGGTTGGGATGGGCGAGATCGGTATACGTGTCAGCTTTTGCATTGGAATTGGTGTTGGGGATAATATAATTGGATGATATTAATGGTTGTTCCATCGTATTACATTTTTTGTTTGATTATCATATTATGTTTTTATATTCTCTTTGCTTTTGTATGGTATGGAAGGCGGGTTTGGTGTAGGTAGACTCGGTTGGGTTGATCACTATTTTGACCCTATCCTAGTGTCTTCATGAGATTATTTACATAATCTTGTTATATACTCAAAATTCAGCTCATCTAAGGCTGTGAAGGCTGGTTGGGTTGGGTTAAGGGTGGTCCCCAATCCTGGCTGTACTTAGGTTTCCTATTACTTATAGGCCCTGGTTTAGGTTATGACAAATTGGTATTTGAGCTTTAGGTTCATTGTCAACTAGGAAGTCCACAAAGCTGTGTCGAGTAGAGTCTCTTTTAGGGGTGTGAAGCGCGCCACACTCTTAAGAGAGAAGCTGCGAGACATTTTAGAATGTTTCACTTTCCTGAAATTCTCAATCCTAGAATCTTCTCTAATCCTTGGTTGTTTGTCTTTCAAATCATGCCTCCTAGATCTGGAACACTAAAAAACTCTTCCATCCCATCTGGGGATAATACTGAAGGGGTACCTCCTATGTTCAGAGTACATCTTCAATCTAATAATCTTATTCTCGATTTTCCTTGAGTTTCTCCTATCCCTCTTAATGCTTCTCAGCTCCCTCAGGGTAATATTACAAATATAGAGTTTTGACTGTCTATTCATGTTATTTATCAGATTATTATTTCTCAAGTTGAGTGGGGTGTGGCTAGTTCTTTATTTGCTGAGGCCATAAGGGTTACTCAATTCATGAAGATGGGTCCTCTTATTTTTACTGGAGTGAAGGTAGAGGAAGACCCACAAGGCTTCTTGGATGAACTAGAGAAGATATTTTGAGTTATGCAAGCTTCTAATGTGGAGAGAGTTAGCTTTGCGACTTATCAGCTAAAGGATATTGCTTATAAGTGGTATAAGGAGTGGGATAGAGATAAAGGTGATATGGAAGAGAGAGGGTTGTGCAAGGAATTTTCTAATTCCTTTATGGGTCATTTTTTTCCTTTAGAGTTGAGGGAAGCTAAGATGGAGAAGTTTGTAAACCTCAGGCAAGGAAGGATATCTATGAGGGAATATTCCTTGAAGTTTCATCAGTTTTAAAGGTATGCTCCTGATTTGGTGGCTGATATGAAGTTAAGAATGAGGAAGTTCGCTTTGGGGTTGAATAAAGATTTGATTTTAGAGAGAAAGAATGCTTTACTCATTAGGGATATAGATATCTCTAGGTTGATAGTTTATATGCAGTAGGTTGAGGATGAGAAGAGAAAGAAGGTGGAATTTGAGGATAGGCAGGGGAAGCAGGGTAGGTTATCTGATCAGGGAGGTGTGCAGTCTCAAGGTTGTAGAGATGGTGGAAAGTGGCAGACAAAGAAGTATGGGAGATTTGGTTCCTTTTCTATTGCCTGTGCTCCTTACCCACAGCAGTCGGGCGACAAGTGTCACCAAGTTGGTGATAATTCTCAGGCTCAAGTTGCCCAATCTCAGGCGAGTGAAGTTCAGTCTATTTCTTCGTATCCTTCTTTTGTCAGTTTTGTGGTCTTCCTCATTGGGGATTCTGTGGGAAAGGTAGATATAAGTGCTTCAAGTGTGGTCAAGTAGGCCCTAAGCACAAGGATTGTATGGTCAACAAGGTTGATACAAGGGCTAATAAGATTTCGGTGGCTTCATCTTCTGCTCCTATACCTGGTGGTGTGGTATATTCTTTTGTTACTGTCGCTGGTTCTAATATTAGTCAAAATAGGTTGTATGCTTTGGCATTCCAACGGGAATCTAAGGCATCACCTGATATCGTTACTGATATATTACAACTCTTTTCCCGTGATGTATATTATTTGCTTGATTTGGGCTACACTTTTTCTTATATGACTCCTTATATAGTTGTGTCCTTTAATTTTGATCCAAAAATTATTTTGAACCCTTGTTTTGTTTCTTCCCCGGTAGGAGGCTCGGTCATTTCTGAATGGCTCTATAGGGGGGTGTGGTATCTATTGGTGATATGCAAACCTTGGTAGATTTGTTTAAGTTGGGAATGGTGGATTTTGATGTGATTTTAGGTATAGACTGGTTACATTCTTATTATGAGTCTTTAGACTGTCAGACTCGTAAGGTCATCTTTAGGTTCTCTGGTGAGCCAAAAATAGAATGGGATGGTTGTTCTTTAGCTCCAAGGGGGAGATTTATTTCTTATCTTAGAGATCAAAGGTTAATCTCTAAAGGGTGTCTTTATCACTTGGTCAGGGTTAAACATTCCAACTCAGAAGGTCCTTCTTTACAGTTAGTTTCGGTAGTTAATGAGTTTCCAGAGGTTTTTGTGGATAATCTTCCTGGTGTTTCTCCGGATAGAGAAATAGATTTTGGTATTGATTTGCTTTTAGACACTCGTCTAATATCTATTCCTCTATATAGAATGGATCCGGCTAAATTAAGGGAACTCAAGGAGCAAATTAAGGATCTTCTGGATAAGGGGTTTATTCATCCTAGTATTTTTCTGTGGGGTGCACCAGTATTGTTTGTACACAAGTAGGATGGTTCCCTTCGGATGTGCATTGACTACAGAAAGTTGAACAAGGTAATGATCTAGAACAAGTATTCTCTCCCAAGGATAGATGACCTGTTTGATCAGTTACAGGGTGCAAAGTTTTTTTCCAAGATAGATCTTCAGTATGGGTTCCATCTGCTTAATATTAGGGAGATGGATATCACTAAGATGACTTTTCATAATTGATATGGGCATTTTGAGTTCTTGATGATGTCATTTGGGTTGACAAATGCTCCGGCAGCATTTATGGATTTGATAAATAGGGTGTTCAGGCAGTACTTGGATCTCTTTGTTATTGTGTTTATTGATGACATTCTGCTGTATTCAAAGAGTGAGGTGGATTATGCTAGTCACCTTTGTGTGGTGTTGCAGGCCTTAAAGGAACAATAGTTGTTTTCAAAGTTCTCTAAGTGTGAGTTTTGGTTGAATGTCACGACTCTTTGGGCTCATATTATTTCTAGTGAAGAGATAATGGTTGATCCTCAAAAGGTTGCTGCGGTGAAGGGATAGCCTAGGACCATGACTCCATTGAAGTTCAGAGCTTAGGGTTTAGTCGGGTATTATAGGGGGTTTATGGAAAGCTTTTTGTCAATAGCTGCTCCTTTGACTAAGTTAACTCAAAAGATGGTTAAGTTTTCTTAGTCGGATTCATGTGAGGGAAGTTTTTAGAAGTTAAAGTATAGGTTGTCTTCAAATCCAATTTTGACTTTATAGGAAGGCAATGAGGGGTTTGTGGTTTATTGTTATGCATCTCAGGTATGGATTGGTTGTGTTTTGATGAAACATAGGAAGGTGATTGCATATGTTTCTAAGTAGTTGAAGGTGCATGAGAGGAATTATCCTACCCATGATTTGAAGCTTTTGGCGGTTTTGTTAACTTTAAAAATATGGCGGCATTATCTGTATGGTGTTCATGTAGATATCTTTTCAGATCATAAGAGTCTTCAGTATGTGTTCACACAGAAAGAGCTTAATCTCAGGCAAAAGAGATGGCTTGAGCTTCTCAAAGATTATGATTTGAATCTTTATTGTCACCCGGGTAAGGTTATCATGGTTGATAATGCTATTAGAAGGCTGTCTATGGGAATTTTGGCTCAAGTAGAAAATGAAAGTAGGAATTGGTGAAGGATATTCACCGCGTGGCCAATCTTGGAGTTCATCTCTTGGATTCTAAGGATGGTGGTTTAATGGTGTAAGAAGTGGTTTGATCGTCTCCTGAGCAGAGATTAAGGAGAATCAATTGTTGGATCTGATCTTAATGAAAATCAAGAGTGATGTTGGTGGGAAACAGGTGGCAGTGTTTGAGATTAGTAGTGATAGTACTTTGTGGTACCAAAGGAGTCTGTGTATTTTTAATGTCAACGGATTACGAAAAAGGATTTTGACTGAGGTGCATGAGTCATGCTATGTTTTCCATCCTGGCTCGACAAAGATGTATCATGATCTTAAGGAGTTCTATTGGAGAAATGGTATGAAGAGAGATATAGTCGAATTTATGGCCAAGTGCATGGTGTGTCAACTGGTTAAAGTTGAGCACATGAGGCCTGGCGGGTTGCATCAAGAAATAAATTTTGCTTGAATGGAAGTGGGAGATGATCAATGTGGATTTTGTTACTAGTCTTCCTCGGTCTCGGAACTAATTTGATTCGATTTGGGTCATCGTAGATAGGATGACTAAGTCTACTCACTTATTACCGATAAGGACTATTTTTTTGGTTAAAGATTATATGATGTTGTACCTTCAAGAGATTGTGAAGCTTCATGGGGTGCCTGATTTGATTTTATTTCTAATCTTAGTACACAATTTACATCTAATTTCTAGCGGTCTTTCCAAAAAGTAATGGGGACTAAGGTTAGTCTGAGTACGAATTTCCATCCGCAATCAGATGGGCAAGCAGAGAGAATGATTCAGACATTGGAGGATATGCTTCAGGCATGCGTGATTGATTATGGTATCGGTTAGGTTGAGCATCTACCTTTGGTAGGGTTTACTTGCAACAATATTTATCATTCTAGTATTAGTATGGCTCATTTCGAGGCATTATATGGTAGAAGGTGTAGATCTTCTATTGGATGGTTTGACCTTGGTGAGGCGGATATGTTGGTCGCGATTTGGTTTATCAAGCTATGGAGAAGGTGAAGGTGATTCAATATAGGCTTAAAGCTGCTCAGAGTCGCCAAAAGTCTTATGCAGATTTTCGGCATAGACATTTGGAGTTTGAGGTTAAGGACAAGGTGTTTCTAAAGGTGTCTCCATTAAAGAGAGTAATGTGGTTTGGCAAGAAGGGGAAGCTCAGTCCTCCGTTTATTGGTCCTTATGTGATTTTGAAGAGAGTTGGTAATGTGTCTTATGATTTGGAGTTTCCATCTAATTTGGATTTGGTTCATCTAGTTTTTCATGTTTCCATATTGAGAAAGTGTATTGGGGATCTTTCTTTGGTCATTCCTAAGTAGGGGTTAGATATCTTAGATTATCTATCTTATAAAGTGGTCCCAATTGAGATATTGGATAGACAAGGTTCATAGGTTGCGGACCAAGGATGTGGCTTTGGTTAAGGTTCAGTGGCTGAACCATAAGGTGGAAGAAGCCACGTGGAATGCAGAAGAGGACATAAAGTCCAAGTATCCGTTCTTGTTTTATTCTCCTGGGTTTGTGCGGAAGGAATGCATTCTTGAACACATCTTTATTTTCTGAGTTGGTTAATGGAAAGATTAACATCTTTGCCTCTTTGATTTCAAACTTTATTAAAGCGATGTTTGATAATGCAAATAAATTTGTGTATGGTTACCCCTAACTTATCCATCATTTGGGGACGAATGTTCCTAGTGGGGGAGAACATTACATCCTGGGTTTTGGCTTTAAAAAAATTTTCTTGAAATTCGTTCTCCAAACCTAATATGACTTTAAGGTATGAGATGTATTCAGGGGTATGAGTGGTATGGTCCTATCGTAAGCTGAAAAATGTTAGTAGGTGGGATAGTTTTGATCACTAGAGTGGTCACGACTTAGGGGTGCGAGTCATAAGGATTGATACGAGTCGTATCAGTGACTCATATGGTAAGCAGTGTTTGATCCTCCTGGTAATTCATTCTGCCAGGGATACGGATCATTGGTACGAATCGTATACTAATGTTATGACTTGTTTATATGAGTCATATGTTAGGCAGCATCTGATCCAAAGGTTAAGGCCTGGGTACGACTGGTGGAAACCAATTGTAAGGAATGGTACGACTCATAAGAGGGTCAGTCATATACGTGTGATGGGGTTTTAATGTATTTAATTGGGGGTATTCTGGATATTTCCCTACTTATCCTAATTATGACCCACGACTCCTAATACACTTAGGAGGTTATTTACCCTATTATTCTATTCATTAACACATAAAATCTATTCAAAAACAAATCATAATTCTCTCAACTGCTTTTGGGGTAAGAAAGCTAGGGTTTCAAATTAGGGATAGCTTGTGTGATTTTCTGCCATCATCTTTCTTGGTTTAAGGCATGTTTCTCTTCCCTACTTATAACTTCGAAAAAAGGCATGGATTTTATGGATGTTTTCATGGTTTCAATGTTTCATGGTTCATGGTTTTCAACAATTAATTGAGGGGTTTTGCTTATAATGGCTTAGTTATGGTTTCCTATGTTTAATTATTCTTTTATATGCATCAATGATGGTTTTGGGAAAGTTGATTGCATGTCAATGTTTTTTTGGTCTTTTTAATTGGTTTTGGTTATATTATGCCCCCAAGGTGTTTGATAAAATGCTTATAAAGATATGTTCATTGCTTTGACTTCATTAAATGGAACTCTTGCTTGTTTTTAGCTTATATATGAGACTATAAATGGTTTAAATGGTTTACAAAGGTTAAAGGCTAATTGGTTATGCTTATAAAGAACATGGTAGTCTGCCAAATGGTTAATATGGTAAACAGAAAGGGCACTTTAGAGTCCCCCTAACCTAAACGGTTTGGCTATGGATAAATCTTGCAAGTATGGTTGGTATGACAATACCACTAATAATTGGCCTTGGTTAATAAATTGTAATTGGATTTTTTGGACATGGTTTTTAATTTGGGCATTAATGGCAGGATGTGTAACTAAGCCATGGAAGGTAGAGGTTCTGGGGGGACTGAAATTAGAAATTCATATTTGTCGATATGAGGGGTCTTCGATGACTACGTGTGAATGTCACATTTTTTTATTAGAGGGTTGTACTATTCATCCCATGGGATATTTCCTGTTCGTGTGACTACACACACTAGGACTCTTTCAACAGGGAGAGCCAAACCCATACGGCCCATGGGTGTGGTTAAACGGAAAGGTTACATATCCCAAGTAACGGTTTTAAATGCATGGTAAACCCGAATTCCCTTTCCTGACACTTGTATATATATATATATATATATATGGTTGTATACATCATAGATGGTTTTACTTGGTTGTTTTAATGGCATTACTTTATCCTTATTCTGGGATACATGCTAGTGTTCACTTACTAACCTATCTACTGGTAGCTGTACACCCATGCTATGCAGTAACCGGCCGTTTGACTCCTCCTACATAGTAATTGACTCAAGGACAACATTTGGATTGAAGTGGTGAGCTTCCATCTTTCCGAAAGCTCCATTTCATGATATGGAAATTCTTAGACATTTTGCTTTTGTTTTGGATATTGGTTTTGGCCATGATTGGGAGCATGTCCCAACTGGATATTTGTATTCTTTTGGATAAAGGCTTTATGGTACTTCTGGGGGATGGTATGTGTGGGATCAGTGTTGTTGCCGTCCTTAGCACTGGCATTGGTGTTGGGGATGATATCATTGGATGAAATTGTTGGTTGTTCCATCGTATTACATTTTGGGTTTCATTATTATTTTATGTTTTGATATTCTCTTTGGTTTGGTATGGTAAAGGTGGTTGGGTTGGGTCAAAGGGGTGGTCCCCGATCCTGGTTGGTCTTGGGATGCCCATTACGTCTAGGCCCTGATTCAGGTCGTGATATAAATAAGACAACAAGACCAATATATATAAAAATCATCCCTAGAACCTGATGAAATTAGTATAAGAGCTTCAAATACAATAAGAGTACAAAGTGAAATACAAAGAGAATATAAGTACAAGTCGTCTCTTACTACTTTTCCATAAGAGGAAAAATAGTAATACTCCCAAAGGCTATCTCTGAATACAAGATAGAGATCTCTTTATTCTGTAAGGGGGAGAGTAGTAATACTCCAACTCTAGGAGCTCACCCAAAATTTCTGATCCATAACTGCTCTGCATAATGCACACAACAAGAACAAGAACTCGTATTTGATCTACAAGTTGTAGAAGCATAGTATGAGTACCAAACATGTGGTACTCAGTAGGCATTGACCGGCTGAGATCCAAAGATAATGCAATCATAAATAACATGTAAAGTAGGATTATAAACTACAAGCAGCTATTCATGAAACTAAACATGATAATGCTAAGGGAGAAATAAGAATAACTTATTGATAACGCTCAAACAACACTCCTGAACAGGTGTAAGCGATCGTTGTCAATATAAAATCCAAGTAGGTTGGGGTCGAATCCCACAGGGAATAGGGTATGAACTCAAGTTGTTTACAAAATAATTCACTGGTAGTTTACTATTTCCTGAAATAGGGGTTTAAATTTCTCAGACAATTGTTAGTCACTTTGAGATTAATGTTTGTAATTAATATTTTATGAAATAACCGGGATTATGTTCACTAGGGTTTATGTTATATGACAGATGCTACGAATAACTCAAGGTTCTCACGGTGGTTAGGATAATAAGCTATCTTTATCGATAGTATGCTCAAATGTCTCTCGGCCTATTCAAGCGTCTAATTTCCTAATCCTCTCGGACTTTGGGAATCACAACTCACTGCCCAGATTTTACCTCAGGTTAATCAACCTTGCTACAGCACTGATTATTAAACGAAGCCTTTCAGAGTCCCTATCGATAATTCAGTTCCTACTGTTTATGATTTCTTTCTCAAGAAAACCAAAGTAGGTACGCCTATTGTTTGCAAACAACAGACATAAGTTAGAATATCAGAATTACCAAGAAATCCTAACACCTATTAAACCTTGAGTAATTAATCAACACCTTATCATGACCTAACCCTAGATTCCATAACCCAGGTTAAGAGTGTTTAGCTACTCATGATGTAGGAAAAAGACACACAAGTTGAATTCATAATTGAAAGGAATAACTTACAATAATGAAGGAAATTAAAAATGTTCTTTCAATTGAATCACAAGGCAAACCACCAAAATATTTTTCTGAGAGAGAGAGAGAGAGAAGAAAAAAGTCGTATGTTGTAGGATATGTCAATTAATTGATGGATAATAGAAAAACCCTAAAACGAGGATTTAAATAGTTAACCCTATATAAGGGAATGAAATTAAAGTTTCAGATGTTCTTCTGAATAGATGATGGTGGTTGTGACGGCCTATCACAGACGTCATCATCTTCTCTGCAAATTCAGCTTCTGCTGCCTAAGGTTGACGGCGACAGTGATGGCCTATCAGGATCTTGACAGCGTTTCATGAATGTCCTCACAAAACTTCCTTCAACTCCCCTCTTTAATTTAACTTTGACAGCATCCTTGACAACTTATCACCATGCTGACGACGTGTCATGGATGTCATCAGTCACACTTAGCTCTTCATTTGCTTCCGATTTCATACTTTTTGCTTCCTTTATTTGTGGTTCTCCTTCTTCTCTACTTTTACTGCAAAACCAAAGTAAACTAATAAAAAACGACTAAAGTTGCTAAAGACTTTGAAATTATTTAGAGTTAAAAGCTTTAAATGTGTTAGCATGGGCTCACATCAACACCCTTAACTTAAACAATTGCTTGTCCTCAAGCAACCTTAACATAACTAAGAGTATACAAAGTACAATTTTGAAGCTAACTACTCATATCAGTTCAGAATACATGCACCATATCCAAGGTCAGTCAAAGTAAGAGCAACTGTGTCTATTATTGAAAACACCCATGCAACTCACAAGGATCAAGATTTGGCAAAAATATCAGCAATAACAACCCAGCACATACCCAAATCACAGTATCCGAAGAAGACAGCGACTAGCAACATACCTAGTGTGCCCTCACTATAAAGAAATCCCTTTTTCACTTTTATCAGAATTTATACACACAGGGATAAACATAAGACTCACTCTCAGAATGAAGTTCCAACATTGCGCATCAAATGCCGTAGGCTTGCCCTTATAGTCAGTACCCAAGTCTTCAAACAGGCATGTTAGGATCACTATAGGGATTTTCTTAATCTTGTAATGTACTCTAGGGGATGGTATGATATTCATGGATATTTCAAAGTGACTAAGCCTCCTTGACACTACATTAGACCCTAGGGGTTTCAACTCTTAACCTTCTTTTATTCCCTCTTTTATTGATCATGCGTGCTCAAGATGGATGCGGTCTATTCAGTTAACTGATTATCTTTTTATCATTTTTCACACAGTTTTCTTTTTTCTTATTTCTTTTTCATTGCACCCAACTCTTTATTCATCCTTCTCATTCTACCTCTCTTCATACACATATTGCATCATGCACCCCTATAATAGCCATCCTCAACTTAGGTTATTTGCCTAAGTTAAGGTGCACAGTATCAAAGGAGGAATAGGGCCAAGATAGGTTCATTTTGATGTAAACGGGAAGGTGAAAGGTTCACAAGAATAAAATAGTCTATTTAGGATCAAAGGGGGAGCAAGGGATATTATTCACATTGGGAAGGTCATTTAGGCTAACATAGGCTAACATGCAAAAACAGCCTATTATCCTTTCCTAATGCCTATCCGATGACCATGGCATGACTAACCGGGCAAGTTCTAGACTCAAAGCACAATAGGAACTAAGCAAGACCTTACACACACATGGCACACAAGTATCTTACATATCACTACTTATCCGGTTCATGCATTTGTTTAACACAAGTCATTCATTTGCCATACTAATGCCACAAAAAGATATACAGTGGTCACAATGGATGCAATTCACATAGTACACAGTACACAGTAGATCAGACCACTGGATAAGTACTCATAAATCACCAAATAAGCCAACTGCCTCAAGTACTTGTACTACTCCTAATTATCTACAGATTATGTTACAATAACAATTTATAATAATCAAAAATAAAATACACTAAGGGTTATAGTATGCCTCAAGACAATCAATCATGTGGATCCTACGTCTTCGACCCTGCTATAGTATCATCTGCTGTCTTTTCCCCATCAGGAGAATCTAACCTAGCGGTGGTCGGAGCCTGGTTAAATGAAGAACCTGCAGCCTTAGCTCGAATGGCTACTTCCTATTTCGTATTATTAGTCATAGACTCCAATCTTTCCTTTTTCAACTCTTCCTTTTTTTGCCTTCTTCTTTGCTTTTCTTTCTTTTTCACTATCTCGATCTTCTCTCTTATTCTTTCCTTTCTTTTCCCCTTTTTGCTTTTTTTTCTTCGGGGATTCTACAGTGAGATCAAGTATAGGAATTTCTTCCTCCAATTCTTCCATAGTCGGGCTAGTTGGCATCATAATTTGGTGTTGCTATAGCACCCCAACCTTAGCCTTAACCTTATCCAACACAGTCCTGAATTTAGCAAGATCTGAACCTGTCATCTCTTTTGCCCGAGCATCAAATCTGTTCTCCAAATCTGCAACTCACATCGGCAATGTCACAAAAGGATCTAGTACAACCTTGATTTTTTTATCCACAGCAGCAGCAAACTATTTGGCGAAGGCATGTAGCTAGGACTCGCACCACTTTGCTTGCTTAGCCACCTTCCTGATATCAATAGGTTGAAATGCCAAACCTATTGCTGCTGGAGAAACTGAGGGATTGGCTTCAGTCTCAGGCACTGAAGCTGCTATTCTGAAGAATCTTGTACATCGACCTGAGGTGTTGCTCCTGTATCTGTAACCGGTGGTTCTGCTGCTAATTTCTCAAGTCTGATCTAGCTAACGGCATTCATGATAGCTTGTCACAGTTGTGACGACTTGTCATGGATGTCGTCATGACTTTCCAGCTAGCACTTTTTATTTTTTACCTTCTCTATACTCAATCCTAATTCAAAAAATAAAAAACACTTGGTCAAACATAAAAATTTTGGGTTGCCTCCTATTAGCGTCTGATTTACCATCGCAGCACGATTGGCTTCTCTTGACTACTCAAAATTCACCAAGATAACTTGTTGATACCCCTTTTTCATCCTCATAAAAGATTTCAATGATTGATAAGACATTCATATCATTTTGTTGTGACATGTGTTGATGCATTTTGAAGTTTTGCCTTCTTTTTACCGAGCTAAATTCAACTCCATGTCAACTATTACTCTTTCTGTTTCCAAGAGTGGCCTTACCAAGATAATGGGTACCTCAAATTCCACATCACAATCTATTACCACAAAATTAGTAGGTGTTGAATCTTCCAAACCCATCTTCTTACATATAGTAAGTGGCATCATATTCATGTTGGCACCCACATCACATAATGCCTTTGCAATATCCAAAGACCCAACCTTGCACGGAATAGTGAATGCACCTGGGTCGGCCTTCTTTTGCACTAAGAATCGTATGGAAACCATGCTATAATGGTGGAGATTTTCCACTTGCTCACTGCTTACCTTTCTCTTCTTTGTGATAAGGTCTTTCATGAACTTGGCATAGCCTAGCATTTGCTCAAGTGCCTCAACCAAAGTTACATTAATTTTCAATTGCTTAAGCATAGCCATGAACTTCCCAAATTTTTCCTCATCAACCTTTTTCTTCAATCATTGAGGAAAGGGAGGTGGCGATCTAGGGATAGTCTTTAACACCACTTTATCCTCCTTCACATCTTCTTTCTCTGAAATATCAACAAAACTATCCAGCTTCTCAGACTCTACTGGACTACTTTCTTCGAGTTCATCAATACTTACCTTATTTTTCACAGATTTTCCCACAGAGGGGTCACATAACAACTTACCACTCTGAGTGGCAATCGCCATACATGAACCACCATTTTACAAGTTTTGAACTGTATCACTAGGTAAAGTACCCGTTTTTCTCTGGTTTAGTGTAGTAGAAAGTTGGTTCATCTGCTGCTCTAACTACTTAATAGAAGTAGAGTATGAGCTAACCAACTGACGGAGGGTAAAGAATTCACTATTCATAGTAGTTACTCCCAAGTTGGTAGCTTCAACTATCTTCAACAACTTTGCCATCATGTCCTCCATGGACATCTTGCCAAAGCTAGTTTCTGCAGCATCCCTACTTCCAGGAGGAACATACAAATCACTCCTGTCAATATTGTTTCTCCAGTGTCTCTGCTCCCTATCTTTATAATCAGGCTTTTCATAGAAGTTTCGACCTTGGTTCCCTTGGATATTGCCTCAAAAAAACCCTAATTACTCACATAGTTTTCCTCTACATCGGTACCTGTAGCAACAATACCCTGAGATTTCATAGCCTTAACCATTTCGATCTTTCCTAACAGCAAGTGCTTGGTCAGTAAGTCCATCTGTGTCTTTATGTGGCCCATGTCCTGGTCTCGCTCCTTATCCCTTCTTCACTGCTCTGCAGTTACACCACCAACAATAGTCGGGCTAGCCCTTATAAAATCCCTAGTGTGCCAAGCTCGACTCTACTTGGTCATTCTATTCAGTATGTCAGAAGCATCAAGAAAACAGATATCAATGAATGAACCACCTGTAGCGTTGTCTACAATTGGCTTTGTCACAAAGTTGAAAGATTTGTACAAAGTCTCCTTTAAGTACAAGTCTGTCATGTTGTGGTTTAGACATTGTGCAAGCTTCTTCTTAAATCTCTCCCAAGTTTCTTGCAATACTTCAGTTGGGAGTTGTCTGAAGTTACTGATTTCATCCTTCAATTGTACCCTTCTGGAGGGTGGAAAGAACCATTCTAGGAACACCTCTTTCAACTATCTCCAGTTGGTTATAGAATCAAGCTCTAGCTCATTTAACCACATTGTTTCCTCTCCAGATAGAGATAAAGGGAACAATATCAACCAGATCATATTTTGGCTCACTCTCGGATTGTCAAGAGATTTGCAAATAGTGATGAAGTTCACCAAATACATGTTTGGGTCTTCACCAAGTAAGCCTCCAAACAACCCCTTCAGATTTAGGAGTTCGATCATGGTGCTTTTTATGCTGAATTTTGCACCTGGTGACAATGGTGGAGGAATGATAGCACCCATTGCACCAACTCCGTCCATTCCTTCATCATCTTCATCAGCCTCATATTGAACGGGATATTGGCCATACCTTCCTCAGACTGGATGGTTTCTATTGACATTCTGTTGCACTGGTGCAGCAAGTTGCTAAGCTCCTCTTGGGTTTTGAGAATTTAGCAAATTCATTATCACCTAAGTCTTCATCATTAGGGTTCTGGTGACGTGCTTATCATCCCAAATTTTGTACGTTCACCTGAGCCCTGGCCAAAGTGGCTAGTCTGTTTGCCTCCTGTTGTTTAACCATTTTCCCTATCAGTTGAGGTTCCGAATTGATTGGCAATAATGGTTCTCCGGAACTTCATATTTTTGGTATAAACAACACAGTACCTACAATAGACAAAAACAACAAATAAACGTAAATCTAGAAACTTAACTAACAGCAAATTAGCATACACAAATTTTTAGTTTACAACCGTATTCCCTGGCAATGGCGCCATTTTTGATATTGCTCAAACTACACTCTTGAACGGGTGTAAGCGATCGTTGTCAATATAAAACCCAACTAGGATGGGGTCGAATCCCACAGGGAATAAGGTTTGAACTCAAGTTGTTTATAAAATAATTCACTGGTAGTTTACTGTTTCCTGAAATAGGGGTTTAAATTTCTCAGGCAACTGTTAGTCACTTTGAGATTAATATTTATAACCAATATTTTATGAAATAACTAGGATTAAGTTTAGCAAGGTTTATGTTATATGAAAGATGCTACAAATAACTCAAGGTTCTTACGGTGGTTAGGATGAAAAGCTATCTATTTTGATAGTATGCTCAAATGTCTCTCAACCTATTCAAGCATTTAATTTCCCAATCTTCTCGCACTTAGGGAATTGCAACTCACTGCCCATATTTTACCTCAGGTTAATCAACCTTGTTACGACACTGATTATTAAGCGAAGCCTTTCTAAGTCCCTATCGATAATTCACTTCCTACTTTTATGATTTCTTTCTCAAGCAAACCAAAGTAGGTATGCCTATTATTTGCAACCAATAGGTATAAGTTATAATATCAGAATTACCAAGAAATTCTAAGACCTATTAAACCTTGAGTAATTAATCAACACCTTATCATGACCTAACCCTAGATTCCATAACCCAGGTTAAGAGTGTTTAGCTACTCATGATGCAGTAAATAAGCACACAAGTTGAATTCATAATTGAAAGGATTAACTTACAATAATGAAGGAAATTAAAAATGTTCTTTTAATTGAATCACAAGGCAAACCACCAAAATATTTGTCTGAGAGAGAGAGAGAAAAGAAAAAAGTCGTATATCGTAGGATATGTCAATTAATTGATGGATAATTGAAAAACCCTAAAACAAGGATTTAAATAGTTAATCCTAAATAAGAAAATAAAATTAAAGTTTTAGATGTTTTTCAGAAAAGATGATAGCGGTTGTGATGGCCTATCATGATTTTGATGGTCTGTCACGGATGTTGTCAGCTTCCCTGCAAATTAAGTTTCTGCTGCCTAAGTTTGACGATGATAGTGATGGCCTATCAGGATCTTGATGTCGTGTTATGAAGGTAGTCACAAAACTTCCTGCAACTCCACTCTTCTATTTAAGTTTGACAGCATCCTTGATAGCCTATCACCAGGCTGACGATTTCTCATGGATGTCGTCGGCCACACTTAACTCTTCCTTTGCTTCCCATTTTATACTTTTTTCTTCCTTTATTTGTGGTTCTCTTTCTTCTCTACTTTTACTGCAGAACCAAAGTAAACTAATCAAAAACGACTAAAGTTGCTCAAGACTTTGCAATTATGTAGAGTTAAAAGCTTTAAATGTGTTAGCATGGGCTCACACATCACTTATCCAATACAAATAGTAACCAGAGTGTAAAATAAAATATCGTATGTTAATAGGCCAAGGATACATCTACAACATGAATAGATAAGAAAGAAAAGGATATATGGTGGTATCGTACCTACGTATATATATATATATGACTGCTCAAGTTAATGACCTAAAGTTATCAACCTAACATCTCAAGGCATCCTAACCAAGTAGGAACTAGTGCTAACTTAATCAGGATCCCTAGACTTTAAGTCTAACCATGAGATAACTGTTAATAATATAATTTACCTTAAAAAGAAAGGGATCAGAATCATAACTCCAACCTCAATATCAGTCAATAATTAGTCTACCACAAACTAATTATAATAACAATAACAAAATAACAGGATAGTCAGGACAAACAATACCTAACCACCCCACTATAAGTTGGTAAGTATCAATCAAACACTCTGCAAAAAAAATTATAGCCTATACCTATGAAACCCACACAAGATTGGTAGAAATGGGCAACAAACAATATACTGGTGATAGGTGGTGCATATGATTGAATGAATGCAGGGTAAATATATAGTACCATAACTGATCTAAGTTCCATAATGTACATAGTGTATATGCCCTATTCATCTTAATAACTAGCAAAGGAAGGACCTACCACAACCTCTCTTCTCCAACACGACAGCTAACGAATGAAAGAGCCCCTAGGGAATTTGGAAATATCCATATAAACTATATGGTCCCGATCTAGGAATTCTAATAATTATCATCGTCAATTTACCCCATCAACTACTAGAGATATGTATATATAATAAATGCACAGACTCAAACTGTGGATAAAAAAGTGTATGTTTGTAAATCCATTTCTCGAGATCAACTTTGAAACTAAATCAAAAAGAAATATGTAGAAAGGGTCGAAATCTCTCTCGACCAAAGTAAATAGTAGTAGAAAAAACTAGATAAAACATGGATTGGAATCATTCTTGGTCTAATTACCAAAATATTTTATTTAATTCCAAAAGATCATAAATTATTAAATAACGTGGTATAATTCCCATTATAAAAGAATCAATTTTAAAAGTGAAAAGTGGAATAAATTCTTTTTTAGAAAAGAATTGAAATCATGATTTTTTTCGAATCATACCATGAAGTGATCATGAACACACAAATTAGTATGGATGTCATCACCAGTATACAAATAATACAACAATAGCGTCTAAGTGTCTACAAACTAAAGCCATATCCTTTATAAAGATAGGATACTCACCTGGAGTCCAACTAGTATTGTAACCATGACCTTAGGACCAATAGTATAGAATTAGCATAACAATAATACTATAAATCGAGAAACTATGATCCAATCAACCAAGATAAGTAGTAAACCTTATACTAAAGGGTCTTTAACATCAACTATGACCGACATGTTCATAATCAAGGATGACAGGATTCTATATCCATAGCATGTATTTCATATTACGAATCGGTTAACCTTCCTAAATTAGGCTAATTCATGATATCCTAATAATAAACATGTCCTATCATACCCACTATTGTGCAATATACACTACACTCTATCTTATAAAGAAAAGTAGATCGAAGCCTACCCTGATGCCGTATTGTAATCCTTGAATAGTCCACAACTTATTCTTCCTTGATCCACGATCCCAAATATTGCCATGCTATCAAAAAATAATCTGCATATTAATATGAGTAAATGTAATACATATTGATATATAAAAGATTGGGTCAAAATTAGAATCAAGAACGAGCTTTCAGGGCCCACAAATAGAATCTAAAAATTAAATCCCTCAGAGGTTCCTTGAAGGACAAGAAATGTGTGCTCAAGAGTTGAGTAGAAATGAGACACAAATTGGGGTTCAAATTGGGTTGGCCAGTTCATGAGGTTGAATCCCCCAACCTTTACATGATCTAAGGTTGAGAAGGATCCTCAGGGGTTTATTGATGAGATGGAAAAGATCTTTAGGGTGATATATACTACAAATTTGGACGGTTTGGAGTTTGCTTCCTATCAATTGAAAGATATTTCTTACCACTAATATGAGTCATGGGAAAGGACGAGGGGTGATAATATTGAGAAAGAAGTGCGGGGTGACTTTTCAAGTGCTTTCTTGATTAGTTATTTTCTTTCGAGTTGAGGAAAGCTAAGGTTGAGGACTGTGTTAATCTGAATTAGGATAAGATGAGTGTCAAGTTTTATTCTTTGAAGTTTTAGAAGTTGGATCGTTATTCTCCAAAGTTGATGTCTAATATGAGGTCCTAAATGAGAAAGTTTGTTTCTGGTTTGTCCTGTGATTTAGTCTTGGAATGTAAGGCTGCTATGTTTAATAATGATATGTATATTTCCAGGCTGGTGGTTTATATGCAGTTGGTTGAAGATGAGAAAAAAAATAGATAGAGATGAGAGAGAGATCGAATAAGAAGTTTAGATATTTAGAGTAGGGTGTAAATTAGAAGAATAGTGAGAGAGATGATAAACAATGGACTAAGAAGAAAAATTAGGGAAATTTGTATTCAGTTGTCAATTCTTCTTAACCTAAGACTTTAGGATATCATTATTTTATGGCTAGCAATAGTCCTAAGGCACAGGGTGCCTAGTGTCAGCTAGTAGAGCTAAGTAAGCCCCACCTTACCCTTCTTGCCATTTTTATGGGAAGCTTGGATATTATGAGGAGGTGAGAAATTAATGCTATAATTATGGATAGCTTGGTCATATGCAATGAGATTGTCCTTCAGCCATGGTTTCCACTAACGCTAACAAAGTTTTGATTGCCACTTCTTTTGCTCCTTCCCCTAAGGGCGCTACTTTTGGTACCAATACTAGCCGAAATTATCTCTATTCACTTTCTACTCGTCAGGAATTTGAGTCATCCACATATGTTGTTTCTATTATTTTACAACTCTTTTCTCATGATGTTTATTATTTTCTTGATCTGGGTTCTACCCTTTTTTATGTGGCCCCTTATGTGGCTGTGCATTTTGGTTTTAGTCTTGAAAAATATTTCAAACCCATTTTCTATTTCTACTCTATTGGAAGATTCTATAGTTGCTTGAAAAATCTATAGGGGTTGTGCAGTGTCCATCTTTCATAGAAATACATTGGTGAATTTAGTAGTTCTTAATATAGTAGACTTTGATGTGATTTTAGGGATAAATTAGCTTTATTCGTGCGATGATTCCTTGGATTGTAGGACCTAGAGATTTATTTTTCACTTTCATAATGAAATCGGTGATTGAATGGAAAAGGAGTTCCTTAGTGCCCAAAAGGTGGTTTATTCCTTATCTTAGAGCTCAAAAAATGATTATGAATAGGTGGCTGTGTCATCTAGTTTAGGTTAATGATTCTAAATTTGAAATTCCTTCTTGGCAATCTGTCCATGTGCTTAATGACTTTCCTAAAGTGTTTCCTGATGACCTTCCTGGAATTTCTCCTGATAGAGAAATAGATTTTGGGATTGATTTTTTGCTAGATACTCATCTTATTTCTATTCCTCCTTATACAATAGCTCTTGTGAAATAAAGGAGCTAAAGGAGCACTTGAAAGATCTTTTTGATAAAAGGTTTATTTTTTCTGGTGTCTTTTAGTAGAGTGCTCCTATGTTTCTCTGGTGAAAGAAAGGTGGGTCCCTTCGGATATGTATAGACTATTATCAACTGAATAAGATTACCATGAAAAATAAGTACCTCTTCCTATTATTGATAATATTTTTATTATCTTCAAAGTGCTAGGTGTTTCTCTTAGATTGATCTCCATTTGGGCTATCATCAGTTAAAAATTAGAAAGGTTGATATTCCCAAGACTACTTTTTGAACTTGGTATGGTCACTATGAGTTTTTGGTTATATCATTTTGGTTTGACTAATGCATCGACTGCATTCATGGATCTTATGAATCAGGTTTTTAGGAAGTTCTAGATTTTTTTAGATGACATTTTGGTATACTCTAAGAGTTAGAAGAATCATGTCAATCATCTCTGAATTCTATTACAGACTCTTAAGGACCAAAAATTATATGCCAATTTTTTTTATGTGAGGTTTGGTTAAGTACTGTGATCGATTTTGGGCATGTTGTTTCTAGTGAGAGGATCAAGGTGGATCCATAGAAAGCTGAAGCAGTTAAGAAATGGCCTAGACCCACGAGTCCATCCGACATTAGGAGCTTTTGGGGCTTGGATGGGTGTTATAGGAGATTTGTGGAGAGTTTCTCATCTATTGCTGCTCCATTGATAAATTTAACTCAGAAAAATATTATGTTTTTATAGTTTGATGCTTTTGAGGATAGTTTTAAGAAATTGAAGAATAAGTTGACTTCTTCACCAGTTTCAACCCTACCCAAGGGTATTGATAGTTTTGTTGTATTTTATGATGCATCCCATGTGGGATTGGGTTGAGTTTTTTATATAACATGGTAAATTTGTAGCCTATTTTTCCAGGCATCTTAAGCCTCATAAGAGGAATTATCCAACTCATGATCTAGAGTTGATGGTTGTTGTCTTTGCCATGAAGATGTGACACCATTGCATGTATGGAGTACATGTAGACATCTATTCAAATCATAAAATCTTCCTGTATGTGCTTAAGAAGAAGGAATTGAATCTCGGGCAAAATAGGTGTCTTAAATTGCTTAAATATTATGACATGAGTTTGCACTACCATCTAGGTAAATCTAATGTGGTTACTGATGCTCTTAGCAGGTTGTTTATGGGGAGCTTGTCTAAGGTTGATGAGGAGAAAAGAGGATTGGTGAAGGATATTCACAGTTTGGATGATTTGGGAGTTCGTATTTTGGACTCTAATGATGGGGGGAAATTTTTCAGGATATGATTGATATGCTATGGAAATATAGCACTTTCGATGCTCAAAACTATGAAAATATGCAAGTTTCATAGGTGGTTTTGTTAGATATGATGTGTTTTGGGTATGTTTTACAGAAAACTAGGTATTGGATGTTACGTTCAAGAAAAAGATGAAAATGGAGTTTTTGGCTACTTAATTATTTTTTTTGGTATTCGTGACACATTTTAGATGTACGTGATCAAAGTATATGATGAAATTTTAAGTTGAAAGCTTGGTTGCAAAGATAGGAATGCCTGGCACTTACCTATGTCTACATGCGGACTACATGTAGCACATGTGGTCTATGATACTAAGGTAAGTACCAAACTGAAGATCCAGTGAGTGAAAGATCTGAAAAAGAACTTTCGGCATTTACTTATGTCAACATGCAGACCGCATGTAGCACGTATGGACCGCATGTGGGTAAGGTATGTGCTAGAAGTCCAAAGTCCAAACATCAAAATGTGTAGGATACTTTTTTTGCACTTACCTATGTCTACATGTGCCTAGGGTCTGGCAGCATGTGGTACATGCACCCAAGGCCAGGCCACATGTAGACATAGGTAAGTGGGCACGGACCTTTTTTTGTCCTTTTTCATCCGAGCTTTGATTTTAGGGTTTCCTCATGTACTATAAATACCCCTTATGTATTATTTTGATTATAAGTGACGCATTCTTGATAGTTACAAACATATTTTGATTTCGAATTCAATTTTAGTCTTAGAATTCTCTTGTATTGATTTTGGTTGATTAATTCAGTTAAAGTTTTGGGTTTTATAGTTGTGATTATTGAGATTACACCTTATTCTTTCAATTATGAACGTTGTTGATTACTTAAAAAGCATGAGTAGCTAAAATCCCTTACCTAGGATTGTGGAAACCTTTGCAGATTGATGTGGTAGAAGAAGTACTATATTTTTCTGAACTGATACCCATACATACATTGTATTACTTTAATATACATCTTAGTAGCTTCAAACGTTAGGATCCCACCTAGATTATTGCTAATTACTCTAAAAGAGGAGTAATGACTAGGAAAATATACCGATAATAGTAATTTGAAGTTTAACTATCGATCCATGCTACTAGGTATTATCTAAGTAAGATGGTTAGCTGTCATCCAATAACTAGAAACTCTAAAGGTAATAACTAAATGTGATCTTGGATAAGGGTTAGTAAGGAAACATCCTGAGTCTCAAAAGGTAAAGGGTGAAATCTATCAGCTAGTCCAAAAGATAGTTGATAGTATATAACATATCAGATTCTGCATATACGGTATTAGGTTGGTTCAACAAAGCAAGATAAGCCTACGAATTTGAGAATCTAGGGGAACACAATCCTAGTGTTCACTGACATCTAATTACAACCAAATTTGATATTATCTACTCGTTCTATATGGACACTATTATCCTCCTATTTACTTTTCCAGTTTTACCCATTGATTACAACAGCTGAGAGCCATATTTCCACGTATTTCATTGGGATTCAACCCCAACCTTTTTTGGATTACTATATTTGACAGTGACTGTATAATTTTCATATTGAAGGTGTAGCTTGGGCGTTATCAAATTTTAGCACCATTGCTAGGCAGTACGGTGTCGAGTTGTGAATTGAAGTTACTGCAATTTTAGGGTCATTTTATTTTTGTTCATAGTAAGTTATACGTCGGTGTATTACTAGCACATAGATTAGAGGCAATCCCTTACTCTCAGTGAATCCTAATTCAGAGAGAATCCTATAAACACCTGACAGAACTGAAAAGACCAGACATTCCTAAAGAGGTACGTGATGATGTGTCTCCCCTTCCTCCTAAAGAAGTTCAGAATATTTTTGACCAGTAGACAGGGTACTTTTAACATAAGATACTAATAAGAGAATGAAAGAAGATGCTCAGTAGAAAGCGTAGGAAGCAGAGTTGGCTGCAGAGGCAGGAAGCTGACCGTAGAGCAACACTTGGTGGAAATTAGAATTGAATTAGAAGTGGTCGTGCTCAAGTACTCCCATCATATTAGTGTTTGCATCCATACGAGGATGATGAAGAGGATATAGGGCATGTTAAGTCTATAAAGACTGGAGCTATTATTCCTCCTGTTTTTCTTCCAGGCATTAAGTTTAACAAAACGGGCGCCATGATCTAGCTCTTAAATCTGAAGGGTATATTTGCAAATTTTCCTATAGATGATGCAGATATGCACCTTGAAAAGTTTATTAGGATCTGCATTTCTTAAATAAATACAAGGGTAAATCAGGAAATGCTTAGACTAAGGTTGTTCCCCTTTTCACTTATAAGAGAACCACCTTTATGGCTTGGGGGACTACCAAGAGGATCTAGCACTACATAGAACGAGTTGTGCGAGAAATTCATGAACCAATTCTTTTCTCCATCTAGGATGTTGCATCTTAAGGATGTGATTTATAATTTTAGGCAGCTGCAGTCAGAATCTATGTACGAGGCATGGTTCAGGTTCAAGAAGAAGCTGAGTATAGTCCCCAACTATCGGATTTCAGGGATGAGCCTATTGGAGATATTCTACAGAGCCTTGACTATAAGTTCCAAAATCACAACAGATAGCATTTCTGGAGGAGATTTTATGAGAAAATATGTAGAGGTAGATTTAAGTATACTAGATCAGAATTTTCCCACGAATCGAGGTTGGAAAACTCATTAGGTTGAGACGGGATCTGGCAGGTATGTTATTGGTTCCTTCTGCGACCCAATAGTAGATGATAATTTAATAGCACAAAAGATTATGCTGCTAAGAAATGGTCTTAGGTAACTGGAAAAGCAGTTTGCAATAACAAGTTTTGAGAAAGTTAATGCAGTAGGAGCACAGGGTTCACTTCCAAAGCTTATGAGTCAGAACTTGAGAAAGAAGCAAAATATCTGGATCATCAGTTTGTGGGTTTTTGAGCCCAAGGGCGAGGAAATTAAGGTTGGAATTATTATAATAGACATAGAGACAATAGTAGGGAGCGAGATGGTGACTATAGAAAGAAGAATGACTATAGAAAGAAGATAGACAGGTATATTCTACCTAGCAGAGGAGATACAAAATCAAGGATAGAAGACATGCTGACTAAGCTGGTAAAGGGTAAAGAAAATTAGAAAATCAGCCTTAAGGAAATTAAGGTTGACATTTCAGGGTGACACAGAAGGTTGAATCTCATAATACTACTATTAAGAAGTTGCAGCAACAATTTAGGCAGATATCAGCAACATTAATCAAAGGCAACCAGGTACCCTTTCGAGCAACACTGTGCAAAATTCAAAAAATATTGGTCATGTTTTTGCCATTACCATAAGGAGTGGTATAACTATTGTAGACCCCACATTACCTGTTGTGGAAGTGCCAAGGTATGATGATGTTAATGTTGAGTCAAATAGGGTAATAAGTGGCGATACTAAAGTTCATAAGGAAAAATGTACAAGTTATGTCTTTGACAAAAAAATAAGACAAATTCTAAGACCACCCCCATCTTTTCCTCAGAGACTGAAGCAGAAAGGAGGAAGGAAAGTTTAAGTGATTCATTGAGATGTTGAAAGAGTTCAGCTTAAACATACCTCTTCTTGAGGCATTGGAGCAGATGACTGGATATGTCAGGTTTATGAAGCAATTGGTTACAAAGAATAAAAGGGCTACAATTGAGGATGTGGATGGTTTGAACCACTATAGTGTAGTCACAACTAGGTCTATAGCCCAGAAAAGGGTGATACTATAGCATTCCCTATACCATGCACTATTGGGTCATCTCAGTTTGCCAGAGTCTTTTAGAACTTAGAATACAATATAAATTTGATATCGCTGGTTGTATTTAAGCAATTAGGTTGAACCCTCCTAAACTAAATGCAATGCGGTTATTGATGGTTGAATGCACGGTAAAGAAACTCATAGGCATTACTTTTGATGTGATTGTGAGAGTTGATAACTTCATCTTTCTGGCTGACTTTGTCATTCTAGACGATGAAGTTTATGCCGAGATTCCCATCATATTGGGGAAATCATTTATAGGAACAAGTAGATATATGGATGACATAGAAAAAAGAAGAGATAAAGTTTAGAGTCAATAGTGAGGAGGCCATATTCAACATCTAAAAATCAATGAAGCAGCCAACCGACATGAGGATGGTGTTGGTGATAGATTGTATTAATGACCCCGGAGGGTACCCTTATAGGTATTTTTATGAATCCTGAGTAATTAAGGTACCCACGTTATTCCATGATATTAAATCAAGCAATACATAAGAGGAAACCTATGGGATTATTGGTGAAATCTGAGTAACCAACACAGGCACATCGTACCGTGATATTAAATAAAGTGTTGGGTGAGAGGCAACCCACTATTTTACTGTTCATTTTTGTTTGTTTTTCTTTTATAGGTTAATAGTTTAGGATTTACTTGGAATACTGTAGGATTTCTACATTAAAAGTGTTTTTGGTAAGGGGACTGTGTAACCAACCTATCAGGGTCACAAGTCCCACTCGGGCCAGGTAATGTGACAATAATCGAAAAGATAAAAAATTGAGGATGAGAATGGAAAATTGTGGACTTTGAAACATAATCATAATTTTGTAATCATAAATTCAAGTTAAGAAACCATAAGTAGCTGGGAAAACATTAAAATGCAAAGTCCAGGAAGCAGGAAGTTGGGCCAAAAATTCAGGCCCACTTGCGCCCAGCACATGTGGACTGCATGTGGGACATGCACCCATTAGTAGGCAACATGTGGTTGCCGTAAGTGTACTACTTGTGGACCCAAATTTTGATTCAAATTTTTAGGCCGACCAATGATTATTTAAGACCTTATTCATCCCCCTCACTAATTAAACATATTTTGCCTCATTCTAACCCATTCAAATCCTCAAAATCTCAAATTTTCTTTTTAAATTCAGCTTCTCTATAAAAGCATAAACTAATCCCACACTTATAAAAAGGCTAAATTGAAGCTTATTTAGGATACCAACTTGTCCTATCACACTAAAAAGAAGTTCAAATTTGGGTTTTGCTTTATTTCTTTATTGTTTACTTCCTGATTCTCAAAGAAAAGTTAACTTTCTCGGCTCCTAATAGTTATATCTTGATTTAATTATAGAACAAACAAATTGATATGTGTATTTCCATGAAAAATATATTTAATCAATCATGCTTGTTTGTAGGATCCTAGATGTAGCCTAAAAATCTCGATGTGGGGCTTTTTTTAAATTAAATTAGAAGGTTAGGTCCTAAACAGAAGTTGAACTTGAACAAGTAGAGTAATACCAAAAGTTGGGCTTGTTAATTTTCATTGAAAATCATGATTCTTGATATATGTGTGCACATTGGACATGTTGGGACTTCTAATAATTTATAGGGGTGTGAAAATTGAGGAAAAATTTAAACTTTTCAAATTTTTTATTTTTCTTCAATTTTTGCACTCCATCATTTTTGTTGGAAACTAATTACTTGGTTCTCAGGTACACATAGCATAAAAAGTGTCTAAGAAGAATCTTGATAGATCGAGGAGATGGGATAAGTCCCCCAAGCCCAGTGGTTTGCTGGAGAGTACCTGATTGTACGACTTTGAGAAGTTGCAGCTGGTGTGACAAGCAGAGTGGCTAAAGGAAAGGTGCACCCAGTGGCTAAGACTATTATTTTGGGAATGATGGAATATCCACAACCTAAGCACTCAAAGTGGGGAATAAGGCCATCCTTTACTCATCCTATGTCTCGAGCTGAGACTATTCAAATTGTCTAGGTTGCCCAAGTAGTTGTAGCCCAATTGAGGATGAAGTTAGCACGGAGATGACCTACACATTATCCTCTACTATATGATGATTATGATGAGGTTGAGTAAGATTCTGAGGCAGTTCCACAGGGTGTAAATCAGGAACCCTAGTCTGAGGAGGGGTCTTAGGATTCTTCTGAGGTTGCAGATCAGGAGGCGTCATCAGCAGTATCCAGTATGAGGGGAGTAATATAGTTATGTATAATATTCAGATGTACCCTAGTCTAAGAAGGGTATAGAGAAGGCTTCCCATTAGGTTCTCATTCTTGATGAGCCACCAACACAGTAGGACAAAGCTCCGTCGCCCTTACACAAGCCTCAGAGACACCTCTTGATTAGGATAACCCAAGGTGGTGTGTGGAGGGAATACAGATTATATATGATATATACAGTCATATCTTAGAGACTAATAGCACCAAGAGGGTTATTTTTTAGGAGCACAAGATCGATCTATTCGGGTTGAGTAGAGTACCACAGTTATAGGCTACCTTTGGTCGTTATCAGTTGGAGTGAATGACTAGATCACTTGATTCTTATAGCCCAGATTTGGTACGAGAGTTCTATGCATCATATCATGATAAAGTTGTTGCTCTAATATTCATATTTATAGGTTTAATAAGACATATAGAGCAACCACAACATGAGCAGACCCTTGTACGAGGGGTCTGGTTGATCTTTCAGCAAATACTATTTGTTGAGTTATTTTTTTTTGCAGACTATATCAATCCTGCATCCACAGTAGAGTGTGGCTACATATTTAGAGTCACATATGATAGAAACATTATGAGGGAGGCTGAGCATAGATGAGAGAGATTTAAGGTGGATAGATAGCTATATTTCACCTTTAGGAATGAGACCCCATAGATTGAGGGATGTTGTGTAATAAATAAGGGTTCATTGACTTTTGATGTCAAGTTATGGTGGTTTCTCATCAAATATAGATTGTTCCCGATTACTTCAAATAATGATTGACTTATGAAGGAGCCGCCCTGATTGCTATTATGATGGTCGGGTATAATATTCACTTTGCAGTAATCCTTCAGCATGAGATTAATGATAGAGCCTTTGGGAAGGTGATGAATTTGTCACTCCCTACCTTATTCAGAGATTGTGCAATGAGGTCAATGTACCAGAAATACTATGAGTTGATGAGATAGTACTTGTGACAGCCACTACACAGACAAAGACTATAAAGGATCCAATATGCCTGGCCCTTTCCAGGTGAACTAGTAAGCCTGTTACAATACCTCAAGCTGATATGAGGACCTATCAGTTTCCATAGAGCCTAGTTATATACATGTAGGTGATGTGGGAGTTAGCATTTATATTGAGATGAGAGAGCAGAGAGAGGCTCCAAAGTTAAGTAATAAGGGTCAGGGTACACTAGCCACTTCTTTATCAGCCCGACTTCGACCACAGAGCCAGTTAGCGTATCCTTTAGATACCACTATCCCATCCACTATAGTTGTTTCTATAGGTACAATTATGGTATCTCTGAGTTCTTAAAGAGCTTAGTGGATAGTCAAAGTGCAACTGATGCTCGGTTATGAGTTTATGAGACTAATATGGCTACTCTATATGGGCAGAATTAACCATGGGTCTGGACTAGATTTAAGATGGCAGAGGCTATATGGGAGGCTACACAAAAAGCTGCTATATTAGAGCTACGTGTTGATTTACAGTCACATATTAATCCTTTTAAGAGACGTGTTACATCCAGATTTGTAGAGATAGAGACATTGGATCTCGACTATATGAGAAAGGATGTGGATATATTACGATCAGAGGTACGCTCTCTCACAAAGAGCCATATGTCAGGCACTCCTTCAGTCATACCCCTAGTGGTCTAGATATCACTTCTGCACATACCTAGATATTTTGAATTTTTGGAGGAGGATGATGAGGTCTCAGTAGTTGGGGCCCAGAAAAGGTACAAGAATGACCTGTAGGACCCAGATAATACATATGATCAGGTCCTGAAAAGGGCTAAACATACATTGATGTAGTTCATAATTTTTAAGAGCTAGTGGTATACTGAGATAGCAGCAGTTGCATCTTCTAGTAGTGCACTACCACCTCCACTACCTCCACCAGCAAATATACCCCCACCAAGGGATGCTTATGACACAGACGCTTAGTGTGTCCTAGGTATGTTCTCATTATCTTTGATTCATATTATTTTAGGGCTTTGGGGACAATGCATAATTTTTAGTTGGGTGTAGGGTATACCATAGCCTTCGTGGGTTTTTATTGCCATGCTTCTTTTCTTGTCGACTATGGTATGGTTATGAAACTGGCATATTTAGGGTTAAAATTGTGTCGTATTGTGTTTTACTTTGTATTGTGTTTTTTTATTGTGTAATTAAGAGATTTTTAAGTATTTAGGGCAGTTTTCATGTTTTTGATTAATTTTTGAGAAAAATAATACCCATTCTACAATTTTTTTTAAAATAGTGTGATTGTATATATGTGTGGACATTGTGAATCTTGTTATGGCATTAGGATTAGGAAAATGATAATTAATTTCTAACAATTTCATGAACCAAATAAGTAGTAGCTTGTAATATTGACTCTGTGCCATGTGTGTGTGAGATGCTACTTAGTTCCCCTTGTGTGTTGAATTCAGCAATTGCCTGGTTAGTCTTTCCTAGGTTGTAGGATAGTCGATTAGGAAAGTATCATAGGTTGTTTTTTTTTATTTTAGTCCACTTTTAGCCTAAATGACCTTCCCAATGTGAAATGGTATCTTTTGATCCCTGTTTTCAGCCTTATAGACTATTTTTCTTATTTCAACTATCACCTTCCAATTTGTGTTATAATAACCTATTTTGGACCATTCCTCCTTGGATATTATGCACCTCAACTTAGGCAAATCACCTAAGTTGAGGGTGTCTATAATAGGGGTGAGTGACATGACGGGTATGTAGAAGGGTCAAATGAGAGAAAAAGTTAATAGGGATTGGTATGGTAGCAAAAGAAAAGAAAAAGAAAAAAAATTATGAAAAAAGTGAAAAACAAAGAATAAAAGACCACACACAACCTGAATATATAATAAAGAATAAAAAGGTAGAAATAAGGGTAGAATAAAAAAAGATGGTTAATAAATGGACCCCAAAGTTAGTGTAGTGCCAACGAGGCTTAGTCAGTTGATATCCATATATACCATACCATCCCCCTAAGCCTACATTACAAGCTAAAGAAAGCCTATAGTGTTCCTAACTCGATCGTCTAAAAACTAAGATAAAGAAAATAAGGTCAAGCCTATGGTATTTGATGCACATTAATTAAAACTTCTCTTCTAAATGTAGGTGTTTCTTAACTGTCCCTGCGTTGACATACATTATTTTATATGAGTGAGTGGGACCTCTTTGTTATGAGGGAACATGGGTCATATTACTAGCTACTTACTTATTTTGGGTAGTGTAACTTGTCTATATATGCATAGTTGTCTGTTGCTAATATAATGCCATACCTTAATCCCATTGTTCCACATTGTTGTGCTTCAGTAACATACACAGTTGGTTTTGAAAAGTTGAGATAAGGGGGTATTATGGTCTGAACTTAAAAGTATTGATTGACTGACATGGATATCTTAGATGCTCCTACTTAAGCATCGTGTTTTATTTTATTATACTATGTTTCCTGAGGACATGCAAATGTTCTAAGTTGAGAGTGCTGATGTGTTGTAGAAATATAGCACTTTTGATGCTCAAAACTCTGAAAATATACAAGTTTCTTAGGTTGTTTTGGCATATATGATGTATTTTAGGTATGTTTTATAGAAAACTAGGTTTTGGATGCTAAGTTCAAGAAAAAAATGAAAAATGGAGTTTTTTCATCTACTTAATCATTTTTTGGGTATTCGTGACACTTTTCAAATGTATGTTACCAAAACATATGATGAAGTTTGAAGTTGAACGATTGGTTGCAAGAATAGAAAGGCCGGGCACTTACCTATGTTTATATGTAGACTACATGTAGCACATGTGGTCTGTATGAGACTAAGGTAAGTACAAAAATTGAAGATCCAGAGAGTGAAAGATCTGAAAAAGAACTTTTGACACTTACCTATGTCAACATAAAGACCGCATGGAGCATATATGGACCGTATGTAGGTAAGGTATGTTCCAGAAGTCCAATGTCTAGAGAGTAGAAGGTGCAGGAAATTTTTATGGAACTTACCCATGTCTACATATGCCTATGGTTAGGCCGCATGTGACACATGGGCCCAAGGCCAGGCCACATGTAGATACAGGTAAGTGGCCACCGACCTTTTTTTGTCCTTATTGGTCTGTGATTTGATTTTAAGGTTTCCTCATGTACTATAAATACCCCTTAAGTATTTTTTAGTAGAAGTGATGCACTCTTGAAACTTACAAATATATTCTAATCCAAAGATTTGATTTTAGTCTTGGAATTCTCTTGTATTGATTTTGGTTGAATAATCCAGTTAAAGTTTTGTGTTTTCTAATAGTGATTTTTGTGATTACATCTTATGCTTTCAATTATGAACATTGTTGATTACTTCAAAAGCATGAGCGGCTAAAAACCCTTAGCTAGGTTAATGGAAACCCTGGAAGATTGATGAATTAGGGGAAGTGCTATATTTTTCTAAACCGATACCTATGCATACATTTTAATATCTTCACTTAAATATATATCTTAGCGATTAAAAATGTCAAGATTGATGAGTGGTGATTTTACCACTCATTTTTACTCAACAATGCACATTACCATATTTTGAATGAATAAATGAGATAGGATTGCAATTGAATGCACTTATATCTGCATTTTGCAGGGACATTAATGAACAGATGGAAAATATGGATTAGAGCTAAAAAGGATCAAAAGAAAGCAAGAAGGTGCAACTAAAGACCTAAAGTAGACATGGCCCCAGTAACCACAGTCGTGGTCAGAGGACCACGATCACGGTCAATCAATAAGTCTAACCTACCGCGTTGCATGAGCTAATCACAATCGCGGTAGCCGCGGTTGTGACCAAGATTATGCGATCGTTGTTTAGTGAAAAAATGCAGCCCAAGGGATGAATGTAAATGCACGTGGCTGATTCAAAATTTGACAAAAGGAAGACTCAAACCCTAATAAATCATTTGTTATATTCCATCTTTCCCAATTTTTTGACATTGTTCTAGGATTGTAGCCTCCATTCTTGGAAAAGAAATTATTGTATAAATTTTAGGTGAAGAATACTTTGGAGTCACTTCCAAGTGAAGAAATAGTGAACTCCCATTGAAGATTTGTTGGATCTCATAGTTTAAAGTAACATTCACTTAGATTTTCTCAAATCAAATCAATGAAGATTTTTGGCAAAATCTTTACTTATTTATCTTATGAGTAGCTAGTTTTTTTTCCTCTTGGGATTACGCTAGAATAGGGTGCAAATATATGTGAGATATGATTTGTTTATTTATTTACTAGTTTGTGATGTTGGATTCTACTATTTATTGAGTAAATTTGTTGGGATTTATGGGTGAAAGCCCCAAATACCCAGATAGGTTTGATGGATGAAAATTCCAAGATCTTAAAATCTCAATCCATCCTTGAAAGAGGGGTTTGGATGAACTTTAGGAACCCACATCATCCTTGAAAGAGGGATGTGGGAACCAAGGCAATAATAGATAATTTACGAGCATGATTGACTAATTTTCACTATCTTAGACATAAGGGTGATTGTGAAGTTGACTATACTTAAGGCACCATCCTAGAAATAGGGGTATCTAATTGAGGTATTAGGTGGTTTTGATTTAGGCACTCATTAGGTACTCAAAAGGATCAATTAGTGTCACCCTTGGTGTTTTGTTGACGAACTAATATCAAGGGTTTCTAACCTAGCCTACCACATCACCAAAACTTAGAACTTGCATCAAATTATCACACACTCATGCATATGTTTCCCGTAGGAAAGCATAATCCTAAGATCCGTGTCTAAATGCCTAGACTCTAATATTACATAGCCCTGAATTAATACTAGAAAACCATAAAAATAAATATTAAGTGTGATACCTTTCAAACCCCCATTTTTATCTTTTTGTACTATTGGTTTCAGTTTAGCTAGTATCTATCATTCCAAACTAATTTAGTGTCCTCTAACATTATTCCTTGTGTATTCACACCAACTCTAAAGTTGGGTAAATATGTTAATGATGATCGCCTTGTACTTAAATTGACGTGTAAGTTAAGCGTTATAAAATATGACATCGTTGTTTACGTATTTATTTAGTTTTGAATTCTAGCCAACTTGCTTGAATTCAAACTTGTATATATTTGTTCATGATTTTCTTTTATTTCTTATGTTAGGTAGATTTTTGTTTTTGTTTTACTTTTCTCTATAGCATCTTCCAAAAAATGTGATTTTTGTAGTTGGAAGTCCTATCTTGACGATCCATGTCCATATTATGATTGACCTCACTTTGGAAAAGATTGCACATATGCTTCCAGAGAGATATGGAAACACCATCTCCATCCTATTGGGAGTATGATTATTCTTTGTATGGTGGTCAAGATGGACATTAGAGTGATTGCCCAAATGACCCCTCCCTTTATTACACTAACCGAGTTGCTAGTTCTTCTTATGAGTTTAATAGGTCTTATAATAAGACGAAAGAAGTGCAACATACCAGATCCAATAGTTTTGAAGCAATGCTTCAAACTATTTTGGACCAGGTAACTACAATAGGGGGAATGTACAAGATATGCATAAATCCTATTAGGCATTTGGAAGGGAGATTCACAAGATAGAGGAAGTGGGCAAGGAGATAAACCTTGCAAATACAACTATCTTTCCCACTTCCCAAGAAGAGGTCGACCAAGAAGAGAAACCAAGATATGATGATGAGCTTGGTAGAAAATAATCCTCGGTGATTTCCCAATCTACCAAATCAAATAATGTTGAAGATGTCAAAATAAAGGAAATTTTACCAGAGTAAAAAGAAGAACCAAAGAACATCTCTTATGACGACTCTAGTTCATTTTATAGTGAAGGTGTTTCAGATGAGGCAACCCCGAAATTAGGGGTTAGGACTCATTCAAACCACTTCTCAACATAACGCTTAGAGGATGGGATGAGAATCCATCAACCTAGGAAAATTATGGATTATGGTGAGAAGGAGGGTCATCCCTATATTTTGGGATTTGACAATCCAAAAGAGCACATGGAAGCCCAATCATCAATGGTCAAGGAACCCAAATTTTAATGTATAAATAATGGCCTATTGATGTCTATACCTTTTCCCAAGGAGCCAAACTGGAAATTCGATGTGAAATTGGGTAAAAGGTTCAAGTCCTTAAAATGGCGAGATAGAAGATCTATCATCACTTCCCCACCTTTTCCAAGTTTCACATAGAAAGATTTGAATCCTCTTTCCCTCTTCCATTCATTGCATAATGAATGAAAGTTAGGACGGAGATTCATATCTTCTAAGTAGAAGCATAAAACGAAGTGGAGCAGGCATCGTGCTAAGATGTTAAACTAAGCACTCGATGGGACGCACCCCATCAAGCCACGAAAAGTGTCCCATTTCCTTTAGTTTTATGCAAGATAGAGTAGATTTTATTTTTGAATTTGTTCATGCATAATCCATGAAAGGTACTGCTATGAGGAATTTTAATTGAAGTTAAAAAGGGGGAGCTATGAAATTGGCATGTTTGGACTGAACAGATGAGTGAAGGCGACCGTAATTTTGGTCTCAATTACTGTGACTTTGGCTTATTCCTCCATAATTGCGGAGGCCACCTGTGATAGAAGAACTAGGACCGCGACTGCAGTCAAATCAGCTTCAATGACCATCCGACTGCCAATTCTTCACACACACCCTTCTTCAAATTCTCTTCATTTTTGGAATTGTATAGAGCATCCAAGTGTTCATTTCAATCTCTTTGCATTATCTCATTCGGTGTGTTGTCTCAACTCCCTTATTTTCATCATAATTTTATTCTTAGAACTTGTAGTTTAGGGAAAGGCCTAAAATAGTGTTTTTGACACAAAATCTATGCTTGTTTTAGTATTGAGGTGATCAGCTGTTGTAGTTGGTGTACATACAAAGGGGAAGTCTTAAGTACCCTAATTTGGGCCTAAAATTATTGAAATTAACGTGTACACCATATGTTCAATTCAATGCCCCAATGAGTTTAATGATAATTCCTTCGAGTTTTGGGTTATAACCATACATTCTAGGCTTAAGTTCTTTGATCATGATGTTTAAGTGCCTAGTTAGAATGCAAATTTGGGGTTAAAATCATATGTTTTGAGTTATGTTCAAAACTGTTGACCATAGTCCCAGGTACAGCGATCGCAATCCCAATAACTGCAAATGTGGCACCATAATCGTAGTCATCGCTCTATGATCTCCATACCTGAGGGCAATCGCTTGTTGCAGCCAAAATTTCTACACACCCATTTCTCACCCAAAACCTTCTACAACACTACCACATAAGCTTATCTGATTAATCTAGCATGATTTTTGTGTGATAATGCTAAAGATGGTATGGATTGTAATCCTTATAGGTTCTAAGCTGCAAGGATAAGAGATTTTGACAACACTAGGTTCATGGCCGTCGAATGCAAAAACCTCTACTACAATGATCTGCCAAATATAAAATTATGTCCAGAGAGGGGTATTAGCCTTGATAAAGGAGAAGAGATGCTCCAAGCATTCCATGCCTGACTCACCACTACCAGGTAGATGTGTTTTGCTCCAGACCCCTGCTATACGAATAAGCATTTGGTATGTGAGTTCTACATGAACCTTAGTATAGTTTCTCTCACAAACCCTGTGATGACAATTCTGGGTAAGCAAGTGAACTTCAAAGCGGAGCATATAAATGAGATATATCGAATTCCGAATGCTGATGTGGGGAAGTTCTAAGAAAAAGCATGTGAGCCAGGGACCTAGATGGCAAACATATTATGTTCGGGCAAAGAAGTTTTTGTGCCACCACCAAGAGGGATATTTTGGTGAATGACTTCACAGTTGAGGCTAGGCTTTGGCTGAATATCATCTATAGAGAGCATCTTCGTGCACTCACATGACTATTATCACAGATTTGCAAGTGAGTATGGTGACTTGCATTCTCTCTGGCATTACTCTGAACTTGGGCGAGATTATGTTATCAGAGTTGCGGCACTTCAAGAACCAGGGAGGTACACTTTTTCTTTTTTCTTCCCTTATCAATAAGGTTTGCAATAGGGAAGAGGTGGAGAAGTATGTTGTAGATACCTGGGTGCACCCAGGCCCCACATCTTTTCACTCAAATTTTAGGGTAAGGGTGCCCCTAATCAGAGCAAGAATAGGAAGGTGGACTTAGACAAGTTGACTCCGGAGAACACATAAGCTTGTAAACCTTTATCAGCCAACCGCTTTGATGACATATTAGTTCAGGTGCAGGTGGTTAGAGAGCTATTGTTTAGATTTCCATAGGGATCGGGAGAGCCCTCCACCGCTCGCCATTTATATGTATCTCCGCCAGATTATGAGATATACTGGCAGGAGTAGAAGAAGAAAAGAGCCATAGTTTCTAGCCTGGAGAGAGCTTATTCCACCTTGGTTGCATTACACAGGGATCTCAGGGAGTCGTACGAGAAGATTATAAAGAGAGAAAAGAAGAGAGATAAATTCTTTAAAAAGTTGTGGAAAGGGGTAAATGGAATCTTCAAGGTGCTCAAACACAATTATTGACTACTTTAGCCTAGGTTAGAGAGTGATGATGATTCCCCTATGAAATGGCCAGTTGATGATGCCTATGGTAATGGTGTCGAATCAGCAAGAGAGGGCAGCTCTTGATGTAGATTCAGGGAGACCTCTTTTACTTTTGATTTATTGCACATGCACTGAGGACACTGCTTTTCTTTCAGTTGGTGGTGACTTTCCCTATAGTATTGTTTTGATGTGTTGGTGGATATTTTTATGTTATTGTGATGACATGGAGGATGTTTTTTAATTTTATTTTGGGGTGCTATATTTGGGAATTCTGGTGGTACCTACGTTTTCATAGATTATCATGTAGTTTTACTTTTAGTTTTTCCTTTTTACTTTAGTTTTATTTTGATTATGATGATGCATGACAAGCCTTGACCTATGATAAATTGAGTAATGACATTCTTAAGGGTAAAGTATTGTGTTTGGGTTTTGAGCCATAGATGCAGGGAAATTCTAAGTACCCATGGCATCTAAGTCATTAATGCAAGAGAAGTCTGAGTACCTGTGGCATTGTAAATTTGGATTCTATTGTGCACCATTGGAAAAGTCTGAGGATCCATATGGTCGGTTTGCCCATATTAAGCCAAAATATGAGGCTAAAGCTTTGGTTGCAGCCGTAAGTTAGAAAATTGAGTGTGGTGCAAATGCAAAACAAACAATCCCCTCCGTCCAAAAAAAATTCAAAAATCAAGGGCATAGACATGAGCAACCTTGTAACAAAAACCTTTCTCTTTTTATGACTCCATAAATGTTTGACTTGTTAATAGTGATAGATACTCCAATTTTGTCTCTAACATGAGGGGCAATTGAGCCTCCTTGGCAAATTTTGCATGCCATGTGTGGTTAGCTTTTTGCATTCATCTCTTGTATACTTGTATTACCTAGAACTTTCCTAGTTAGTCTTTCAAGGCTAATTTTGATTGTAGTTGGTTTGAAAAATGATCTTAGGCCATCTTTGTGACTTGGGAATCCAACTCTAGCCTGAAAAGCCTACCCATGAATAAGTGTAATCCCTAATTACCCACTTTGAGCCTTTGGATTTTATTTGGCACACATATTATTTGTTGTGAACCCTTTTTTTATTCCCCTTGTGAACCATAACCTCCTTGAACTTGAAAATACAACTTGAGGGTAAAATCCTAAGATGGGGGTGGTGAACATTGATGCAAGTAAATTTGGGGCCATAAAATAATTTATTTTAGTAAATGCCCAAGTGCCCAAGCATGGAAAAAATGAACAGAAAAAAAACGTCAAACAAAGGAAAAAATTGCATGAAAATTGCAAGAAAAAAATAGAAGAAAATTGATGAACAAAGGAAGCAAAAAGTAGGCATATAAAAAGAGAAGAGATAAAAGAGGAGTGGCCCATAGTCTAAAGGGCAAATTAAATAGTGTGAGGTAGATGTTCCAGAAAGGGTATGACCAAGTAGTTCCCAAATGATATCCTACCCTAACCCAAACCTACATTACAAGTTCAAAAAGTCCTTTGAGATATTCAACCATTTACTTTCTTTGTAGTGGCAATTGAAAATCGGGGTAAGCCTATGGTATGACACTTGTTGACATAGAGAGTTATTTTCTGAGGGAGAAAGGCTTTGCACTTAAATTCCTTATAACATATTTGGTAGATTGGTGTATGGAATTTTCTTTCTTGCGAGGAGGCATGTGAACGAGCTGAGGTACGTGATTTTTTTATCATCTGAACAATAAGGAAAATGGAGTATAGCTTAGTTTTGATAAAAAGTAAGTCACTTTTAGAGTGTTGGTTGTTGTTGCTTAGTTTCTCTTAAAAGTCTTATGCATCCTTGGATATTACATTTTATGATGAGGGGTGTAGTAAGAATAACAGAGCCCATGTTCAATGAGCAACTTGTGGTAGCGACTGAGCTTGAAGCCATTGTGATCTTTGAGGTACAAAAATTAGGCATAAAAGTGAAATGCCTTATGATAAAGGGGTAGTATTGCTTTAGGACAAGAAAAGCTTTAAGTTGGGGGTGTTGATGAGTGGTGATTTTACCATTCATTTACACTCAACAATCATGCACATTACCATGTTTTTAATTAATGAATAAGACATAATTATGATTGAATGCACTAATATTCACATTTTGCAGGCACATTGCTGATGAGATGAAAAGATGCGGTTTTGAGCTAAAAAGAATCAAAATGAAGAAAGAAAGTGCAACTGAAGACCTGGAGTTGATATCACCTCAGTAACCGCAGTCACAGTTAGAGGACGACAATTGTAGTCAGTCAATAAAGTCAACCTACCAGGGTAGTGTAAGCTAATTATAGTTGCAGTAGCCGCGATCATGGTTAAGCCAATGAAATCACGGTCTAGCAAAAAAATGCTTCCAAGGGCAAAAATATAAATGCACATGGTTGATCCTAAATTTGACAAAAGGAAGACTCAAACCCTAATTATTCAACATCATATTTCGTCTTTCCCAATATTTAGACATTGTTCTAGGGTTGTATCCTTCCTTCTTGGAGAAGAAATTATTGTATAAATTTTGGGTGAAGAATATTTTAGAGTCACTTCCAAGTGAAGAATTAGTGAACTCCCATTAAAGATTTGTTGGATCTCACAGTTTGAAGTAACATTCACTTAGATTTTCTCAAATCAAATCAATGGAGATTTAGGGTAAAATCTTTACTTATTTATCTTATGAGTATCTAGTTTTTTTCTCTTGGGATTATGCTAGAATAGGGTGTAAATATGTCTGAGATATGATTTGTTTGTGCATTTACTAGTTTGTGATGCTGGATTCTACTATTGCTTGAGTAAATTGGTTGTGATTTGTAGGTGAAAACCCTAGATACCCAAATGGTTTTGATGGATGAAATGTTCAAGCTCTTGAAAGCTCAAACCATTCTTGAAAAAGGGGTTTGGGTGAACTTTAGGAACTCATATCATCCTTGAAAGAGGGATGTGGTAACTAAGCAATAATAGACAATTTATGAGCATGGTTGACTAATTTTCTCTATCTTAGACATAAGGGTGATTGTGAAGTTGACAATACTTAGGGCACCATCCTTGAAATAAGGGTGTCTAATTGAGGTATTAGGTTGTTTTGATTGAAGCACTCATTAGGTACTCAAAAGGGCCAATGAGTGACACCCTTGGGTTTTGTTGATGAACTAGCCTTAAGTATTTCTAACCTAGCCTACCACATCACTAACACTTAGAATTTGCATCAAATTATCACATACTCATGGTTAGTTACCCCTAGGAAAGCATAATCCCAAGATCCATGCCTAATTACCTAGACTCTAATTATTCATAGGCCTAAATTAATACTAGAAAATCCCAAAAAGAAATATTAAGTGTGATATTTTTCAAACCCCCCAATTTTATCTTTTTGTATTATTGGTTTAAATTTAGCTAGTATCTATCGTTCCAAACTAATTTAGTCGCCACTCACATTATTCCGCGTGGATTCGACCCCAACTACAAAATTGGGTAAATATATTGACGACGATTTCCTTGCACTTAAATTGACATGTAAGTTGAGCATTATCAAGTATTCCACCTAGATTATTTCTACTTACTCTAAAATAGGAGTAGTTACTAGGAAAAGATAACTATAATAATAATTTGAAGTTTAACTATCGATCCATGCTACTATTTATCATCTAATAAGATGGTTAGTTGTTATCTAATAACTAGAGGCTCAAAAGGTAGTAGTTAACTGGGATTTAGGATAAGGGTTAGTAAGGCGACATCTTGAAACTCAAAAGGTAAAGGGTGAAATTTATCATCTAGTCCAAAAGACGGTTGATGGTACAAATCTTATCAAATTTTGCATGCGATTTATCGAGTTGGTTCAACAAAGCACGATAAACCCACGGAGGTTAAAATCAAGGGGAATGTAATCTCTTTATTCACCAATGATTGATTACAACCAAAGTTGATACTAGCTACTTGTTCGATATTTACACTATAATCCCCCTATTTACTTTTCCAATTTTAACCGATTATTACAATAGCTGAGTGTTATGATTCCACGTATTCACTTGGGATTCAACCCAACCTTTATTGGGTTACTATATTTGACAATGAACACATAATCTTTAAATTTAAGGTATAACTTGGGCGTTATCAGTGGTTAAATCATCTCATGCTTTTAAGGTGAAGGAGAATCAGGTTATGGATCCCATACTTGTGCAGATTAAGGATGATGTGGGTTAGCAAAAGTTATGGATTTTAAGATTAGGGGAGATACAATTCTGACTTATCAAGGGAGGTTGTATGTTTCTGATGTGGATGGTTTATAGGAAAGAATTTTGACTTAGGATCACGAGTCCAGATATGCAGTTCACACAGGGTCAACTAAGATCTATTATGACTTGAAGAAAATCTACTGTGGAACAATATGGAAAGAGATGTAGCAAATATTGTTTCCAAATATATAGTTTGTCAGCAAATTAAGGTTGAGCATTTGAGGCCTGGTGCCATGTCTTAAGAGATAGAGCTACCCATGTGGAAGTTGGAGATAAACAATATGGATTTCATTGCCGCTCTTTTGCATTCTCGTAATCAATTTGATTCTATTAGGGTCATTGTGGATAGAATGACTCAGTCTGCTTACTTCTTGCCTATGAAGACTAACTACTCAGGGGGATTATACTAAGTTATTCATTCAGAAGATTATGATGCTGCATAGTGTGACAATGTCCATTATTTCAAATTGAGGTATGCAATTTTCTTTTCACTTCTGGCATTAACTTTAGAAAGGTTTGGGTACTCAAGTAAACCTTAACACCCTTAAATGGATGGGCAAGCAGATCGTACTATTTACACTTTAGAGGATATGCTAAGGGTCTATCTGATTAAATATAAAGGTAGGTGGGTTGACCATTTACCTCTTATTGAGTTTGTTTATAATAACAGTTATTATTCAGGCATTCAAATGGCTCCTTTTGAGGCTCTTTATGGTAGGAGGTATAGGTCTCATATTTGGTGGTTTGAGTAACTGATACTAGGCTGTTTGGTCTTGACTTCGTTCACCGAGCCATGGAGAAGGTAAAAGTGATTACAGAAAGACGTAAGGCTGCTCAGAGTCGCCAAAAGTCTTATGTGGGTGTGCAACAAAAAGATTTGGAGTTCTAAGTAAATGATTGGGTATTTTTGAAGGTGTATCTTATAAAATGAGTCATGAGGTTTGGGAAGAACGAAAAGCTCAGTCCTCATTATATTGGCCTATATCGGATTTTGAGAAGGATTGGGAATGTCGCGTATAAGTTAGATTTTCCTACAAATTTAGCTTTGATTCATCCTATTTTCATGTGTCCATGCTGAAAAATTTTGTGGGTGATCCTTCCTTGATAGTGCTTATTGAGAATGTTTGTGTTTCAGATTCACTATCTTATGAAGAGGTCCTGATCAATATATTGGATAGGCAAGTTTGTAGATTGAGGTTGAAGGATGTAGCTTCGGTTAAGGTTCTTTGGAGGAATCAAATAGTGGAAGAAGCTACATATGAAGTTGAGGAAGATACGAAGGCCAAATACCTGTTCTTAAGGTATGAGTTTCATTTTTATCTTGTCACTTTTCGAGTTTGTCATTTAATTCTGGTGTGTTTTTTCTATTCTCGTGCTAAAAGTGTCCTATCTTATCATTTGGGGACGAATGATCCTAAGGAGGGATAATGTAAGGCCCCTTAAAATTTTGATCATTTTATTTTTGTCCCTCCCATATGAATGAATTCAATATTTTAAATGAATTATGTTTATGAATGTTGACATAGTGTTTGGGAAAGTTTCAAATTTTTTAGAAGAGGTTCGAGGTCATTTTGGGACCCCGAGGCAGTAAGTCTCTGTGATAAGGCTGGGTCATGGAGGTTATCCTCTGTGATATTGGTATGGCATGGAGGCTAACCTCCGCGATATTGGCATGCCATATCGCTAGTTTAAATTCATCCAGTTCTTATTTTGTTACTTGGGGTGAAGGTTCTTTGGTCTTTTTACCCTGTGTAAGACCTTTTAAACACAAAATACATCCTTTTTCCATTAGTTTTAAGGATCAAAGACCACTCTATTCCTCTTTAACACTTAAACCAAAAAACTCTAAGGGTTTCACAAGGGATCCACCATTCAAGCTCTAAACTCCTAATTGTTTTCAATTCTTTGTGTATTTCAGGCCTGTTTCTCTTTGGATAACATTACTTTTACATTATTTAATGAATTGAATGGATTTTTATGTGATTTAATTGTGGTTTTTGAAATTGGGTTGAGGGTTTTGGTTGTTACTGATTGAATTACTTGTCTCGTGCTATAAATTGATACTTCATGCTTCAAATTGATGTTTTTGAGACTCAAATGGTGCATGGTATAAATAGTTGGAATGGGGGACATGGATTTCCCCAAGTTAATGGAACTTTTGGCTTGATAATTGCATTAACCTCAATCCACTTTGTAAACTTGACTTTTGAATATGGAAAATTATATGGTTTAACCTATTTTTGAACCCAATGCATTGAATTAAAGGATAAATGAATGAAAATGATTTTTGATAGCCTTGGTGGCCTTGGTTTTGGATATGAAATGGAACTTAGGAGTCCAATTTGGTTGTGTAGATTTGGTTTGGCATAATTAATTTTGCTTGCAAGCATATTGGTGTGATGAAAATGCCTTAATGAATAACTATTGGGTTAATAGATTGGTTTATGTGCAAATTGTTTTAATTTGGGCTTAAAGGGAATTGGGTAGCTCACTGTAAAGGTTCAAGTCCCAGAGGGACGAACACAGAAAACCATATTTGTCGGCATTGTGGGTCTATATGACCGTGTGCTTAGTGACCACTTGATATATATATATATATGGATGGCTATTGCCTTGGTGGCTTTAGTTTTTCCTCGGTTCGTGCAACTAAATCGCACTGGGGGCCTTCCGGTAGGGGGAGATACACCCATATAGCCCAGGGGTGTCTTCAGGATGGAGCGAGCTACACAATTTAGGTTAAATCTTAAGACTTTCATGTTCATAACCCTTGTCCCTATCCCAGCATCCTATATCTATGTACATGAATGTGGTGCATATGATTTATGACTGGATTTAAGTAATTGCATTATTTTATTCTTGCTCCCTGAGTTACATGCTAGTATTTATCCCACTAATGATCCCTAGATACTATATCATTTCATAATGTAGGATCCAAAGGTTTTTCTATTTCTTTTGTTCAGCATTAGGTGGTTAAGAACGTTTGTTTAATTGTTGAGAAGTGGTGAGCCTCCATCCTTTGAAAGGCCTTGTCATTTCACTATTCTTTTTTTATTGTTATAGTACTTTTGGATTCCTTTTGGCCATAGTCGTGGGAATGTCCTAACTTAGATGTTATTCTAGTTTTATAGGCTTTCATGGACAAGTATGGGTGGATTGTTATTTGAATTCCTTGAATCATCATGCGATTAATTTATTCCTATTACCATTATTATTGGTTTGATTGGCTTCTACTTTATTTTTATGATTATTGTGCTCTTGAGGTTAGGCTAAGGGAATGGCCTCCGATCCATGGTAGGCTGCAGATACCCATCATGACTAGGACCTAGTTTGGGTCGTGAAAATAATGGAGTATCCAACTCCACACCAATACCAAGATCAATGCTTTCATCAGAAGACAAACCCAACAACCAGAATGGACAGCCCTAGACCTTTTGACATCAATATCAAGGCCACCACTGGATGATGAACTAGCTAAATCGAAAAAACGGATCCCAAACCAGTAAACCTTAAGAATAAGCTATACATAAGGATAAACAATGCTAATATCTCAAAAAACCAGAAGGTAAACCCTAAAATCTCAACTCAGAAATGGGTGATATAACCAAATTGCCAACTTTAGAACCATAACATAATCATAGAAGGACAACCTGCCTTCACTTCCATAGCCCAATAATTAAATGATATAACCTTGCCAATAGAAGAGGAAAATGACCAACCTCTCCTCACTAAAAGAGGGAAAACCATCAAACATCACTAGGCTCTGAAGCCAACGAACAATAATTGCAAGGAAAGGAATTTTAATTAGATAATGATAGTCTAGCAGCCAATCAAGTAAGAATAAATCAACATAAAAAAAAATAATAATAATAACAACAACAACAACAATAGTGACACCATTATAAAGTGTAGGTGGTACAAAAAATTAAAATCAATAACAAGTACCACTCTAGGGCCATAAGAAGGCTAATATGTCACGGTAAATGGAACTCGAACCCAAATACTTAACCCCTAGGAAACTATCCAAATTGATTCACTCTATCCACTACTAAATAAAATTATCTATTAGGGTAGTCACATAATCATGAACTCTACATCAAGTCATACAACAATCAATATAAACCTACAAAGGCACATAATCACTGATTGGTACAAAAAGCTCAATTTACTCAAATGAAAAGGTAAAAGCAGAAAATAAAAGACACAACTACCATATGGAAATTCATCAGCCTGATGTGCTTGAAGGATATTGAATCATAGTGGGTAAAAACTTGGACTGAGCATCTCAATCACTAACTAAGGCACTAAATGCACTACCTCTAACTGAAAGTGCCACAACACCATGAGACTGATCTGGATGGACTTAATTACTAACAATCCCATTCGGATACACTCTATGGACAAATGATTGATATCTCTATAGTCATAACAAATCCCTGACGCCCTAACATGGAAAAAACATGGGTTGAACCTAACTAGCTGATGAATTAAAGCTGAGGACACTCCCTACTAAAATGACCATTTTCCCTACAGTCATTACATACCATGGGAGCTCTAGACTTGTGAGAAACATTTGTTGATATTATTTGAACATCTAATTTGCATCTAGGTCACTATCTAGACCAATGGCCAATATCGGCACAACCAAAACAAGCTCTTGGAACACACCAAGGTACTATACCCACTGATTTAGAGCAATTGCCATGACCTAAAGATCTATATTGAATAATCCATAGGGTCTGGCGAGAACTCTGCTCTCTATGACTACCTAGATTTATTTGAAAGCCACCTATAGTATGAGATGCTATCCATGAGGAATTGACAAGATACAAGTGAAGCTGATCCCCACTTAGAGGATATTAACTCCCAATGGAAATGCCAGTAACATTGTACTAATGACACGACCTCTTACTACCATAACTATATGTCCTAATATATGCTCTCTTGGTGGCCCTTGCATAATCAATAACTTGAGAGAAAAAGACCGAGCTACTATCAAATGTTTTAATGCCAAACAAAGTGGCAAAGCAAATCATTTAATAAATCGTCAAACCATTTCATGATCCGAAGGATATAGTATAGGAGTATGTTAGTCCAACTCTAAAAACCCAATCTCATACTTTGAAATCGATAAAGAACCCTACCAAACACCAACAAACCCAACTTCAAATTAAGAACTTCTCAATTAATTGAATATCATCTCTGGCTATGAGGCATCCATAAAAAGGCTAAGAATCCCTAATGTTGAATGTTATAAGGCTGAAGCAATCACAAACTCTACCAAAGCCTTGGATGTCCCTAAACCCTCTAGTTGATGTTAAAGATCCTCGATATTAATCTCTGAATCCTTAGGCCAAACCAAGATGAAGATAAAGAAACACGTGTGAAAGTCTCCTCTGCAACTATCGATAACCTTGTTTTATCCATCTGGAATAGAATGGAGTCAAATAATATATTAGAGGTTCATAGAAATACGAATGCACAATAAGGATTCAATAATATAATTTCCCAAGAACACCCTGTATCCTCATGAAGAAAATTTATACACGTCTATGTATCAATCCACAGGACTCTACTAGACACATAGATCTTATACCAACACCAATAAACCAAGGCCCTGATACCATTTTGTCATAACCTAATTTCTCAGGTCATGATGGTACCTAATATAACCCACTAGTAGGTGAACCAACACATAATCTAGGACAGCTAGTAACAGACTAAATAAATAAATAAAAGTAAATAGAAAAACAAATAAGATAACAAAACCAATGTATATACAAAGCAGCTCCAAAAACTGGTGAAATTAGTATCAAAGCTTCTAATACAATAAGAGTACAAAATGAAATACAAAGTGAATATAAGTATAGGCCTTCTCTGAATGCAATATAGAGATTAGTCTAATCCATAAGAGGGAGAGTAGTAATTCTCTGAATGCTAGAAGCTCACCCCAGACATCCAATCAATAGCTAGTCTGCATAATTAATAAAGCTCAACTTACACGTCAATTTAAGTGTAAGGCGGTCACCGTTAATATATTTACCTAACTTTGGAGTCGGCGTCGAATCCACGAGGAACAATGTGAGTGGCAATCAAATTAATTTGAAATGATAGATACAAGTTAAATTCAAACCAATGGTACAAAAAGATAAAATGGGGGAGATAGGATCCTATACTAGTATTTCTGTTTGGGTTTTTCTAGTATAAATTTGGGGCTACGAATAATTAGAGTCTTAATAATTAAGCACGGATCTTGGGATTATGCACTACTAAGGGAGTGACATGTGGGTGTTAATCATCAACATCAATTTAGTAAATCAAATATGAGTAGGCTTAGATCTTGATTTTGATGCTAGCCATTCAATAAAACTCTAAATTTTCACCCATAGATTCTTTCGAATACCTAATAAGTGTGTTCAACAATTGGTAACCACAACCTCAATCTAGGAATCCCTATTTCGAGGATATTACCCATGGCATAGTCAACTTTGCATTTACCCTTATGTCTAAGATAGTGAAAATTTAGCACACTACACACATAATTGTCCATCGTTGCTTTTGTCTCCACATCCCTCTTTTGAGGATGATATGAATTCGTAAAGTTCACCCAAAACCCTTCTTTCGAAGATGTTCTTGAACTTTCTAGAACTTGGAGCTTTCACTCATCAAACCCATGTAGATATTTGGGGATTTCACCAATCAAATCCCAACCAAAATAGCATAGCAATGATAAAACCTATAAATATGAACTACCAAATAGATACTAACAATAACAACCCACACATACTTGAACCCCTATTCACACATAACCCTAAGAGGGAAATTTAGCTACATTTAAGATAAATCTGCATAGATGTACCCATAATTTCCATTGAAATAACTTGTTGAAGATCTAAGAGAATGTTACTTCAAAATTATCTCTCCCACAATATAAACAATGGAAGTGAGCAAATCTTTCACTTAGAAAGTCTCCAATGTATTCTTCACCCAAAATTTATACGATGTTTTCTTCTCCAAAAATGGAGGTTATAAAGTCTAGAGCTAAACCTAAAAAATTGAAGAAGATGGAATGTGTTTCTTAAGGATAGGGTTTGAGTCTTTTTGTCAAAATTGGGATCAACCATATATATTTCCAATTTTGCCCTAGGGTTGAACTCCTCTGCTAAGCTACAATCGCGCTAGTCTGGCTATGACTGCGACTACACGACCATGGTTTACATCTGCAATCACGATCAATTGACCATCCTTGACTACCGCAACCATGGTCAACGGATCGCGGCCGCGGTACCTGAGGCTCTTCTATTGCAGGTCTTCAGCTACACTTTTCCTTCTCCCTTTTGATCATTGTAAGCTCCAATCTACATCTTTCTGTCTTTTCAACTGTATACCTACAAAGAGTAGATATTAGTGCATTTACTCATGAATATGTATCATTTATTCATTCAAATCAAGGCAGTGTTCATGAATTTTGAGTGACAATGAGTGGTAAAATCACCACTCATCAATACCCCTAACTTAAAGAATTTGCTTGTCCTCAAGTAACACTACCTCTTACCATGAGACATAATTATTTATGCCCAAACTTTATGCCTCAAAGGCCATAATTACTTCAACTTTAGTCGTAGCAATAAGTAGCTCTATGCACATGTGCTAGGCTAATTTCATTACACCCCTTATCATAAAATACAATACTCAATGATGCATAAGACTTTAAAGAGAAACCAAGCAAAAACGACCAATACTTTAGAGGTGGCTCCCTTTTTTCCTCAATTAAGCTATACTCCATTTTCCTTATTGCTCAGAAGGTGACAAAAGTCACCCACCTCAACTTGCTCACATTCCATACTCACAATAAAGTAAATTTCCAAACACCATACTACCAAATATGTAATAAGGACTTTTAAGTGCAAAAACTCTCTTCCTCACAAAAGAAATCTCAATGCAACAAGTGTCATACCATATGCTTTCCCCTATTATCCATCGCCACTACAAAGAAAGTAAATGGTTGAAGATCACAAAGGACTTTCTAAGCTTGTAATGTAGGTTTGGATTAAGGTAATATACTATTTAGGAACAACATGGCTACACCCTTCCTTGAACGTCTACATCACCCTTTACAATTCTTCCTTTTTCGACTATGGGCCACTTCTTTGTTTTCTTTCTATTCTTATGCCTATAATTCACTTCTTTTGTTCACCACTTTTCTTTCATTTCATTTTCTTGAAACTTATGTGCAATTCATTCCTTTGTTGGATTCTTTCCTTTTTTTTTAAACATTTATTTTCAATACTCCAGCACATTAGGCATTTTACTAATACTTCGTGGCTCCTAACTTCCTTTCATAACTTTCACCACCCCCAACTTAGGCTTTAAGACTCAATTTGCATTTTCAAGTTCAAGAAGGATACGGTTCAAAAGGGGGATAAAAAGAATGGAACATGACTTGTAATGAGTTTGCCAAAGAAAGGGTCTAAAGGCTCAAAGTGGGTAACTAGGGATTTCAATTATGCATGAGTAGGATTTTTAGGCTAGAGTGGGTTCTAAAATCACAAGGATGGCCTAAGGTCATTTCTCCAACCACATATAATCAAAATTAGTTTTGAAAGACTAACGGGGTAAGTTTTAGATAACACAAGTGTACAAGAGATGAATGCCAAAATCTCACCATATGTGGCATGCAAAATTTGACAAGAGAGTTAAAATGTCCCTCCTGCGAGAGACAAAAGTGGAGTATTTATCACTATTTACAAGTCAACAATTTGTGGGGCCACAAAAAGAGAAAAAATATATGCTGCAACATTGCTCACGTCCATGCCCTTGATGTATCAAAAATTTTGGACAAAGGGTATTTCTTGTTTTGCAATAGCACTATGCACACTTTTCTAAACTACGGCTACAACCAAAGCCTTAGCCTCACATCTTGGCTCAAAATGAGCTAATTACCTATATGGCTGCTCAAACTTCATAAATGGTGTACAAAGTGACCCCAACTTTTACAAAATAAAATGCCACAGGTACTTAGACTTCCCTTGCATTCCTGAAACTCAAGCTATGGGTACTCAGAACTCCCCTGCACCTATGTTTCAAAAATCAAACTCGATGCTTTACCCTTAGGAATGTCTTCACTTAATCCTTCACAGGGCAAAGCATGTCATGCATTATCAAAATCAAAATAGAACTAAAGTACAAAGAGAAAAATTATAACTGGGAGAAAAACATGATAATCCACCAAACATGGGCACCATCAGAGTGCCTCAATAATGTAGCATTTCAAAAAAAAACAATATCCAAAATATCAACCAAAAATAATCATCAAAGTAAATATTAGAGGGCACCTACAACTATAAGAATGCAATGTCCTCACTGCAAGTGTAATCAAGTGAAAGTAAAAGGCTCTACCTGAATGTGCATCATGATTTGGGCATTTTTGAGGGGCGTTAAAGTTGTGCAAAAATTTTGACATCTGATAGAACGTACTCTTAGGTATGGCTATCGCGTAGCACTGATCGTGACCATAGTGGTGTGATCGTAGTCATTGCGACCGTGAGCGCGGTACCTGAGACCAGGTATGACAGTTTCTGCACAGTGTTCAGAATGTAATTTTAACCCCAATCCCTTATTTCAACTAGGCATGGTAGCATTATAATCAGTAAAGTCAAGCCTATAGTCTGTCATTATATCCCCTAAATTTGATAGAAATCAAAACACATGCATTGGGGAATTCAATCGAACACATGGAGTACACGATTACTTTAACCTTTTAAAGCTCAAACGTAGGTACTCAAGACTTCCCCATCAGCATGTACACCAACTATAATAGCCAACCACAGTAAAATTACAACCAAACATATAATTAGTGGTGAAATAACTATTCTAGGCCTTCTTCTACACTACGAGTCCTAAATATGCAATTTCATATCAAAACCAGAGAAAGTTCAACCACTTACTGGTTTAGGTAATGCAAACTGGTGAATTGATGCTTGGGTATGCAATCGAATGCTAAAAATTGGAGAGGATTGGGAAAGAAATTAAGAGAGGATTGTGGGAGAAAATGGGCAGTTAGATGGTATTTTAAACTAAACTGTGATCACCGTCCTAGTTCCACAATTGCGCTAATATTGCTTTTACGATTGCGGTGGCATGGACTGCGATCGCGATAACTGAGACCAAACAACTGGGTTTTCTGCATTTCCTGCTCAATCCAAAGTTGCCAATTTCACACGTTTCTTTCTCAACTTCAATCAAAATACCTCATAGCACCATATTTTAGGGATTGTGAAAACCAAAATCTACCCTAGTATGCATAAATAAAAGGATATATACCACTTTTCGAGGCGTGATGAGTTTCTTCCCAAGATGAAACTTGGAAAATGTGAGGGAGTGGCGAGCAAGCCTCAATCTCGCCATTTTGAAGACTTGAACCTTTTACCCAACTTTACATTGATCTTTTGGATTGGCTACATTTGTAAAGGGGTGTACATTAATAGGTCATTCCTTTTACATCGGAAATTGAACTCCTTGGCCATTAATGGATGGGGTTCTGTGGGCTTCCTTGGAATGTCAAACTCCAAAATATAAGAGTCGGACTCCGCCTCCCCACAATCCTCTAATTGTTCAAAGGGGTGGATCTGCATCACATCCTCTAAGCCTAATGTTTAAAAGTGGGTTGAAAGAGGTCCAACACCTAATTTTGGGTTAGCCTCCTCTGAAGCATATTCACCCCTAAATAAGCTAGAGTTATTGTAAGAGATTTGATTATATTCTTCTCTTGACTCTAAGCTCATTTCTTTTATTTTGGTTTCTTCTTCCTCATAAGAGTTGGATGATTGGGAAGCCACCAAGGATTTATCACTACCAAGCTCATCAGCATAGCTTGGTTTCTCTTCTTGACATACTTTCTTTTGGGTAATGGGCATGGTAATGATAGTTTCAAGCTTTTCTTCTTTACCCATTACCTCCTTCTTGACACTTGTCAATTCTTGATATATGTGTTCTAGATTCTCCACCGTTGTATCCAATCGATCCAAAATGGCTAGTAGCCTTGGGTTACCACTATTGGACTCGGTCTGTTGCTCATCCTTCTTCTCATCATAAGACCTATTAATATCATAAGAAGAACTATCAATTAGATCATTATAATAGGGGGAGGGGCCTTTGGACAATCATCCCAAAGTCCATTTGATCAACCACACAAGGGACACCCGTACTCTCTACCTGATCAGCTCTCTCTCTGAGGAGCATAATTACAATGTCTCCTAAAGTGTGATCCACCACAATATGAACATGGGTAGTCAAGATAGGACCTCCAACTATCCAACTCATATTTGTTCGAAGATGCCATAGAGAAAAGTAAAAATAAAAAAAAATCTACCTAAAACGAAAATCACAAACACTTATATACAAGCTTGAATTCAAGAAAGTAAACTAAAATTTCAAACTAACTTAGTACGCCAACTTGTTCCCTAATAACGGTGCCATTTTTTATAACACTCAACTTACACATCAATTTAAGTGCAAGACGGTCGTCGTCACTATACTTACCCAACTGTCCATGAAGAATAATGTGAGTGGTGGTCAAATTAATTTGAAATAATAGATACAAGTTTAATTTAAACCAAAGGTACAAGCAGATAAAATGAGGGAGATAAAATCCTACACTAGTATTTCTTTTTGGGTTTTTCTAGTATAAATTCGGGGCTACGAATAATTAGAGTTTTAACAATTAAGCATGAATCTTGGGATTATACACTACTAATGGAATGACATATGGGTGTTAATCATCAACATCAATTTAGTAAATCAAATTTGAGTAGGCTTGGTTATAGATTTTGATGCTCATCTTTCAATAAAACACTAAACATTAACCCATTAATTCTTCCGATTACATAATAGGTGTGTTCAACAATTGGTAACCACAACCTCAATCTAGGCATCCATATTTCTAAGATGATGCCACTGACATAGTCAACCTAACATTCACCTTTTTGTCTAAGATAGTGAAAATTTAGCAAACTACACACATAATTGTCTATCATTACTTTGGTCTCTACATCCCTCTTTCGAGGATGATATGGATTCCTAAAGTTCATCCAAAACCTTTCTTTCATAGATGGCCTTAAACTTTCTAGAGCTTAGATATTTCACTCATCAAACCCATGTGGGTATTTGGGGCTTTCACCCATAAAATCTGAACCAAAATAGCATAGCAATGATAAAACCAATAAACATGAACTACCAAATAGATGCTTACAATAACAACCCACACACACTTAAACCCCTATTAACACATAACCCCAAGAGGGAGATTTAGCTACACATAAGATAAATAAGCATAGATATCATAATCCCCATTGAAATAACTTGTTCAAGATCTAAGAAAATGCTACTTCAAGCTTGGCTCTCCCATAATATCAACAGCGGAAGTGAGCAAATGTTCCACTTAGAAAGTCTCCAATGTATTCTTCACTCAAAATTTATACAATGTTTTCTTCTCCAAAAATAGAGGCTATGAAGTCTAGAGCTAAACCTAAAAAATTAGGGAAGATGGAACATGCTTCTTGAGGATAGGGTTTGAGTCTTTTTGTCAAAATTAGGATCATCCATGTTCTTTTCCAATTTTGTCCTTGGGCTGAACTCCTCTTCTAAGCTGCAATCGTGCAAGTCTTATTACGACCGCGGTTTACAACCATGACCCCAATCAATTGACCATCCTTGACTACTGCGACTGCGATTAGCGGACTGCAACCGCGGTACTTGAGGCTCTTCTGTTACAGGTCTTCCGCTACACTTTTCCTGCTCCCTTTTGATCATTGTAAGCTCCAATCCACATTTTTCTTTTTTTTTGAACTCTGTACCTGCAAAGAGTGGATATTAGTACATTTACTAATGAATATGTCTCATTTATTGATTCAAATCAAGTAAATGTTCACAAATATTGAGTGAGAATGAGTGGTAAAATCACCACTCGTCAGTAATGCACAAAACAACAATGAGAACTTGAATTATAAACTAAACGTTGCAAAATTATAGTATGAGTACCAACGTAGTACTCAGTAAGCATCAGCTGACTAAGCTCAATGATAACACAAGTATAAATAATATGTAAACTAGGGATACAGACTACAGATAGCTATCTAAGAAACTAAACATGATAATGCTAAGGGATTAACAAAGATAACTTATCCTATCTTGATATTAACAATAGTCTATAGTGCAATACCATATATCCATAGTCAACATAAAAAAGAAGAGTGAAAGAAAGTTATATAACAGTATAAAAGGCCAAGGATACATATACGACATTAATATACAAGAGAATGATATACAGTGGTATCATACGTGTATTTGTATATATATATATATAGGACTACTTAAGGTAATGACCTAAAGTAACCAACCTAATATCTCAAGGCTTCCTAACCAAGTAGGAACTATTGTTGGCATGATCAAGGTCCCTAACATTAAAGTCTAACCATGAGATAACCATCAATAATATAATTTATCCAACAAAATAAAGGGATCAGAATCATACCTTCAACCTCAATATCAGTCCATAATCAGCCTGCCACAAACTAACCATAATAACAATAATAAGGTAATTGGCTAGTAGGAAAAAACAATACTTAATGGGACCCCCATAAGCCCAAAAGGTTCAATCCAACACTCAACAACCAATAATCATAACCTATATCTATGCAACTCTATATAACACTGATGGATAAGGGATCCAAATAACATATTGGTAAGAGGCGATGTATATGAATGCATGAATGTAAGGTAAATCCATAGTACCATAACGTACAAACTTTATGCACCTTCTCCAGCTCAACAATTTGCAAAGTCAGGACCTATGGCAATCTCTCTTCTTCAGCATAGCGGATCACAAACAAAGAGACCCCTAGGGGATTTAGCAATATCTAAGCACACTATTAGGTCCCAGTCCAGAATTTCCAATAATCATCATCATTAACCTACTCCGTCCAGTATTTAAGATCTCTCTCTATATATATATATATAAGATAAATAAACGGACTCAAATCATGTCTAAAAGAGTGTAAGTCTATAAATCCATTAATCAAGATCAACTCTAGGACTAAATCAGCATGAGATGTATAGAAAATATTGAAGTCACTTTCGTCCTAAGTAAATAGTAGTGGTAAAAGTAGATAATCCATGGACCAAAATTATCCTTAACCTAATTTTCAAAATATCACCTTTAGTTCTGAAAGCTCATAAATTATTATATAAGGTGGTATGATTCCCATTATAAAATAATATATTTTAAAAGTGAAAAGTGAGATCAAATCCCTTTTGAGATAATAATAGTAAAATCATGATTTTGGTTGGAATCATACCAGTAAGTGAGGATGAACGCACATAATAGTAAGCATGTCATCACCAGTATCCAAATAGTACAACAATAGTGTCTAAGTATCTATAGACTAAATCCATATCTTTTATAAGGATAGGATACTCATCTGGAGTCTAACTGGTATCATTACCACGACCTCAGGCCCATCTAGCATAATCTTAATACTATAATATAGGAAACTATAATTGAATCCACTAAATCAAGAAGTAAACCTTAAACTAAAGGGTCATCAGCATCAACGATGATCAACATACTTGTAATCAAGGATGATAGAATTCTACAACCATAACAAGTTTTTCATCTTAGGATTCGATTAACCCAGCTATTCCCAAACTCCTAACTTAGGCTAAGTCATGATATCTTAATTATAAACATGTCCTATCATACCCACTTAATATGCAATTTGCACTACACACCAACTTATAAAGAAAAGAAGATCAAAGCCTACTTTGATGCCACACTACAATCCTTGAATCATTCGTAAATCATTTGTCCTTGCTCTATAATCCTAAAATTCCAGTAATAATCTACACAATGAGACCTATATTAATATATAAAAAATCAAATGAAAATTTAGTTCAAGAATGGGCTCGCAAATGAAATCCAAAAATTAAATCTGTCATGAGGTTTTTTGAAGAACAAGGAATGGGTCCTCAAGAGTTGAGCACAAGTGGGACACAAATTAGTATTCAAATCATCCCCTAAATTCCAAGGATTTAAGGACCTAATTTCAAAGAATTTACAATGAAATAAGATGAAATTTGATGGAGAAAATAATGTAAAATGTCCAAGGAGTGTTAGGATAACTTACCGTGGCTTCAATGGATAATTCTCCACACTTTCCATCTCTTCAAGCTATCAAAAATAGTGGAAAAAGTTGAGAAAAAAAGGGAAAATTTAGGTGAAGAAGGGGATTTAACAGTCCCCATGTGTTACTAAAGTGGTCAATTGTCTACTAAAGCGACAGAAGTCTGCTAAAAAGGTTAGGCAAAGGGATGCAGTCATCACTAATGCGAGATAGCAGCTGCTAAAGCGATATTTGCTAAAGCGGACAAGGATTACGTAAGCATTCCTTGTCCATACAATCAAGGCCGCTAAAGTGAATCCATGTTGTTAAAGAGACTGTATCCTAAGTGACCAAACGTCCACTTAAGCGGTTACTCTAAACGGTGCAAGACAATAGATTTCTCTAAGTCCAAATCGACTTTGACCGGATGCTTAAGATTAATTCAGAACCCCGTAGACATAAAAAAACTATGCTACCACACCAAATTCAAATTTCTAGACTCATTGGAACCACAAAACCATTCATCCAAGATCGTCTTAACTAAATATGAGGCCCACACCTATAGTTACATTTTTTATAGTATTCACCTAATAACCCAAAATGAGTCTAGAAGCCTTAGGACCTAATGCAAGGGTCCCTAAAGCCTAAAATCAATTTTCTAGGGTTGATGACATTGTTAAAATTCTCATCCAAAGTCCTTTACTAGGAGTTATGGTCTGAGATTAATTTCCTAACAACGATAGCTCCAAAATAGAGAAATCTGCCTAAAATTCCAAAAATTATCTGACAACTAACCAACTATTTAGGCAAGTCATAATGACTTGTAGCCACTATATGAAAGGCTCAAAATGCTAGAAGCACACATAAATAGAAAAAATGACCTGAAGTATCTTCACAAGGGTCTTGTGCTATAAAGTAAAGTCCCATTTTTCAGGAAGGTCCTGTATTGAAAAATTAAGTCCCATTTTCTAGGAGGGTTTTGATTTAAAAAGTAAAGTTCCATTTTCCAAGAGGGTCCTGAGTTAAAAAGTAAAGTCTCATTTTCCAGGAGGGACCTAAGTTGAAAAGTCAAGTCCCATTTTCCATAAGGGTCCTACGTTTCATTTTACAAGAAGGTCTTGATTTGAAAATTAAAGTCCTCTTTTCTAGAAGGGTCCTGAGTTGAAAGTAAAGTTCGATTTCCTAGGAGGTTCCTGAGTTAAAAAATTAAAGTTCCATTTTTCAGGAGGGTCCTGAGTTGAAAGTAAAGTTCCATTTTCTATGAGGTTCCTGAGTTGAAAAATTAAAGTCTCATTTTTCAAGAGAAACCTGCATTGAAAAATTAAAGTCTCATTTTTTGAGAGGATCCTAAGCTGAAATGAAAGCCCTATTTTATAGGAGGTCCTGAATTGAAAATTAAGGTCGAATTTTCCACGAGAGTCTTGACCCAGAAATTAAAGGCGCATTTTCCAAGAGAGTCCTAAGTTGAAAAGTAAAATCTCATTTTCCAAGAGGGTACTAAGTTGAAAATAAAGTCCCATTTTCCAAGAGAGTCCTCAGTTGAAAAGAAAAGTCCATTTTTTGGGAGGCCTTGAGTTGCAAAGTAAATTTCATTTTTAGGAGTGTCTTGAGTTGAAAGGTAAAGTCCCATTTTCTATAAAGGTCCTGAGTTGAAATCAAAGTCCCATTTTTCAGGAGGGTCCTAAGTTGAAAGGAAAATCCCATTTTCTAAGAAGGTCCTTAGTTGAAAAGTAAAGTCCTATTTTTCTAGGAGGGTCCTTAGTTGAAAATTAAACTCTCATTTTCCAGGAGGGTCCTAAGTTGAAAGTAAAGTCCTATTTTCCAGGAGGGTCCTGAGTTAAAAAATTAAAGTCCCATTTTCTAAGAAGATCTTGAGTTGAAAATTTAAGTCCCATTTTTAAGGAGGGTCCTGAGTTGAAAATCAAAATTTTATTTTTCACGAGGGTCCTGAGTTGAAAATTAAAATCTCATTTTTCAGGAGTGTCTTGAGTTTATAATTAACATTTTAAATAACACGAACAAATTTTTACCCCAATTTATACCAAAAAGATTTATGAGTGTTATCCAAATCACAACTATTTGGAGAATGTAAGATAAAGTGGGTGACATAAGACCTTGCCTAATTTAGGTAAATATACCTCACAAGGGTAAAATATAATAAGTTTTTACTAAGATTGTGATCTAGCAAACCTATGTCACAATATTTCTTCTTACATTGATATTGCATTGTACCTTTTAATATCCAGCCCTTGATGTGAAGGCAACATTCTAACTCTATTTCAAACAAAGAAAAATTATGAGTTTAAAAACTTGGTGGTTTGTTTGAGGAATTTGGCTTTTGAGGAGACTACTCTTGCACTTGTCATGTTTGGCTTTGTTTCAAACCATTAATAGTTGTTGAATTGTTATACTATTGACCCTAAGTTCTGGATACCAAAATTCTTTGACTCAAATAGTATTTCCATTGTATGACGCCTCTAAATATAACCTCTAATGTACTTTTTATGTTTCTACGAATCCCAAAATTGTCAAATGACAATTATTCATGGGTACTTTGCTTTATTTTGAATCATATTATCTTTATATCATATCCCTTTTCCTTACTTTGTGCAGTTGAAAGAGTTGGTATCATGTTTTGAAGACCTTTTTAATTTACCTTGAAGTTATTTAACTCAAAAACATGAGAAAATAATGATTATGATTTTTTATTTTGACAATACAGACAAGAAAACAAAAATAGAAATATAGAAAGGAAAGAAAAGACAATAGATATCCCTTTTTCCAAAAATGACAAAAAAAGAAACTTATTTGAATGTAGTAACCAGCTCCACTGACTATGACATGTATTTTAAATTAAGCAACCTGATCTTCCCATCCAAATCATTTATCAACTTTTTCCAACTTATTGAATTTGAAACCAAGCAGCTTTGAACTTGTTGCCTCTAGATCACAGACCTCATTTGGCTGGTGCCCCAAAGGGTTTTTACCAATGAGTGATAATGCTCAACTTACACATCAATTTAAGTGCAAGGTGGTCGTTGTCAATATAATTATCCAAAAAAAGTCGGGGTTTAATCCATGAGGAACAATGCGAGTGACAATTAAATAAGTTTGAAATTAATGTTACTTGCTAAATTCAAGCCTAAGGTACAAATATAGTGGGGGGTTATAAAATATTTTCAATAGTGTAAGACAATTCTTGGGCTTCTACAGGATTAACTTAGGACTAAGAGTAATTAGAGCGTAAGCAATTTGGAACAAATATTGGGGATATGGTTTATTATAGGCAACTAATGTGTGGGTCCGTGAATATCAACTTCAAATCTTAGTTAAACCATATATGGGTAGGCTTGGTTAGGGATTTCTATATTAGCCTTTCAACAAAGTATCAAACTATCACCCATGTATTCTTTCAAATACCTTGTGGGTGTGGTAAAATAATCATCATAAAGGCTCAATTTGGCATCCCTATTTCTAGAATGATGCCCAAAATATATAAATTCCACAATTTATCCTTATTTCTAAGACAATAAAAAGGGAATAACTATTATCTATATTATTGTTCACAAATGCTCATGTCACCAACATACCTCTTTCAAGGATGATATAGGATCTAGACTACCCATATCCCACTCTCAAGGGTGATGTTGGGTTTAGGAAAATCTAGTCTTTCACTTAAAAATTCCATTTTTTCATCAAATATTTGTGAAACCCAACAACATTGACTAAGAATTAAAGCTAATAACCACAACCCATACACACTTGCACCCTAGTATAACATAACCCCAAGAGGAAGAATTAGTAACTCATAAAGATAATGAACAAAAATCTATTAAAATTTCCATCGATTTGATTTATGAAAAATACAGAGAATGCAAACCACACTTTAAATTCCTAAGAATCTTTAATGGTATTTGCCAATTCTTCACTTTGGAATCACTCTAATGTCTTCTTATCTCAAGATTAGTAAAAAAATTTCTCCAAGCTACAAGTATTATAACCCTCCAAACTAAGACAAGATCAAGATGATGGATAAAAGATTCTATGAATAATGGTTTTGAGACCCTTTTGAGAATTAGGGTTTGCTGTGTACATTAACATCTCTACCCCTGGGTTGTATTCCCACTAAGTCTCAATTGAAGGCATTTTTCCATGATCGCAGCTATTGGAAACGTGCTAAAACCACCACAGTCGTGATCTTTTGACCTAGCTTGACCGGCCATGATCGCGGCCCTTAGACCGTGATCGCGGCCCTCAGACCGTGACCGCGGTAACTGAGACTAAATTTTTGCTCCAGGCCTTCCAACTGCACTCTTCTTCTACTTTTTAAATTCGTTTAAGCTCAAATCCACATCTTTCCTTCTCAACACATATATTCCTATAAAATGTGGAAATTGGTGCATTAAACCACAAAATTATCTGATTCATACTTTTAAATCATAGTAGTGTGCATGAATGTTGAGTGCTAATGATTGGTAAATTCACCACTCATCAACAACTTGATTAAGACCACAAATAGCTCTTCAAACATAGGCAAAGATATTCTCACGACATCCATCAACATGATATGAAATTTTCAAGGGTGCAAAAGACTTCGAAGATCAACTATGAAACAATTACTAATACTTTAGAAGTGACTCACTTTTGACCTCAACTTCATTATACTTCTTTTGCCTCTTTTTTTAGTTGATGACAAAATCATTCACCTAAACTTATTTACATGCCTCCTCACAAAAAGAAAAATTCCACATACCACGTTATCAAATATGCAACAAGGGATTTAAGTGCAAAGCTCTCTCCCACAATGATTCTCGATGCTAACAAGTACAAAGCAATAGGCTTTCCCTTACTTTCAATCGTCACTATAATGAATACACTTAGTTATAGATCTCGAAGGGCTTTTTAAACTTATAATGTAGGTTCGGGGTAGGGAAGGATATCATTTAGGAACAACATAGATATACCCTTCTTGAACATATACATCACACTATTCCATCCAACTCCTGACCATGGGCCACTTCTTTTGTTTTCACTCTTTTCACATGTGCCTACTTTTATTTCCTTGGTTGGCCCATTTTCTTTTACATTTCTTTTTTTCTTGCACGCTTCATGCTTTTCTTTACTACGTTTGATCCTATCTTTTTCTTATTCATTTGTTCTCAATGCTTAACCTCTTAGGCACTCACTTATAACTTTGTGGCCCAAAGTTACCTTTTCTAATCTTTACCACCCCCAACTTAGGATTTTACCCTCAAGTTGTATTTTTAAGTTCAGGGAGGATAGGGTTCAAAATTAGAATAAAACTTGAATGGCTCATATCTTGCAATGTGTTTTCAAAAGAAAGGTCCAAAGGCTCAACGTGGGTGACTAGGGATAAAATTTATGCAAGGGTAGGCTTTTTAGGATAGAGCGGACTTCCAAGTTCACAAAGAAGGCCTAGGATTATCTCACCAACCAAGTATAATCAAAATTCGCCTAGAGAGACTAATAGGGAAAGTTCCAGATGGTACAAGTATGCATGAGTTTACACAAATAAGCTCACCGTACATGGCATGCAAATTTGCCAAGGAGGTTCAATTGCACCTCCCGCTAGAGACAAAAAATAGAGTATCTACCAATTTATACAAGCCAAAATTTTGGAGTCACAAAAAGAGAAAAAGTATTGATAAGAGGTTTCTCACATCCGTGCCCTTGATTTTTGAAAAAATTTTGGAAGGAGAGGGGTGTTTGCTTCGCATTTGCACCATGCATAATTTGCTCTTTATGGCACCAAACCAAGCCAACGTCTCCCAATATGACTTTTATACGAGCAAACCATATGGCTACTCAGACTTCACCATAGGTATGAATACAATACCAAATCCAAAATACTACATGTACTCATACTTTCCCTATATTTATAGCTCTGATTATACGAGTACTCAAAATTCCCTTGCATCTATGGATCAAAACCCAATCACAATGATTTTTCCTTAAGAATGTTGCCACGTAATCTATCATAAGGAAATGCTCGTTGGATATCATCACAAGCAAAATAAAGATGAAGCAACAAACTAAAAACAAAGTAATATGACTAATCTATGAAAGTGTGGGCACCATTAGAGTGCCCAAAAATTATAACCCAGATAAAAACAAAAATCATACAAAATGCCATCAAAAAAACATCAAAATATCCATAAATCCAAATAATACAGGACCAAATAAGAAATCATGCAAAGACATGCACCCCCAACTAATAAATTAATAGTGTCCTCACTGCATAAACAATAAAGCACAAATAGAGATAAGGGTGCTCCCTAAAACCTCGTCAAGAGTTTCTCTTGCCTGCAGACTCTAGATCATCTTCGTCAGCATCAGAACCGTCCCACTCAACAGGTGCCTCATTATCGCTCTCCACTCTAGAAGAAAGTAGTCTGTCTTGGGGTTTTAGGACCTTTACCCCTTTATATATCTTGATAAAGAACTTATCTCTCTTCTTATCTCTTTTCTTGTTCTTGTCAAGGGAGTCTAGAAGCTCCCTGTGAAACACTGCCAATGATGAGTAGGCCCTAGTAATCCTAGTAATGGTGACTACCTATGTCTGCTGGCCCTCCAAATACTTCTCATAATCTGATCAGGCCATATATGAATGGCGGGTGGTGGATGGCTCTTCTGTCCCCTAAGGCAACTTGGACATGAGATCCTTAATGGTCCTCATCTCATCAAAGGGATTGGCAGTCAATAGCCTGGAAGACTCTGAATCCTCAATTGTCGACTTTCCCAAGTAAATCTTCATCATTTTACTTTTGCCTGGTGCACCTTCACCCTAAATTTTCAGAGGATAGATGGGGGTGTCAGCGTGCAACCAAGTGTCTACAGGTACACCACAACTCCAACCCTCTTACAAAGCTCAGTAATCAGAGATAAGAATAAGAGATGCGTAACACCATGGTTCCTGTAGAACTTTATGTCTAAGTTAATGAGCCGACCAATATCAAAGGAATTCTATCTAGTATGCAGGCAACCATGCGGGCGCACAGATCTCTAACTGCAGTCAGGTGAGTGCAAGGAGAGATTCGGCTGCAAATAATGTTCAGCCATTTTCGGTCCTCAGTAGTGAAATCATTCATTGAGATACTCTTCTTGGTTGCAACATTTTTGTCATCCAGCTACCCGGCTCACACCCCTTTGCTTCAAAGCCAGCCATGGCTATATTGGGGAGCCTGTATAGTTCATTAATTTGCTCTGCCCTAAAATGCACAATTCATGAGATTTTTCTAAGGGTCCAAAGCCTAGGTGTTTCAATTCTCCCCCACTTAGATCATTCATCATCGAATGACGGGTAAACCAAGTATGAACACAAGTTAACATATTATTACCCATCAAACAAACCTTTAGACAAGTTAGAAAACAAAGCATACCATAAGGATACAACCCACATCCTGATCATAATCAATCAACCATTTGTCTCATTAACTTTGGGACTCAAACCTATCAATTATCAAAACACTTGATCATTTCAAAACTTAGGGACTTTAACCCATTGTCTAATAAAGACACAAGTCAAGGTAGAAAGATTAAAACATACCTCAATCACGAGTTTTCATAACAGAAAATAATTGCAGATACTTGGACTTCATGTCCTCTTCTGCCTCCCAAGTAGCTTCCTCAGACTTTTGGTTCCTCCATAGAACCTTTACCGAAGCCACCTCTTTTGTTCGCAACCGGCGAACTTGCCGATCTAAGATCTTCACCGAGACCTCCTCATAGGACAAAGAGTTTGAAATACCAATATCCTCTAAGGGAACAACCAACTAAGGATCACCGAAACATTTACAAAACATAGAGACATGAAAAATTGGGTGAATGGAATTCAAACTAGATGGCAACTCTAACTCATAGGCAACATTATCAAACCTTTTACAAATCAAATAAGGACTAATATACCAGGGACTAAGCTTCCTCTTCTTACAAAATCGAATCACTCCCTTCATAGGAGATACCTTTAAGAACACCCACTCACCAACATTGAACTCCAAATCCCTACGTCTCATATCAGTATAGGAAATTTGGCAACTCTGAGCGGCTTTTAACCTATCACGAATCACCTTCACCTTCTCTAAGGCTTGGTGCACTAAATTAGGGCCAAGAAACTTACCCTCACCAACTTCATACCACCCAATAGGAGAACAACATGTCCTACCATACAATGCCTCAAAAGGGGCCATACCAATGCCAGATTTGTAACTATTACTATAGGTGAATTCAATCAAAGGCAAATGGTCATACCAACTACCATCATAATCAATCATACAAGCCCCCAACATATCCTTCAATGTTTGGATGGTCCTCTCAGCTTCTCCATCCGTCTTACCCAAATCTTTTTGGAACAACCTCCAAAAGTAAGACGAGAAAGGAGTACAACAATCCGAAATAATAGAATCTGAAGCAAAATGCAACTTTACGATCTCTGCAAGATATAACTTAGCATAATCCTCCACTGAGTAATTGGCCCTTACTGGTAAAAAGTGAGCATACTTGGTCATCCTATCCACAATGACCCAAATAGAATCACATCTCTTTCGAGACTGAGGAAGACCGGTAATAAAATCCATATTAATTGCCTCCCACTTCTCGAACAACACAATTTCTTAGTACAAACCCCCGGGACTTATATGTTCAACCTTCACTTGTTGACACACCATATACTTAGCCCCATAGCTAGCCATATTTTGCTTCATATTATTCCACCAATAGAATTCTCTAAGACCATGATACATCTTTATGGAACCAAGATGAATCGCATACCGAGATCTCGGGCATAATTTTTTCACTCAATCCATCAACGTCAGATACGCATAGCCTACCTTGGTACATCAAGATACCATCACCATTGATCACGAAGTCCACAACCTTTTATTGACCCACATTACTCTTAATCTTCATCAATTCAAAATTCAACACTTGTTTTTCCTTAATTTCAACAAAAAGAGACAAATGCGATACTGGATGTGCAAACATACCACCATTATCTGAGTCTGTGAGACAAACTCCAAGATTAGACAAACAGTGAATATCCTTCACCAATTTCCACTTATCCTTGTCCACATGGGCCACTCCCTATAGACAATTATCTAGAGCATCGGTAACTACATTAACTTTACTCGGATGGTAATGAAGACTCATATTATAGTCCTTCAATAATTTAAGCCACCCTTCTTCGCCTGAGATTCAACTCCTATTGAATAGACACATACTGAAGACTCTTATGATAGGAAAAGATGTCAACATAAACCCCATAGAGATAATGTTGCCAAATTTTCAAAGCAAAAACCCTGGATAATAATTCCAAGTCATGAGTGGGGTAGTTTTTCTCATGAACATTCAATTGCCTAGAAGCATAGGCCACCACGCTACCATGTTGCATCAATACACAACCAAGCTCAATATGAAAGACATCACAATATACCACAAAACCATCATTACCCTCGAGCAAGGTAAGAACTAGAGCCAAAGTCAATTTATCTTTCAACTTCTTAAAACTACCCTCACACACATCCGACCACAAAAACTTGACTTTCTTTTGGGTTAACTTAGTCAATGGGGAAGATATAGTTGAAAAACTCTCCACAAACCTCCTATAGTAACTAGCTATACCCAAGAAGCTCCAAATATTAATTGGAGTCACAGGTTTAGGCCATATCTTACCTGCTGCAACCTTTTGAGGATCTACCATATTCCCGTCACCAGAGATAACATAACCAAGAAAAGTCATAGCCCTCAACCAAAACTCATACTTAGAGAACTTGGCATACAAATTATGATTTCTCAAAGTTTGCAACACAGCACGAAGGTGATAAATATGATCCACCTCAATTTTAGAATAGACCAAGATATCATTAATGAAGACAATGACAAACAAGTTCAAGAACAAATGAAAGACCCTATTCATCAAATTGATGAATGTCGTCAAGGCATTAGTCAACCCAAAGGACATGACTAGTAACTTAGAGCGACCATACTGGGTTCTAAAGGCAGTCTTAGGGATACCCATATCCCTAATCTTAAGTTGGTAATAATCTAACCTAAGATAAATCTTAGAGAAATAGTTGGCACCTTGAAGTTTATCAAATAAGTCATCAATTATAAGAAGAGGATATTTATTCTTTATGGTCACTTTGTTTAACTGACGATAATCAATACACATTACGATGGGAACCATCCTTCTCGCGTACAAACAACATGGGAGCACCCCAAGAAGACACATAAAATGGATAAAACCTATATCTAAGAGGTCTTTTAATTGCTCCTTAGCTCCTTCAACTCGACCAAAGCCATTCTATAAGGGAGGATAGAAATTGGATGAGTGTCCGAAATATGATCAATACCAAAATCAATTTCCTTGTTGGGAGGAATGCCAGGAAGATCACTAGGGAAAACCTTGGAAAACTAATTAACTATGGGAACGGATCCTGGAGAAAACTCTTTTGAGTTAAAATCTTTAACTTGGACTAAGTGATACAAACACCCCTTAGAGATCAATCTTTGGGCCTTAAGAAATAAATCTCCCCTTGGTTACTAAAGAAGTACCTTCCCATACAATGACAAGATCATTAGGGAATTTAAACACGATCGTACTGGTCTGATAATCTAAGGAAGCATAATACGAGTGCAACCAATCCATCCCTAGAATAACATCAAAATTAACCATGTCAAACTCTATCAAATCCACAAGAGTTTCTCTACCACTAACAGATAACACACTCCACCTATAGACTCTTTTAAGAACCACAGTCTCCTTTTGGGGTTGAAGCAGGAAAAGAAACTGACAGACTCACGGGACCAATACCAAAATACACAGTCATAAATGGGGTAACATAAGAAAGAGTAGACCCTAGATCAATCAAAAAATATACATCATAGAAGAAAAGTTTTAACATACCCATGACAATATCGGGAGACACCTCAGAATCCTAGCGAGTAACTAGTGCATACAAATAATTTCGGCCAGTGTCGGTACCAAATATAAAAGTAGAAGTAGATATAGAACCCTTCAGTGCAAGAGTAGAAAAAGTAGAAATAGGGGCCTTATTGGCCCGAGAAGCTGCTAGAGAAGGGCAATCTTGTGCATGTGACCAATCTGACCACATCTAAAATATCTTTTTTGCCTCTTCTTACACTAACCACAATGAAGCTGACCACAGAATCGGCAAGGTAGGTAGGTTGGAGCCGACTGAGCCCCACCAATCAGAGATTAGGAACTCGATACCCGAAACCACCATCAAACCTAGACCGACGATCACCCGATAATTTTAGGTAAAGAGCACTACCCGAAGAAAAAGAACCAAACTCCCCCACTTCTTTGGTGACCACTTGCCACTATCTCTACCATTATGCTCAAAATGTCTATACTTCTTCCCATGCCTTTCACCAAACTCAGCCTGTTTTTTTCTCTTCTTTTACTTTTTGCATATACACGATCAACCTAGAAATGTCAATGCTTTCAATCAACAAGGTAGCCTTGCTCTCAAGTACAAACTTATGAGATAATTTCAAAACAAACTTATACATTCTAGCCCTCATGCTAGAAACCATCTCCAGAGCATACCTAGACAACAGATGAAATTTCAAGTCATACTTTTGGACGGTCATTCGCCCTTACTTCAAGTTCTTAAATTCTTCTGTCATTGCTTCACTCAACTCTTGAGGAAAGAAGCAATATAATAAATCCTCAGAGAAATCCTCCCATACAGTAGAGCTAGCATCCATACCTCTAAACAATTCACATCTTTCGTACCAATGGTATGCGACATCTTTCAACTAGTAAGAAGCAAACTCAACAGCCTCAACCTCTGAAGCATGCATGATTTGGAAATCTTTTCCATTTCATCAATGAAGCCTTGAGTATCCTCCTCAACCTTCGTACCCGTGAACGTATAAGGGTTCAACCTCATAAATTGGCCAACTCTTATGGAATCAAAAAAATAGTAGGCAGAGCACCACGCTCCAATTAAGAAGCTACCAATTGAGTCAAGAGGTTGATAGAGTGATAAAACTCAATATTAGAAGCACCCCCATGTAGTGACTGAGTAGGAGTGTCACTTTCATAAGTAGAGTTAGTGGGGAATGATAGAATCCCATGAGGATGGTCAGAAACCATATCCCTAGCCCAAGTTTGGACCCTAAAGTTAGACAAGCTCCATCTATAGGACCCTCAGAATGGTTTGTCTGCATATCAGATCTCCTTTGAGACATGATCTGAAAGAAAGCAAATAGAAATTAGAGGAATCCAAGACCTTAGAATCTATATCTTGAGATTGAAACATAAGAAAGGGAAACATTCCTAAAATGTCTCATAGCCCCTCTCTTATAAGTGTAGAGCATTTCATACTTATAAAAACAACTCTACTAGACACGACATAATGGACTCCCAACTGACCATGAACCTAGGCTCTAATTATAACTGGACATAACCCAAAATCAGGCATTGTCATATGGGCACCTCAAGTCCAACTTGGGCTATAGATTGCCCCATTAACCTAACCTAATCATCACACTAATCCATAAGAGTCAAAGGAACTCCAAACATACATCAAGATAGCAAAAACCATACTAATGATCATAAACTAAACACATCTAAACATTTCATTAATGTCAACCTACTACCAACATACCTAAGTCCACTGTCACCCATAATGCCTTTACACAAATTTGAAGTCAATATATATACATCGGAACAAACCTCTGACAAAAGCAAAAACCAAATCCAAGACAAGTCTATGACATAAACTAATGACTATTAAATGCATGACTTCTAAAGTATGGAAGGTCACCACTTTAATATCAATCACACGAACCGCTTGAACACCTATCACTGCATAGAAAAAGAAGAAGATTCTCCAGTCCCTATGTCGCATGGGGACATAGCATTCGAAGATGATTAGCAGTTGGAGTGCCAGCATATAACTCAAGGATAAGGATAAAATTTCATCATCATTCAACATCAAGTTATCACATGCAACCACATTTATATACATAAGCATACATGTACATATAGCACATGCTAATTAAAGGAACAAGACTTAACCACATTCACGAGGCACTTAATTATAAGACATGAAGTGGAGAAATTTGACCTTCCATACTTATAGACTCAAATATTTTTTATTTAGTAAGGAACTTTAACCACATACACACATTCATTAGTCAAGGGATTTTAACCACATATACACATTCATTAAGAAAGGAACTCTAAACATAAGCTATTTCATTGGATAGGGGACTTTAAGCTCAATCTATTTTATTTCAAATGACTAAGTTATATATGACTCATACACTAAGATACGACTCCTAAGATGTTCAACACATGAGAGGGGGAGGGTAGAAGGGTATAACTCATACACTAGTATAGAGTCACACATCTAAACCATATATTTGTCAGAATGCACAATTCATGAGATTTTTCTAAGGGTCCAAATCTTAGGTGTTTCATGTTGACAATGTCTTTGAATTTAAAAGATTCTCAAGTCAATTTACTAAGTTATAAAATTTTAATTTTGAAAGATATTCACCAATTCAAGTCTAGAATATTTTTCAATTATATGTATTCAAGCATGCCCATGTTTTCTCTGCCCAATCAGGTGTCACTAGTGTAAAAAATAATATAGGTCAAAGTATCAAAATCAAGATTATTTAAAACATAAATATTATTAACGCTACCACCAATAAGAGTGATATTCTTTTTTCATGCTTAATGGAGGATACTCTAAATACTGCATCACATAGCTGAATGATACTCAACAAATTGTGTTTGAGTCCACATATGAGATACACTTTAATGAGTTTACAAGAGGATTTGATCTTCATAGTGCTAACTCATATGCCTTCTCTTTTGTCATTATCACCAAACTTGGATGATTTGCCTTCAAGTTTCCTTAGATAGAAAATTTTTCATTTTTTTGGTCATGTGGCTTAAACATCCTCTATATATAACCTATATTCCTTTCCTGGAGTTCTTGCAGACATGTTCCTACAAAATAAGAGAATTAATTTTTTTAGGTACCCAAGTGGTCTTGGGTCCTTGAGGGTTAGATGTGCTTCCTTTGTGCCTTTAAATCCACACTCCTTTAGAATTTTATTTGTAGTTATATGACTTTTTCCCATTTTTACCACAAGTGTAGAAAATTGGTCTATGAAAAGAGAAGGAGGTTTTAGCAGAGCTAAAAGTGTCTAATGAAGAGCTTGATTTAACCTTAAGAAAATTTGATTTCATAGAAATATGACTTGGTGATTTTCTATGTTGTTTAAATTCATCTTTTCATCATAAAGTTCTTCTTGAAGTAAACCAATTTCAATTTGACTTGCTTCAAGTTGAATTTATCAGTTCCTTCTTTCTTCTTTAAGTTTTCCTTTTAACTGAGCTTGCCACATTTTCTTTTCTTGAGTAGTTTTATTGTATTCATCAATGATATTTTAAATCTCATCAGTAATTATAACAAGATTTGACTGGATGAGATTATAATTATGACATTTAAAAGGCCATACCTCACTAGATTCGCCTATAGCCATGATGCACATATTTGTTATTTCTATGTAATCTTCATTTTCATCTTCATTATTCCAGGATCTAAAGTTCTTATTCTTCTTCAATTATCTTCTCTGTAATTTTGAATAGTTCTATTAATATGACCTTGTTTACTATATTGATAGCAGTGATCATCGTTCCTTATGAATTCATTATTCTTGTAAACTTGAGGTTTTTTCTACCTTTGTCTTAAAATTTATCTTACTCCATAATTTATAAGCCTTTATTGTTATCTTCGTCTATGCTTTCTTATTCTCCTAGGGTTATAACAGTAAAGGCTACAAGTTATTTCTTCTCTTTCTTATTGTACCAATTTATGTGATTATGTTCATGAGCAATAAGGTTATCTCATACTTCATCACAGATCATGTTATAAAGATCCCCATCTTCTATAATGGAGACTTTGGTTACCCATTCTTTTTGTAGACTCTATACAGGTTTCTTGACCTGGAGGCTATTTGAGTTGATCATTCCTAGAGATTTCAGCTCACAAACAACTTTGTTGAATCATGCAAACATTAATTCCACCCCTTTATTTTTTTCTATTTTAAAAAGCTCATATTCATTGACTAAAACAATGATCTTTTCTTCCTTCTCTTTAGTAGTACCTTCGTAGGTTACTTTCTTTTTGTCTCATATTTCTTTGGCCATTTCACAGGTTGATATATTATCATACTCTACTCTGTTAGCTGCATAGTAAAGTAGTCTTATAGCTCACATGTTATTTTTAATTACCTCTTATTATTCTTTAGTAATTTAAAAGTTTTTGAAATCATCCCAATCAAGGCTTCTTGATTTTTTTCCTTTTGTTTGTCCTTATTTTTTATCCCTAGTATAGGTTTTTTATCCCTTCTGGATGACAACCCAAGCTTGAAAGTCATTTGATTGTACAAACATTTTAAATATATTCTTTCAATGTGAGAATTATTGTACATTGAAGTATGGTGGTCTTATTAATGAGTGTCCGTCCTAAAGGAATGCTCCAGTAATTCGATAGTTGAGCATTTGATGTTTACTCATGTGTGATTAAGCAACACTTTAATAAGATCTGCTCTAATACCAACTAAGATTCTAAAAAGGGATGAATTTAAATCTTTTTTTGAGTTAGCTGATCAATGTTGACAGTTAACTCACCTGTAGGTTAGTATACTCAATAAAATAGAACAAATCAAAAATCATAAAAAAATAAGTATAAAATAATAAAAAGACTTATATTGGTTCAGATCACCAATGTGGTGCATGCTCTTATCCCCTTGGGTTTTAAGGGTTTTCTTTAGAGCTTTAAATTTTGAGAATAGAGTTACAGTAGTTGGCATGCTCTGACTCTTAATACTCTATTCAGATCTTGTGACACAGCCTCAACGAGTATAACAAAGTTGACTCAATCATTTTCTTTTTGTAACTAATGTAAACTGAGAAATACAAATCTATTTTAAGACTAAAAAAATAAGACAAATAGATAGTTTCTTGTCGTTGCATAAGATGTCTTCCATTTTCAGTCTTCATTTTCTAGTATTTTTCTTCTGTACTTTTTCTCTCTAAAAAAAATAAAAGGATTTCTTCTCAATCAAGGATTTTTATTGCTTCCTTGATTGAGGATTCACATCATATGGTATGTCCATATCAGATATGTTTATATATCTGATCTGATCTTTCTTTCTCAATTGTAGAGTCACATCCATACACATCCATATTAGATATATCCATGTAGGGGATATGATCTTCCTTTCTTCTATAGCTCTATGTGAAATCTACCTTCCATAATTATCATTTTGTTATTATGATCTTTCTTCCTTCCTTAGATTTGTGAGAAATCTTTCTTTAATATTTGTTGCTCTGTGATTGCTCTTAGTACGTTTGAGTACTTTAAGTTAGGGATTTTTTGAGATCTTCTTATGATACTATTCTAATTATAGCATCGGGATGGTCCTTCTATGAAAATCTTTGCCTTGATTGCGTCAATAGTGTAACTTGCATATTTTCTTATTTTGTTTGTGATTATAAGAACATATCATACTAATATAAGAAGCTAATATATGCTAGTTTAAGTTCAAAATCTAACATATGAGATACTATTTTTGGTTCAAGTTTGACATTGAGAGATATTAATGACGATTATGGAACCAGTTTGAGTTCCGTATTTATGGTATGGAAGGATTCATGGTCATAATTTTGAGATTTGGTTACTTAATATAATTCCTATTACTACTTATCCTTGATTACACCCTCGAGGATTATAGGGGCCCGCGTTTGATTTTTTATTTTATTTATATCTTATGGCTTATAGGGGCTAATTATGTAGAGATCATTATATTTTTTTTCTAATATTATCATTTCGATCATTTACTTACAGTATTTGGAGCGCTATTCCATCTTTGACCTTATCTTTGAGTTATCTTGTTTATCTTAAATTTTATTATATTTATATTATAATTTAGCTTAGTCAGTCAATGATTCCTACTGAGTACCCGTAGCTTTGGTACTTACACTACACTTCTGTACCTTTTTTGGTGTAGATCCAAGTACTAGCTATCGTGATGTAATGTTTGTGTTGGTCAGAATTCAAAAATAGGGTGAGCTCTCAGAGCTGGAGTTGACCTTTTCTTCATCTTCCATTTTAGATAGTGTTTCTATTTTTGAGACTTTTGTATATTGACTTTAATGTACTTATAATCTTTTTTATTAAAAGCTCTTTTACCGACCTTACTAAGTTGTGGGATGTTATTACTCATCTCTATTTCTATCTCATTATGATATTATTGTTCTTATGATTATGTCTCATATTTCTTTATTTTCATATTTTCGATGTTTATGTCATTTCCATAACTAGCCCATTAGTTTTAGTTTCAGGATATGGTTTGGCTTACCTACTGGTGGGGTAAAGTAGGTGTCATCATAACTCAGAAAATCAGGTCATAAAATATTGGTATCAAAGCACTAGGTTCACCAATATTATTGGTACAAGAGCAAGTGTCTAGTAGAGTCCCACGGATAAGAATGATAAAGTCTATTTCTTATCTTTGTGAGGTTATAGGAAATTCTTAAGACATCTTCACTTCCTTCGATCATTCATGATAAGAGTTTGAGTTTGTTTCTGAGATTCATTTAGTTTTACTCTTTTACGGATGGCTAGGATGCGTGATATTGATACTAGAACAAGAACCCCAGGTTCATGATTAGGGATTCTGTCTGAGTATGTGGAAAACCCTAAGGTCAAGGAAAGACTGGAGATGCAACCCCAACTCAAGATCATGATAGAGAGCCTTTACTAGACCTTATTATCACTCTAGAACTAGATATTCCTCCACCCTAGCCTATGGTGGGACAAGGGCCAGCCTAGGCTCCACCGAGGTTTATTTAATCATCACTTTATAGAGATATATTGGTTCAAATCTTAGGATTAGTTGGTGGTACACTATCTAATAGTGCATAATCTGTGCACCAGAGTGGTACTTAGGTAGGAGCACAGTCTGTAGCTGCAGCTTCTAGAGTTAAGATTCCTATAGTGCTGGTATTTTCTCAACCGGTAGTCGCGCAACCTTCTATGTTTGTTAAGAAGCAAAATATATTGGGTAGATTTTTTAGATTAATTTTGCTTAGGTTTTGGGGGCATCAGGCGAGGATGCTTATGAGTCCTTAGTAGCTTGCGAGGATAGGCTCCATAATTTAGGCCTTTTTAAGACTCATGGTGTTGATTACACTAATTTTTAGTTGGATTTGGAGGCTTCACATTAGTAGAGAGGTTATCTTGATTCTACGCCAGTTGGATCTCCTCTGTGGACATGGATTTAGTTCTCTAAGTTTTTCTTGGAGAAGTATATGCCTCGTATCCTTAGAGATCATCCAAGAAACCAGTTCTCAATATTTGAATAGGGTTCTGTGACGTTTTTAGAGTATGAGGTTCGATTCTATGAGTTATCTAAACATGTTATATTTATCTGGACGACCAAATATGAGCAGATTTGATGTTTTGCTCAGGGATAGAGACTTTCTCTTAGCATGGATATACAGAATTTGGTTGTTGATGGTACGTCTTTTGTTGAGGTTTTTTATCAAGCTCAAATTATAAAGGATATACATCGCAAGGCCGCCCAAGGGGCAGCGATAAAAAGTTGTGATCCCAATATAGTTTCAGTGGGAGCTAGAGTCTCTCCTGGTTTAGACGTAGTTGTTTTCAGGGTAGGTACCCTCTATGTAAGTCTTATAAATATTAGGGTCAGTCTAGTTGGCCTGTTCATATTGCACTTTAGATTATCGATGGAGGTAATTCTAGCTATAGTGATCACCCTGGCCAGAGTTGTGGTAAGCCTCCGAGAGGTTCATCTTTTGGTTTTTTAATCGAAGTGGTTATTTTGGGTCATCAAAATCTTTAAGATACAGTATAACGCTTGGGGCGTGTTATAATTATAGGACTTTCTATAATTTTTCTAGAGTGTGTCCCATCCGTGTAGTGATGGTTCCTACAACACAAAGTGTTTCACCAATATGGCAATTGGAGGTGGTATACTGGGTTATTGAGGTGGTCCCCTAGTAGATAGGAGGCGGAGTCTTTGGATGTTATTAGGTACGATCTCAATATGCCATCAATCGATTGTTGATTTATTTAACCTAGGATCTACTTATTCTTATGTATCTACTTATTATGCATCGTAGTTAGAGTTGTCTTGGGATTTTTTATCTATGTCGTTATGTGTATCTACTCCCGAAGGTGATTCTTTAGAGTGAATCAGGTTTATAGCTCATGTGTTGTGACTATTCAAGAGTTTGATACTCATGCTGATCTTACTGTATTAGATATGGTAGATTTTGATGTGATTATGGGCATGGACTGGTTATCCAACTATCATATAGTCTCGGATTATTTTGCTAAGACGGTTACCTTAGCCATGTATTGCATACCCCCGATTAGGTGGCAGGGATCTATTAGCCACGGGCTGATGGGGATTATTTCTTATGTTTGTCCTAGGAGACTTATATTGAGGGGTTGTGAGTCTTATTAATTATATTCATGATGTTAGTATTGGGAGTCCCTCGCTTGACACTATTCCTACAGTCATTGATTTTCGTAATATTATTTATACTGATTTACCTGGTCTTCCTCATGAGTATGATATTGAGTTTATTATTGATCTCAAGTAGGGCACCAGACCTATTTCTATGGTACTTTATCATATGGCTCCTGCTGAGCTTAAGAAGCTAAATTCTCAACTTCAGGATCTTTTGGGTAAAAGTTTTATTAGACCAAGTATGTCACCTTAGGATGCCCCTGTCTTGTTCATAAAGAAGAAAGATAGCTCCTTGCGGATGTGTATAGACTACATGCAGTTTAATAAGGTGACGATGAAGAATAGGTATCCTATGCCCCATATTGATGACTTATTTGAACAGCTTTAGGGAAAAGTGGTGTTCTCTAAGATTGACTTGAGGTTCGGTTACCATAAATTAAGGATTAGGGTTGAGGACATCCCAAAGATAACCTTCAAGACTTGTTATGGTCATTATGAGTTTCTGGTGATGTCTTTTAGGTTGACCAATTCCCTAAAAACATTCATAAATTTGATGAACATCGTGTTTAGACCTTATTTGGATTCCTTCATGATTGTGTTCATCAATGATATTTTTGTATATTAGAGGAGTAAGGAGGAGCAAATGCAACATTTAAGGATTATGCTCCAGACTTTGAGAGATCATAGGCTTTATTTCCAAATTCTAAAAATGTGAGTTCTGGCTTGAGTCAGTGACATTCCTAGGACATATGGTGTATAAAAATGGGATTATGGTAAAACCAGAAAAGATTAAAGCTATTTATGATTGGGTCAGACCTACATCTCATGACTGACATGACTGACAAGCTAAACATATAATACTAAACATACATATCTGATGCATGTGTAACTGATTCATAAATGCATGACTGAGTGTTCTAAAGAACTAAGTTTCTCACAATGAGAATGCATGTCTGATGCATAATTACAAAACTAAACTAATACATGAGTGCATGACTGAATATGCAATGGTACTTGATACCAAGTTTATAATGGGAACATGAACATGAAATTGCATACCAAGTTTGTAATGAACACTGAACATGAAACTGTAAGCTTAAGGAGAATTGTTACCTTAAGCTTGATCTGAGTTGGCGAAGAAGAGGTGAGGATACTTGGTACGCATGTCTGCCTTTGCTTCCCAAGTAGCTCCCTCGACGGACTGATTTCGCCAAATAACCTTAACTAGAGGGACTTTTTTGTTCCTCAATTTATGAGTCTGATAGTCTAAGATTTCGACTGGAATCTCTTCATAAGAGAGAGTTTTCTGAACATCAATTCTCTGAATAGGGACTACAACTGATGGGTCACCTATGCACTTCTTGAGCAAAGAGACATGAAAGACTGGATGAATTAAGGCTAGATCTGACGGCAATTTGAGCTCATAAGCTACTTTGCTGAATCGACTGAGAACCTCGAAGGGACCAATATATCGGGGATTGAGTTTCCCTTTCTTGTCAAACCACTTCACTTCCTTCATGGGAGAGATATTTAGATAGACATAGTCACCAATCTCGAACTCAACATATTTTCTATGAACATCTGCATAAGACTTCTATCAGCTCTGAGCAGCCCAGAGTCTTTCTCTAATCAACTGGACTCTCTCTAAGGCATCGAATACCAGGTCAGGACCGATGACTAAGGCCTCACTAATTGAGCAAACCAATTGGAGATCTACATCTCCTATCATATAGAGCTTCGAATGGAGCTATCTTAATACTGGAATGATAGCTATTGTTGTATGCAAATTCAATCAAAGGCAAGTAGTCATCCCAATTTCCCTTAAAATCAATTACACACACCCTTAGCATAACTTCTACAGTCTGAGTTGTCCTTTTTGCTTGACTATCTATCTGAGGATGAAAGGTTGTACTAAGATGAACTTGGGTACCAAGACCCTTTTAGAATGCTTTCCAAAAATAATAGGTGAACTGGGAACCTCTGTCTGAGATAATAGACAACGAAACACCGTGCAATTTGACCAACTCCTTGATGTAGAGTTTGGCATAATCCTCAGCTGAATAAGAGGTATGAACTGGAAGGAAATGAGCTGATTTGGTCATTCTGTCTATAATGACCCATACTAAATCATGCTGATGACGAGTTCGAGGCAAACCCATCACGAAGTCCATGTTCACAACTTCCCACTTCCAAGTAGGAATACTGAACTCCTGCATGGACCCACTAGGCTTCTGATGCTCTATCTTAACCTGCTGACATGTAGAGCACTTAGACACAAACTCTGCAATGTCTCTCTTCATTCCACTCCACCAATAGATTTCTCGCAAGTCACGGTACATCTTTGTGGCCCCTGGATAAATAGAGTAGCACGCACCATGCGCTTCTGCAAGAATTCGCTGCCTTAAGTCATCTACACCTGTAACACAGAGATAACCCTGACAATGAAGAATACTATCTCCCCTTTAAGAGAAAACCTCTATTTTCTAATCCTGAACTGACTCTTTCAACTTGAAAAGGCTGGGATCTCTATCTTACATTTATTTTACCTCAGAAACTAGAGATAATTCTGAACTACTTTGAACACATATATCACCTTTATCTGTATCGACTAAGCGAATGCCTAGTCTGGCAAGCTAATGGACTTCCTGAGCTAACTTCCTCTTACTGTCCTCAACATGAGAAACACTATCCATGGATAGTCTATTGAGAGAGTCGGCCACTATGTTGGCCTTGCCCAGATGATAAAGGACACTCATGTCATAATCTTTCAAGAGGTCTAACCACTTTCTCTAACAAATATTGAGATCTTTTTGAGAAAAGGCATACTGAAGACTCTTATGATCTGTGAAGACATCTACATGAACTCCACAGAGATAATGCCTCCAAATCTTCAAGGCAAAGACTACGGCTGCTAACTCATGATCATGAGTAGGATAATTCCTCTCATGAGGTTTAAGCTATCTGGAGACGTAGGCTATGACCTTACCATGCTGCATGAGGACACAACCCAAACCTACGTTGGATGTATCACAAAACACTACGAACCCATCTGAACTATCTAGGAGATCTAAGACTGGAGCTGAGGTAAGTCAATTCTTCAACTCCTGAAAACTCTTTTCATAAGGATTTGACCACTGAAACTTTACTTTATTCTGATTCAATCTGGACATAGGGGATTTAATAGAAGAAAATCCCTCAACAAACCATTTATAATAGCCAGCCAAACCCAAGAAACTCATAATATCTGATGGAGAGACAGGTCTGGCCCAGTTTCTTACTGCTTCATTCTTTTGAGGATCTACTCTAGTACCATCACCGGAAATGATATAACCAAGGAATGCTACTGACCTTAGCTAAAATTTGCACTTGCTGAATTTGGCGAATAGCTGATGATCTCTGAGAGTCTGAAGTACTGTTCTGAGATAGTCTGCATGATCATGCTCACTGCAAGAATAAACCAGAATATCATCTACGAAGACTATGACTAACATGTTCAAGTACCGCTTGAACACACGGTTCATCATGTCCATGAAAGCGGCTGGGGCATTGGTAAGACCAAAGGACATAACTAAGAATTTGAAATGACTATACCGAGTACAGAAAGCTATTTTCAGAATGTCATATTCTCTAACTCTGAGCTGATGAAAGTTGGATCTGAGGTCTATCTTAGAGAAATAACTGGCACCCTGAAGTTGGTCAAACAAGTCATCGATTCTGGGAAGAGGATACTTGTTCTTGACCGTGACCTTATTGTGTTGACAGTAGTCTATACACATTCTAAGAGAGTCTTCTTTCTTGCGCACAAATAATATTGGAGCATCCCACGGGGAAATGCTGGGCCTGATGAATCCCTTATCTAAGATATCCATCAATTGTTCTTTCAGTTCGCTGAGTTCTGCTGATGCCATTCTATATGGCAGAATAGATATAGACTGAGTATCTGGAAGAAGATTTATGCCGAAGTCTATTTCCCTTTCAGGAGGAATTCCTGGAAGATCTTCGGGAAAGACTTATGAATATTTATTCACTACTGGGACTGATTCAAGACTGGGAGTTTTGGAACTAGTGTCCTTAACTTAAACAAGATGATAGACACATTCTTTATATATCATTTTCCATGCCTGAAAGTAGGAAACATGCTGACCTTTGAAAGCGGATCCACTACCCTTCCATACTAGGATGGGTTCATTTAGAAACTGAAACTAAACTATTCTATTTCTGCAGTCGACTATGGCATAGCAGGAATGAAGATAATCCATGCCGAGAATGACATTAAAATCAGTCATCTCTAATTTGACTAAGTCTGCTGAAGTGACCTTCTGAAATATCATACCGGGCAGTTCTTGTATACCGTCAGGCTATGATGGTTTTACCCACTGGGGTAGAGACTGAAAAAGGCTCTGCTAGAATTTTGGGACTGACTTCAAAATCGACAGTAAGATAAGGAGTAACAAAAGATAAAGAAGCGCAAAATGCACATGAAAGACCTGTAACGTACCAGTAAATACATTAGGAGAATTTTCCTGATCCTGTCATGACTAAAGATCATAGAGATAATTAGGGCGTTTCCCACTAGTAGCACTGGAGGTGGCACCCTACTGATTTGGATGACCAAATTGAGCTGAAGAGCAGAGATAACTCTAATAACCTGACTGAGGGCAGTCTTTGACTCTGTGGCCTAGCTTACCACAACTAAAATAGACATCGCTACTAGCTCTGCAAGAACCCTTATGGTTCTTACCACAAGTCTGACAAAGGGGATTAGTCGTGCATTGCTAACACTGCCCTGAGACCTAGAGCCTGGCGCTCTATCTCTATTACCCTTCCTAAACTTAGGAACTAGAGCATTGGCTAAAGAAGGAGCTGGAACTGATGACTTAGGACAAAACTGAGAACGGTTTCCTCCTTCTGATTTAGGCTGAGCAAAGTTGAAACTACCTGTCTTCGCTCTCTTATTCTGCTTCTCCCTCTGCTTAATATTTGGCCTCTCTATATGCTGAGCATGAGTCATAAGCCTGGCTAAAGTCATGTCACTATTCAACATGGCAGATCTGTACTCATTTACCATGCTATCATTTACCCCTGAAACAAACTTACTCATCTTGGCTCTGCTGTCTACAACCACATGAGGGGCATATATGGCTAATTGAGTAAACTTAAGAGAATACTCTTTCACCGTCATATTTCTCTACCTGAGGTTGATGAATTCTAGCACTTTAGCCTCTCTAAGCTCTTGGGGAAAGAATCTATCTAAGAATGCGGTGATAAACTCCTCACACTCTATAGGACCTGCATCATCTGACCTTTCTGACTTCCATTATTTGAAATAAGTATGAGCTATATCCTACAATTGATATGCAGCTAGCTCAACATTCTCAACAGTAGTTACCCTCATGATGTTTGTCACCTTCTGAACCTTATCAATGAATTCCTAAAGGTCCTCATCTACCTTAGACCCGAGAAAAAATAGAGGATTTATTTGGGTGAAGTCCCAAATCGTAGTTGCGGCTGAATTAGCCACTGGGTTCGCTGGAATGACTGCAGGCCATTCATTTTGAGTGGCAACTGACTGAACAAGAGTAGTGAATGCGGCCCTAAACTCCACATGAGAAATATGATTGCCCAAAGAATCTTCAGGCTGAGGGGCTGACTGATTTCCATTTCTTCTTTTAGGAGGCATGTGCTGTAGAAGAAAGGGGGAAACAGAATAGATTGAGAGATTGACTTAGGATTATGCTCACTGGCATGACATGAATACTGAAAGAGGGGAAACTATTCCTAAAACATCTTATAGCCTCCTGTACATAAATGTAGCGCGCAACACTCCCATGTACAAGACTCTACTAGATGCGGCTTTTAGACTTCCTAGGACTCTATTGAACCTTAGGCTCTGATACTAAGTTTGCAATGACCCAAATCTGGTACTCGGAATGTTACACGGTGCTCATGACCCCGAAGGACCAAAAGCTAACCCATGACTAATACATAACCTATACACTGCGTAAAATACTTTATAATGCAAAAACATGAACTAAAAGGCCATAAGGTTCAATACTGAACATGATCATAACATTTTTGTGGGGAAATATAATACCCAAAACTAAACTGAACATACTAAAGTTTGAAACATAATAGTCTAGAAAGCCTCTAACTGACTGAACTGTCAGAGTAGGAGTTGATGGGATATGTCCCCAACTAACTCCAACTAATAAACTGATTAATGAGATAATAGGGAAATAATAATGTCCTCGAATGATGAGGACTCACTTCTAACTCTGACTGCTGAAACTGGAATCTATTGATGATCTGGAGCTTGTGTCTCTGAACCTATGGTATAAGACACCATAGCGCAAATGCTTCAGTACTTTGAATATATTGGTATGCATGTGAGGTAGGTTGAATGCATAGGGTTTATATGCATGAACAATAATAATAAATGACTAACTATCATGAGCGTGAGAATATATACATGAAACATAACACCTGACACTAATACTATGACAACATGATTACTGAATCTAAATTTAACTGATAACATGAGTGACTGTATCTGATAGTCCTGAATCTAATAGAATTATCTGAGATTCGTACTGTATCTGAGTTGAATGTATTTGACAGTCCTGAATTCTGAAGAACTATCTGAGTTCTTTTACTAAGACTGATACTAAGACTATGGGAGGTAGTCATCTAACCGACATGCCCCAAATAATACATTATAGCTGAATTGGGGTCCAATATTTGCCCTGATTGAAAGGGTGTCAATACCGCGCCACTGGTAAGGACAACATGTGAGTAACCATCATATAACAAGTAACTCTAATGAGAATGGTGGGAACCCTCCTATAACAGGTTAAGCCCCCCCATCTACCCTCATATAGCAGGCTATGATGTCTCAACCTATGCTGGCTATATAGTTTTGGAATGCAAGGATTACTTCTAAGAATCACACCCTTATATAACAGGTGAGTTCCCATTCTTGGGTTTACTTGGTGCTAATTTCTACTCTCATCTGAATAAACACTGATCATAATTTACTGAACTAAACATGGACTGAGTTACTGAATTTCATTGACTGATGGAATACTACTGATATCTGACAACTGACTGAGTTCATGAGATCGTGGAGATTTCCTGAGTCATAAGACTGTTTGAAGTCTAAGGATTCATAGCTTGACTGAGAGTATCGTGGAAACATGACATGGCTCTAGGCACACAGCTAATATTTCGGGTACAAGTACCCCTAGGACTCGATGGAAGGAAAACTGACCAAGCATAACTTACTTGAACATATAACTAACATCATAATCCATAATACATTTATAGAAGTATTCCATCAAAACATGTGATATGCATAACTTGTACATATAGGGGGATTTCATGATATCATACTAGTTGGGCATTGTTCCTTCATCTAGGAATTTAATCAAACATATGGTAGGAATAACATATGTAAACAATATTATACAATAATTAATCATCATGATTCATCTCTAATTTTTTCATCTAGGGTTTATTCATAGGTTCACATGAATATACATCTATACAAATCAATTCCTCATAAAATTGATCACCCAACATGGATTTGAATTCAATTGATCATTCTCAACATAAACAAAACAAAACCAACATGATATTCATAAAGAAATCCATAAATTGAAACTTAAAAAATAGATTATTGGGCTTCATGGACGAAAAAAGTCCATGAATGAACACTACGCATACCTTAGTTCGTGATTTCATGAAGATTAACGGAGAAACTTTCTTGGAATTGGATCTTCTATAAAAACCCTAGCATGTTCCTGAGAGGTTTTTGAGAGAAGAGAGTGTATTTTGGATGAAAAGTGGTTGAATCACGTGTTAAAAGGCTTAAATAGGGGTGGAAAGTTGACCCTTTTAACCCTGGATGCGTCATTTAATTTCAGTAAAAAATTTCCAAACTGAACCCCTGGCGCGACGCGGCGCTATCACATCATGTCACTGGAATTTGATAGTTAGGAAACTGAGGGATAGAGCGATGCAGAGCCATCCCGTTGCCCCTTCTTTTGTGACCTAGAACTTTGGCACAACGCGGAGAAAATCATGCTAAGACACTGGAAAAGGACAATTCTGAATTTGGGCCTTGGCGCGATGCACCATAATTGCGGACCCCTACTGGAATTTGCCAAATGCCATTTATGCTTGTGGCGCAGTATGTCACTGACTAATATGGTGTTGTTTTACGATGGAAACTTAAAATAGTCGTAACTTCTGACCGGTTATCAGATTTGGGAAAATCTTATATCGATGGAAAGTTTACTGAATTTCTCACATGACAAAAAGTGAAAATCTTTAAAATTCCTTATGGAATAACCATCATTCAATTTAGAAGATAATACTAGACATTCTTGAGATGAAATTAGCTAGAAAAAGTATGGGGTATTACAGGAAATCAGAGAAAACTATTCAGGTTCTCGAGGATATGATCCGAGCTTATATTATGGATTTTGGAGATTAGTGGGAACAATACTTAGCTTTTGCAGAGTTCATGTATAATTTGGGTATTGTGTTGGTGCCATTTAAGGCACTATATAATAGATATTATTGGTCTCCGATTGAATGGTTTTAGACCTCCGTGATTAGGCCTCATGGTATCAACTTGCTTCAGGAGTCATTAGATAGAGTTAGAGTGATTCAGGATAGGTTATGGGCAACTCAGAGTCGAAAAAAGGCTTATACAGATTGCAGAATTCGTGACTTGAGGTTTGGAGTTGGAGTTATTCCTTTGAGTATCACCCATGAAGGGTGTGATGAGTTTTGGGATGAAAGACAAGCTCACCCCCATATATATGACCTTTTGAGGTCCTTTGTATAATTGGAAAAGTAGCTTATGAGTTAACCTTGCCCTTGATTTTTTCACTATTAATCCAGTTTTCCATGTTTTTATGCAGCAACAATACATTATTGATGAGTCTCATGTACTTTAGTGGGACTCGATTCTGTTGGTTGAGAGGTTAACCTTCGTGGAGGAGCTGATGTTCATATTAGCTAGGGATGTCAGGCGGTAGAGCTCTAGGGAGATTCTACTAGTTAAGGTTCAGTAAATAAACCACCCAGTAGAGAAGGCTACTTAGGAGATCGAGAGAGATGTAGGCCCAGTATCCTCACCTGTTCGAGCCTTCAAGTATATTCAAACCCTTTACTTTTGCAGATGAAAGTTCTTTTAGTAGCAAATATTGTAAAGACACTCTAGGTCATTTTCTATATTTTTAATCATTTTTTGCCATTTATAGCTTTCTTATAGCTTTTGTAAGTCATTTGTGACTTTCTGGGAGCTGATAGTTTAGTTACCACGCAGGTCGTTTAGTTTTTAGAGCCTATTCCTTATTTTGAGGTCTTTATTGGTAAAAATTGGCAATCGAGCATAAACATTAGATTAACAACCTTGAATGCCAGTTCTTATAGTTCCATCATCTTTGGAATGTTAATTTTAGGCTAGGAGGACCTTTGGTTCAGATTCCAAGGCTTCCTGACTTATTTCGAGCTGTTGGTTGGAATTCGATAAATTGGCCCTTGTGTCTGAGGCCCACATTCTATTAAAATAACCTCAGATGTAAATTTTGACTTTTTTTATTAAGTCTGGAATGTCTAATTAGATAGGGTAGCATACTTTCATTTGTGTTCACGAAATTTCCGAACGGATCCTAAATGGTCGGTGAAAACTTAAAGTTTTTCTAAGTTTCAGCTGGTACAACTCAGCCGATGTATCTACTTAAGCATACCTTTGGTTGCTTAAGTAGAGGTCTCTTAAGCAAAGGCCACTTTAGTGGCCAAATGGTCTCTTAAGTGGCGAGGCCCAGCCCATCTGATAGCTTTAGCAAAGGCGCAATCACTTAAGCAGATGGCGCGCTTAAGCAAAGGCTAGTCCCAAGGTAGTGATCGCTTAAGCGATCCATGGACCACTTTACCAATGACCACTTATGCAGTCAAGTGACCGCTTAAGAGGACCTGGAGGGCATTAAATTGCTGCTTACCCTATTTTCTTCTAATTTTTCACAAATATCAAGAGCTTGAGGCCCTAGGACGTGTGGAAAATTGGAAGAGTGTTCATTGGGATATCTTGAGGAGTTTCTGAGCTCAGATTTATCATTCCCTCATCGAAATCTTAGTAAGTTTCCATTAAATTGTTGGTTTAGTTATTCTATTTTGACCCAAATCCCTAGATTCTTATTGAGCAGATTGTGGTATGATTTGATCTCGGAATTTACCCACTCTTGAGGATAAATGATCCTTGAGCATAGAGGAACATGTTGACGAGTTTGAAAGTGTAATTCCGTAAGTGAGCACCACATGGGATTTTGGCCAAATGTTGGATCTGAAGCATAAAAATGCAGTGTGGGTACCATTTTTCTTGTATTGATGAGTATATTACTATTTTCATAGCATGGCATTGTGCGGAAGCTTCTTAAAAAGAAAATCTTTAATTATGCAAACTTTACCGATTTCGGCGTCCAAGTAGACTAGGTTTACTTTTCTCCCAGATTGAGCTTAATTGTAGTATTAATATGATAATATTATAGTTTTGGGTTAGGAATTAGGACTTAGAGATCCATCTATGGTGATTAGATGATTTGGCCGATTTAGAAGTCGTAATTTGGCGTAATTGACTTAGATACTCATTATTTAGATAGAATTTCTACCTTAGGACCCAATGATACTTATTTAGTATCTTGTAGTAAAATTTGACACCCTATTCTATTTTGGATATAATTTGCATTAGAATGGATTATCAAGGTTAGAAGTGGGCCTCTCTGGCCTACCTTTGGCCAAGATTACTATTTATTTCTTGTAGACTCGATAGACTTGTTGCATTATCTTGTTTTTCTTGAGACCGAGAAGGTTCTAGGCATATTATAGTTCATTCTAGCTTGGTGCTTGGTAGATGATAAGATAGCTTCAATTTTGGCATTACTGATGACTTTAATTTCGATTCAAGTGCGGTGATTTAAGATACTAAGACCACTTTGATTCCTGCATTATTTATGATATTAGTTTCAGTTAGAGTTTGATATATGAGATACTAGTTCTGGTTCAAGTCTGACATTGAGAGATATTTATAACGGTTATGGAAACGATTCCTATCTGGTATTCATGGTATTGAAGGATCCATGATTATGATTTTGAGATATGGTTGCTTGATATAATTCCTTTTACTATTTCTCTTTGATAGCACTCTCCGGGCTTATGGTGGCCCTTATTGGGTTATTTACTTTATTTGCACCTTATGGCGTATGGTGTCTAGTTATGTAGAGATAGTTATGCTTTTCATTAATATTATCATTTTGTCCATTTACTTATAGTATTTGAATTGTTATTCCATGTTTTCCCTTGTACCTTGACTTAGATTATTTATCTCACATTTTATTATATTTCTATTATGATTTAGCTAAGTCGACTGATGAGGACTAAGGAGTACCCGTGACTTTGGTACTCATACTATACTTCTGTACCTTTTTTGGTGTAGATCCAAGTACTAAGCACCACTATTAATGTTGTGCTTATGATGGTCAGAGTTCGGAGATAGGATGAGATCTCAGAGCCAGAGTTGACCTGTTCTCCATCTTCTGTTTTGGATAGTCTTTCTATTTTTGAGACTGTTGTATATTAACTTTGATGTACTTGCATTCTTTTGGATTAGAGTCTCTTGTAATGACTTTACTAGGTCATGGGATATTGTTACCCATCTTTGTTTCTCTCCTATTACAATACTATTATTCTTATGATTTATGTCTCGACACTTTTTTACCTGCATATTTTTGGTGTTTATGCCATTTTCCACCATCTAGCCCATTACTTTTAGTTTTTGGCTACGATTTGGCTTACCTACTGGTTAGGTGCCATCATGACATAGGAAATAGGATCGTAACAACTCTAGGTTCATATGAACACTCTTTCTCATCTCTAAGGATGAAACATTTGATGTATTCCAAATCTTTACAAAGCCTATCTAAAAGAAGTTGACTGATGAACTAATAGGGATAAGGTCTAACAGTGGTACTGAATTTGAGAATGCAAGCTTTTTGAACTTTTATGCTAAAAATTGTATAGATCACAATTTTTCTAATCCAAGACTTCTCATCGGAATGGAGTAGCAAAAAAGAAAAAATAGGTCACTAGAACATACGGCTAGAACCATGCTTATAACTAGTGATCTTCCTAAGAGCTTTTGGGTTGAAGATGTAAACACAACTTGTTATCTTATTAACAGTTGCATAATTAGGCCACTACTTGATAAGAATCCGTATAAGTTAATATCACCTATCTAAGCCCTTTGGATGCAAATGTTTTATGAATAATAATGGAAAAGATGCTCTAGGAAAATTTGATTCTAAGAATGAGGGAATATTTCTTGGCTATTTTGCATGAACTAAGTCCTATAAAGTTTTCAACAAAAGAACCAACTATGTTGAGGAGATCATACAAGCAATTTTAAATGAAAATAACTATGTGAGCAAAGAAGATGAACCTATTGAAGGGGAGGATATTGAGTTGGTGCCTGATTCATAAGATGAGCTAAAAGAGGATTTGCCCAGAGATGCCACCATTTTAGTTAAAGCAAATCCTACGTACACAAGATAAATATCAGTTTTATGGGGAAATACTGATAAAGATACAACATCCTATTAGTTGGATAAACCTAAACTTTTAGAGCATGTTCATGAAAGAAATTGGAAGCAAAAAAGCTCACTACCTTTTGAAAACATTATATTACCCATGGATTCACTACTAGAAAAAATGAAAAAACCGACCACACTTTGTAGTCGAAAAAAACCGACCACATGTAGTCGATTTTTTTAATTTTTAATTTTTTGTTAAAAAAAAACGACCACATGTGGTCGTTTTTATATTTTCAAATATCAAAATATTAATGTCAATAATTTTAGTATTAATTATTATTTCTTTTATGAATAAAAATTAAAAAAAAATAACAAAACCGACCACTTGTGGTCGGTTTCCTTTGAAAAAAAAATTATAAATATTTTTAAAAAATCGAGCACAAGTGGTCGATTTTTATTTTTTTTTGAATTAATTTTTGTCAAGTGGTCGGTTTTTTAAAAATATTTTTTAATTATTTTTTAAAATAATTAAAAAATATTTTTTAAAAACTGACCACAAGTGGTCGGTTTTTATTTTTGTATAATTATTTTATGTTAAAAACCGACCACACATGTGGTCGGTTTTTAACAAAAATTAAAAAAAAAAATTAAAAAAAATGACACTTGTGGTCATTTTTAATGAAATTAAAAAAAAGAAATGAATTTTAAAAAACCGATCACATATGGTCGATTTTTAAATAAAATAAAAAGAAAATATTTTTTTAAAACCGACCACTTGTGGTCGATTTTTAATGAAAAATAAAAATATTTACTTTTAAAAAACCGACCACAGGTGGTCAGTTTTTAATTAAAAAAAAGTAAATAATTATTTTTAATAAATAATTATATAATCTAATATTTACTTTATGTAATCTAATTATTATTAGTAGTAAAAATAATATATTAGATTATATATATAATCTAATATATTTACTTTATTAAAAATTAATCTAATATATTATGTTTTAAAATTATATTGATTTCACGTAGTCAATAACCAATACAATAATAATAAAAATCAATAAATCTTAGATTTTGTGAAAAAACTTACACTAAAAAATATATCAATTATAATATACAAATTACGTTAAACGTAATCTTTATTTTTTACTTATGTTTCAATATATAAAATACATATTTTCCTTTATATATACGTTAAATGACGTTAAACATGCATAATCTTTGTATAATGAATATGTGTGTATATATGTATATCATACCGTTGGGATAGATAATTGAAAAATGATGTTTATAGTACGTGTTTGGAAGATGAAAACCGATGTATAGATAGTACGTGTTTGAAAGCTGAAAACTAATGTATATAGTACGTATTTAAGAGTTGATATATATGATGTAGTGATCGATGAACTATGTAGTAAAAATCTAGCAAAATCTATCCAAACATATTGAATACACGATCGATGTATATAGTACGTATTTGAAAGTGTTGACACCCAATTTTGACCTCTCGAGGCTCTCTTAGTCTGCTATTTTGTCAAAATTATTTAACCTTTAATATTAATATTTTTATTATTTTCAACAAGCTATATTTATGATTTAAAAAATGTATAAAGTATTTTATTATTTTTAGTATCATTTTTATAAATTTAATAATTCAAATACGACTTTTTACATAATTTTATTAATATTTATTAAATTATTATTTTCATGTACATGTGCACATTCACAATTTATAAATACATTGCCTATTATTATTATTATTATTATTATTATTATTATTATTAATGTTGTTGTTGTTGTTATATTTATTAAAATAACAGTCAATTTCAATTTACTCTCCTATGTAGTTTAATTTCTAGTCATAATTGTACTCAATTTGTGTCAATTATGATCAAAATTAACATCAATTTGGCCAGGAAATCAAATTTTAATTTTTGACCTATATATGTACATGCCAATCGAATATATGTATATATCTCGTGTAGTGATATATGCAATAATCAAAAGTTATGTAACTGAATCTAATTAACCGATAATCCAATTGAATCTATGAAAGGTGGACTTGTGTTTGAATATAGTTATTTCAATTCAACTAAATCAAATTTCAATTCTTATTTATTATTGTTATTATTTATTATTATTATTATTATTTACTACTACTCCTATTTAAATAACAGCCTAAATTAAAATTATCTTGCCTAATTTATTCACCTTTTAATCCAATTTATTCAATTTCTTATGATCTTAGCCTTTTATTTAATCTATTACAAATCTAGCCAATCTACATTTGGTTCATTTTTATTTTAGCCAAATATTTCAATTTTAATCCAAAATTAAAATTTCAATTGATTGTCCCTATTCTAATCTCAGCCGTTGATCAAAATTGATCGAACGGCTGAGATGAATTCAAACTTTGCCTTCCTTTTTAATAAAGTTATAAGATTTATAATTTCGTGAGTTCATGATTAAGAATTCACATATAATACGTGGATTAAGAAAATCATTGAGGAGGAAGTTTACCCATGAAAAACTAGTGACTGGAAGGAGGAGGATAGGCTTGATTATTGAAGCAGTTTTCTTGGATTCTTGAGATTTTGTATTGAGAGGAAGAAGAATGATGTTCTATTTGTTGAAAATGTAGGGATAGTAGTCTTACTTGTTGAAAATGCTTAAGTTTTGGTGACTTTAATAGTGAACTAGTGTTTAGGAGGTGATGTTGTTGGTGACTTTATTTGTTGAAAATGCTTAATTGCCGGTGACTTTAAAAGTGAACTTTTATTTAGAAGGTGATGTTGTTGGTTACTTTATTTGTTGAAAATGCTTATGTGCCGGTGACTTTAATAGTGAATTAGTGTTTAGAAGGTGATGTTGTTGGTGACTTTACTTGTTGAAAATGCTCAAGTTTTGGTGATTTTAATAGTGAATTAGTTTCGTTGGTGCCTTTGTTAGTTGAAAAAGCTTAAGTTTTGGTGATTTTAATAGTGAACTAGTGCTTACGAGGTGATGTTGTTGGTGACTTTATTTGTTGAAAATGCTTAAGTGCCGGTGACTTTAATAGTGAACTGTTGTTTAGAAGGTGATGTGGTTGGTTACTTTATTTGTTGAAAATGGTTAAGTGCCGGTGACTTTAATAGTTAATTAGTGTTTAGAAGGTGATGTTGTTGGTGCCTTTATTTGTTGAAAATGCTTAAGTGTCGGTGACTTTAATAGTCAATTAGTTTCGTTGGTGCCTTTGTTAGTTGAAAAAACTTAAGTTTTGGTGACTTTAATAGTGAAATAGTGTTTACGAGGTGATGTTGTTGGTGACTTTATTTGTTGAAAATGTGTAAGTGCCGGTGACTTTAATAGTGAACTTTTGTTTAGATGGTGATGTGGTTGGTTATTTTATTTGTTGAAAATGCTTAAGTGCCGGTGACTTTAAAAGTGAACTTTTGTTGTGGTTGGTTACTTTATTTGTTGAAAATGTTTATGTGTCAGTGACTTTAATAGTGAACTTTTGTTTAGAAGGTGATGTTGTCGATGACTTTATTTATTGAAAATTTTTAAGTGCCGGTGACTTTAACTGTGAATTAGTTTCGTTGGTGCCTTTGTTAATTGAAAAAGCTTAAGTATTGGTGACTTTAAAAATGAATTTTTGTTTAGAAGGTGAATTGTTGAAACTATTGTTGTAGTATTTTCGTACTCACTTTAGTTGGATATTTTGTATGTGTTGTACCCTTTTGAAAATTTTCATTTACTTTTTTTGTTGTTGTTGTATTTTTATTTCGGTTACTGCTGTATATTATTGTTGTGGTTGCAAGCAGGATTTGGGTTTTCAATTTTTTTTTAAAAATTCCTAGAAAAATCGACCACAAGTGGTCGGTTTTTCTATGTTAATTTTTTTTTGTTTAAAACCGACCACAACCACAAGTGGTCGGTTTTTCTAATTCTTTTTTTTTTTTGTAAAAAACCGACAACGTGTGGTCGGTTTTTTATAAAATTAATAAATTAATAAAATTAATAGTGAATTTTAAAAATAATGAAGTCACCAAAATAATAACATATTTTAAAAATGAATATATATATTTTTAAAAAAATATCTACTCGTGGTCGGTTTTTAAAAAGCTACTGCTGCTTTTCCGACCAAATATTTTGGTCGGTTTTATGGTCGAAAAATGGGAAAAACCGACCACTTGTGGTCGATTTTTGTGGTCGGTTTTTTGCTTTTTTTTAGTAGTGAGTCAGGAATGCAGAAAATATATAAGCTAAGTAATATGTGAGCTTTCTCAATCTATCTTTCACTGATTGAACCTAAAAAAAATTAAAGAAGCTTTATTGGATACAAATTGGAATGTGGCAATGCAAGAAGAATTGAATTAGTTTGAAAGCAGTAAGGTATGTCACTTTGTACCTAAACTAGCTGATAAACTATCATTAGAACCAAATAGGTATTCAAAAATAAACTAGATGATCAAGGGATAGTAACCAGAAACAAAGTAGGACTTGTAGTGCAAGGTTACAATAAGGAAGGCGACATTGACTATGGTGAGACCTTTTGCTCTAGTGGCTAGAATGGAAGTAATAAGGATGTTGATTGCGTTTGCAGCTCACATGGAGTTCAAGCTGTATCAGATGAATGTTAAGAGTGCATATTTAAATAGGTTATTTTTGGAATAAGTCTATGTAAAGAAACCTGAGTTTGAGATTTTTGAATTCCTTGATCATACATACAAGTGCAGTACTGAGGTGAGAAAGGTTGTGTTGTGCTTGTGTGTGTGTTTACTTGATATGTGAAAATGATAGGCATTAGACACAAAATGATATGGGTGGTTTGCCATCATCAAAAAAGAGGAAATTGAAGAATCTTTGAGGGATTCAGCTCTTAATACATTAGTCCTTTGATTTGCTTATGTGTTTTGATGATAAACAAAGTGTGTGGTAGGACATCAAGCATGCGTGTGTGTCACATGGTTCAAGTTAAGGAAAAGTCTATTTACTATAAATAGAATCACATGATGATGATTCTACTTTGTTGAATCCTTATCAACCAAGGAAGAGGAAAACCTTGAGGCTTTTCTTATATGCATTCGACACAAAACCCACTTATATCAGTCTATATAATGAGGAGACCTAATTAGTGAATCACCACCTATACTTTGAGAAGGAAATATTCTCAAGCAGAAGTAGAAGAACACTACAAAGGAAAAAATCATCAAAGCTTCAAGAATAACTCCAAGTTGACTATTCTTGATTTCTAAGGAAAAGAGCGCTGTGTGAGTTTTGTAACAATCTTGTTATTGAGTTGTAGCTGTTCTATTTTTGTGAGACTTTATTTTATTTGGTGAGGCTTGTAACAGGAAGTGATTTGACTTCTTGGGAGAGTTGTTGCTGGAACAGTTATATCTAACTGTTTGCGAGTAGGTGCAGGAATTAGTTCCTTTAATTATTGCGTTGTAGTCCTTAAAGTTGCTCGGTTTGAAGTTTAGTGGATTTGAATTGAGAAATACTACACATTATAGGTCGTCCTATTGTTACTCCCTTGAGTAAAGAGTTTTTATGTTTATCTGCATAGGGACCTACTTCCGGTGTTGGCAGTTGTTACTATTTCTTTTCAATTGGAGAAGTAGCTCGGGGGAAGAAAAACAAAAGATAACAAGAAAGAAAAGTACAAAGTATTCAACAAGACTCAGGACTACATCAAGATACTTATCAGGATCAAAAGACACCAGACTACACAAGGCATACAAGTCCAAAAGTGAACAATACTGTGAAGCAGTATGTAGTTGAGCTCATCAGCAACAAAGGAAGGTCTAGAAAAATTCAACACAACAGCAGGCACAAGAATAAATTATAGACATTATTTAGCATTTTGATCAGGTTTTAAAATATAGCAGCTAGTTCTAATTTTCTATATTCTGTTTTAGTTGTAAAGACTATTATTTGCTTTAATTTATTATTAATATACTAGCCTCTCAGTAATAGCTCGTAGTCCTTGGTTCTAATTTTTTTTTTTTTTGGTATGAGCTGAAACAACCATTACATTAAACTCATCAAATACCATTTGACAAATGTTTAATAATCTTTATTCCATAAGTCACTTTAACATAGATAGGCCATTCACTAGGATGGAGTTTAAAAGAAACTTAAATGACAAACAATGCCTCTTATCTGCAGTATCGATCATGCTACACACTAACATTTGACCTTGGTTCAAAAGACACTTCGTTTTTGAGACTAGCTTCATTATCACGGTAAGAAGTCGCAGTTGGCTTTGGTTCAAACTCCTTAGTAAATGATGATTTTTCTTGTTTGATACCTACATCATCATGATAGTAAGAAGTGACAGTTGGCCTTGGTTCAAAAAACTTTTCTTGTTTGAGACTAGCTTCATTATCACGGTAAGAAGTCGCAGTTGGCCTTGGTTCAAACTCCTTAGTAAATGATGATTTTTCTTGTTTGAGACCTACATCATCATGATAGTAAGAAGTGACAGTTGGCCTTGGTTCAAAAGACTTTTCTTGTTCGAGACCAGCTTCATTGTCACGATAAGAAGTCGCAGTTGACCTTTGTTCAAAATCCTTAACAAAGGATGTTTTTTGTTGTTTGAAACCAGCATCATCATGATAGCATGCAGTTACGGCTGGCAATTGTTCAAAAGAATTCTTCTGTCCAAGACCAGCGTCATCATGATAGTAAACTGTTAAAGTTGGCCTTGGCTCGAAAGGAACTGCATTCTGAGGCATAAGACGCTGGATAGCTACAGGCATGGGCTCATTTTTCGTCACAATTCTCCAATATTCTCCAGGGTCTCTGCTTGCATCCGTGCTGCTTGCATACTGCACAAAAAGGACAGATAAGAAAATGTTTGGTGAATTCTATGTTGCATGTGGTTACTTGTTCATTCATATGCGTAAACATTTGGTGTTGATATTATTATTATTATTATTGAATTAACTGCAGCCTGTAACCATGCTCATTTCACAATTGTTCGCCGCACAAATGACAATTCAGGTACATAGATTGAAAGAATTTAGATCCTCGCTTAGTACAAATCAAATGTTGAATAACAGTTTACATCTGTTGGCTTATTTAAAATCATCTAATATGATAATAGGTTTGAAACTAAACAAGTTTATAAGAATGTTGTGCATTATCATAATTATACTATATAATAAGTGAAAGTTTTGATACTTCCAAGGATATTTTGATAATTATAACATGAATAAAAAACACCACGTCGCACATTTTACTGTTCATGTGCCATTTTGGGCCTTTTACTGTTATAGATGATTACTTGTAATTTATTTTAGGTTATCTATAAGTGATATTAAATAGAAGAGTTTATGTTTTGTGAACCATAATATACTAGTAGTAATTATTTTTCATAACATTAGATAATGTTGGTGTATATGTATTTTATTATTAAATTAATATATTAAGTGCATATGTTATGGATATAAATTGTGTATTATATATGAGTATTATTACTTACATATGTTAGTGGAAGAATGTGGTCATAATTTTTCTTGAAGCTCCTATGACTTTATTTGCTCATTATGTTAGTAACTCATGTAACATCCAAACTATTCATCTAACCACATTACTACCCCTCATTCATCTCATTCAAGACAAGGATGAATACCTCTCCTATAAATAGAGGTGGTCTTCTATAGTCTTGGATGAAGTAGAAAAAATGATGTGTGAAAATTATATTAGTGAAAGAGAGAGTTGAGACAAAGAAAATATTTTAAGTCTCCAACTATATTTACTATACAAAATAGAGTAACTATACTAGTGAAAGATAGAGTTGAGACAGAGAAAATATTTTAAGTCTTTAACTATATTCACTATAGAAAAAGAGTAAATATATGTTGAAGGAAGGTGTTCTTATAGTGGAGCTTTGAACTCTTCAACTAATCCGGAGTTGTTTGAGTTGTACATCGTTGATGGGCTGATGTATCCTGGAGGGGACAAGTCACGAGATATACTGCTGGATCGGTGTAGATTATGTTGCAGTGGACTTAAATTTCCTTAAAGAAAGCGAGATATCCGCGCCTCAGCCATGAAGAAGATTATTTTATTTTCTTCACTTTTGTTCATTTTATTTTCTATTATAATTATTTATTGTAATTGTGGTATATTACACCGTCAAATAATTTCAAGGCTAACCACAGTTTAAACTATAAATAGAATTATCTACAATTATAATTAATTAAACTGATTGTAGTTCATAAAATTTAACTTACCAGGGCAATTGTAATGAGCAGGATGAGAGCAACCGGTGGCTTCATGTCTTTAGAAGGAGTACTATTAAGATGTTTTTGTGGTTGATATTTGATTGGGGCATGGCTAATTAATTCTTCGAGTTTATATAGACAAGTTGGGGACGTAGAAAACCATACACCGATATATTATCATTATTTTATATTATAACAAGTTGGCACATCCTTATGCTACAGCCTACACGAAATCAATAAAAAATGTAAAATTAGATGAAGTATGGAATCAATAAGCAAGTAGGCACTCTCAGCTTTTCGATACATAGTAATTTATCCTTATTATAATGCATGTTCAATGTAATGAAAATTATTCTACAGTAAAACTGTTTTTCGTTAAAATATTTAGAAGAAATTGCTTGGTGAGTGTAAAAGTATTTTTGAACAAATATATATTAAAAATAATTGATAAAAGTAGCAAATTAAGCAATGCTTTGATATAATTTTTGAGTGCCAAGGATTGATAAAAATGTCTGTTGGTTGGAGCAAGGGACATGAAATTAAAAGTTATTATAGTTATAATAAAAAAATTGATTGTCTTGGAAATTTTTTGATGACCAAATACAAAAAAAAAAAAAATGATTTTCGTATGGAAACATTTCCTTAATTAAAAATGTCTTCTGCCATGCCAAAAGCAATCTTTGTCTGATTAGAATTGGTCTTAAACACAGAAAGGTGCAATAGTGATATCCCACGATTTTTAAGAATTTCGATTCAAATTTGGAAAAAAAACATTTGCTCGTATTTTGGAGTGTCCATTAGATAGTTAAGATAAAATATGATATTTTCTTTAATTATACATATCAGACTCAATTAGGATATGCTAGAGATTTTATGGCTTATTGAGATAAATATACATAACTGAGGAGATGACATATTTTAAAAGGTTAATTTATTTATATAATGGTATAACTTGAGGACACACGTAAGTTTTTCTAAAATTTGAACCAAAAGTGTCTAATGTAAACGCTTTATCATATATTTAAATTTTCAATTAAAACAAATCATACTTCGAGTGACTAAATAAAATTTACTAACAGATGTAAAAAGCTATCGACGAATTTACCTTTAAAGTGTTTTTTTTGGTAGTCTTTTCGAAGATGGTTGACATGTTTAATTTTAGGTAAAAATATATATTTGAAAAAGAAAAGGAAAGAGAAGAAATAACATATCTTATATTTGTATTAACAAGAATAAATTTTGCTCTTTCTTCATTGGATTTACTATTTTAGTATAGGTGTCAGCTTTAACTTGATGATTTTAACACTTCTACCACTTTTATATCATTATTATTATCATCATTATCATTATGATTATTATTATTATTATTATTATTATTATCATTATCATTATTATTATCATTATTATCATTATCATTATTATTATTATTATTATCATTATCATTATCATTATCATTATTATTATTATCATTATTGTCATTATTATCTGATTGTTCTTATTCAACCACTTCAATATTTTAGCTTTTAATTTCTGTATTTACATATATAACGTGCATACATGTGATTCACAGTGAGAAGTGATTTAACATGAGCTTAAAGTAAAACGTCTTGTGTGATCCACGTTAATCAAAGACGAAACAATTAGATAAATATAGAAAAGAAGGAAAAGAAATGAAAGAAATAAAAAGAAGAGAAGGAAAAACGTTTATTCATGTGATGGTTTGATGATTTAAAAATGAGAAAAAACATCTTTCCCAAGAATTTATCCTCCAAATTCACATTATCACTTAAACTTAAGTTTCATTTATTTACCCCCTAAGTTTCATTTATTTACCCCCTTAATATCTTTAAAGTGTATTTATTTGACCCCTAAAGTTGACGTGACATTTTTTTTTAAAAAAATGATGCATTTACTTATTAAAATAATTAATTGCAGTAATATTATATTTAAAATATAATAATTTTTTTTAAAAAAATTAAAATTAAAATTAAAATAAAAAATAACACTTTTTCTCTTCTTCTTTCTTCTTCAAATCATCATTAACAACAACACTCAAACCTCCATTAACAACCTCAATTTTTTTTCACTTTCCTCCATTAACAATACCATCCAAGAACAACACTTTCCTTTAATTTTTTTCACTTTCCTCCATTAACAACACCACCCAAGAACAACACTTTCCTTTAATTTTTTTCACTTTCCTCCATTAACACCCCCAAGAACAAACATGAAACCACTATTAAATAATTTTCTCCATTGAACACCATCTCGACCTTCAATCCAACTCCCGCAAAATTTAGATAAAAATTAAATTAAATTGATGATTTTGTTTTTGAATCACTTATCATCAATGAGATTTCTTTTATTTTTTACTTTTTAATTTTTTTGTTAATAAGAAAATTTAAAAAAAATTATTTTTAACTTGATGAAAGTATTTTTGTTTGAATAAGAAAGAAGAGGGTGGGGGTGGGGGGCTGAAAGGGTGAGGTAGAGGTGGGGCTGAAAGAGGAGAAAGAAAGGCGGGGCAGGGGGAGGGGGCTGGAAGGGGAGAAAGAACGGGGGCGGGGTGGGGGAAGGGTGGGCGCTGGAAGGAAAGAAGAGCGGGAGGGGGGGAGGAGAGGGGAGGGGGGGCTGGAATGGAGAAAGAGATTGGGGGGAGGGTGAATTTTTTATTTTATATATATATATATATATATATATATATTATATAAAAATAGTACATGTATATTTTTTATTTTTAAAATAAAAATACATAAAAATAACTATATAAAATATATATTATTTAAATAAAAATGGGGTGGGGGTAAGGGTATTTTTTATTTAATATATATATATATATATTAAAATAGTACACACACATATATATATATATTATATGTATAAATATATATTATTTAATATATATATATATATAAATAGTAAATATATATTTTTTATTTTTTAAAACAAAAATACATAAAAAATAGTATGTGTATGGGATTTTTTTTAAATCCTAATTTCTTACGTGGCAATGACCTGACACTGATGTGGCACTGACATGATGCATGTGTAACCTACTCTCCGTTGTGAGAGTGGTATTCAGTTTTGAGGGGTGAAACAAATACACTTTAAAGATGTTAAGGGGGGTAAATAAACAGAAGTTAAGTTTAAATGCTAAAGTGAGTTTGGAGGACAAGTTCAGGGGGGGGGGGGGATGTCTTTTATCTTTAAAAATAATGAACTTGAAACTTAATTTAGACCAGATGTTTAACTGTTGCTAACATCACAGAAAAAATCACTTTTAGTGACGTGAGAAAATTGAAGAAAAGATGTCTTTTAAGTCTTGAATGAAGTATTGGTGACATTGACCAACTTAAAGGGTCAAACATAATTAGGAAGCCTGATTAAGTTAATTGTGAACTTGATTAATATTTTTAAAACTTCTAATCTTTTCAAAAGTACAAATCAACCCACACACCTCTCTTCCAAATCAATCGTCTCTCTTCTCTCTCTCTTTCGACAAAATCTCAACTCTCCCCCAACCAACAGTTCTGCAAAATTTCTCCCTTCAAGCTTCGGTGACAAATATTTGGGCGTGTTCCTTTTCGAATTTCAACCGTCAATCGCTGTGAAGAAACAGAGGAACTTGAGCCAACTTATCCGGCGACAACAACTTTGAATTCTTTATCATCCCATTTCTTCTTTCACAGGTAAAAAATTATAACTTGAGCCAACTTCTCTTCTAGATTGATTAACAATTTTAATATTTCTTGCTTAATTTAAAACGTGGACTGAATAAAATCCTGATTTCTAACTTTTTTCCTCTACACTTTTCAATGAAAAATATAATTTTTTATTGTTATTGAAGTTCTTGTTGTCGAACTATTGATTCAATTTGTTGGTGATTTTTGGTCAGCGTTGATGTTCTTAGTGTGCGTGTGTTGTGTTGGTGTTGCTAGGTTGATTTATTATTTTTCTTGGTAAAAATGGTGATGCAACAAATTAACTATATGACACAATAGATTAGCCATCTAACGGAACAGATTACCCATCGGATGCAACAAATTAACCATCTGATCCAACAGATGAAATATCTAATCCAATAAATGAAACATTTGATGCAACCGATTAAACATCTAATGCAACAGATGAACACAATAAATTATTCATCTGTTGCGACAAACGACTCTTCTGTTTGGAAGAAATTAAATTATATTGATCCAACAGATAACTCATTTGGCAACAGATGAGTGATTTGTTTCAACAGATGTGTGACCTATTTTTATTGTTTCCAACGAATTACTCATCCGCTGTAATAGGTTGTTTATATGCTGCAACAGATATCCTATTTGATGCAATAGATGAGTGATCTATTTTTATTATTTTCAACGAATTACTCATCCGCTGCAATAGGTTGGGTATATACTGCAACAGATAACCTACCTGATGCAATAGATGAGTGATCTATTTTTATTGTTTCCAACGAATTACTCATCTGCCGCAACAGGTTGGTTATATACTGCAACATTTATCCTATCTAGTGCAACAGATGAGTGATTCATTGGAAACAATAAAAATAGATCACTCAGTTTTTGCACCAGGTAGGATATCTTTTGCTACCTAGTGCAACAAATGTGTGATCTATTATAATTGTTTCCAACATATTACTCATCCGCTGCAATTAGTTGGTTATTTATTGTAATAGATGAGTGATCTATTTTTATGTTTTCAATGGATTACTCATCCGTTGCAACAGGTTGGTTATACGTTACAATAGATAACCTTCCTGGTGCAATAGATGAGTGATCTGTTTTAATTATTTCCAATGATTTACTCATCCGTTGCAACAAATTGGTTATATGTTGCAATAAATAACATACCTGGTGCAACAGACATGTGGTCTATTGGAACTGTTATTTTACTATTTATATATTCGATTTATTGTTATCCTTTTTGAATGATGCATTAATCAATTATAATCTATTTTATGTTTCTGTTAATTTAAGATAATATGGCTCCTAAAAGAAAAAAAAAATAAATCAAGTCCAAATAAAGGAACAAGTGAAGCAACTAGGCTACATCCACCACTCTATGAGCTTGCTTTACAAGAATTATCTCAATCAGGAGCAGAAGATAATGAACACATGGAGAAGGAATGTTTCAAAACAGATGATCCAAATGTTAATAGCCCTTCCACCGAAGATTTGGTCAAAACCTTTAGCATTGATTGTTATTCTGTGAGAATGCAGTGCAATGGTGCCACAGATTTAACGTGTGATTTCGTGGTTAAGTCAGCCATGGAAAAATCTTTCAACGCCTTCAGAAAAATACTTTGAGAATAAAAATTAGATTTATATTTCACGAAAAGTTGCTTTGGGCAATATCATGATTGCCGGAGGACAACAATGCTTGTTTCCAAATAAAAATGGTATATGATCTTCTCAAGTGTAGGTTTATGTATGAAAACAAAGATAAGATTGATGAGGTATGGATAAATTACTGTGGCATGCCTATTTATTTTGGTTGGAAAGAGTTTGCCATAGTTACTGAACTAAATTGTTATCTTGCTTCTTCTTCTCAAGTTATACCTACTCTAACCCAAAAAAAATACCCCGCACACCCAAAAAAGGAAAAAGTAAGTCAAGTGATCATGATAACCTAGTGTCCGTTGTTGGTTCAAGCTTCAAAAATAAAAATTTGATAGAAGCGTTGAAAGGTAAAAGACATTGAAAGAAGCACAAACAATCATTGTGCTTGGTTTGGTTTATTCATAATATTCTTTGGGCGAGAGACGTTAAAAACAACATAAGCCTCGGTTTAATAAATCTCTCTGAGGATCTTGAGGCATTTAACAGTTATCCTTGGGGTTATGAAATCTTCAAAATGACTGTCAAATATTTATTGACTCCGTTAATACCAAAGACAGTTAACTTATATGGCTTTTCATGGTAAATATTTCTTTTATTATGATATGATTCATTTTTTTATTCAATATTGTTTTTGATTTATTTTCGTTATATTATAGGCTTGGACATTTGAAGCCATTTCTTATTTGAGTCAAGTCAACTACCAGGAAGAAGTTTTCTGTCCAAGAATAGTGAGATGGTTGTCGGCCAAAACTAATAAAAATGCAAAATATCTCAATCTTTTTAATCTTTCGAAGAAAGCAGTAAGTCTAATTCTAATCAAGTTTTATTTTAATTAATTATTATTTTAAATGATTTCATCTCCATTCTAATATATGTACTGATTTATTTTAGATTGTCCATCTGTAGCTTGTTCCGACCAATCGAGAGTTGAAGATGCTATTTTTTCATACTTTAAGGTCTTTACAAACTTTATCGGACCCTAAGGTCATTGACAAAATAAAAATAGAATTGTTTGGAGCAACAACCATCACAAGAAAAATAATTTTGGAGGGTGGACTTGTTGTTGTTGATGATGGTAGTGGTAGTGGTAGTGGTAGTGTTGCTGCTGTTAGGGCTAATGATGCTCCTCTTACACTTTTTAAAACAACAAACCATTAAGATTATGATCATATTGGTTATACAGATTTTGCCACTTTTAGCAAATGTTCTGCATGCAAATGTCAAGACTACAAGGCAAAACATGATGGAGTGATTAGTTATAACACCCCAACTTAGGAAGGACTCCCATATCGGCAAAACACAGGAGGGATATTGGGTATATAAGTAAGAAATCCTTACTCCTAGTGGCGCATTTTAAAGTCGTGCGGGCTAGGGCACAGAGTGGATAATATCACTACTGGGTTGGGAGTTACAGGGGTTTCTCGGGCCTTGATAGTTCGAGATGCCCATCGCGTCCAGGGCCCTAGCTTGGGTCGTGACAGAATGGTATCAGAGCTACTCCTATGTCAGCTCTGTCGATGTTTGCCAGAGTTCAAACTGAGTGTAGGCAAATCCCAGTAAGGCAGGGAAAACCTTAGTCCTGAGTGTAGGCAAATCCCATTCGGTGGGAAAAACCTCAGGGAGGACGCTGAGTCCATAAGGGGGTGTATGTAACACCTCAATTTAGGTAGGAGTCCCACATTGGCAAAACACAAGAGAGATACTGGGTATATAAGTATGAAAGACTTACCCCCTAGTGACGCATTTTAAAACCATGCGAACCTAGGCCAGAGCAGACAATATCACTAGTGGGTTGGGAGTTACAGGGGTCTCTCGGGCCTTAATGGTTCAGGATGCCCGTCACGGCCAGGGCCCCGGCTCGGGTCGTGACATAACACTATTAATGCACTAACCGCTTCTGTAAAGAAAATTACATCTAAGGTGTCATTCCATCAAAGAGAATTTCATATTCACACACTCCATTAGAGATCAAGGTGGCTAAGAGGAGAAGGAAAGATATTTCCAGGGCATCATCAAGCATTGAAAAAAGAAAAATTACAACTCCTCTATCTTTGTCTTGCACCACTGTTTAATGTTCAAGGGCCACAAGAGAGCAGTTTGAGCTGAAGAAGGTGAATATATATCATCTATTCCTAACAAACAAATAGGCATATATCTGTTTTAACAGATGATACATCTGCTAAAAATTATCAAACAGATATATACATCTATTGCAACTATTATCTAACCTATTGCATCAAATGCATTATCTATTGCAATATATATCTGATTGTTTTAGCAAATCAAACAGGTTTTCATACTATTTTAATTTGTACCAACAAATGAGTTTTATATTATAACAGATGGGTCATCTATTCAAAATTATCGTACTACTCTATTTTACCTATTCGAATTTATCCTAATAGATGATCCATCTATTGCAATATAAGATTCATCTGTTGCAACAGATAGACAATCTGTTGTATATCTGTAATTAGCATTGACAATTCTGGCTTTCTAAGTGGATTTCACAATAGAAGCTACTGCTGAAGAGCATAATTTCACAGTTGATAATCCATTAACTACTTCCAAAGAAGAATAAAAAGTGAAGCCTGTCAGTTCGAGAGAACATAAAAATTACCCATTTGAAGGGTTCAGCATCTCGGACGAGGCTCCAAAAAACTAACAAAGTTGATCAACGACTATTTAGAATGGACTGCTGATGGGCTGTTAAAACATCATACCGGCAAGTACACAAATCAATTTTAAAGATATTGATTGATATAATTCTTGTTGTAAAAATATGACATTAACACATATAAATCATCATGTAGAAAATAAAATGACAAACACTATAAATTGAATGAATCAAGTCTTGGTTTTAATATGTTTGACTTTGTTGTTGCATATCTCAGAATGAAGAATTGGTTCTATTTGATGTCACAACCCAAAATTGCTGTAATGATGAGGTTTAAATGCCAAACATATTACTATTAATTAATACTCTATTTAATTGTATTTGTGTATTAATATTTTGTCACATAATCTAAAATATTTGATAATATGTGCAGCACATCGATGTCATTTTTTATTACCTTTGAAAGAAGGCCAAGTTATAAATACGAGAATAATAAAGATACACGACAGAAAATTATTTGTCTAAAGTTTACATCAATAATGCCTAAGATAGGTATTGTCAACAACAACCAAAAGTTTCCTAAAATGAGGAATGCTTAATCAACATCATTAAAAGTTTTAACATTCCAGCTGACTTACCTTGGCATTTGGTCAACGAAGTGTATATCCTAATCAATTGTCATGATGAATTCCATTGGGTGTTGGCTGTCGTCATTCTAAAAGAGAAGTGCATTCGAGTTTATGAATTGATATCGCGAAGGAGATGTTTTTGGGGCCTTCATCTGAGATACAAAACCTGGCTAAAATATTGCCTACTTACCTTGATATGAGTGGTTTTTTGGACCAAAAGGTTCGTACTGATTGACCGACGATTGAAGCATACCGTGATAAAATAGGTAATCCATTTGATGTACAATATGTTGATGGAATTGCTTAACAAACCATTGGTAGCATGTAAGTATAAGTATCATGATTTAGTTTCATTTCATAAATTTCACAACATTTACATGAACTGGATGATATAGATTATCTAATTTTTTAAAATGCAGGGATTGCAGTTTTTTTTTACCACTTACTCCGGCGATGGATTACAAGTATCAAATGATGAACTTGATGCTGGATTACTCCACTAAAGATATGCTTCTCTTTTATGGAAATACGGATAAGCGAAAGCTCAGAAATCGTACACAAGCGACATTAAAGATCCACAACGACCAAAGCCGAATTTCATAACACCGGATGAAGAACAACTTGTCCATATTGAGTAGATCATTATAGCTTGAGTCTTTTAATGTAATAACCTATCCTCCTTAATTAACTTGTTGATTTATTTGTAGAGTAGATCATTTGTACCCATAATTATTTTTTTACATTTCACTTATTTGTTGAGTTATTTCATGTAATTTCTGAAGGCTTCAATTTATTTTATGCTGTCTATGAATATAATTTAATCCTTAGTTTTGAACTTGTTAATTGAAGTGAAATACTAGATTCAAATATCACAACAGATAATACATCTACTGCAACAGATGACATATCTTATCACAAAGATTTAGACATATATTTCAACATGTAGGTCATCTGCTGGAAATTATATAACATGTTTTCCTACTTTTTTGATTTGTTCCAATAGATTACCCATCAGTTGCAACAGATAGATTATATGTTGTAATAGATTGTATATCTGTTGCGACATACAGATAGAAACATCTACATAATAAAATAGATGACCAACCTATTGCAATAGATAATTAATCTTCCACAATAGGTATGATATCTTTTACAACAAATAGGCAATCTGTTGCATTATAAAAATTCAACTTCCGCCGGACATAAAAAAATTACCACTACAATGTAAATTGAACAAAGTGTCTTGAAATACAAAAATATTATCGTATTTGATTTTCTTTGTACATATTCTTCTTTATATACGGTTCAAGAATTTAGTTAGCACCCCATAAGCCCAGACCTCTTACATCTTTTCCATAACAGCGTCGCACAGACCGACTATTTCTATGCTAGTTAGCAAACACTCGATGTATGCAAGAGAGTACAACCCGCACGCAGAATCGGTAATATTTTTTGAAGGTGGATGTTCTTATTTCGACCTTTAAAATTCCACTATTCCTTCTTTAAGACTTCCGCTGACAAATGATCCATCAATTTACTCTGCGTCAATAAATTGGGGAACAACTTCAAGAGTTCTTGTACGTGGGTTAAAAATTTAGCCTCTTTGAAGACAGGTAAGTTACAGTCATAAAACATAATATTTCCCTCATTGAGTAGTATCTCAATAGTGAGAAAATGTTTGACTTCCACGTTCATGACTGCAACGATTCTCCTTGCCTTGGTCCAGCTCTTGCCGTGTGGATATGGCCTCTTCCCTCTAACATAGTTAATCAAGTCTTTATTCCATTTGAATGTAGAAACTAACTGATCAATTCCCCAACTACCGGGACCAGTTTGACTATAGAGAGTATCGTACCCACTCTTGACATTGTTGTAGAAGTTGAGGTCCATTATCTTATTGGCAACATCATAAGCATTCGGGTATGCTAATTTCCAGCCCCTCAAGAGACAGAGAATTTTATCAACATACTGTGGTATAAAAAGATAATTTTTAAATAGGCTAGTAATTGTAAAGAAGAAAAGTACAGTGGAAAGATTCTGTTGCAGAGAGTTCTCTAAATCAGTTCACAGATTACCCAGCTAATGCAACTTATGCAACAAATGTGTATTGTATTGCAACAGAATACCCAGCTATTGTAAAAGATTACACATCTGTTATGTGGCTTCTTCTTCATGGAGTAGATAGGAAGACTAGGTTAGCAAAAGTAACTTACATTGTCCACGTACCACTCACGTATATTTGTCATACTCGTAAAGTCTTGGGCGTCAAATAAATGCATGGTATATTCATGTAGAACCTTCGTCTTGTCAATAATGATTTTTTACAATTCCTTCTTCTCTTCGTATCCAAGTTTCACATATATTTCCACCTTCTTCAGCGGTCCCTGAACTTTAACAACTCTTAGAGCGGGCGGGGTTGCAATTTTTTTGGATTTTTGATTGGAGAGTACTTGGCTAATTGAATCGCCGCTGTAGGAGTGTATGCCTTATCACCTTCTTGGATGGTATGACACCCCTCTTAGATTTTAAATCCTCGGTACTTCAGTAATAACCTCTAGTTTTTCAAGGAGTTTATCCTCTCTGTCCTTGCATACTTTGCATTTACAATGAGAACATGTAGGTAAAGAGGTGTGAGAGGGACCTGTGCAAGGGGTTTTTCCAAATGTATTTATTTTTTTATGAGCACCAACATACTTATAATCACGAAGACAGCAGCAGCAGCATCAGGATAGTTACCACCATCATCAACAACTCCACCAGCAACACCCTCCCCAAAAAGTACGCAGATCTATTGCAGTAGGTTGGTCATGAAGAGCTTCAACATTAGGCTGACCTTGCCTAACTTTTTTTTTATGGTTGTTTCTCTATCCAATTTCTTCTTTATTAACTCCACTGTTGGGTCTGTTGTTGTATCAATAAGACCTAGAGTAATAAAAGAAGTCATCCGCAACTCCTGCTCAGTAGGCACGATCCAAGGATGCACAACTTATAAAAAAGACATAAGACATTATAATTATATCATATAATAATAATTTGTAGTTAGTTGGGTTACATGTTAACACAACCAACTTATGCAACAAATGATCTATCTGCCGTAATAGTTGATCTTTATGTCACAATAGATTGACAATATATTGCATCAGATTACCCATCTATTGCATAATTTATAGTTGATGGGTAATCTGTTTAGTCAGGTTCAGGGAACCAGAGCAACAGATGGTTAATCTTTTATGAAATATGGATCATCTATCGCAACATATTACCCATTTATTGAACCAGTTGCAGATGATGGGTAATCTATTATAATAGATGACCCATCTGTCGCAACAGATGGCACATCTATTTCAATATCTTTCTTTGAGGAAAATTATTTTAGTTGAAAGAAAACGTGATGTATCATCCAGAGGGTTAAAGAGACCGTCCTCCTTAATTTTTTGCTGCCCTTTGCAGCCAACCACCTAAGGATCCTTAGATGACAAACCTCATCCGAGTAATCCTTGAACTACTTTCAGAGGGGAGAAATGGGTTCAAATGCCCAAGCCTAAAAATATAAACAGGAAGCAATAAAAATAAAGTCATAATAACTATATTCAATATAAATTAATGGATGAGTAAAAATAGTGATTAATTTTATCATGAAAGCCCAAGAAAAGCCATATAATATGATCGTCCCTGTGGGTAGCTTTGTCAGTAAATATTGGATAGTCAAGTAGTAGCTGTCATATCCCTAGGGATAATCGTTGAATTTCTCAAAATCATCAACAAGCACTAAAAAAATCATCTTTAATGACTTTTCTGATATCTTTTGCCAAAATAACAAAATAGACAAACCATTTCTCCCTGTATTTCTTTGGTATGGTTTTATCCTTGAGATTTGCTATCAAATCCCCTACTTTGTAGCTACTTAGAAAAATGCCCAAAAAATCATCTTTTTTTTCTTGCATTTGTTGAACCTTTTGTGGGGTATTTCCTTGATAAGAGGTTCTTCTGAACGATTGCATCTCAAGCCCATTACTATGGAAAACTCTTTCAATCCAAAACAAACTAGCATGCCATATTAGTTGGTCCAGATTTCTTCTATCTTTTTTGCCCTCCTTCAAATCTTTATCATTCTCCACGTATTTGATCCTGCACTTGAGAAGACCATATACTATGCTCATTTGGAAACGGAGAGTGTGGTCCTCAGGCAGCTTAAGAAAGTATGTAAAGCAACTCCTCTTAAAAAGTCCGTCTATGTTTTATTCTTCATAATACTCCTAAATTTATTAAAACCTTTCCCCAACTGAAATTTAAGTACAAGATCACCAGTTAATTCTTTAGGGTGATCTATCGGCATCACAACTCAAAATATGTCGATACTAACGATTTTGACAGGCTTATGCTGGAATTTTGATATTAATTCACACCCCATTGGTGAGAAGGATTCTCACTTTCCTCAGCTTTATTTTGCCCTGACTGAGGAAGTTTCTTCAAATCTATCTGTACTCTAGTCTTTTTTTGGGTGGTCAGAAGTTGATTCACTTTCAGTTTCAGTTTCTTTTCTTTTAGGAGACATCTTTTAATTGCAAACAATAGAAAAATAAAAAATACAAAACATTTCATATCTGGATAATTTTTTTAAAAAAAGCAAGAGAAATTTCAATTATATGCCACATTATAAACAAATAATCCCACAGACAACCCATCAGTTGGAATATATGGGGAATATGTTTGAAGACCTATTTAATATCTCCCAACAGATCTGTAATACCCCGTATATTTCTAAGCTAGAAAATAAACCATTGTTCCTATGCATGAAACCTCTTATCCTGTGATTCATGTTTGATTACATGAATTAGGATAAGTATCCGAGTGATAATAGATCTTATGATGTGTTAATCATGATCATAAGAGTCACTTAGAGTAAGCCAAGCTAAGTAACTTTTGAATCCACAAACCTTTTGTGTGTGATTTCACATAGGTCAACTTTGAACGAGAATAACTTAGTTTATAGGTGATATTTTGGAAGATTTATACCTTAAAAATTGTATATAATTGAATAAGATTTCTGTCGATACCAAATTCTCCTAAAACAGACACCTGGTAATTGAAGAAGTTATCGCGACTTAAAGTTTTAGTAATGTCATTTCAGTCAGTGGCGCGTCGCGCCATAAGCCAAAATTATGTTTGTCAATTTTCAGTGTCTCTTCGTTATTCTACCGCGTCGCGGTGAGTTTCCAAGTCATAAACAAGTGGCAATTCAATGTGTCAGAGTCGCGCCAAGGGCCCAAATCGAGAAATTTTTACAAAAATTAAAAGACGCATCTAGAGGGGTATTTGGGTCATCTTCCCACCCCTATATAAGCTCCTAAACATGGAATTTAGCTATTATTTCACCAAAATATACTCTTTTTCATCAAAATCCTCTTAAGAACATATTAGGTTCTGAATTGGGGGATTCAAGTTCAAGCAAATTCTACCATCAAATTCCAAGAATCTCTCCGTCAATTTTCACTAAATCAAGAACTAAGGTATGCGTGTGTTCATTCATGGACTCCTTTCATCAATGAAGTACTAGAACCTTATTTTAAATTATATGACATGCTTGTTATGTTTTGATTTGATTGTTGATCTTGTTTATGTGTTGAATGATGTCAAGATAGAATCTTTATGGGTTTGTATGAAACTAGGATGGCATGTTAGTTGAAATATATGAACTTTGGGTGATATGGGTTGTTGAATTCATGAATAAACCTATGCCCAAAGTGGTGCATGTAAGGTGTTTGTAAAATGTCTAGGATGATAGAATTCATGTCCCATGATTTAATAGTGCTTAAATGACAAGTTCATGTTTTATGCTCTATGATTTCACATGAATTTCACGTTATTGTTATATGTTGTTGTTGTGATATGGAATGAGCATGATATTGAAGCTATGCAAGTATATACATGTTGTATACATTCCATTCCATGTATAATAAGTTGAGCACTATGTATAGTATGAAATCCCCTACTTATGATATTGTGAATTTTGAACTCTACTCTTATGATCAAGTCAGTCATGTGTGTCAGTTTTCTTCCATCGAGTCCTGGGGGTACTTGTACCCAAAAAATATAGTTATGTGCCTAGATCCATGTCATGATTTCACGATAATCTCATTCAACCAATGTTCCATAGAACTCTGTCAGTCATGTGACTCAGAAAAGTTCAGTAACTTAGTTAATCTCAGCTAATCTCAGTAATCTCAGTACTCAGTGATATCAAAAACTCCAGTAATTCTAGTCTTCTCAGTAACTTCAGTAATCTCCATAATTTAGTACTCTCAAAAATTTCAAGAACTTCATACTCAGTAAGATTAGTGCTCTCTTAAACTCAGTTTAGCTCTGTTAAAAAATCCCACTAACATCAGTTTGGTTAATCAGTTCAGTTCAACAAATCAGTTCAGTGTCTTTCAGCTGGGAGTAGAATTCAGCATCGAGTAAACCCAAGGATGGGAAATCACATATCACAGTCAGAGGGTGTGATTCCTAGAAGCAATCCTTGCATTCCAAAACTACGTAGCCAACGTAGGTTGAGATGTCATTACCCATAGGGCTAATGCACCTCCTTTAAGTTTACCTGATAGTAGGGCAGATGGAATGAGCTCCAAAGTAGAATAGGGTTTACTCACATGTTGTCTCTACCTGTGGCATGGTATTGACACCCTTCTAGTTGGGGTTATAGGTTGGAACCCAACCAGTTTAGTTCCAGGGCATGTTGGTTAGATGATTACCTCCCATAGTCTCATTTTCAGTCTCTGTCTCAGTTAGACTCAGATAGTTCTTAAGAATATTAGAACTTAGACTGTCAGATATAGTCACTCAACATTAGTTACATCGGTTACGCCAATCATCACAGTTATATCAATTATATCAGTCATCATAGCTACTTTATCAGTATTCAGTTTTAGAACTATTAGACACAGTCAATCAGACCAGTTCTTCATAATTCAAACTGTCAGAAATAGTCATTCATCTTTTTAGTACCTTAGTATCAGTGAAGTTATGTCGTTAGTGATCAGACTCAGTAGTCAGTATCACCACGAGTTCAATTATAATTGCTTATGTATGTATGTATTCTCACATTCATATTAGTCTACATTGTTTATGCATATAACCCTTTGCATTTAGCCTACCTCACTCGTATACTCAGTACATTCTATCGTACTGACACATTTGCACTATGATTCTTTCTCTTATGTTACACTATAGGTTCAGAGGCACGGGATCCAGATCAGCAGTAAATTCCAGTAACAACAGTCAGATTTAGAAGTAAGTCCTCATCTTTCAAGTACACGACAATTTCATTACCATTTCAGTTTTAAGTTGATTTCAGTAGTTGGAGTTAGTTGGAGATATGTCCCATCTACTCCTTGTTCAGACATTTATGAGGCTTTCCAGACTATAGCATATTAAACAGTTATTTCAGATTTGTTGTGGTATAGTTATACCATTTTTAGACATTGTTCTTATCAGATGTTTATTCAGTTGAACCTTATGGATATTCAGTACATGTTTCCACATTGTTATGTTATATTATGCAGCATACACGTACAAATATCAGTCATGGGTTAGCTTGTGGTCCTTCGGGGTCATAAGCACCATGTAGCATTTCAGTTTAAAAAATCGAGGTGCTACAAACTTGGTATCAAAGACTAAGGTTCAATAAAGTCCTAGGAAGTCTGAAAGCTTCATCTAGCAGAGTCTTGTACATATATGTGTTGTGCACCACACTTATGTGCAAGGGGCTATGAGATGTTTTAGGAACAGTTTTCCTTCTTTTAGTATTCATGTCGTGCCAGTGAGCAAAAGCTCTAATTAATCTCTCAATCTAATTCACTTCTTCCTTTCATTTACAGAACATATCTTCATAAAGAACTAGCGAAAGAAGAACCAATAGTCAGTCAACACCTCAGCCCGTCCAAGCAGATTCCCTGGATGAGCACGTCTCTCATGCTAAATTCAGGACTGCATTCACTACTCTAGCTAGTTTAGTTATAGCTCAGAACGAAAGGCCAGCCGCTGTTCCGACCAAACTAGAGGCCAATGTTACTGCATTTAGGATTTGAGATTTCACCTGAATGAATCCTCCTCTATTTACTGATTCCAAGTCCAAAGAGGATCCACAGGAGTTCCTTGATTAGGTTTAGAAAGTCACAGACATCATGGGAGTGACTTCCAGTGAGAGTGTAGACTTATCCACCTATCAACTATAAGATGTAGCCCATACATGGTTTAAAGAGTGGAAGGTAGATAGGGTTACAGATACAGAGCCCATAGAGTGGGAAGAGTTCACTACAGCTTTCTTAGATAGGTTCTTTCCTGTAGAGCAGAAAGAGGCTAAAGTGTTAGAGTTCATCAATCTCAGGCATGGTACGATGAGCGTAAAAGAATACTCCCTTAAGTTCACCAGTTAGCCAGGTATGCTCCCCATGTAGTGGCAGAAAGTAGGTCCAGAATGAATAATTTTGTGTTTGGGGGTATCAAGTAGAGTGGTTAAGGAGTGCTGGATGGCAATATTGATTAGTGATCTGGACTTGTCTAGGTTGATGGTCTATGCTCAAAAGATTAAGGAGCATAAGCTTAAAAAAAGAGAAAATAAGAGGGCTAGAAAAGGTAGTTACAGTTCTTCTCAGCCTAAGTCAGGGGGTAGTGAGAGCAAAGTTCTTACCCATTCTCTTTGTCAGACTTGTGGTAAGTATCATAAGCATGTGTGTAGGGAGGGCAGTGATGTATGCTTTGGGTATGGCGAGCTAGGCCACAAGATGTGAGACTAAAGAGTTATATCGCAGAGGGTTAAAGAGCTGCGTCAGCAAGGTACTAAGAGTGGTCAGCGTCAGAATAGACTCCAAACTCGTTATGATCCAGAAAGTTTCCCTAACCTAGATTCAGGTATGTTACACATTTTTCATGTTTATGGTATGCATTGTTAGATCTCTTTCTCTCATTCGAGCTTATGTTTTAACATAAGTTAGTTAGTAAAATTAGCAAGTCAGTTTAGAAATCGAGCAGTCAAATTTGTATGGTTTGTTTTCTCATCCTTGCATTTATTCATGCTATCCAAAATCTCAGAGAATGTAACTATTCTAAGGTAGAACCTACAAGTAGTTGCAAGTTCAGTTCAGCTCATGCACCATGTATTAGTTTGTGACTCCCAAAGTTCAGTTAACCGAACCCAATATTCTATCCCAGTTCAGTAATCAGGCCCTAAAACTCAGTTCAGTCTCAGATTCGCTATACCATAGTATGCAACTATCAGTTCTCTTATTTGTCAGTACCTCAGGTTACCAAATATTTTGGAATCATATTACACACATAGTACTTCATTTTCAAGTAATACTGTTTCCATGAATCCATGCTGAGTCACCTCATAGTACTTGTTAATCCTTACGTCCTATGTACAATATTCGATAGTCTCAGTTTAGTTATTCCGACCAAGTTCAGTTTTGTCTTACATGCCCAGTGTTCAGTTATTAGCATAAGTTAGTCAGTCTAGCTAGAAAATTTGTTTAACAGATATGCAGTCAAATTTGGTAGGGGTTGTTCTCCCATCTTTCCATCTAGCCATACTAAAGGACATCTCGAGGATGTAACCATCTCTAAGATAAAGAATACTAGTATATGCAAGCTCATCTTAGTTTATGTATCGTGTCTCAGAAACGAATTCCAGATACTCAGTCGCAATTCAGTCTTTTATACCCAATATTCAGTTCTAGTATTAGTCCCAGTTACAATCTTAGTTATGATGTATGCTTTAGTCCAGTAATCACCTCAGTTCATGTGTCATGTCTTTGTTTCAAATCTTAGATAATTAGTCACAATGTCGTACCTAGGTGCCTTGTGCATCACCTCAACTTCCTCAATATCTCAGCAAAGTTAGCCCCAGCATCCTTCAAGGGACATACTGTCCCAAGGGGGAGATATACTATAGCCCCTAAAATTTCATGATTTAAACATGCCATTTTCTTTGATGAATCTGTCTTGGAGAAAGTGTTACTTATGAGCTGACCCTCTAACTCCAATACTCAGTAGTAAGCCATGTACTCAATGTCTCAGTTTAGTTCACAATACTCTATTCATGTCATGCAATACAGTCTTAGTTCAGTTTATACATTACGTTCTAGAATCAGTTATGTCCTCATGTTCCCTCTCATGCATATTGAGTGATTAATCTCAGACTCATCAGTATTTTCAGTTTAAGGTAACGGTCTTATTTGAGCTTACTTGTTCTCATGATCAAGTGCTATATTTTTATTTCAAACTTGGTATCTTTACCATTGCATGTTCAGTCACATGTTCATGAGTCAGTTTAGTCATGTACTCACACATCAGATATGCATGATCAACTTGTCAGTACTTTCAGTCATACATTCATGTATCATGTCAGTCATATAATCATGCATCAAATATGCATGGATTCAGCTTATCAATCTCTATATCAGATATGCCTTCTTATTTTGAGAAACTTAGTTCATCAGAACACTCAGTCCTTCATTTATAAATCAACTACCCATGCATCGGATATGCATGTTCAGTATGAATCATTTTATTTGTCATGTCAGTCATAAGATCATGTTTCATTCATTCATGTTCAACTCATGTTCAACTTATTATTTCCCCTCTCAGTCAGTCTTATTCGAGGACAAATGTTCTCAAGGAGGAGATATTATAATACCCCATATATTTCTTAGCTAGAAAATAAACCATTGTTCCTACGTATGAAACCTCCTATACTGTGATTAATGTTTGAGTACATGAATTAGGATGAATATCCTAGTAATAATAGAGCTTATGATGTATTAAGCATGTTCATAAGAGTCACTTAGAGTAAGCCAAGCTAAGAACTTTTGAATCCACCAAATTTTCATATGTGATTTAACATAGGTCATCTTTGAACGAGAATAACTTGGTTTATAGGTGGTATTTTGGCATATTTATACACTCCAAATTATATATAATTGAATAAGCTTTCCGTCGATACCAAATTCGCCTAAAACGGACACCTAGTGAAGAAGTTATGGCGATTTAAAGTTTCAGCAGTGTCATTTCAGTTAGTGGCGCATTGCGCCACAAGCCAAACTGACGTTTGTCAATTTATAGTGTCTCTCCATGATTCCACAGCATCGCGGTGAGTTTCTAGGTCATAAACAAGTGGAAACACGATGTCTCCACATCACGCCAGGGGCCCAAATCGGGAAATTTTTACAAAAATTAAAAGACGCATCTAGAGGGGTATTTGGGTCATCTTTCTTCCCCTATATAAGCTCCAAAACACAGAATTAAGCCATTATTTTACCAAAACATACTCTTTTTCATCAAAATCCTCTCAAGAACACATTAGGGTCTCAATTGGGGGATTCAAGTTCAAGCAAATTCTACCATCAAATTCTAAGAATCTCTCCATAAATCTTCACTAAATCAAGAACTAAGGTATGCGTGTGTTCATTCATGGACTCCTTTCGTCCATGAATTCCAAGAACCCTATTTTAAACTATATGACATTCTTGTTATGTTTTTATTTGATTGTTGATATTGTTTATGTGTTGAATGATGTCAAGATAGAATCTTTATAGGTTTGTATGAAACTAGGGTGGCATGTTAGTTGAAATATATGAACTTTGGGTGATATCGGTTGTTGAATTCATGAATAAACCTATTCCCAAAGTGGTGCATGTAAGGTGTTTTATAAAATTCCTAGGATAATAAAATTCATGTCCCATGATTCAATAGTGCTTAAATGACAAGTCCACGTTTTATGCTTTATGATTTCACATGAATTTCACGTTATTGTTATATGTTGTTGTTGTGATATGGAATGAGCATGATATTAAAGCTATGCAAGTATATACATGTTATATGCATTCCATTACATGTATAAGAAGTTGAGCATCATGTATAGTATGAAATCCCCTACTTATGATATTATAAATTTTGGACTCTACTCTTATGATCAAGTCAGTCATGTGTGTCAGTTTCCTTCCATCGAGTCCTGGGGGTACTTGTACCCGAAAAATATAGTTGTGTGCCTAGAGCCATGTCATGATTTCACGATACTCTCAGTAAAGCCATGTTCCATAGAACTCAGTCAGTCCTGGGGGTATCTCCCTTGAGTTTACTTGAAAACAGGGCAGACAGAATGAGCTCCAAAACAGAATAAGATTTACTCACATGTTGTCTCTACCCATGGTACGGTATTGACACCCTTCCATTTGGGGTTACAAGTTGGACCCCAACCAGTTCAGTTCTGGGGCATGTCGGTTAGATGATTACCTCCCATAGCCTCAATTTTAGTCTTAGTCTAAGTTTCAGTAATAGACTCAGATAGTTTTTCAGAATATCAGAACTTAGATTGTCAGATATAATCGCTTAGAATTAGTTACGTCGGTTACAATGATCGTCATAGTTATATCAATCATCATAGCTACGTTGTCAGTATTCAGTTTCAGAACTATTAGACACAGTCAATCAAACCTGTTCTTCATAATTCAAACTGTCAGAAATAGTCATTCATCTTTTCAGTACCTTAGTATCAGTGAAGTTGTGTCGTCAGTGATCAGACTCAGTAGTCAGTATCACCATGAGTTCAATTATAATTGCTTATGCATGTATGTATTCTCACATTCATATTAGTCTACATTGTTCATGCATATAACCCTTTGCATTTAGCCTACCTCACTCGTATACTCAGTACATTCTATCGTACTGACGCATTTGCGCTATGATTCTTTCTCTTATGTTACGCCATAAGTCCTCATCTTTCGAGTACACAATGATTTCATTACCATTTCAGTTTTAAGTTTATTTCAGTAGTTGAAGGTAGTTGGGGACTGTCCCATCAACTCTTTTTTTCAGATAGTTTAGAGGTTTTCCAGGCTATAGCATGTCAGACAGTTATTTCAAATTTTTTTTGGTATGGTTATATCATTTTCAGACATTGTTCTTATCAGATGTTTATTTAGTTGAACCTTATGGACATTCAGTACATGTTTCTGCCTTTTCATGTTATATTATGCAGTGTATAGGTACAGATATTAGTCATGGGTTAGCTTGTGGTCCTTCGGGGTCATAAGCACCCTGTAGCAATCCGGTTTAGAAAATTGTGGTGTTACAAGATCTTTCACCCATTGCAACAGATGGACCACTAAGACCACCACCAACACCACAACCAATTTCACCAAGACCAGCACCAATTTCACTAAGACCACCACTAATGCCACCAATACCAACAATAATACGAAGACCGCCAACACTACCTCCAATGCCACCAATACCAATACCAAAACCACCGACACCACCACTAAAACCATAAATACCGGCACCACCACAAACACCACAAACACCATAAACATCATCCAACAATACCACAAAGGTCAACAAAACACTACGACACAACTAGAGTTTTCTCGGGTGCTTTCTACGTTTTAGCATTAAAACTCAAAATTGTTAATCCATTCTCAAAGATAATACAACTAAAAGTATTTTTTTCACCATTAACTAAAACTCCCTAATTTTTAGAATAAATAACAAATGCAAAACTCTTCTCAATCTCTGTTACTTATGAAGATAGAGAAAATAATGGATACAAGCATGAATAAAGTCAAAAATAATAACATTGTGGTCAGAAATGGGAAGAAAATTGATCTGTTTTAAAGGGTTGAGCAATATATTAAGTATTTATTGTTTTTAGTATTAAAAACGAGAGAGTGAAGAGTGAGAACTTGATATTTGAAATGAGGAAAAGTTTTTTACGCAAATAGATAATTTTTATGGGTTGATTTGTAAATTTGAAAAAGAATGATAAGTTTTGAAATTGTTGATTTAGTCCAAATTGATCTTAATTAATTTTTAAATTTTTAAAAGATATAGTTTTTAAAATATTAAGTTAATGAGAATATTTTCAACTCAAAGTTATCGATCGACGACATGGGTCGGGATGGACGCAATACCAATACCATACAATTGCAAAGACTTAATTGAAGTTATAGTTGACCCTATGAAATCATTCACTCCTAGTTCTACCTAAATAAATTTAGGTACTATATTAACATTATGCTAATGAGAATCTTTTCAACTCAGAGTGATCGATCGATGACTTAGGTCAGGATAAATGCAATACCAACACCATGCAATTGTAAAGACTCAATTGAAGTTGTAGTTGACCCTATGGACTCATTCATCCCTAGTTCTACCAAAATCAATTTAGGTACTAGCATAACATTAAGCTAATGAGAGTCTTTTCAACTCAGAATGATCAATCGATGACTTGAGTCATGATGAATGCAATACCAACGCCATGCAATTGCAAAGACTCAATTGAAGTTGTAGTTGAGCCTATGAACTCATTGATACCTATTTATACCTAAATAAATTTAGGTTCTAGCTTAACATTAAGTTAATGAGAATCTTTTCAACTCAGAGTGATCGATCGATGACTCGGGTAGGGATGAACGTAATACCTACACTATGCTATTGCAAAGACTCAATTGAAGTTGTAGTTGACCCTGTGAACTCATTCATCCCTAGTTCTACCAAAATAAATTTAGGTGCTAGCTTAACATTAAGTTAATACGAATCTTTTTAACTCAGAGTGATTGATCGACAACACGGGTCGGGATAAACGCAATACCAACACCATATAATTGCAAAGACTCAATTAAAGTTGTAGTTGACCTAATGGATTCATTCCTATCCCATCTATGGCTTAAATTGAATAAACAGATGACTACCAAGTTGCAATAGGTTCCACACCTGTTTAAATTGTCAAATAATTATAGACATCTGTTGCAACATATGACATATTTGATGGAAAAATCAAAAAGATATATCCATATGTTACAACAGATTATCAATATGTTGTAAGTTATCTAATAGATGAAATATATTTTGCAACAGATTACCCATTTGTTAGATTTATTTTAAAGCAATTTTTTTCTAAAATACAATAAAGATAAAATGTTATATTTAAATCCATTTTTTTTAATTTACATGTTCGAAAGTTCACTAGTTTTATTTAATTAAGGGACGAACAGTCGTGACTTTTTGACTAACCCTTTCAAATTCAATTATTTATAAATAGATCCCTCCTTACTCGTTGTTTCGACTATACTTACAAATAAGGATGATCCATATTTGTACAAGAAGATTCATATCGAGTCCTTGCAGAAACTCCAAAAGTAGTTTCATGAACTCTAGAGGAATTTGGCCGACCAGAGCAAGGCTGAGGAAGGCTCTGCTGCTACCGAATGAAAATTGTTCGGTTGAAAATAATAGTAATTGTAATAATAATAATGATAATAATAATAGTAGTAATAATAATTAGGTTATGTTTTTTTCTTTTAGCGTATGTATTTTCCTTTGTATATCGGATCTACCTATGGGATTCAAAAATCTATGTTTGGTCGACTTTAAATTTTTAACTCTTATTTAATATTTAAATATCATTTTGTTTATTCCTTATTCTCAACATGTCAATGGTTGGTGGTAGGGATTGAGTATTTGTGGCTACAGAGGTTAATCTGATGCAAAAGATGGATCATATGTTGCAATAGACAATTATTACTAAGAAAAGGTTATTATTATTGAGAGGGTGAAAAGACATGAATTTTAGATTATTTAATATGAAAAATGGTTCGTAAATAAATAATAAAAAAATCAATGATAAACACAATTTACAATCGTAAAAGAATAGTTATTTAATTTTAATAACTGATCGTAACTTTTCACCATTTTTATTTTTAATTTTTTTTAACATTATTTATTTATTTATTTTATAATAAAAAATTTACAATATTGGATTAATTAACTTATATGATGGTTGTTAGGAAAAGTGAACAATCGTGACTTTTTGTCTAAAACACATTTAGCAATGTTGCTGATGCATCAAATTCCTTATTTATTGCGACTGATGTATCAGTTGTTAGAAGAAATAAAAAAAGCTATTAAAACAGATGGTCGATTTATTGCAACAGATGATATATCTTTTGCAGCAGATGGTTTATCTGATGCAACAGATACAAAATCTGTTGCCAAAATTCAATAAAAATGGTTATTATTTTATTAAATAAATAGTTATTGAAAAGGTTTCTTCATTTTTAAATTGAGAAAAAGGTTATTTAATAATAATAAGTTGAAAAGTCTTGACTTATCACAATTATAAAAAACTCACTAGCTTGATTTAATTATGTCATTTCTTTTCAAAGAAAACAATAAGAAAATAAATGATAAACACAATTTATAATCATAAAAAATGGTTATTTAGTTTTAATAATTGAAGTTAATATTAAATAGGTGCCATTTCTTTTCACAGAAAATATTTTTGTTTTTACATTTGTTTTTTTTTAATTTATATAATAAGAAAATTAGCAAATTTAGATTAATGATATGATAATAATTTTAAAAAAAAGATAGATTCTATGTTGCAACAGATAGATTATCTGATGCAATAAGTTTTATATTTGTTGCAACAGATGATATATCTGTTGTCACAAATGAGTTATCTGATGCAACAAATATAGAATCTGTTGTCACAACTCAATAAAAATAGTTCTTGGAAAGAACTAATTAATAATAATAATCTTAAAATTCATGGCTTATCACAATACTTATTAATTTTATTAAGTCATAACTATTCATGATAATACAAAATATAATTAATAAATGGAGGTGAACAGTTAGATTATTTGTTGCAATAGTGTAACACCCCGAGGTCTTCTTACCTAAATTCCGTCCGTGGAAAGTCTAAGCATTAGCTTTTAGAATGATCTAAATTAATCTTCATATGGAATTTCCTAGATTTCAACCTTTCATTACGTAGATGACTAAATTAGATTTCCAACGACATAAGATTCATCCAAAACAAACTCTCGGTGAAGAAGTTATGAATAATTTAAAGTTCCAATCATAAACATCATCATTTTGGTGTCTAGTGCGTCGCGGAGAGGGTCAAATTGATAATCGTCAAATTTCAGTGGCGCTCCGTAATGGTAGCACATCGCGGAGGCACTCAATTTCCCACTCATCGACTTCCAGTGGACCATCGCGATTGTGGCGCATCGCGGTGGCACCCAAAATTGGGTCTTTAAGTTCAAATCTCCAGTTCCGTTTAGGAGTCATTAAGGGTAATTTTGACTTTTTCCTAGCCTTTAAAATGGCCCAAACAAAAGATTTATAGTATGTTTGAGCAACTCAACCCTACTTTCATCAAAATCATCAAGAATCCTCTCTAGAGCTTCAAAAAAGAACTTCAAGAAACTCAAGATTCAACCGTGGGTTTTCAAAATTGATTGAAGATTTGAAATTCCTGGATCATAGGCTTTAAGAAACACCCATTGTTTTCTTATTTTGAGGTATGCGGGTTTTTTCTAAAAATCTCATGGGCATAGAAATCATGATTTTAAGAAAGGGGTTTTTAGATTTATGAATACATTCATATTTTAGAAATCTTGCTGATATTGTTTTGGTCTTTTGATATTCCCCAAATTGATTTGAAATTATATATACGTATGCATATATTTTATGATTTATGAACGAATTGAGAGCATGACGCACATGAATCCCTCTCTTGGTATGATTTCCCAATTTTCTTATGATATAGATTGTTTTGAATATATCTTGAAAAACATGATATGAAATATCTTGATTAATACTACAAATTGATTTATGGTTTTAAATTCTAAAGATAGGGTTTTGCATATTGATAAATGTTGAAAATATTCATATAATGAAAGAGTGCATGATTTTGCCAAAAGCACATGACCACTATATGTTTGAACAATCTTAGCATAGTTTTGACTTGTGTTCTCGGAACATGAAATCTTTTATATTGTTTTCATATTTGGGTGGTCTAAATTGTGTTTTAATGAAAGAATTATGCATGATGCATTATAGCTCAGAAATAGGATTTTCAAGTCTTGGTGTGACAACACCAATTCAGATTATGCCATGATACTTCAGAATAGATTTAATGCATGTTTGAAATTAGACTTTTCAGATGTTGAAACTAGAAACATACATGATTTAGAACAGGATAAAATTGGGCATTAAAAGAGTTTAGTTGGTTCCCCGAAGAAGGCGTGAGTATTAAAAAACTCATCTCCCAAAATCGTAATTTGTCGATCTAGGTTTATTTATTACACTGGCCTAGAGCCCTGTGGCATATCAGATTCAGGAACTCCAACCCTTACGACACACTTGGGTTGGGGGCTTCCCCGCCGAGTCAATGACGGATTCCATACCGCCCGTGGAATATCAGAATTGTAGGGGAGTGCCACCTAACTCAAAAGTCATATACAGATTAGAACTTGCATTGACAGGTAAGTTACATGTTTTTTAGAAATGCGCCCATGTGTTTCGAAAGACACTTGATGTATAATGTTTTGAAAAAGTTGTTTCCCAAACTATTTTATTTATATATAAGCTTTATTTTAGATTTGCTTGCGTACCAGTACATCTGTATTGACCCCTCCTTCATCTCTATAGGTTCTGAGGCTCAGTTTAGGGGTCCAGGAAGGCAGTAGATTCATCAGACAGAGTTGCAGTGATTAGTTTGTGAGCCTTCTCTATTCTAGGAGGCCCATCTTTCAGATTATGTCCCTCATTAACATTTTGGTCTACTAGGGGACTTGTCCTAGTTTTCATACAGTTGTCAGATTTTCCTGTAGTAGAGATTTCACAGAGTGAGTCAGATGTTATTAGATGTAGTTGATTTTCAATTTTCATACTTATGCTGCATTCATAATTGACCATGTTTTCATAGCAGATTATGTTTCTGCATCTTTTTTATTTATATGAATGTATGGATGCTTACCAGATAGAGAGGGACATTCTGACCCCTCAGGGTTTGGGATGTCCATCATGGCTAGGCCCTAGTTTGGTTGTGACAAACTTGGTATTAGAACACGGTTCATGGTCCCAGGGTGTCTGCGAAATCGCACTGGGTAGAGTCTTTTTTATGAGTATGTAGCGCACCACACTTATATGCATAAGGCTACTAGGCAATTAGGAATGTTTCTTTTCTTTGTTATTTAGTTCGTGCTTTAGAGTCTAATCTTTCCCTTAATCAATGATCTCTTACTTTTTAGAAAAACTATTTATGCCTCCCCGTCGTACCAACATTAATGCTCAAGAGGACGAAGTTTGTCCCACTCATGGGATAAGGACACGTAACAGAGCTCATACTATAGAACCTGTCCCTACTCTAGGATTCTCTCCAGTCCCAACCAGTCCACCTAGGGCTGCTCGAACTAATGTTAACCGTTCCCCGACTACTCAGAGGGATATTTTAAATGCAGAATTTAGACAATCTATTCATATGCTGACATAGTTGGTGGCTAATCAGGCCTAACGATCACAAGATGTTGGCTCTATAGCTATTACATCTGAAGCTACTAGGGTGGGTCAGTTCATGAGAATGAACCCACCTAAGTTTACTGGTACTAAGGTAGAAGAGGATCCGTAAGAGTTCATATACAAAATGGAGAAGATTTTTAGAGTAAAGCATGTAGATCAGGTGGAAGGTATTGAGCTAGCGGCATACCAGCTAAAGAATGTAGCGAACCAATTATATAATGAGTGTGGGAAGAGCTGAAGGGTGATAGTGCTGAGCCCACAGTGTGGGACGAGTTGGTGAAAACTTTTCTTGACCAGTTCTTTCCTCTAGTGTTGTGGGAAGCCAAAATGGAGGAGTTCATGAACCTTAAGCAGTGTAAGATGAGTTTTCAGGAGTATACTTTAAAGTTAAATCATCTGTCCCATTATGCTCCTGAGATGACGAGCAGTATGAGGGCCTAAATGAGAAAGTTTGCTTTCGGCCTTTTAGATGATCTAGTGCTTGAATGTCAAGGGGAGATGCTAAATAGGGAATTGGACTTTTCTAGGCTGACAGTCCATATGTAGCAGGTTGAGGAGAAGAAGAAAAAGATAGCCGAGTCCTGAGAGAAGGACAGGCAGGCGAAGAGAGCCTTATCAGCAGATCAAAACCCCGATCTGCAGCAGAGTGGTAATTAGGGTAACAAATATCAAAAAAAGAAATTTTTGAGCAAGGCACTGTCTACAGCTAGCACCCCAGCACCCATACCTCCAGTTGATAGACGATTTTAGATTTTTTAGGCCAGCCAGGGACCCAGAACTCAGGATACTCAATCGCAAGATAGTGTGGCTCAGCCGTATCATTCTTATCTGCGATGTGAGACTTGTGGTAGGCATCATCTGGGAAGGTGTCAGTTGGGCTCGTTGGTGTATTATTCATGCGGTCAGACGGCCACTTCCAGAGAGAATGTGCCTCCTCTAGGAGGAATATTGGTGGAGCTAAGTCTCAGGAAAACTCTTCTGCACCACCACCACCTCAGAAGGGCACCAATTTAGCTACCAGGAGTGGTCGCAATCGATTGTATGCTCTGACTAATCGCCAGGAGGCAGAAACCTCACCAGACATAGTCACTGGTACGTTACAAATCTTTTCCTGTGAGGTATATATATTTCTTGATCCTGGGTCTACCTTATCTTATGTGACCCTATATATGGCTGTTGGTTTTGGGTTTGAACCTGATGTGATTGCTGAACCTTTCTTTGTTTCCACTCCGGTGGGAGATTCGATTGTGGATAGAAGGGTGTATAAAAATTGGGTTATGTCTATTCTTAGTAGGGATAATGTAGCATACTTCACAGAACATTATATGTTTGCTTTAAATGCTATCCTAGGGATGGACTGGCTCCATCGATGTTATTCCACACTAGACTGTAGGACCCAAATGTTTACCTTTTCTTTTCCGAATAAGCCAATAGTAGAGTGAGAGGGGCATTTCTTAGCACCTAGAGGGCACTTCATAGCTTATCTCAGAGCCCGTAAACTTATTTCCAAGGGTTTCTTGTACCATCTTATTTGGGTTAAAGATTCTAACCCCAAAATTCTGCCCCTTCATCTATCCCAGTAGTAAATGAATTCCCAGAAGTTTTTCCAGATGATCTCCCAGGAATTCCACCTAATAGGGAGATAGATTTTGGCATTGATATGTTGCCAGATACCCATCCTATTTCTATTCTGCCATATAAAATGGCTCCTACAGAGTTAAAAGAGTTGAAAGAATAGCTAGTAGATCTCCTAAATAAGGGTTTTATCAGACCTAGTGTTTCTCCTTGGGGTGCACCTGTACTCTTCGTGCAAAATAAAGATGGTTCCCTACGTATGTGCATAGATTTCTGCCAGTTGAATAAGTTTACAGTGAAAAATAAATATCCTCTTCCTAGAATCGATGACTTTTTCTATCAGCTTCGGGGTGCTAAGTGTTTTTTAAAAAATAAACTTTCGTTCGAGATATCATCAGTTGAAAGTTAGGGAGTCAAACATTCCTAAAATAGCCTTTCGAACCAGATATGGTCATTATGAATTCTTAGTCATGTCCTTCGGGTTGACCATCGCCCCTGCAACTTTCATGGACCTAATGAATAGGGTCTTCCGTCATTTCCTAGACCTGTTTGTCATATTATTTATTGATGACATCTTGGTTTACTCTAAAAGTGAGGAGGACCATGCCAACCACCTCCGCACTATTCTTCAGACCCTCAAAGATCATAAGTTGTATGTAAAATTCTAAAATTGTAAATTTTGGCTGAATGCTATTGCTTTCTTAGGGCACATTGTGTCTAGTGAAGGGATTAAGGTTGATCCCCAAAAGATTGAGGCAGTAAAGAAATGGCCCAGACCCATGACTCCAACTGACATTCGGAGTTTCTTGGTTTTTGTAGGGTATTACCGAAGGTTTGTAGAGAGTTTCTCTTCTATTGTTGCTCTACTTACTAAGTTGACTCAGTAAAAGGTGAAGTTTTTATGGTCCGACTCTTGTGAGAATAGTTTTGAGAAGTTGAAAGACAAGTTGAATACGAATCCTATTTTGGCACTTTTGGAAGGTACAGAAGGTTTTGTTGTGTACTGTGATGCATCCTGTGTGGGACTTAGGTGTGTACTTATGCAGCATGGAAAGGTGGTGGCTTATGCATCCAGGCATTTAAAGGTGCATGAGCGGAACTACCCCACCCGTGATTTGGAATTAGCAGCATGGTGTTTACGCTTAGAATTTGGAGGCATTTTCTTTATGGGGTTCATGTTGATATTTTCACTGACCATAAGAGTTTGCAGTATATTTTCTCATAGAAAGAACTAAATCTCAGGTAAATGCATTGGATGGAGCTTTTGAAAGACTATGACATGAGCCTTCACTATCATTCAGGTAAGGAAAATGTGGTAGCCGATGCCATCAACAGATTGTCAATGGGTAGTCTTTCTCATGTTGAGGAAGGGAAGAGATAGATAGTAAAAAATATTCACCTTCTTATAAATCTAAGAGTGCGACTCTTGAATTCTGAAGATGGGGGAATGGTTGTTCTTGAGATAGCTATGTCTTCCCTTTGTGCGGAAGTTAAAAAGAAGCAGGTTGAAGATCCCATCTTGATGCAAATTAAGAATGATGTGGCTCAGCAGAAGGTGATGTCATTTGAGATCGATGGTGATGGTATTTTAAGATACCAGGGTAGATTATGTGTATCAGCTATGGATGATTTACCGAATAGAATTCTTGATGAAGCTCACACTTTGAGGTATATTGTTCACCCAGGCTCTACTAAGATGTACCAGGATCTAAAATCTTTGTATTGGTGGAATAATATGAAGCGTGATGTGTCTAACTTTGTTTCCAAGTGTTTGAATTGTCAACAAGTTAAAGTAGAACACATGAGGCCAGGTGGTTCTAACCAAGAGATATCCTTGCCCTTATAGAAGTGGGAGATGATTAATATGGACTTCATTACAAGGCTCCCGAAGTCCCAAAACCAGTATGATTCTATTTGGGTGATTGTAGATTGACTGACCAAGTCAGCCCATTTTCTCCCTGTCAGGACTAACTATTCGGGAGAGGATTATGCCAAGTTGTTCATTGCAAAAATAGTTCATTTGCACGATGCGCCTGTGTCCATCATATCCGATCGAGGTACACAGTTCTCTTCTCAGTTTTGGAGATATTTCTAGAAAAGATTAGGTACCCAAGTGAACCTAAGCATTGCTTTTCGCCGTCAGACCGATGGGAAGGCCGAACTCACCATTCAGACCTTTGAGGACATGTTGAGGGACTGTGTGATTTATTTTAAAGGTAGTTGGGTAGAGCACTTGTTGTTTATAGAGTTCGCATATAATAATAGTTTCCATTCCAGTATTAAGATGGCACCATTTGAGGCACTATATGGAAGAAGATGTAGGTCTCCTATAGGATTGTATAAGTAGGTGAGATGCAAATGTTTGGGCCCGATCTTGTTCATCATGCAATGCAGGATGGGAAAGTCCTCAAAGAACGACTTAAGATGGCTCAGAGTCATCAGAAATCTTATGCCGATGTTAGGAAAAAAGATTTAGAGTTTGAGGTCGGTGATTGGGTATTTCTAAAAGTTTCTACTATGAAGGGATTCATGCGATTCGGGAAGAAAGGTAAATTGAGTCCTCGCAATATAGGACCATATCATATTTTTAGGAGAATAAGTGGTGTTGCATATGAGTTAGAATTGCCTACTAGTTTGGGTTCTGTCCATCTGGTATTTCACATATCTATGTTGAAGAAATGCATTGGAGACCATTCTTTAGTGTTGCCTGTAGAAGAGATCAAGGTGAAAACATCCATATCATATGAAGAGGAACCTATTGCAATCCTAGATCGTCAGGTCCAGAAGTTGAGAATTAAAGAAATAGTTTGAATTAAGGTATTGGGGAGAAATCAGAAAGTTGAAGAAGCCACTTAGGAATCAGAGGATGACACGAGAGCAAAATACCCACACTTTTTTGACCCAGTAGATGACGGAGTTGAAGGTACAACCCTTACCTTAATCTTTCTATGATTTAGTATGCTTGGAATCGTGCTTGTCTATTTTCTGCATCATCATTTGGGGATGAAGGATCCCAAGGAGGGGATATTATAACACCTCGATATCTTCTTAGCTAAATTCTGTCCATGGAAAGTCTAAGAATTAGCTTTTAGAATGATCTAAATTAATTTTCATGTGGAATTTCCTAGATTTAAACCTTTTATTACGTAGATGACTGAACTAGGTTTCCAATGATATAATATTCACCCAAAATGGACCCTCGGTGAAGAAGTTATGAATAATTTAAAGTTCCAGTCGTGAACATCGTCATTTTGGTGTCTAGCGCATCGCGGAGAGGGTCAAATTGACAATCGTCAAATTCCAGTAGGGCTCTGTGATGGTGGCACATCCCAGAGGCTCTCAATTTCCCATTTGTTGAATTTCAGTGGACCACTGCGATTGTGGCGCGTTGTGGTGGCACCCAAAATTGGGTTTTTAAGTTCAAATCTCCAGTTCCATTTAGGAGTCATTAAGGGTAATTTTGACTTTTCCCTAGCCTTCAAAACTGTTCAAACAAAGGATTTAGGGTATGTTTGAGCAACTTAACCCTACTTTCATCAAAAACACCAAGAATCCTCTCTAGAGCTTCAAACAAGAACTTCAAGAAACTCAAGATTCAACCGTGGGTTTTTAAAATTGATTGAAGATTCAAAATCCCCGGATCATACGCTTCAAGAAACACCCATTGTTTTCCTATTTTGAGGTATGTAGGGTTTTTCTAAAAATCTCATGGGCATAGAAATCATGATTTTAAGAAAAGGGTTTTTAGATTTATGAATACATTCATATTTTAGAAATCTTAACGGTATTATTTTGGCATTTTGACCTTCCCCAAATTGATTTAAAATTATATATACGTATGCATATGTTTTATGATTTATGAATGAATTGAGAGCATGACGCACATGAATCCCTCTCTTGGTATGATTTTCCCAATTTTCTTATGATATTGATTGTTTTGAATGTATCTTGAAAAGCATGATATGAAATATCTTGATTAATGCTACAAATTGATTTATGGTTTTGAATTCGAAAGAGAAGGTTGTGCATATTGATAAATGTTGAAAATATTTATATAATGAAAGAGTGCATGATTTTTCCAAAAGCACATGACCACTATATGTTTGAACAATCTCAACAAATTTTTGACTTGTGTTCTCGAAACATGAAATATTTTATATTGTTTGCATGTTTAGGTGATCTGAACTGTGTTTTAATGAAAGAATTATGCATGATGCATTATGGTTCAAAAATAGGACTTGCAAGTCTTGATGTGATGACACCAATTCAGATTATGCCACGATAAGTCAGAATAGATTTAATGTATGTTTAAAATCAGACTTTTCAGATGTTGAAACTAGAAACATTCATGATTTAGAACAAGATTAAATTAGGCATAATGAGAGTGTAGGTGGTTCCCCGAAAAAGGCGTGAGTATTAAAAAACTCATCGTCTAAAACTGTGATTTGCCGATTCGAGTTTATTTATTACGCTGGCCTAGAGCCCTGTGGTGTATCAGATTCAGGAACTCTAACCCTTGTGACACAATTGGGTTGGGAGCTTCCCCGCTGAGTCAATGACGGGTTCTATACCGCTCGTGGAATATCAAAACTGTAGGGGAGTGACACCTAATTCAGAAGTAATATACAGATCAAAACTTGCATTGATAGGCCGGTTACATGTTTTTCAGAAATGCACCCATGTGTTTTGAAAACCACTTGATGTATAATGTTTTGAAAAAGTTTCTTCCCAAACTATTTTATTTACATATAAGCTTTATTTTAGATTTCTTTGCATACCAGTACATCTGTATTGACCCCCCTACCATTTCTCGTTCCAGGTTCTGAGGCTCAGTCTAGGGATCCAAAAAGGCAGTAGATTCGTCAGACAAAGTTACAGTGATTAGTTGGTGAGCCTTTTCTATTCAGAAAGCATGTCTTTTAGATTATGTCCCTCATTATCGTTTTGGTCTACTGGTGGCCTTGTCCCAGTTTTCAGATTTTTCTGTAGTAGATATTTCGCATACTGAGTCAGATGTTATTAGATGTAGTTGATTTTCAATTTTCATACTTATGCTGAATTCAGAATTGACCATATTTCCATAGCAGATTATGGTTCCGCATATTCTTTATTTATATAAATATGTGCATGCTTACCAGATAGAGAGGGACGTTCTGGGCCCTTAGGGTTTGGGATGTCTGTCACCGTTAGGCCCTAGTTCGTGTCGTGACTAATAGATAAATATCTGATGTAATATGTTTTATATTTGTTTTAATAGATGATATATCTGTTGTCACAGATGAGTTATCTGATGCAATAGATATAGAATATATTGTCATGACTCAATTAAAATGGTTCTTGGAAAGATTAATTAATAATAATAATCCAAAAAGTCATGACTTCTCACAATATTTCTTAGTTTAATTAAGTCATAACTTTTCACAGTAATAAAAACTGTAATTAATAAATGGAGGTGAACAGTCACGCCTTTTTTCCACTCATTCAAATTCAATCCTCTATAAATAGGCCCCTCCTTACTCAATTGTTCATTCAACTAAACTCTATTTATTTATTGCATCTTGTCTTTCATATTACACCTTCCACCACTTTCTTTTCCTGACTCAGGTAATTTTTTTCTTTCTAATTTATAGTATATGTTGTATTACATTTGGATTTTCTTTTCTTTACTTTTGTTTTTATTTTTTTCTCAATTCATATGTGTTCTAGATATGGCAGATCCAGTGTGGGACGTTGCTTTTCTGCAAGACGTCGTGAATGAACTTTGGATGCAGGTTCGTAACCTGCAATGGGAATTGGGAGCAATTAGTGCAAGGATGCTCCGTGAGATCTGCAGGCTGAGGAGAGCCTTGATGATACCTATTGAATATTGGTGACTGGCAATAATGATAATAATAATAATAATGATAATAATAATAATTAGATTATTTTTTCCTTTTAGTCTATGTATATGTATTTTTATTTGTTTTTGTTTAATAAAAAATTATGTTTGATCAACTTTGACATTTTAATTCATATTTAATTTTTATTATGTATATTATCATCTCAACAAACATGTCGACGATTGGACGTAAGGAATAATTTTGAACCCAGTAGCAATAGCAAGAGTTCAAATATATTATGTTGTGGGTTGATTATGTTTATGTGATTGTTGTTGTATGGTTTCCAAGTTGGAATCTTAATGTGTTTTTATGAAATACATTAGTATATGAGTTTAAATCCATGAATTGAGTGGTTTATGATGTGTTAATTAATGATTATACCTACGCCCTAAGTGGTGCATGTAAGGTGTTTGATAAAATGCCTAGAAGACTAGAAATCATGTAATATAGTTCAATTGTGACTTAGTGATGGATTCATGTTTTACCCATATGTTCAAAGAACTCTCATGCTATAAATGTGCCATGTAAATGTTTGTTGGATTGCTCATGAATTAGCCTTATGAAATTATACCATGTTTACATGCAATCCTATTCATGTATAAGTTTGTGATAACCATGTACTTCATGAAATCCCTAACTTATTGTATTATGGATTGTTGATGTTGGTCATGTATTTAAAAATGTCATGCCTTGTCAGTTTCTTTCTATCGAGTCTTAGGGGTACTTGTACCCGATAATTTAGCTGTGTGCCTAGAGCCAGTGTCATGTTTTCACGGTATCCTCAGTTAAGCCATGTTCAGTAGAATTCAACCAGTCATGTGACTTAAGAAAATTCAGTAATCTCAGTAAATCTCAGAAAGTCAGTAATTCATTAATCTCAGTAGTATTCCGTCAGTCAACGGAACTCCATGAACTCAGTCCAGTTCAGTTTAGTTAATCATGTTTAGTGTCTATTTAGATGGGAGTAGAAGTTAGCACCGAGTGAGCCCAAGGATGGGAACTCACCTGTTATTAAAGGGTGTGATTCTTAGAAGCAATCTTTGCACTTTAGAACTATGTGGCCAGTATAGGTTGCGACATCATAACCTATTATATAAGGGTAGATGAGGTGGCTTAACCTATTATATGAGGGTCCCACCATTCTCATTAAAGTAACCTGTTATATAAGGGTCACTCACAGATTATCCTTACTAGTGGCGCGGTATTGACACCCTTCTAATTGGGGTTACAGATTGGACCCCAACTCAGCCATCATGGCGTATTAGGGGAATATAGGTTAGATGACTACTTCCCACAGTTACAGTTTTAGTCTCAGTCTGAGTAATAGAACTTAGATAGTTCTTCAAATTTCAGGACTGTAAGATACAGTTAACTCAGAACAATATGAAAGTCAGATAGTTCCATCATAACCTCGACTGTCAGATACATTTGCTCAGCATCATTTATTTTAGTTATCCAGTTATCAGTATCTCACGTTATCAGTACTCAGACTCAGTAATCATATTATCATGAATTCAGTTACAGTCTCTTATTCATGCATGTATTCTCACGTTCATGTTATACAGTCAGTTAGTGTAGTTCATGCATATGTACCCTTTGCATTCAGCCTACCTCATATGCATATCAGTACATTTAATTGTACTGACATATTTATGCTGTTGTGTTTTACTTTATGCTATAGGTTTCGAAGCACGAGCTCTAGAGCATCAGTAGCATTCCAATACTCTGAAGTCAGAGTCAGCAGTAAGTCCTCATCCTTCGAGTACATGAGCATTATTTTATCATTTTAGTACTTAGTTAATTTTAGTTGTTGGAGTTAGTAGGGGACATATCCCATCAATTTCTTTTTCAGACAGTTAGAGGCTTTTTAGAATATCATGATTAGACAGTTATTTCAGTTGTTTTGGGGATTTCATACCCAACCCAGATGTTATATTTTATTAGATATTATGTCTCAGTTTTTAACCTTATGGCCTTTCATCCTTTATTTTCACATTTATACCGTAGATTATGAAATGTTCAGGTATAGATATCAGTCATGGGTTAGCTTGTGGTACTGAGGGGTCACAAGCATCGTGTAGTGCTCAGAGTACCAGATTTGGGGAATTACAAACTTCGTAATAGAGCCTAAGATTTAATAGAGTCCTAGGAAGTCTGAAAGCCGCATCTAGTAGAGTCTTGTACATGGGTGTGTTGCGCGCAACATCTATGTATAGGAGGCTATAATATGTTTTAGGAAGAATTTCCCTTCTATCAGTATTCACGTCATGCCAGTGAGTATGAGCTCAAATTCAACTCTCACTCTAATCTATTTCTCCCTTTTTTTTTTATAAAACATGCTTCCCAAAAGAAGAAATGGGAATCAATCAGTCCCTCAGCCCATCCAAGCTGATCCCTTGGATGAACACGTTTCCCATGCAGAGGTCAAAGCTGCATTCACTACTCTTGCTCAGTTAGTTGCTACTCAGAATGAACGACCAGCTGTCGTTCCGTCCAACCCAGTGGCTAATTCAGCTGTTGCTAGGATTTGGGACTTCACCTGAATGAATCCTCCATTTTTTTAGGTTTAAGTCAGATAAGGACCCTCGGGAATTCCTTGACTATGTTCAGAAGGTTACAAATATTATTGGGGTTACTTCTAGTTAGAGTGCTGAGCTAGCTACATATTAGTTGTATGATGTTGCTCACACTTGGTTCAAATAGTGGAAGTCAGAGATGCCAGTTGATGCAGGGTCCATAGAGTGGAAGGAGTTTGTCACTGTATTCTTAGATAGATTCTTTCCCCACGATATGAGGAAAGCTAAAGTGTTAGCATTTATCAACCTCAGGTAAGGCAACATGATGGTGAAAGAGTATTCTCTTAAGTTTACTCAATTAGCCAGATATGCTCCCTATGTAGTGGCAGATAGTAGGGCCAAGATGAGTAATTTTGTTTCTGGGTGAATGATAGTGTGGTCAATGAGTGCAGGTTTGCGATATTGAATAGGTACATGAACATAGCCAGGCTTATGACCCATTCTCAACATATAGAAGAGAAAAAGATTAAGATGAGGTAGAAGCAAAATAAGAAAACAAGGACAAGTAGTTTCAACTCTGCTCAGCCTAAATCAAAAGGAGGGAATCATTCTCAATTCCATCCAAAGTCATCCATTCCATCTCCTTCCTCAGCCAGTGCTCCAGCTCCTAAGTTTAGGGATGGTAATAGAGATAGAGTGCCAGGCTCTAAGTCTCAAGACGGTGTTAGCAGTGGCCACACCTATCCTCTTTGCCAGACTTACGTCAAGCACTATCAGGGTACTTGCAGATCTGGCAATGGTATTTATTTTGGATACGGCAAGCCAGGCCACAGAGTTAGTGACTATTCTCATCCAGGTCCTTAGGGTCAGCAGAACCGTTCCTCAGCTCAATCCGATCGCCCGAATTAGTAGGGTGCCACCTCCAGTGCTACTAGTGGGCAATGCCTAAATAGAATTTATGCTCTCCAGTCTAGGCAAGATAAGGAAAATTCTCCTGATGTGGTTACTGGTATGTTACAGATCTTTCACTTACATATTTACGCTTTGCTAGATCCAGTAACTTCTTTGTCTTTTGTTACTCCTTATATAGCATTTGATTTTAGAGCCAGTCCCAAAATTCTAGTAGATCCCTTTTTAGTCTCTACCCCAGTGGGAAAAACTATTATAGCCCAACGGGTATACAGGAACTGTCTCGTTATGATATTTTAGAAAGTTAACTCAGCAGACTAAGTCGAATTAGAAATGAATGATTTTGATGTTATTCTCGACATGGATTGGCTTTATTCCTGATATGCCACAGTTGACTGTAGAAACAGAATAGTCCAATTTCAGTTTCCAAATAAACCTATCCTAAAGTAGAGAGGTAGTACTTATGCTTTCAAAGGTCCGCTTGTTTCCTACCTTCCTCCAAGGAAAATGATATGTAAAGGATGAGTCTATCATCTTTTTAATATTAAGTACAGTTCAAAAAATCTTAATCTTGAATCAGTCATAGTCATGAGTAAATATTTAGATGTCTTTCCCAATGATCTTCCAGGAATTCCTCCCAAAAGGGAAATAGACTTTGGTATTGATCTTCTTCCAGATACTCGGCCTATATCTATTCTGCCATACAGAATAGTACCAGCAGAAATTAAACATCTAAAAGAATAGTTGAAGGATATCTTAGATAAGGAATTCATCAGACCTAGCATATCCCCGTGGGGTGCACTAGTCTTATTCGTCCGCAAGAAAGATGGTTCTCTCAGAATGTGCATTGATTACCGTAAACTCAATAAAGTCACCATCAAGAACAAGTATCCAATTCCTTGAATTGATGACTTGTTTGACTAACTTCAGAGTGCCAGTTCTTTCCAAAAAAGAGACCTTAGATCAGGATATCATCAGCTCAGAGTCAGAGAATAAGACATTCTGAAAACAACCTTTCATACTAGGTATGGTCACCTTGAATTCCTAGTTATGTACTTCGGTCTTACCAATGCCCCTGCATATTTTATGGACTTTATGAACCGTGTGTTCAAGAAGTACTTAGACATGGTCATCGTAGTCTTTATCGATGACATCCTTGTCTATTCCTGCAGTGAGCGTGATCATGCAGACCATCTCAGAATCATACTTCAGACTCTCAGTGATCATCAACTGTTCACTAAATTTAGTAAGTGCTAATTTTAGCTAAGGTCAGTAGCATTGATTGGTCATATCATTTCCAGTGATGGCATTCGAGTAGATCCTCAAAAGACTGAAGTAGTATGAAACTGGCCTCGCCCTATCTCTCCATCAGATATCAGGATTTTCTTGGGTTTGGATGGCTATTACAGATGGTTTGTTGAGGGATTTTCATCTATTACATCCCCTATGTCCAGATTGACTCAGACGAAAGTCAAGTTTCATTGGTCAGATCTTTGCAAGAAGAGTTTTCAGGAGTTGAAAACTCGATTCAACTCAACTCTAGTTTTGGATCTTCCAGACGGTCCAGATAGGTTCGTAGTGTACTGTGATACATCCAGAGTAGGTTTGGATTGTGTCCTCATGCAGTATGGTAAGGTCATAGCCTATGCATCTAGATAACTTAAACCCCATGAGAAGAATTATCTTACTCATGATCTTGAGTTAGCAGCCATAATATTTGCCTTAAATATTTGGAGGCATTATCTATATAGAGTTCATGTAGATGTGTTCACAGATCATAAGAGCCTTTAGTATGTATTTTCTCAGAAAGATCTTAATCTTCATTGGAGAAAGTGGTTAGAGCTCTTAAAAGATTATGACATGAGTGTCCTTTATTATCCGAGCAAGGCCAACGTAGTGGCTGATGCTCTCAATAGACTATCTATGGGTATTGTTTCTCATGTTGAGGATAGTAGGAAGAAGTTAGCTCAAGAAGTCCATCAGCTTGCCAGACTAGGTGTTCACTTAGTCGATACAAAGGAGGGTGATATATGGGTATAGAGTAGTTTAGAATCTTCTCTAGGTTTGAAGGTGAAAGAAAAGCAAGATGGAGATCCCAGTCTAGTCAAATTGAAAAAGTTAGTCAAGGATCAGAAGGTTGAGGTTTTCTCCCAAGGAGGAGATGGTGTATTACGTTGTCAGGATCGTCTGTGTGTTCCAAGTGTAGATGACTTGGGGCAACAAATTCTTGCAGAAGTACATTGTGCGCGCTATTCTATTCATCTAGGGGCCACTAAGATGTATATTGGTGGAGTGGGATGAAGAAAGATATTGTAGAGTTTATGGCTAAGTGATCTACATGTCAGCAGGTTAAGATAGAGCATCAGAAACCTAGTAGGTCCATGTAAGAGTTCAATATTTCTATATGAAAGTGGGACGAAGTGAACATGGACTTCATGACGAGTTTGCCTCATACTCATTATTAGCACGATTCAGTTTTGGGTTGCAGATAGGATAACCAAATCAACTCATTTCCTTCCAGTCCATACCTCTTATTCAGCTGAGCATTATGCCAAACTCTACATAAGATAGTTGGCCAGATTGTATGGTGTTCCTCTATCTATTATCTTAGATAGAGGTACCCGGTTCACTTCTCACTTCTGTAAAGCATTTCAAAAGGGTCTTAGTACCCAAGTTTATCTTAGTATAGCCTTCTATCCTTATATAGATAGTCAATAAGAAAGGACCATTCAAACTCTAGAAGATATGTTGCAAGCATGTGCAATTGATTTCAAGGGAAGTTGGGATGACCAGTTGCCTTTTATTGAGTTTGTATACAACAACAACTATCATTCCAATATTTGGATGGCTCCATTCGAAGTTCTCTACAGTAGGAGATACAGATCTCCAGTCAGTTGGTTTGAAGTTAGTGAGGCCACAGTTATAGGGCCTAACTTATTATTCGATTCCTTAGAAAAAGTTTAGTTGATTAGAGAAAGACTCCGGGCTGATCAGAGCTGACAGAAGTCTTATGCAGATATGCGTAGAAAGGATCTTGAGTTTGAGATTGGTGACTATGTCTATCTAAAGATCTCTCCCATAAAGAGAGTGAATAGGTTCAGCAAGAAAGGAAAGTTCAGGGAGGTCCCTGATATGTCGATCCCTTTAAAATTCTCAGTCATTTTAGTAAGGTAGCCTATAAGCTCGAGTTGCTTTCAGATCTAACCTCAGTTCATCCAGTCTTCCATGTCTCTTTGCTCAAGAAGTGCATAGGTGACCCATCATTTGTAGTCCCTATTCAGAGCATATATTTTCAAAACGACCTCTCATTTGAAGAAATTCAAGTCAAAATCCTTGACTAGTAGACTCAGACTAAGTAACAAAGAAGTTCTGCTAGACAAAGTTCTTTGGCAGAATCATTCCATTGAGGGAGCTACTTGGGAAACAGAAGCATATATGTGGACCAAGTATCCTCACCTCTTTTCTGCAAACTCAGACTCAGTCCAAGGTAGTAGCTTTCATTAAAGCTTATTCAGTTTTATGTTCAAGTTCCGATTACAAACTAGTTTCATGCTCGGATTCCCATTTTAAACTTGGTATCCATTTACCATTGCATATTTAATCATATGCTCATGCATTAGATTAGTCATGTGTTTATGCATCAGACATGCATTCTCCTTGTGAGAAACTTAGTTATCAAAAATCTCCATCATGTATTCATGAGTCAGTTCCGTCATTAAATTATGCATCTGATATGTATGCTCAGTATGAATCTCAGAAATGTCAATCATATAGTCATGTTTCAGTTGCTTATGCTCAGTATGTACTTTAGCTTATCGTTTCTCCCATCTCAACTAGTCTCATGCAAGGACGAATGTTCCCAAGGGGGAGATATTGTAATACCCCGTACTTCTACCTAGCTTAAATTCATCCCAAAGATGTCAAAGACTTGTTTTAAAGATGAATTCACTTTTATACATGTGGTATTTTCAAGATTTTTACTTTTTATCATGTGGAAAATTGAATAAGTTTTCCATCGATGCCAAATTCGTCTAAATCCAACACTCGGGCTAAACGTTAGAGCCTTTTTAGTGAGATAGTGTATCACCTGAGCCATCAGTGCATCGCAGAGATAGCTTGAATGACAATTGTCAATTTCTAGTGTTGCTCCGCGATAGTGGTGCATTGGACCAGAGGCCCAGTTCACAATTGTCATTTTTTTCAGTGAATCTTTGTGATGTCTCCGCGTCGCGCCAAACTTTCAGGTCACAAACAATGTGGAAATGCGATAGCTTCATGTCGCGCCACCATGCATATTCCCAATTGTCTAGTTCCAGTGGATTGGCATGATAGTGGCGCATCGCGCCAAGGATGGAAATTGGGAGTTTTCTAGTTTTTGTGATATTAAATCCTAGGGGGCATTTTGTTTTTTCCCTTGACTTCAATTCTGCCCAATTCCTTTCATCCATGAAGCCCCAGAATCAAGTTTTAAATCATGTATTATGAATATTATGTTGTGGGTTGATTATGTTTATATGATTGTTGTTGTATGGTTCCCAAGTTGGAATCTTAATGTGTTTTTATGAAATTATGTTAGTATATGAGTTTAAATCCATGAATTGAGTGGTTTATGATGTGTTAATTGATGATTATACCTACGTCCTAAGTGGTGCATCTAAGGTTCTGGATAAAATACCTAGAAGACTAGAAATCATGTAATATAGTTCAATTTTGACTGTTGGATTGCTCATGAATTAGCCTTATGAAATTATACCATGTTTACATGCAATCCTATTCATGCATAAGTTTGTGATTACCATTTACTTCATGAAATCCCTAACTTATTGTATTTTGGATTGTTGATGTTGGTCATGTATTCAAGAATGTCACGCTTTGCCAGTTTTCTTCTATCGAGTCTTGGGGTACTTGTACCCAACAATTTAGCTGTGTGCCTAGAGCCAGTGTCATGTTTTCATGGTATCCTCTATCAAGCCATGTTTAGTAGAATTCAACCAGTCATGTGACTCAGGAAAATTCAGTAAACTCAGTAATCCCAGTAAATTTTAGAAAGTTAGTAATTCATTAATCTCAGTAGTATTCCGTCAGTCAATGGAACTCCATGAATTCAGTCCAATTCAGTTCAGTTAATCATGTTCAGTGTCTATTCAGATGGGAGTAGAAGTTAGCACCGAGTGAGCCCAAGGATGGGAACTCACCTGTTATTAGCGGGTGTGATTCTTTGAAGCAGTCTTTATGCTCCAAAACTATGTAGCCAGCATAGGTTGAGACATCATAACCTTTTATATGAGGGTAGATAAGGTGTCTTAACCTATTATATGAGGGACCCACTATTCTTATTAGAGTAACTTGTTATATGAGGGTCACTCACAGATTGTCCTTACCAATGGTGCGGTATAGACACCGTTTCAATTAGGGTTACAAATTGGACCCCAACTCAGCGATAATGGTGTATTTAGGGCCTGTCGGTTAGATGACTACTTCCCATAGTTACAGTTCCAGTCTCAATCTCAGTAATAAAACTTAGATAGTTCTTCAGATTTTAGGACTGTCAGATACAGTCAACTCAGAACATTATGGAACTCAGCTAATTCCATCAGAACATAGACTATCAGATACAGTCACTTAGTATTAGTTATTTTAGTATACAGTTATCAGTATCTCAAGTTATCAGTACTCAAACTCAGTAATCATGTTATCATGAATTCAGTTATAGTCTTTTATTCATGTATATATACTCACGTTCATGTTATACAGTCAGTTAGTATAGTTCATGAATATGTACCCTTTGGATTCAGCCTACCTCACATGCATACCAATACATTTAATTGTATTGACGCATTTGCGCTATGGTGTTTTACTTTATGCCATAGGTTTTAAAGCACGAGATCCAGAGCATCATTAGCATTCCAGTACTCAGGAGTCAAGTCAGCAGTGAGTCCTCATCCTTCAAGGACATGAGCAATATTTTATCATTTCAGTACTTAGTTTATTTCAGTAGTTGGAGTAAGTTGGGGACATGTCTCATTAACTCCTTTTATTAGACAGTTTAAGGTTTTTGAGACTATTATGATTAGATAGTTATTTATGTTGTTTTAGGGATATCATGCCCCACCCAGATGTTATATTTTATCATATATTGTGTCTCAATTTTGAACCTTATGGCCTTTCAGCCTTTATTTTTGCATTTATATAGTATGTTATGAAATGTTCAGGTATAGATATCAGTCATGGGTTAGCTTGTGGTACTTTGTGGTCATGAGCACCGTGTAGCATTTCGGGTACCAGATTCGGGGCTTTACAATATGTGTATTATGAGCTAAAAAAATATTTAAAAAGAAAAGTTGAAAATTATAGAGTGTCGAGCACAACACCTTAACTGAAGCACTTGACTCTATAAGTTGCAATGCTTTTATGTCAAATGTTGTCTTTTTATTAAATTTATCCTCATTTTTTATTTTTGCCTTTTATTTATATATACGTATTTAATGAAATCTTTGAAGAAGCAGTGTAATGTGAACTAATACATCTTGAAGTCAAAATATACAATTGATAGTCCAAAAACAACATAATTTATCTCTGAATACAAAACAAGTCACATAAGCTGGATAAGAAGAGGTAGCAGACCAAATATGGAACCATAAAGTGACACTACCTCGAAATACTCCAAGAACCACCCAACTCAACTACTGTGCAGTGCACTCGTACCTATAGCTATATCAAAAGGATGCAGTAGGGATGAGTATGGTCCACTAGTACTCAGTAGGTATCATAGGCTGACTAAGCAAAGTAAAAAAATAAAATATATAAAATACTCACTATGGGACCGTCACTTGCTAGAGGCAGATCCATAATTAAGAAGCTCCCGGTGCCACCCCGCTTTGAACAATAACGTATTCTCTATACAATATTTTAGAAAACTAGAGTCAATATTCACAGAGTAAACTATAATTATATATATATCAACAAAAGTTGGTATAGCATGAAGGCTTGCCTAGTTGTTGTCGTCAAGTATTTTGTTAGAAGAGGTCAAGGATTCTATTCTACATAGCCACAGATTGTTTTCTTTTTAAGAGAAAACAAAATGTATAGTGCTAAAAATCATTCTAAAAAATAGTGTTAAGCGGGGTTCAAACCCGCGTTTCTGGGGTAAAATCTAGTTATTTCAACCACTCGCACCATTAACTCTTTGATCACATATACATACAGAGTTTCAACCAAGAAGTGTGGGTTCTGTGGCACCCCAATCCTTCTACATGGATTCATCTCTGTCACCTACCATCATAAAATGTATCAAATGATAGCCCACACTGTCTCCACTAATAGTTCTAAAATATACACTTATACTATCTCAAATGGTAGCCCACATCATCTCCACTAATAGTTCTAACATATATACACATACCAAATACAAGTATGAAAAAGAAACAAAAATAGATAGACAAATGTCACGACCCATTTTCTTAGATGGCACCTACTATAACTTACCAATAGGTAAGACAAACCTATAGTTCAGAACTACTAGTAACGAACTACCAAAAAAATGAAGGAAAGAATGCAGAATACATGAAATGAAAGACTAACATACATAATATTGCCCCAAACCTGGTGGTATCATTACAAGAGATTCTAAGATAATAAGAGTAGAGAAAGTAAATACCAAGGGAATTACACTTTTATAATTCATCTTCGAATACAGTATAGAGACTGATCTAGTACATAAAAGGAAGAAAAATAGTACTCCAAATGTCAGGAGCTCACTTTATGTCTCTAAATTATGGCTATTTCAAACGATGCACATATCAACAATGATAAACTTGTACTATGATCTGCAGGCTACAAAAATATAGTATGAGTGCCAACCGAGTTCCAAAGATAATCAAATATATACAACATATAAATAGAAATGAAACTATACCCAAATATCCAACAATCATATAATAAAGCTAGAGAGATAATAAGGATAACTATCCTATTTATGACCTAGAAACTATCATAATAAGGATAAGGAAATATAAAAGATGAACTATCCTATTCCATACATACTTAGGAATCTCAACATTGTACCGTATATCACAAGGCATAATCATCATCTATACCTATACAACTTCCCATAAGGTTGATAGATATAGTGTAATACCCTTAAAATTTTATTCATTCTTTTTTATGTTCCCATGTTCAAAACAATGATTTTTGACTTGAGATGTGCTTAGGGATGTTAAAAGGATAATTAGGGTGAGTTTCAATTTTTTTTTAATGATGTTTGGGGTTATTTTAGGATTTTGAGGCAGTGAGACCCCACATTTTTAGTGTATCATGGAGGTTGACCTCCATGATTTTGACATGGCACAAAGGAAGTGTACCTCTATGATAACACCATGTTATGGAGGATAATCTTTGTGATAAGTAGTATGACATGAAGGTTAGCCTCTGTGATAAGTTCATGCCACGCTGCTATGTAAAAATTATGTTGTCTTACTTTATTTCCCTTAGGATGAGGGGTAATGAGGTATTTTTACCTATGTGTGACCTTTAAACATTGAATGAGCCTATTTCCATCATTTTTCAAGGATAAAGCTATTATTTCACTCTCAAACACAAAACCCAAGAGAAGCTTAAGGGTTTCACTAAACGTTCATCTTCCAAGTTCCAATTTTTAAATTGCTTCTAAATTTCTTGGTGATTAAGGAATGCATCTCTCTCCCTACTCTGGAATTTTCTTAATGGCATGAAATTGGTTTATTATTCACATGGTTTTGGTGTTAGGTTTTGAATTATGGGTTGAGGGTTTTGGATATAAATTGTTTGAATGTTTTTTCCATGATTACTATTGATTTATTATGCATTGAATGTTGAATGAATTTAAGGGTATAAGGATTCCCTAAACTTGTGAACAATGTAATTAAGGGTACAAGGATTCCCTAAATAACTGATTTTCATATTAAAATAGATAAGAAACCCAACACATTTGCATAATTGGTCTTGGAATATGGTTAATCACTTGGTTTGGTCTACTTTCTTAAAATTTGTAATGCCCCAAGCCTGTACCCCAAACACTACACGATACTCACAATCCCGAGGGACCACAAGCTAATCCATGACTGGTACCTACTATAAAAACTGAATAATGATACTGTAATTATGCATAAATTAGGAAAAAACTTTCCATAAGGTTCAAAACTGTAAATAAATACTAGGTACAATACATCAATACCAAAACAGAACATCTGTCTATAAATAATCTAGTTTGAAAAGCCTCTACTGTCTGAATAAGGAGTTGACAGGACAAGTCCCCCAACTAACTCTGACTACTAAAATAAAATGAGTAATGAAATATTAAAATAATAAGACTGTCCTCAAACTATGAGGACTCACTACTAAATCTGCTGTCAATAGATCAGGCTATTAATTATGATCGGGAGACCGTGCGTCTGAACCTATGATATAAGACATTATAGCACAAAAGAAAAGGTATGTGATAGTACTTTGAATATACTGGTATGCTAAGTAAGGTAGGCTGAGATGCATGGCTTCATATGCATAAATAATACTGACTGAATGACATGAGTATAACTAAATGAGAGTATATACGTGAATATGTAAATTGTAACTGAGATCATGATAACACGAGATACTAAGTTCTGAATTACTAATTTACTGATATTTGATTTTATTGATACTATGTATCTCATAACTGAGTGATTGTATTTGACAGTCCAGATACTAAAGAACTGGTCTAAATTTTATACTAAGCTGAGTGACTATACCTGATAGTCATGAATCTGTAGAACTGAACTGAGTTCTATACTGAGACTGAATCTAAAACTGAGACTGTGGGAGGTAATTATCTAACTGATATTTCCTATTCTGAATGGATTGGGGTCCAACCTATAACCCCAGTTGAAAGGGTATTAATACCGTGCCACTGGTAAAGAAAAGCTAAATCACCCTCATCTGGAAGGTACTCTAAATAAGAATGATGGTACCCTTAACTGGTAGGTAGGACACCTTACCAACCCTCAACTGGCAGGTTGATGTCTCAACCTATGCTAGCTATGTAGTTCTAGAACTCAAGGAATGCTTCTAAGGATCAAACCCTCTACTGGTAGGTGAGTCCCCATCCTTGGGTTCACTTGATGCTGAATCCTGCTCCCAACTGAATAGGCACTGGACTAAATTCTAAATTATAATAGGCTACACTAAACTATTACTGATTGTACTATCTAACTAAATTGATCTGAGTTCACTGATTTTTGTTAACTAACAGAGTACTATTGAATTCTATTAACTGATGGATTACTAGAGAGTTTTGTTGACTAGCTGGATTCACTAAGGTCTGAACTGAATACTGAACTGTAACTGTGACTTATTACTGAGACTACTATTTGTGACACTACTGAGACTATTCTTTAACTACCACAGCTCTAGGTAAACAACTTAGTTTTCAAGTATTAAATACCCCCAGGACTCGATAGCATGAAAAATAAATCATAACATAAACTTGAAAGGCATAACCATATGCACCTAATCATAACACATTCATAGAGACATTCCATCAAACACTTGCATGACATAACTTGCACATAAGCTAATATCACATGATTGCTTTCCCTTTTTCTTTGTTTACATGAGTAATTTATCAAACACTTAGAGAGCATGGGTATTTCACATATCTATAAACATGTAGTAATATCATGGATTCTACATTCAACTTGTAATTCAAGAGTTCAACATGTAGTTCACAAAAATTCATTTGACAATTGACTAGTTTGCATGAAACTTGGCACAAATAATGGAATTAGATTACCATTAACATCATAATCATTAACACATTCAATATCTAACATAAAATACATAAAATCAATTAACTCATATTTAGAAAGAGTTTCTTGAACTCCAAGGGTGGAAGGAAACCCTTGGATGAATACTTCACATACCTTAATTATTAATTTTTGAAAATATTGATGGTAAGCTCTTGAGTCTTGAATTTGAATTTAAACCTCCTAAGGTTTGTTCTTGAGAGCAACTTGTAAAAACTGAATGAATTTTGCTCTTAGAAGGGTTTAATTTTGGGTTTAAGGGGATGATAGGCTGAAAAAAAGACCAAAATACCCCTAAGGATGCGGCTTTTTAATGATTGAAGAATGACCTAATGACACACAGACCGATGATGTGACACCCCAAAAGTTCCTAACTAAATATTTGTCCCTAAAAGTACAAGCATGGTCTTATAGAGTGAATTATACTTAAATCCCTATGGAATTTATTAAATTTTAACTTTTCATTACGTAGATGACTGAATAAGCTTTCTGTCAATATAAGATTCATCCAAAACAGACACTCGGTGATGAAGTTATTGCTATTTTATATGCTAGACGTAAAACATCATCATTCAGGTGGTTAGCACATCGCGGAGAGGGTTTAATTAGTAGTTGTTAAATTCCAGTTGGAACTCATGATAGTGGCGCATTACAGAGGATCCCAATTTTGTATTCGTCAATTTTCAGTGAGACACCACAATCGTGGCGCATCGCAGAGTGAGGCAATTTCCTAATTGTCAATTTTCGATGAGCCACCACGATTGTGGTGCGTCGCGGTGGCCCATAAAATTGGGCACCCAGTTGTAATTTTTACTCCATCTCATTAAGGGTATTTTGGGTAATTCCCACCCCTTTATCAGCTTAAACACGGGATTATATTCCCAAGTGACCAAATTACTTATGTTTTCCCCTAAAGTTCACAAGAACTCACCCTAGGGTTTCAAATTAAAAATCCAAACATCTCAAGATTCAACTGTGGGTTTTCAAAACAAATTGAAGATTTGGAATCCCTAAGTCATGGGCATGAAGAAGTACCTTTTGAAATCCTAAATAGAGGTATGCGGGGTTTTTCCAAAATCTCATGGGCATAGAAATCAAGATTTTAAGAAAGGGGTTTTCAGATTTATGAATACATTCATGTTTTAGAAATCTTGAAGGTATTGTTTTGGTATTTTGACCTTCCCCACATTGATTTGAATTGATATATGTATATATTTACATGTTTTAAGTTAATATTCGAATTGAGATCATGACTCACATGAAATCCCTCTCTTGATGTGATTATTCCCATGTTTCATATGATATGGATTGTTTCAAAATGCATCTCAAAAAGCATGTTACGAAGTGTCTTGACTTATGAATGATTTGGTTATGAATCTTGAATTCAAAAGAGAGGGTTGTTTGTATTAAAAAATGTTGAAAATACATATAATGAAAGACTACATGGATTTTGCCAAAAGTACATGACAACCTTATGTTTGAAGAGTTCTTGCATAGTTTTGACTTATTCTTTTGGAACATGAAATCTCTTATACTATTGGCATTTTTGAGTGGTCTGAACTATGTTTTAATGGAAAATCATGCTTATTGCATTATGGCTCAGAATTAGGACTTGTAAGTCATGGTGTGACGACACCAATTAAGATTATGCCATGATAATTTAGAACAAAATTGAATGCACGTTTGGAATCATACTTTTAAGATGTTGAAACTAAAAAAATATATGATTCAGAACAGGATAAAATTGGGGCTAAAGAGAGCTTAGGTGGTTCCCCGAAGAAGGCATGAGTTCAGACAACTCGTTGCCTAAAATTATGATTTGTCGATTCAGGGTATTATGTCCCCTAGAGGGACTTTTGGCTGGCCTAGTGCCGTGTGACGTATTAGAATATAAACTCGAATCCTTGCGTCATACTTGTGTTGAGGGCTTCCCCGCGGAATCAATGGCGGATTCAATACAACCCACAGAATTTTAGAATTGTAGGGGTGTACCACCTAGCTGAGAATTAATATGAGGAATAGAAACTGCATTGTCAAGAATGAGTTATGATTTTCAAAAAGGTGCCCATGTGTTTCGAAAATTACTTTATGTATGATGTTTGACAAATTGCTCTCCATTATTTTATTTATATAAAAGCTTTATTTTGGAATGCTTTGAGTACCAGTACATCTGTATTGACCCCTCCCCCTCTTTTCTCTCTAGGTTTTGAGGCTCGGTCTAGGGATCCAGAAAAGCAGTAGCACTTATCAGACAGAGTTGCAGTGTCCAGTTGGTGAGCCTTCTCTACTTCGGAAGGCTTATTTAGATTATGTTATTTATGTCTGTTTTAGTCTACTGGGGGCCTTGTCCCAGTTTTAGAAAGTTATCAGATTTCCTTGCAGTAGAGATTTCACAGACTGAGTCGGATGTTATTAGATATAGTTGTTTTTTTTCAATTTTCCATACTTATGTTGAAATTGAGAATTGACCATATTTCTGTAGAAGATTATGATTCTGCATTTTCCTTATTTATACGAATGTTGTGCATAATTACCAGATAGAGAAGGGCATTTCGGGCCTTCATAGTTCGGGATGTCCATCACGGCTAGGCCCTAGTTTGGGTCATGACAGATACGCTATGTCATTGGTATCAATGTGATGGCCAATGCACCGCATAGAGTTTGCATTGGTTCACTAGAATATACACTGGGAGATGGAGGAAAATATTCCCCGATGCGATGGACGATGCAGCGCATTGAGATCACATTGATCCACTGGTTTGAGCTTTCAAATGTACCTTAAATAAAGTACAAAAAATCCAAAACTTATTCGAGAACACCTACTGCCATTCTTGATCATGAATTAACCTAAGAATCAATATTTAAAGGTCATAAGGGTTGTGAAAAAGGATTACCAGCTTATAAATGCTAAAATAACTCTAAGTATGAATACTTAGCTAAATTTTTTTCCAAGTCTGGAACACCTTACTAGCCCTTACAGGACTGAATCAAGCTTAGGATTTTGTGGGGTATTACAAAATTAATGTATATCATACTTGATTAACATATAAGAATAATCTTAAAAACCTTGTGGGGTACAAAGAATCCCCTAAGTAATTTAATGGAGTCTGTGGGATACGAGGTTTTCCCAAATTATTGGCTTAATGACATTCGCTTGCATGCTATAGTTAGTATGATGATACCACTTAATGATGCCTTAATTGATTACTTCTTGAATAAATGTATGGGTTATATGCTAAATATTTTTATTGGGCTTAATGGGGGTTCTGATAACTAGTCATGAAGGTGTGAGTCATGAAGGACTAATACTGGAAACTTATGTTTACCAGTATGAGGGTTGGTCTAGATAAATGTGTGCTTATGTTACACTATATATATAATTGTATCATGGTTGGTGTAGGATACAAGGACTCCCAGCCTTCTTTGATATCTTCAGTTCATGTGGATAACAAGTACTGGTCCCGACTAGAGGGAGACACTAGACCAATATAGATTGTGTGATGGTTCATTATAGTCAAGCTACACAACCCAGGATATGGTATGAAGTTTATTCTAAGCTTTGTTCCCTATCCCGGCATATGATATATATATAGATATATTTGCATATAGTTATGTGCATTAGATTTTGATTGATTTTGAATTGTTGATCATGTCATTATTGTTCTCTAATCCCTGAGTTACATGCTAGTGCTCACCCCACTAACCATCTTCAGATGTTGTATCCCCATGCAATACAGGGTCTGAAGGTACTTTTGTTTTTCCTGCGTAGTAATATATTGTTGGGTTGTTAGTCATCAACTTTGAAGTGGTGACCTTCCATTATTTAGAAGGGTTATCATTTGAAAGTCATGTTTTTTTCATAGACTACTATTTGGATTCTTCTAGGCTATCGTTGGGGTCATGTCCCGACTAAGATTGATATTGGTTTCATCAAGGCTTTATGGATTACTGTAGATTGGGATTGTTGTGGATTCCTATTTTCTTTTGAGTTGTTCACTCATCTTACTTATGTTTATTTGCTAGCTTTCACTGTTGTTAGAATATTTTGTGTTCTGGTTGAATAGGTGAATTGGGAGTTTCAGGTCTTTTATGGACTTGGGATACCCATCAGGAACAGGCCTCGGTTCAGGTTAATAGAGAGTTATGGATTTTGAGATTAGTGGTGATGGTATCTTGAGATACCAAGGCAGCTTATGGGTTCCTGATGTTGATGGGCTTCGAGAAAGGATCTTAGTTGAGGCTCATGAGTCAAGTTATACTTTTCATCTAGGATTGATGAATATATATTAGTATTTGAAGAAGATTTATGTATGGAATAATATGAAGAAGGATATGGTAAATTTTATGGCTAACTGTATAGTTTGTCAGGAAGTAAAGGTGGAGCACTTAAGTCCCAATTGTATGTCTTAAGAGATTGAGTTGCCTGTGTGGAAGTGGGAGATGATTAATATGGACTTGGTTACCAGTCTTTCACGGTCTTGTAATTAGTTTGATTCGATTTAGGTCATTGTGGATTAGATGACTAAGTCTTCTCACTTATTGGAAGTGAGGACTAGCTACTCCGATGAGGACTATGCTAAGTTGTTCATTGAGTAGATACTTAAATTGCATGGTGCGCTTGTTTTTATTATTCTTGGTAGGGGTATGCAGTTTTTATATCACTTTTAGCATTCATTTCAGAGAGGTTTAGGGACTAAGGTGAACCTTAGCACTGCCTTCTATCCTCAGGCAGATGGACAAGTAGAGCGGACTATTCAGACTTTGGAGGATATTCTATGGTCTTGTGTGATTGACTTTGGTGTTAAATTGGGTTTATCAGTTATTTCTTATCGAGTTTCCTTATAATAACAGCTATCATTCTAGTATTCAGATGGCTCTATTCGAGGCTTTGTATGGTAGGAGATATCATTCTCCTATTGGGTACTTCAAAGTTGGTGAGACTAGATTGTTTGGCCTGGATTTAGTTCCACAAGCTAGGAAGAAGGTGAAGGTGATTCAGGATAGGCTTAAAACCACCCAAAGTCGCCAAAATTTTATGCGGATTTGAGGCGAAGGAGGTTGGAGTTTGATGCAAATGATTGGGTGTTCTTGAAAGTGTCTCCTATGATGGGAGTCATACAGTTTGAAAATAAAGGAAAGATAAGTCCCTGTTATATTGGTCCATATCATATTCTGAGGAGAGTTAGAAGCGTGGCTTATGATTTGGAATTACCCTCAAGTTTGGGTTCCATTTACCTCGTATTTTATGTGTCAATATTGAAGAAGTGTGTGGGTGATACTTCTTTGGTTGTCCCTATGGAGAGTGTTGGTGTGATGGATTCTTTGTCTTATGAAGAAGTCCCGGTTAAGATTTTGAATAGATAAGTTCATAGATTGAGGACAAAAGACATAACCTTAGTAAAAGTCCTTTGGAGAAACCAAAAGGTGGAAGAAGCTACTTGGGAAGCCGGAAATGATATGAAGCCTAAGTACCCATTCTCGTTCCACATGTTGGATGAAGGTGTTTAACGTATGAGTTTCATTTTTCACTTTTTACTGTTTTGATTTGTCGTTTAATTCTGATATATTTTTGCTATTACTCATGCTATAAGTGTGCTAGCTCATCATTCGGGGATGAATGATCCTGGGGAGGGGGGGGGGTAATGTAACACCCTTTAAATTTTATCCATTTTATTTTCACCTTTCCATGTCTGAAATAATGATTTTTTAACCTAAGATATGCTTAGGGAAGTTAAAGGGTAATATGGATGAGTTTCAGAGTTTTTGGAAGACATTTGGGATTATTTTAGGATTCCAAGGCAGTGAGCCTCCGTGTTTTTGTCATGCCACAGAGGTGAGCCTCCGCAATTTTTACGTGGAATGGAGGAAGTGTGCCACCACGATAACACCATGTCACGAAGGATAATCTCTGTAATAAGAAATATGGCATAGAGGTTACCTCTGCGATAGTTCCACACCACTATGTAAAAATCGTGTTGTCTTATTTAATTTACCTTAGGATAAGGGGTAATGAGGTCTTTTCACCTATGTACGACCTTTAAATATTATATAATCCTATTTTCATCAATTTTTAAGGAACAAAAGCTATTATTTCACTCTCAAACATAAAACCCAAGAAAAGCTTAAGGGTTTCACCGTAAGTTCATCTTTTCGGTTCCAAGATCTAAATTGCTTCCAAATTTCTTGGTGATTAAGGCATGTATCTTTCTCCCTACAGAGGTTTTTCTTAATGGCATGAAATTGGTTTATTTTTCACATGGTTTTGGTGTTGGGTTTTGAATGATGGATTGAGGGTTTTGGATAAAAATTGTTTAAATGTTTTTCCTATGATTGCTATTGATTTATTATGCATTGAATTGTGGATTTGTACACCATTGGGGTGCATGGGAATGGTGAATGAATTTAGGGGTATAAGGATTCCCCAAACTTGTGAACAATGTAATTAGGGGTACAAGGATTCCCGCAATAATTGAATTTTGGTATTGAAATTTATAAGAACCCCAACTCATTTGCATAATTGGTTTCGGAATATGGTTAATCACTTGGTTTGGTCTACTTTCTTAAAATTAATGCATTGCATACTTGATTAACGTATAAGAATAATCTCAAAACCTTGTGGGGTACAAGGAATCCCTTAAGTGATTTAATGGAGGTTGCGGGGTATGAGGATTCCCCAAAGTGTTGGATTAATAAAATTTGATTGCAAGCTATAATCGGCATGATGATACCACTTAATGATTCCCTAATTGATGAATCCATGAACAAATGGAAGGGTAATGTGCTAAATATTTTAATTGGGCTTGATGGGGGTTCTAAAAGCTAGCCGTGAAGGTGTGAGTCCTGAAGTACTGATACTGAAAACTTACATTCCTAACGTTAGTGTTGGTATAGATGACCATGTTCTTATGTTACAATATATATATATATATATATATATATATAATTGTATCATGGTTGGCATAGGGTACAAGGATTCCTCGGCTTTCTATGATATATCCGGTTTATGCGGCTAACATGCACTAGGGCCCGACCAGGGAGAGACACTGGATCCATATAGCCCGTGGTATGGTTCATGACAGTCAAGATACACAACCTAAGCTAAGGTTTAAAGTTCGTTCTAAGCCTTGTTCCCAATCCTGACATATGATATATATATGTGAATGTATTTGCATATGGTTATCTACATTAGATTTTGACTGATGTTGAATTATTGATCATGACATTATTTTGTTCCTTTATCCCTGAGTTACTTGCTAGTGCTCACCCCATTAACCATCTCCAAACATGGGTATCCCCATTTGATGCAGGGTTCGATGACACTTCTATTTTTCTACGCAGTGATAGATTTTGGGTTGTCAGCCATCGGCTTTAAAGTGGTGAGCTTTCATTCTCCGTAAGGGTTATCATTTAAAGTCATATTTCTTTGTGTCACAGACTACTGTTTTTTCTTTTGGCTATCGTCGGGGGCATGTCCCAATCTAGATCGATGTTGGTTTCATAGAGGCTTTGTGGATTACTGTGGATTGGGATTGTGTGGGATTCCTATTTTTTTTGAGCTATTCACTCATCTTACTTATGTTTATTGGCTTGCTTCCATTGTTATTAAAATATATTATGTTCTGGTTGACTAGGAAAAGGGGGTGGTATCCGATCCTCTGTGGACTTGGGATACCCATCACAGCCAGGCCTTGATTCGAGTCGTGACATATAGCCACATACTGGTGATAGACAATGCACATGCAAGAATGAATGCAAAATATATAATAAATATCAAAATTTTCTTCCAAACTCAAACCAGGTTTATAATCAGTATCACAATCATCCTCTGGCCTTGCCGAGTATATAAGAATATCATCATAATCACCCTTTAGCCTTGTCGAGTATATAGGCATATTGTCGTAATCATCCTTCGGCCTTGTCGGGTATATAAGCATATCAACATAATCATCCATTGTCCTTTCCATGTATGTAAACATATCATCATAATCATCAACACATATCTATAACGTCAATACTATAATCTGTCATTGCGTTTGACCCGAAATTTATAGCATTAATACACCATTTTCCCCAGTCCTATACCGGAGAGATATGCATGTAGATATATAATAAGTGCACGGACTTAATCCATGGGTAAATAGTGTATGCATTTGTAAATCCATTACCCGGAGTGAACTTCAAGACTAACTCATTATAAAGGTGTAGAAAGTGTCAGAATCTCTCACGACTGAATTGATTAGTAGTATCAAATCATAGACCAGAATCTGTCTTAGTCAAATCTTTAGAACATCATTATTAATGTCTCTTACACATAAGTTATTCTTTAAAATAAGCAGTTATTGTTATGAAGAAATCCGTTTTAATGTGAAGAGTGGGCTTTAATCCTTATTTAGGAAGAATAGTAATAAGATCATATTTTATCTAGAATCGCATCATTTACCAATTTAATGATCATGAATGTACCAAATCTACGCATGTCATCACCATTATTCAAACAATGGAACCATAAGCATCATATATCCTAAACTACATTGCATCCTTTACAAGGATAAACACTTCCCGGATGTCCAACTTATATCATAGCACGACCTTGGGCCCATTAATGTGTCTGAATAGTTACAACATCATAATCACGAACTTCGGCCCACATATGTATCCAAAACAGATATCACTAGTCATATTCGTAAGTTATCTCATATTTAGAAGCCATAACATATTTATGAGGCATAATATATTTATAAGCGATAAAGCATATCTATAATCATCTCACATCTTGGAGGCGTCTCACATCTATGAGGAATCTCAAATCTATAAGTTACATATCCTATCTATGAGGCATATCATAGCTACAGGACATATATTGTATCTATGAGGCATATCGTATCTATAGATTATGAATCAAAGCTATAAGGCATCTAACATCAAGAAAGCATCATATATGAATAAGCATCTCATATCTATGAGGCATAATATATTAATAAGGCATCTCATATCTAGGAGACACAACATATCAATAAGGCATCTCACATCTAGGAGGCATAATATATCAATAAGGCATCTTACATCTAGGAAGCCATAACACTAATCAAATCCAAAAGCTCTATCATGGCTATGAGCCATTAGTCACAATTCAGGAAAACCATCAACATTCATAATGTCACGAAGTAACCTTATACTAAAGGTTCAACAGTCTCAACTATGCCTAACATCATAACTAAGTCCCACAAAGGCTAACTCAAGTGTTGGCCGAAGGTGAAACAGAGGAATCCACTTCTAATCCCTTAATTCCACAATTAGGCAATTTATACCCTAAAAAAGGCTAAGGTATCTAAATTCACTTCTTGATGGAATATAATCCATAATCAATCCTAAGATAGGAATTCCACCTAGAAACATGAGCAATTAAGTCAAACTTCACCTACATTGTCGTTTCAAGGTAGCTAAATAGTCTAAATAAGGCTAATCACACCAATCACGCTTTCAACACCTAGACCACATCTCAAATCTAGTATAAAGTCATAATTATTCTATGAAGATAGCAATAGGATCCTAGAACTATAACAAGTATTTCACTTTACGGGTCAAATCATTTATCTAATTCCCCATCTCCAATAATCAAGACTAAATTATGGTATTCTACCCATAATCAGTCTTAACATTCACATTCACATGCGGTATATAAAATACATCATCTTACAAAGAAGAGTAGACTGAAGCCTACCTCTATTTCAAATCGCAAATCCTTGAATCGATCCTAAATCTTTCGTCTTCACTCCACGATCTCAAAATACCACTATACTATTAAAATCAATCTATGTGTTACTAGGAGTAAAATAAGACCCATATTTCTATATAACAACTCAGGTCTCAAATCAACCCTTAAATTTTAAGAATTCAATGTCCTATTTTTTTAGGAATTTATCAAGAAATTAAAGGAAACTTACCATGAATTCAAAGGGAAATCACAAAATAATCATTAACCAAGCTCCCCAAATCTTCTACAAGCTTAATCCCAAGCTTTGTCTTTCTTTTAGGGTTTTGGCTCTCAAAATATGGATAAAAATGGGCTTATTTGCAACATAAGGGGTATATTTATACCTAGATCATGTAATCTGAAGTCATTATCGTGACAGCAGGTGTGCAACCGCACCAACTTGGTGACTGTACATTGAGTCGCTATCGCCTCCCCTCTTCATGATCGCATTATCTTCCTTACCAGCGATCGCGACCCATAGCTGGCGATCATCGTGCACCAGCTGACATTAGTGGACTTAGAAATTCCAAGTTCTCACCAAGCCCTTAGGATTAATTTAGAACCCTGTATATGCAAACAAACTATGTACCACACTAAATTCAATGTTCCAGACTCAATAGAGAAATTGGATTTTCCATCCAATTTCGACCAAATATGGGTCCCACACCCAAATTTCCAATTTCTCAACTTTTTGACCAATAGGTTAAAATGAGTTCGGGTGAGCCAGGACCCCAACCAAAGGTCTACCTAGACTAAATTGATATTTTGAAGCAGATGGCATTGTCAAAATTCTCATCCGAGGTCATCTACTAGGATTTTTGGTTCGAGACCAAATCCTAAACAGCGAAAGCTATAAAATATGAAAATGGACCTAAAATCCTAACGAATTATTCGATCATCGAACTGACAGTTTTGACAATTTATAAATGACCTATAACCGCCGTGGGAAGGCTCAAAACACTGGAAATGCATACGAATCAAGGAATGACTAGAGGGTCATTGCAATAACCATTACTAAAATGAATTTCATCCACTAAAGTCAATGGATAGAAAGATATCAAAAGCTCAAAAGGATGAGGTACTGGGCCCGCATACCCCGAGCATGACTTCCTAGTTAACCTCTATGAATAGAGAACATTTCCAAGGGATTTTGCCACAAGTATCCCTTTTTTAACCACCTCTCTCACTTCACTTCCAAATAACTAAAACTCAAATTCAACCACTAACTGACCTCTAACTAAATTAAAAAAGGCTGATGCACTTAAATAGGAACCACGACATACTAATACCATTTTGATACCCACACAAAATCAACAAAGGCTCATCCAATCCAAGGCATGAGTCATACAACTGACTCCAAATCCAAATATAACCTTCTTTTACCATTCCACACCTGTTATCCACTCCAAACCAGGAGGAGAATTAACTGAGTTATATCCGTACAACCTTATCACAAAGAACTCAAAAAATTGAAGCTGATACGCGATAATTCCATATGGAAATTAGGAGAATAAGCACATAAGGAGCTATCTGGGCACACAAATGGAGATAATTAACGAATGCAATCTATGCCAATGCTACAACTAGTTCGGATGGTAATAAAATTGAAATTCAGTAGTCGAAAGCATAACTCCTCATCACTGGATGATCCGCTCCCAGATGTCCCATCAATTAAGAATGAAGCCATGCTGAATTCAACTTAAACATGTTACTCGTGCTAAGTATATCATCCAAAAATATCAATCAAAACTAAAAACCCAAGGTCAAACATGAAGGAACCAATACTAGGTCCATGGGTTATTATATGAACACTTATCAACTATAATCCATCCGAAGTCAAGATGACCAAATTGGTAACCAGGGAGTAGGCACAACCGGCCTATAAATAAAATCTAAACTGAGACAAATCTAAAACAAAGGCTTCACTCAATCTCTACAACTCCAAGATAAAATTTCAACACCAAGGATGAATTACTTGATGTCAACTACCCAAACCAAACCTGAAGATAGGTAGGCAGTCATACTCTAAATCTATCATAACCTTAAAATCATTATTCCAAGACGTCAAGTCAAAAACAAAGACAATAAGTCTATATTAATGTCAACTACTTAACTCAACCTTAGTATCCAAATCTGACATATGCCATAAGGGGTCATTCTCCAAATGGGACGGGGCCAAGCCTTTAGGTTGTTTAAGTAGGTTGGGTGACAGATCGGCCATAGGAGTACTCTGGGATATAAACCAGGGCAACAAAAGTGGAGCATACGACGATGCCGCCCGTTTTCATTTCGTGGAAGTCCCCGGTCCAAACTAAATTATATTGAGCTAAAATTAAAGCATAGATGAAAAATAGAATAATCACCTCGCTAGGGAAGGAAAGAAGTACTAAGCCTGATACTTATGTCAAGGTCATGATCACTATCAAAAAATAAACCAAGCAACTCAAGATGAAGAATTTCTATTTGCCAACTCAAGAAGCGATCATAAGAAAGACCACCTACCTCTAACTCTCTAACTCTACTTTAGATAAAAACCATATCACAACAATAAGAAGCATCCAATCTCCACACTAGTACCAAGAGCAAACCATCACTAGGAGATAAATCCAATGAGTCTAAGAGATGAATTCAGGACCTCTCGGAATTAATATTAAAATTGATATTAGGCGATAAAATAGTCACAAGCAAAGAATGGATCTAAAACCAGTCAATCTCAAAATAGGCTATATAAAAAGGATAGCCAATTTAATAACCTTTACAACCGATGAGGCAAGTATAAGAATCTCAAACTCAAGAATGACAATCTAACTAATTGTCAACTCAAGAACCATAACGGATCCACAAAAGGTCAACTTACATTTGATACCATTATTCATTTTTGATTAATTTAGCACAATTAACCAAGAGAAAAATAATCAACCTTCCTCACCATAGGAAAGAAATCATCCAATCAAGCTATAGCTACTCAAGCCACCGAATAAGAACTACATAGAAGGGAAAATTCTAACTAGATAACACTAGTTTAAATAGCTACCTACGAGGATCAATTACATCAAATAATATCAATAATAATAGAAATTACAATATAATTATCAATATAATAAACATGCGGTCCAAAAATGAAAATCAATAGAGTACTTCTCTAAGGACACAATAAGGCCAATGTGCCATATATAAATGGGACACGAACTCAAATGCTACACCCATAGGGAGAAAATATCAATACAGATCTACTCTATCCACTACTAAAAGAAATAAACCACTAGGTTAATCATATAATAATAAATTCAATAACATGACAAACAATAACCTATATGAACACATCAAGGCATATAATCATCAATGGGTACGAAGACCCCAATACACACAATGAAAAATATAGGAGAAAATAATCAACAACACCAATCATGGTGAAATCTGCAACCTTATACCTACCAAATCTAAGGAAGAATAAATTTAAACTGGTCCAAACTCAGGAATATCGACTGAACTATCAATCATGGCACCAAGTGCATTATCTTTGACTGAAGGTGCCACAATCACGAGACTTATCTGAATGAGCTGAATGACTAGTAATCCCATGTTGGGGTGTAATACCCAGGCTTTAGACATTGAAAATTTCTAAGTTTTGAGCTTACTGTTCAGGTTATGACTTAGGTGACGAGCCATGAAGAATTTTCATGAGTTGTATGGTTCCAATCATTGTCTGACCAGTATGTTGTCCATGTATTTTGCTGAGGTCATGACTTAGACCTCATAAGTTGTAAGGTGAGGTCATAAGTCATAGGGAAGGACTCATAACCAAAGCAGTGAGATAGCCCAAGGTCGCTATCTTGGTAATGACTAGGACCCTACAAGCCATAAGGTATGGTCATGTGTTGTAGGGTATGACTAGTGACTGTACCAGTATGCTTCTCTGAGTTACTTCCCAGACCATGAGTTTGGGAAATGACTCGTACCCATCTATGATGAGTTATGACATAAACCGTAACGACTGGGGATAATTTTTTGCATCTTATTTAAGGGCACTTCAGTTATTTTCATCTCTCTCCAATTAAAACCCTTATCCATAAAACACCATTAGGCCTTATTATAATACCAACACATATCAAATACACCTCCCATCTCTCTTAAATCCCTAAGTAAGACATATTAGGATTTTATAAGGAATGGTCATCTAGGGCTTAAAGGGTTATTTCTTCTTCAAGATTCTTGGTGTCTCAAACATGTATCTCCTTCCATAAACTTGTACTTTCATTATGAGATGAATCGGCTTGATATTTAAATGGTTTTAATGTTTGGTTTTGAAAGATGGGTTAATGGTTTTGGATGGTAATTTTTTAAATAATTCTCCCATGGTTTTTGTTGATTATTCATACTTTGAATTGATAGTTTATGAACTCATTTGGTGCATGGGTATGGTGAATGGGATAGGGATCATGGATTTCTCCAAGTAAATGGATTTTTTTTCTTGGAATTGGTAATCACCTCAATCTATTTGCATAAGTAGCTTGAAATATAGTTTTGTCCACTTTTCTAAACTAATGCATTACATAAAAGGTTAAAGGACTATAAATGGATTTGAAAGGCCCAAGTGGCCATGAAATGATTTTTTAATTAAATTCTTGGGATATGTGAATTCCCCCAAGTTGATGGATAGTGGAGTTTTGGGATCCTGGATTCCCTTAAGATGATGGCATAATGAAATTGCTTGCAAGCTTGAATTGGTATGGCGATACCAATTGATAATGAATTAATGAATGACTCCTTAATTAAATGGTTGGGTTATGTGCAAATGTTTTAATTAGGATTATAGAGTGTTGTGCAACTCATCGTGAAGGTGGAGGTCTCGAGGGGACTAATACTAGAAACCACATTTTCTAGCGTGGGGGTCTTGATGTAATGACCCTACCGTTATTTTTCATATTTTTACTTATCTTTACTCTACATAGCTACCCCAAGTTGTATTTATTTATAACTTGTTGGGACTAATCGATTAATTACCTGGAAGTTTGTTTGATTTTTAGAACTAATTACCTATTTTTAAATCTTTGCTAGTTCCAAATGAGCACAGGGAAAACACATTCAGTAAAATGTTCTCGAATGAAAATTACGACTGTTCCAAAAACTCTAGAATATTAGTTTTAGCCTAGGTAGACCTTTGGTTAGGATCCCAATTCACTCGATCTCATTTCGACCTATTGGTCAAAAAGTTGAAAATTTAAAAATATGGGTGTGGGATCCATATTTGGTCAAAAATACCTCGTATTGAAAATCAAAATATGCCAATGCATCTAGAACGTCGAATTTAGTATGGTTACATAGTTCATTTCCAAAAATTAGATTTTGAACGAGACTTGAGGCATTTGGCAAAACTTGGAAAAATTCAAAGTTTTACCTATTATCTGTGATAATAGAGGATAGAACAATAGCGGTGCTCCCTATGGCGATCACCCTTTTATGTTCGTAGCCCATTAAGGGCAATCTCTGTTTCTCCTTGCCTGGGGGTTCTATAAAGAGACCTCATGGTCGCAATTTAGGTTATTTTCTCTTCACCCTTAGGAGCCAAGAACCCTGAATGGGTATGATAACTCAAAATTGAGTCTTGGTTATGACTTGGAAGCTTGATTAACATCTTTTAACCCAAATATCTCCGGATTTAAGGTAAGAGTACTTCAAATTCATGCTTGAATTTCTTAGTTTTGACCTAAAACCCCAAATTTACTTAGGGCTTGATTTTGGCACAAAGTTAGCTTGGTTTTCACCTATTTATTAGGCATTATAATTCCTTGATGATGTATGAATGTAGGAATAACCTTGGAAATGCATTTTTTGTAAGTGGGGCCTACTTGGGGGTGTTGGTATCATTTTTGGACCCGAAGAACAATAATGCAATATGGGTATTGTTAGACTCTTATTGATGGGTAGATTACTATTTTTATTGTGTGATGGAATTTTTGGAATTATGAAGTGAAGATGGACATGTGGTGAATGATGTAAATTTTTGTGATTCGACTTTGAGGTAGGCTTCTATCTACTCTTCTTCATAGATGATGTGTGATATATATTATGTGAATATGAATATTAAGTTAAATTATGAGTAGAATGGCTTAGCCTTGACTATTAAAGTTAGGACATTAGATGAGGGTTTTGGACCTGTAAGATGAAATGCTTACTACCTTTTTGAATCCCATTGCCTTCTCCCTAGATTGAACTAATTTGTAGAATAAATACGATATAATGCTAGGTTTGAGATATGGTTTTAGAATTTGAAGTATGATTAGTATGTTTCACCTTATTTGGGATATTGTTGTGATCTTAAAACCTTAGATTAGGTAAAGTTGATGTAAATGCCCTATTATAGGATTGGTTATGGCTTTCTTGACATCTAGAAGTTGAACTAGATAACTTAGCCTAGATTGGGGTGTAGATTGCCTAAATATGGAAATTGAGGATTAGAAGTGGGTTCGTCAGCCCACTTAGCCTGAGGATTATGTTATCCATTGTGGGCTTAGTTGCGGATGCTAGGCATTATTGAGACTATTGAGCCTTTAGAATATGTATACTTTGCGACTTGTTAAATTGTGATAACTTTCATTGGATTATAATTAATGACTTATGGACATGAAATTCCTTATAGATGTGATATTGGGTTTTTAGAGATGTTATTTTCTCTTACATGCAATATTGGACCTTTAAAGATGCTATTTCCTTATAGATGTGATATAGGGCCTTTAGAGATTTTATTTTCTTTTAGATGTGATATTGGGCCTTTAAAGATGTTATTCCTCTTAGCTATGATAATTGTCCTATATAGAGATGATATTCCTTATAGTCATAATATATGACCTATAGATACGAGATGCCTTATAGGCCTGATGTGCCTCCTAGTTATAACTTATGGCCTAGGATATGTTTTATCTCTTAGATATGAGATTCCTTACTTATATTATGCCTCATAGTTAGGCTATGACTAATAAATATGATATGGCTTACTTATATGATTATTGATATGAGTTTTGGATATGTATGTGGGCCTACGGACGTGATTACAATATCATGATTATTTCAGGAACTTATTGGGCCCAAGGCCATATTATGGTATTGGTTGGGTATCCGAGAAGTAATTACCCTTGTAAATAATATGACTGTAGTCTATGAATACATATATTTTTATATATGTTTATATATATATCTCTGGTATGGGACGAAAAAAGGTGTAGTATGATTCTTGTGGTTTTATTTATTTGGATACTGGTGATTACATGCATAGATTTGGTACATTCATGATCATTATATCTATAAATGATGTGATTCTAGTCAAACTATGATCTTATGACTATTCTTCCTAGATAAGAGATTAAAACCCACTTTTCATCTTAAACACAAACTTCTATACAATAATAACTGTCTAATTAAATGGATAATTTATATACATAAAAGAGGTTGATAATAATGTTCTAAGGATTAGACCGAGACAAATTTTGGTCCATGACTTGACACTATTATTTAATAGGGTCGTGAGATATTTTAACTCTTTCTACACTTTTATGATGATATAGTCTTGAAGATTACTTCGGCCAATGGACTTGTGGATTTACACCTTTTTAGCTACGCCTTGAGTCGATGCATCCATTAAATATATATATATATATGTATATATATATTCTTTTTGATAATGTGACATTGATGACGAACGATGAATTATGGAAATATAATTTACTTTTCTCCCTTTTTCATGATTATTTACTTTAGCCCTCATGGGGCTTGTTCTTTACTTTAGCCTTCATGGGTCTTGCACTTTACTTTAGCCCTCATAGGGCTCGCTCTCTATTATTTACATTGACTTTGATATGATAATGATATGATGATTCTCGGCAAGTCCAGAGGATATTATGATGATGTGATAATACTCGGTAAGGCAGGAAGATATTATGATGGTATAATGATGAACAACAAGGATGGAGGATAATATGATGGTGTAATGATGCCCGATAAGGCCAGATGATATAAAGATATGTTGATGCCCATCAAGGTCGGGGGATACTATGATGATGATATTGATACCCAGTAAGGCTGGTGGATGATTATATTAATTATGTATCTTACATTCATTCTTGCATGCGCATTGCCTATCACTAGTATACGCTTATGTCTATCAGTTGGTATGGAATGGTTGCATAGATATAGGTGATTACTATGCCTTGTATTATTGTATGCTAATTGAACCTTTTGAGCCTAGGGTGGTGAAGGCACGCATAGGATCGTTTAGGTGTTTGGTTGTTTGAAATAGCCAATTACTTACGATATTATTGATATTGTTATTATCATTATTATGATCATTGTTATGTGTATCTTATGATAGATTGGTCAATGATTCAATTTCGAGATCAAAGTATAATTTTGGCCTCTTCTATCTTACAACTTTATTGTTATGCATGATTAATTAAAAACCCTGAGCATGTTAGCACTAAATCATAATAGGATTATAATGAGCCCTTGAATGAATATATAATTATCTAAGTTGTATCTTGAGTTGACCTGATAACTATATATAAGTATATCTAGCTATATGCAACTATGGTATCACTATATGTCCGTTCCTTCCTTTGTTCGTGTTGTATATTCATTCCTTGGCCTTGTATATTGCTATATGATCCTCTTTCATCCTTCATTCATATATTGGCCAAGTATATAGGGTATAGTGTTGAGATTTCTGAGTATGGCTGAAACAGAATAGTTCATCCATGATGCTTTCGTAGCCTTATTATGCTAGTCCTTGGACATGAATAGGATAGGCTATTCTTACTATTTCATTGGATATTTTATGTGGATTTATAATGCTTGGGTGTAGTTTCCATTCTATTTATATGTCATATATATTTGTTTTATCTTTGGAGCATAGTTGGCAGTTGTCTACTGAGTATTATTTATTTGGTACTCATACTACACTTTTACAGCCTGCAAACCATAATACGTGTTATATTTATTTATGTGTGTATCATATGGATTATCCATGGTTTGGAGACTTGGAGCGAGCTCTTGATGTTTGGAGTATTACCTATCTCTCTCTTATGTATTAGACTAGTCTTTTAAGTTATTTTTAGAGATAAGTTATATCAGTGTATTCAGTTGAACTTTAATTTATACTCTTATATTATTAACAACTCTTGTACTGATACCACTAGGTTTTAGGATTATATTATGTAATTGCTTCTTTATTTCATCTTTTCCACAATCCTTTTCTTTATATATTTGGTAGTCTGTTACTAGCCATTTTTGACTATGGGTTTGGCTTACCTAGTGGTATGTTATAGTAGGCCCTATCATGACCTACTAAATTGGGTCGTGAAACTTGATGTTCATGTGTATGCTTCACACTACATATATTTGTACCTGTAATAGCGTAGGGTCATGAATTCCTCAGCCTTTCTTGGATATCTCCAATTCATGTGGCTATATGCTCTGGGCTCTTTTAGTGGAGGAAGCTAAACCCATATAGCCTATGGGTGTTTTTATGATGGCAGAGCTGTACAATGCAGGTTAATTATTTTAAATCTCATGCTAAGCCTTATTCGCTATCCCGACATATTATGTATATGTAAATGCATGTATGTGAACATGTACATTGACATTGGTTTTGGATGGTTTGAAATGACATTATTATTTTATCCCCTATCTAGAGCTCACACCACTAACTGTCCTAGAATGCTACACTATTTCATAATGTAGGGTCCAAGGAAACTTTTGCTTCTTTGCGTAGTGTTAGGTGATTCATTTTTGTTCATTAGTCAGCTTAAAGTGGTGGTCTTCCATTCTCTGGAAGGCCTATCATTTCAAAGTATAGTTTCCATTGTTATCTTAGTTTGTTATTTATAGATTCTTTGTTTTGGCTATCATCGGGGGCATGTCCTAACTTAGATTAATGTTTGGTTTTCTTTAGAGTCATTTGTGGACAAGAGTGTGGGTGTGGTTGATGTCAACACTTAGAGATTGTTTTTTAAAGTTATATTACCTATCTTATCATGCTTGGTTATCTTTCATTATATTTTTGAATTATATTTTGGACAGGCTTTGAGGGGTGGTCTTCAGCCTTTAGTAGGCTTGAGATACCCGTCACGACTAGGACTGGGGTCAGGTCATCAAAATCTTTGTATCAGAGCGTAGGTTCAGCGTTTATAGATTACCATAAAGCCGTGTCATGTATAATCCTTTTTATGGGTGTGTAGCACACAACACTTATAAAGTGAAGGCTATAAGGCATTTATTCCATTTTGGGCTATAGAGTCTAGTGTCATAAACTCTCTCTAACTCTTAGTTTACTTGCATAATAGATCATGCCTCCTTACAGATCTGATATTGGTAGAAAATCTCCTGGCACTTCTGCTCCACCTAAGGGGAATATGGAGGAGACTCGCCCCGCCTATGGAGTGCAGACCCAATTTAGGGTCCTCTCTTTTGATTATGCTGCTCCAACTAGGGTTCCACTGGTCCCCACTAATTCTTCTAAGTTTGGTGAAACTCATGCTCAATTACCATAAGGAGACATTTCTAATGCAAAGTTTTGCTATTCTATTCATTTCTTGACTCAGTTGGTAACATCCTAGTCTCTCTATTCTGAGCATGTGGGTTCGGTTTTTCCTTCTTCTGAGGTCACCCAAGTTGCACAGTTTATGAGATTGAATGCCCCAACCTTTACTGGTTCTATATTTGAGGAGGATCATAAAGGTTTTATGGATGACAAGGAGAAGATATTTTGTGTTATGTATGCTAGTAATTATGAGGGTGTAGAGTTTGTTGTATACCGATTAAAGGATATAGCGTTTTAGTGTTATGAGGAGTGGAGGCAGTTAAGGGGTGATGATGTAGAGAAAGAAATATGGAGGAAGTTTTTAGGTGCCTTCCTCAATTGTTTCTTTCCAAAGTAGTTGAGGGAAGCCAAGGTAGAGAAGTTTGTGAATCCGAAGCAAGAGAGGATGAGTGTGAAAGAGTATGTTTTGAAATTTCATCAGTTGTCTTGCTATGCTCCGGAGTTAGTGTGTAGCATGAGGGATAGGATAAGGAAGTTTGCTTTGGGTTTGTCTCGAGACTTATTTCTAGAGTGAAAGGTTGCAATGCTAAATATAATATTGATATCTCTAAATTGGAGGTGTACATGCAACAGGTTGAGGATTAGAAAAATAAGAAAGTAGAGATAGAAGAGATTATGAATAAGAAGTTCACATATTTAGTATAGGCAACAAATTAGTAGAACAGTAGGAGAGATAAGAGACAGTGGCCTAAGAAGAAGAATTGGGGGAATTTGAACTCCTATTCGATGGCTAGTGCTCCTTATCCAAAGATATCTGGTGATCATAGTTTACAGCAAGGTGATGGACCTAAGGAATAGGGTGCCCAGTCTCAAGCTAGTAGAGCTTAGTCAGGCCAACTCTATCCTTTTTGTCAATTTTATGGTCAGCTGCATTATGTTAGTGTGATGGGGGGAGGAATCAGTGTTACAATTATCGTTAGCAAAGGCATATGCAGTGACACTGCCCTTTAGCAAGGATTGCTATAGGAGATAATAAGGTCCCGATTGCTACTTCATCAACTCTTATACTAAAGGGTGCTTTTTCTGGTACTGGCACTAGTCGGAATCGTCTCTATGTTCTTTCAACCCATCAAAAGTCTTAGGCATCTTCAGATATTGTCACTGGCATGTTAAAGCTCTTCTTTTATAATTTATGTTATCTGCTAGATTTGGGTCCTACCCTTTCCTATATGGGATGTGTGGTGTCTATTTTTCACAGGATGACCTTGGTAGACTTTATAGAGTTGGATATGGTGGATTTTGATGTGATCCTAGGGATGGATTGGCTCTGTTCATGCTATGCTTCTCTATATTATCCGACCCGTTAGGTCAACTTCCAATTTCCTACTAAGCCGATCATAAAATGGGAAGGGAGTTCCTCAGTACCTAAAGGAAGGTTCATCTCTTATCTTATATCCTGAAAGCTGATTTCCAAGAAGTGTCTTTATCATTTGGTCTGGGTTAAATATTCTAACTCGGATGGTCCCTCTTTGCAATCTATCCCTATAGTTAATGAATTTCCTGAGATCTTTTCTAATGATCTTCCTGGTCGTCCTCTAGATGGGTAAATAGATTTTAGGATTGATCTATCGGTTAATCCTTCTATTTCTATTCCTCCTTACAAAATAGCTCTGGCTAAATTAAAGAAGTTTAAGGAGAAACTAAAGGATATTCTTTATAAGGGCTTTATTCATCCTAGTATTTCTCCATGGGTGCTCCCATGCTTTTCGTGCATAAGAATGATAGGTCTCTTCAGATGTGTATGGAATATTGTCAGTTGAATAAGGTGACCGTGAAGAATAAGTACCCTTTTCCTAGGATTGATGATCTTTTTAACTAGATCTAGAGTGCTTGGTGATTCTATATGATTGATCTTTACTCAGTATACCATCATTTGCAGATTAGGGAGGCGAATATTCCCTAGACTGCCTTCTATACTCGGTATAGTCACTATGAGTTTCTAGTTATGTCATTTTGATTAACTAATGCTCTGACATTATTTATGGATCTAATGAACCTGGTGTTTGGGTAGTTTCTCGATCTCTTTATGATAGTGTTTATAGATGACATCTTGGTGTATTCTAACAGTAAGGGGGGTCATGCCAATCGCCTCTGAATTGTATTACATACCTTTAAGGATCAATGGTTGTATATGAAATTTTTGAATGTGTGTTCTGGATGAATGTTGCTACCTTTCTCAAGCATGTTGTGTCTAGTGAGGGGATCAAAGTGGATCCACAGAGGGTTGAGATGGTTAAAAAGTGGCTTAAAACCATGACTCTAATCGATATTCGGAGATTCTTGGGCTTGACAAGGTATCATAGGAGGTTTGTACAAAGTTTCACTTTTATTACTTCTCCATTGATAAAGTTGACATAGAAGAAGATTAATTTTTTATAGTGTGACACTTGTGCGGGTAGCTTTGAGAAGTTGAAGGATAAGTTGACTTCGGCTCTAGTCTTGACCCTGCCCGAGGGTACTGATGATTTTTTTGTTTATTGTGATGCATCCCATATGGGTCTGGTTTGTCTGTTGATGCAGCATGGTAAGGTTGTAGCTTACACTTCTCGGTAGCTTAAGGTTCATGAGAAGAATTACCTGACCCATGATTTAGAGTTGGCAGTTGTGGTGTTTGCTTTGAAGATTTGGCCTAATAATCTTTTTGGGGTGCATGTAGATATTTATTGAGATCATAAGAGTTTGCAGTATGTGCTCACCTATAAGGATTTGAATCTTAGGTAAAGGCGGTGGCACTAACTACTCAAGTATTATGATATGAGACTTCACTATCATCCAGGTAAAGCTAATATAGTTTTTGATGCTTTTAGGAGGTTATCTATATGGAGCTTATCTCACGTAAAAGAGGAGAAAAGAGGTTTGGTAAAGTATATTCACCAGTTGGCTAACTTGGGTATTCGTCTATTAAATTTCAAGGATGAAGAAGTTATTGTTCAAGAGGTGGTTAAGTAATATCTTAGTGTAGAGGTAAAAGAGAAATGGGTTTTGGACCCTATTCTCATGTAGATAAAGAGTGATGTTGGTCAGCAAAAGGTTATGGTGTTTGAGATTGGTAGTGATGGTATCTTAATATATCAAGCTAGGTTGTGTGTCCTTAATATTGATAGACTGTGGGAAAGGATTTTGATTGAGACTTATGAGACTAGATATACTGTTCATCCCAGTTCGACGAAGATGTACCATGAGTTAAAGGAAATTTATTGGTGGAATAAAATGAAGAAGGATATGGAAATTTTTTTTGCCTATTATATGGTTTGTCAACAAGTCAAGGTTGAGCATTTGAGGCCGGGTTGTTTATCTCAAGAGATAGAGTTGCCCATGTAGAAATAGGAAGTGATCAATATGGATTTTTCTATAGGGCTTTTGTGGTCTCATTATAAGTATGATTCGACTTGGGTCATTGTGGATAGGATGACTAAGTCCGCTCACTTCTTGCCTATGAGGAATAACTACTTTTGGGAGGATTATGCTAAGTTATTAATTGAGGAGATAGTTAGATTGCATGGTACGCCAGTGTCTATTATTTTGAATCGAGCTACATAATTGTCCTCTCATTTTTGGTATTTATTTCAGAAGGGTCGAGGCACTACGGTGAACCTTAGCACTACTTTCCACCTTTAGATCGATTGATAAGCAGAGTACACTATTCAGTCTTTAGAAGATATACTAAGGGCTAGTGTGATCAACTTTAAGGGAAGTTGGGTTGATCACTACCTCTCATTGCGTTTGCGAATACTACTAGTTATCACTCTAGCATAAAAATAGCTCCTTTTAAGACTCTTTATGGTTGAAGATGTAGGTTTCCTATAGGGTGGTTTGAGGTTGGTGAAACTCGATTATTTAGCTCTGGCTTGGTTAATGAAGACATGGAGAAGGTGAAGGTGATTAGGGAAAGGCTTAAGACCGCCCAGAGTCTCCAAAAGTCCTATGTAGATGTAAGGAGATGGGAGTTGGATTTTGATATAGGTGATTGGATATTCTTGAACGTTTCTTCAATGAAGGGAGTGATGTAATTTGGAAACAAGGGAAAGCTCAATCCCCAGTATATGGTTCCATATAAGATTTTAAGAAGAGTGGGAAATGTTGCATATGAATTGGAATTGCCTGTGAGCTTTGGTTCTATTCATCAGGTCTTCTATGTGTCGATATTGAATAAGTGTGTGGGTGGCCCTTCCTTGAATGTACCTATTGAGAATGTTGATATTTCAGATTCCTTATCTTACGAAGAATTCCTGGTTAGGATTTTGGATACGTAAGTCAGTAGATTAAGGACTAAGGATGTGGCTTCAGTGAAAGTACTTTGGAGGAATCAAAAGGTGGAAGAAGCTACTTGGGAAGATGAACAGGACATGAAGTCGAAATATCCATTTTTGATCACCGAGTTGGTAATTACATTTGAGGTATGGGTTCCCTTTCGATCTTGTTACTCTTTGAATTTCTCTTTGGTTTTGTCGTTGTTCTCTATCTTGTATTCATGCCAAAGGTTCCCTAACTCATCATTCGAGGATGAATAATCCTAAGTGGCAGTGGGGGTAATATAATATCCCAGGGTTTGGACACTAAATTTTTTTGAGTTTTGAGCTCACTGTCCAGGGTATGATTTATGTGACGAGTTACGAAGAATCCTCACAGGTCATATGGTTTTAATCATTTTCTAGCCTGTAAGTTGTCCATGGTTTATTCTAAGGTCACAACATAGATCTCATAAGTCATAAGGTGAGGTCACGAGTCGTAGGGTTGGACTCATGACCAAACCAGTGAGATTGCCCAAGGTTGTTGTCTCGGTAACGACTAGGACCCTACGATCCGTAAGGTTTGGTCACAAGTTTTCGGGTGTGACCAGAGAATGTACTAGTAAGGATGCCATGAGTTACTACCCAGACGACGAGTCTAGGCAATGACTCATACCCAGTCATCACGAGTCATAACGTGACCCGTAATGACGGGAGCTCATTTTTAGCATTTTATTTCAGGGCACTTCGATCATTTCCCTCTTTCTCCAGTTAAGAACAACATTCATAAAACATCATTGGGGACTCATTATTCTCCCAACACACATCAAATGCACCTCTTATCTCTCTCAAATCCCTAAGCAAGAACAATTAGGGTTTTCTAAGAGATTAGTCATCTTGGGCTCCAAGGGTGATTTCTTCTTCAAGATTTTTGGTGTCTTAGGCATGTATCTCTTTCCCTAAACTTGTATTTTCATTAAGGGATGCACCATCTTGATATTTTTATGGTTTTAATGTTTGGTTTTGAAATATAGGTTAAGGGTTTTGGATGGTAATTGTTTAAATGCTTCTCCCAAAGTTTTTATGAATTATTCATGATTTGAATTGATGTTTTGTGAACTCAATGGATGCATGGGTATGATGAATGGGATGGGGATCATCGATTACTCCAAATAAATGGATTGTTGGTTTTGGAATTGGTAATTACCTTAATCCACTTGCATAATTGGCTCAAAATATAGTGTTGCCCATTTTTCTAAACTAATGCATTGCATAAAAGTTTAAAGGACTATAAATGTCTTTGAAAGGCCCTAGTGGGCATGATATGATTTTTAATTAATTTGATGGGGGTCGTGGATTCCCCAAGTTGATAGATAGTGGAGTTTGGAGGTCGTGGATTCCCTCAAGCTAGAACTGTCTCGATGGACCGTCAGACCTACCGTCAAGCCATATTTTTACTTTTTTAATCTATTTTGAATTGCAAATTAATCTTTTGTTCCTTTTTCAGGATATATGGCATGAAATCTTCCTTTAACCAGATGTGGTGGTAGAACACGAGAAAGAAGTAAGCCGGCTAGGAGTAAGGAGGCACCTACCTTTAATAGTCGACAATGGGATAGGGCAATCCCCACACTCTCCCAGAATGAAGAGGAGAGTGAGAGAAACACTAGTAGTACTAGTTCGAGCCCAGATGAGGAAGGGGTCAACACATCTAACTCCAACCCCGTTGAGCTGGAATCTGGCCATGCTAAGACAGAAACTAAGGAGAAAACTGCGGTCAAGAGCAAAGACCCTCAAATGAGGGAGACATTCAGGTGGTAGATTAAGGGATCGAAGGACAAGTTCCTTGATGGATTGGAACTGATGGTGAGTAGACCAATATCCAAAGAGTACCAAATAGTGACAAGTGAGTTGCACGAATATCAAGAACTAGAGTAAAGGTTCAACGAGTATGAATTAGCCTGGATGAGCAAGCCATTTGGTTCTTATCAACCGAATCTGGTAAGAGAGTTCTTTGGCAACTATTTGGCACTGATAGAGAAAGATTGTCCCAAATGCAAAAAGATCTCTGACTTGCCAAATAGGGAATCAATACCGGTGAGAGTAATTAACATTCATATATCATCTTGAACAATTAGCAGGATGTTGTTTGGGCCCGACTATGAGGCACCGGCTATGGTATCTGATCTTGAGTATTGTTTGACTTCGTCATCAACTCAAAGGCCGTGGTTGTATGGGCTACTGACTAATGATGGCAACCTCGCTTAGGCAATAAACCCTCGAGAGCGCATTGCTATGTCCTATCTTAGCTTCTGAGCTTAGTTCTGGTGGGCCATTGTTCGGTTAAGTTTGATGCCAACAGGAGGGGATGCTAATTTGGATAGTCATAGATCCGTGCTAGTCGCTAGTTTAATTACAAGGATAAAGATCAATTTTGGCCAAATGATCACTGATGAAAGGTTCGTGAGGGCACATAAAGTAGCAAGTGCACTACCATTCCCATGTGTAATCATAGAGCTATTCAGGCAGGCTAATATGCCTCTGATTCGAGGAGTCAATAATGCAGTTTGGGCTACACATAGGAAAGACATTGAGAAATCATAAAATGACTCGAATTTTGAGATACGAGTCACCAAACCTCTATCCTAATAGACACAGTCAACGTCATCCCCCGATACTTCTGAAATTCCTTCAGGTATCCCCTTGTCTATAACTACTTATGTGCCGCCTGACTATGTGATGCCTAGTATATCTATAGGTTCAGAGTCTATGCCATCAATGGATGGGACGGATTATTTAGAGTACAAGTTGATGCAGGAAAATTTTGCCAAGTTGGTTAAGCTGCAAAAGAAGTTTATGAAGTATCTAGACACATGGGCTTCACAATTCAAGCCTTTTGTTGATCAAATTATGGCTGAGGCAATCATTCAAATTTCAAAAAATTCAAATAAGGATGGAAAAAATAGAAGAGAGAATCAACAAAGGCTGGATGTGATGTCTATTCCAGATCTTGCTAAGTTCATGGAAGAATTTAAACAAGCATAGAAGGACATAGCAGAGTTGAAGAGCAAGCAATCACAGCAGCCGGTCTTTGATCCTACTTTGGTGATAAGCTAAAGGTATTGCTAACTTGATGGGGAAGCCAGTGAAAGACAAAGGCAAGAAGGTGGATAAAAGTACAAGTAAAAACACAGATAGAAAAGCTTCTAGAAAGAGAACAAGAGAAGCAATGACAATGGAAGAGAAAGAAAATTATGATATCAGAAAAGCTGCAAAGAGATTGAGGAGAGATGAAGAGAAAAGAAGGAAGAAAGCAAAAGATGAATCTACTGGAATGTCTACCAGCTCCACCCAAGCAAGGGTCCTAGTTCAGACCTAGCTCAGGATATGATACCTCCAATTTCAGACGAAGAGATTGAGAGTACCCCTACCACCATAGAGGTCAACGTTGCTGCAAGTGAGGCCACTGGAGCCTCACCATATTTCACTGATGCCTCATCTGAATAAGAGGCTTTACAAGGATTTCCCATCCTCTATATTTTAATTTTATACATTGAGGACAACACATTTATTTTATATGGGGGTGGGTGTACTTGTACCACAGTGGTTTTTGTTACCGATGTTCTTTTCCTCCCGTGTGTTATCTAGTAGAATCAGCATGTCTAGGATTGTATTTTCTTTTCTTAGGTTGTGATGTAAATATCCATTTGTTAATGTTATCTATTTATAGAAGTGCTTTTTCCTTAGCATATTTTTGTATATATGGATTATGTATGACTGTGGGATAAGACTATGAACATAATTTGTATGGCTATTTTCTCTTGTCAGTTAGCATATGTTGAGCAACCTTTGGTGATTCTGTAGTTGGTATTAACATGTAAAGTATGCATAATCATGTGATGGAAATCTTAAGAGCGGTAGAATGAGTTTGACTTAGTTTCTTGTGTGTGCGAGTATTTGTGTTAGTTCTTGCATAATGTAATACCTAGAAGTTGCCCAGTTCATTGATGTTGTTTTGGGGTTGATTCAATAGAATAGGATAGTAGGCCTCTTTCAATCTTTAGTCCACTTAGCCAAAATAATTGACCCACCATAAAGATTTTACCATTTTTGAATCCTTTTTGAGATTATATTAGTTTTTCTTCATTCCCAATAACTCTAAATTAACTTTCTTTAGGTTGTTAACACCGAACTTTGGCCCTGGTCCAACATTGGACATTGTGCACCTTAGCTTAGACAAAACACCTAAGTTGACGGTGGCTACTATCAAGATGTTAGCAGTTTAACAAAAAGCTAATTTAGAGCTAAAAGGAAGCATTTGTCCGTAATCTATCTAAGATATTATACACCTCTACTGAATGCATCAGCATAAGTTGAGGGTGGTTGATGCTGCTTAAAAAAAGGGTGTTATGGTGAAGAGTGAATGAATGATAGAATTGTAGGTGAGCTGGTAACGTAGTAGCCTTGGTGAGTAGAACTCAAGGGCAAAAAGAGTTAAGTCTGAATGTTGATTTACTTTTTCCAAAATTGTCCTCACCTAACCCCGAAGCCTCATTATAAGGCTAAAAAGACCTACTTGATCTTTGTGAATCAACCATAAGAGAGCAGTAGATGATAAGGGCAAGCCTATGGGTGTGTATGCTATGTTTGTAACTTCTTTGATGAGTGTAAGAGTCTTGATTTGTGTCCACAAAATATCATTAGTGGTTGATATCATTAAATGTAAGGGCAACCTGAGTTACACTTAGTTCTACTGATCTCTGTGGGATATTATATCCATGTTTGTATGGATTGATGAATTATAAATAATGTCGGTTATAAATCCTAATATGTTGAGCTCTTATAAGTAAGATGGAAAGTGAATAGTTGTGTGAAATCTAGTTCAGTAGTTGATTGCCTATCATTGTATCGTTCATGGATGCAATTTGGTGCTGAGTTGCTTGAGGAAAAACAATTGTCTTAAGTTAAGGGTGTTGATGTTTCAAATTTCGACAGAATATTTTTCATCTTTTAGAAAGGATAATTGTGTGTTTTGAAGAAACCGATATTATATTTAATACTAGATTTTAGCGTTTTCAGGTTAAGGAGTTAGCTGAAGGAGAAACTTGGAAAAATAACAGAAAAAGGCCACTGACGGTCAAAATGGCGGACCATCAGCCATGCAACGGACTGCCAGGGTGGTCGTCAGAGTTAAACAGAAGGGAACAAATGAATAATATCTACGACGGTCCAAGTGGTGGACCGTCAACCATCCGACAGACTGCCAACTTGGCCGTCCGGATGAAACAGAACATGACATCATGGATGATCAAGTGAAAGCCCATGCGATGGATCGCCGGTCCAGCGATGGTTTGCCAACATGACCATCAAACCTTAACAGAACCTCACATATTGGAACCATCAGTGATGGTCCATGCAACAGAACGACAGGCTTCTGATGGGTCATCAGTCCGATGGTCAACTTGGATTCAGCTTTTCTGAGTTCAAATTTTAAATCCTCTATACCTAGGAACATATAAATATCCAGTTTAGATTTTATTTAGGATTTTTTAATCATATTTCCATATTTGAGACTGATTGTAACGTAGTATTCTCTGAGATTCAAGCTAGACTTGTGGATCTAACCATTTTTATTCTCATTGCTACTGACGATTCAAGAACAATTCTTGTAACTTTGGTGAGTAATTTCTAAATTTATTTATGAAGATCATAATGACTTCTTCTTATTCTTCTATGGATATGTGTGGTTAAGCTCCCATAACTAGGGTTATAGGAGCCTTGGTGTGAATATCTGATTGGGATTGTGAAAATATTTGATTTCTATGATTAACTAAAGTTGTATAAAACCCTTCTTCATAATAATAACCTTTCTTGGTTGCAAACTTGAAGGGTGAGCCCAAGAACATCATTTGTTGAAATAGAAAAGTGATTATTGGGAAAAGAAGAGGTTTACATAGGATCTAAGGGCTTTAACCTTTGGGTGAAGGGTTGATGTCTTAATGGGATCAACCCACATGAGAGAATAGTTGAATAAATTAACGCATCCTTTAAGTTCGAGAGAATTGAAGGATAATCTACTCATTTAGGTTGAGAGACAAATGGGTCAATTATAGGATTCAATAACTCTTACAATTGAAGTGCTTAATTGGAAATTCAAAATAATTCACAACCCTAGCTGCTTGAACATCTCGGTAACCATAACTCTAGTTTGTCTACTCTCATTGAATTATTATTTGCAATAAGAAACACCAACTGGAACACTTTCTGTTACAAATAACGAGATAAAATTTACAAATCAAATCCCCCCTTTAATTTGGAACCTTTGATCAATAGTCTAGTAACAACCACAATACTTAGTGAACACAGTATTTTCTGTGTGATTCGATCCCAACCTAGTTGAGTTATATATTTGACAATGACCGTTTACTCTTTCGTAAGAGAGGTGTAATTTGGGTGTATCATTGGATTTGACTGGTTTTAAATTATTACTCATGGCATTATTTTATCACTTATTCCTGAGTTATATGCTAATGCTTCAACTACCAACTATCTTCGGACGTTGTATCCCCATGAGATGTAGGCACCGAAAATTCATCTATCTTTTCTATGCAGTGATCAGGTGTTCATAGATAGCTCGCGAGTTGACTTAAAGTGGAGAGCTTCCTTTTTTCAGAAGACTTTATTTCATATTTTGGTTACTTATGTCTTAAACTTTGTTTCAGACTTGTTTTGGCTATAATCCGGGGCATGTACTGACACTTTATTGGTATTTAGTTTTGTTAGAGGCTTTATGGGTACTGTGTACTTAGGTGTTGTTTTAGAAATTGGTATTGGTTATTGATATCAGTTGGTGGATACTGATATAACTTAGAATCTTGGCACTTACGTTACTATATCTTATTATACGTATGGAGTACTTCAGTCTACGTTAGTGTGTGTTGTGTTCTATTTGACTAGAAAATGGGGGTGGTCTTCGATCCTCGATGGACTTTAGTTGCCCATCATGGCTAAACCCTGGTTTGGGTCATGGCAAAGTTGGTATCACAGATTAGGTTCATGGTCAATTAGGTGTCCACAAAGCCATGTTAAGTAGAGTCTCTTTTATGGGTCTGTAGTGTACCACACTTATTAGGGAAAGGCTATGAGGCATTCGACAATGTTTCTCTTTCTTATTATCTTATTTTTTGGATCTAGAGTCGAAGGACTTGAATCTCTCTAATTCCAATTTGCTTGCCTTTTAGATCATACCTCTATGAAGATCTGATATTCATGGAAACCCTTTTATCCCATCTGAGGATGATATGGATAGAGCTTATCCTACTTTTGGGGTACAAACCTGATATAGGGATGTTTTTTCTGATTACCCCTGTAGAGTCCCATCGGTCAATGCTGATCCTACTCTAGAGGGTGACACTCATGCTCAATCACCATAGGGAAATATTACCAGTGCTGAGTTCCACCGCTCAATTCATTTTTTGACCCAATTCAACTCAGTCACAATAGTTGAATTCTATTAGTATTATTGTGAGTTGTTTTGAGGAAACTAGAGTTGGCCAATTTATAAGGTTTTACCCTCCGTCTTTCACTGGTACTAAAATTGAGGAGGATTCTTAAGGGTTTATAAATGAAATATAAAAGATCTTTCGAGTGATACATGTTACTGATGTAGAGGGTGTGAAGTTCGCCACTTATAAGTTAAATGATGTGGCATATTAGTGGTATAAAGAGTGGGATCATTCTAGGGGTGATGATGCTAAGTCAGCTTTGAGGGATAATTTTTTGGGTGCCTTTTTTGTTGCTTCTTTCCTTAGGAGTTAGGGAGGCAAAAACTAAGGGGCTCATAAATTTAAAACAAGGAAGAATGGTGGTAAAAGAGTATGCCTTAAAATTCCAGAAGTTGTCATGATATGCTCCTGCGTTAGTGCCTAGTATGAAGGTTAGAAGAAGGAAATTGTTTTCTAGATCATCCCATGATTTGATTCTGGATAGTAAGGCTACCTTATTGATCAAGGATATGGACATCTCTAGACTTTTGGCATATATGTAATAAGTCAAAGAGGAAAAGAAGAAGCAAGTTGAGATAGAGAAAAAATAGAATAAAAGATTTAGACATTTAGAATAGGGTGGATGCCAGCAGTAGAGTGGTAGCGATGTGGGAAATCATCTTAAAAAAAGAATTGTGGGAGTCCTAACTCCTATTCGATGGCTAGTGCTCCTTACCCAAAGTCGTCTGGTGATTAAAATTTTTAGAGTGGTGAAGGTTCTAGGGTATAAGGTGCCTAATCTCAGGGGTCAGTAGGGCCTAGTTAGCACCAATATATCTTTTTTACAGATTCTGTAGTCATTTGCGCTATAGTCAGTGTAAGAAGGGGAAGAACCGGTGATTCAATTATGGCCATATTGGTCATATGCAGCGGGATTGTTCTTCAAAGGTTTTCTTTTGGGGCCAATAAGGTTCCTATTGCTACTTCATTAGTACCTGCACCAAAGAGTGCCACGTTTAGCTTCGACAGTGGTTGAAATCATCTTTATGCTCTTACTACCCGTTAGGAGTCTGAGGCATCTCATGAAGTCATTACTGGTATGTTGAAACTCTTCTCTCATGATGTATATTGCTTGCTTGATCTGGGGTCTACTCTTTCTTATGTGACCCCATTTGTGGCTGTGCATTTTGGTTTTAGCCGTGCGTGTATTTTGAACTCCTTTGTTATTTCTACCCTGAGGGGTGACTCTGTGGTTACTAAAAGAGTATATATGGGTTGTGTGGTATATGTTTGTGGTTGGGAAACTTTGGTAGATTTGATTGAATTAAACATTTTTGATTTTGATGTCATCTTGGGAATAGATTGATTGCACTCGTGCTATGCCTCTTTGGACTGTTGGACCCGTAAGGTCATTTTTAAATTTCCAAATAGGCTGGTTATTAAGTGGGAAGGGAGTTCCCTAGTTCCTAAAGAGAGGTTTATATCATATCTTAGAGCTCGGAAATTGATTTCCAAGAGGTGTCTTTATCATTTGTTCTAAGTTAAAGATTCTAACTCGAAGGGTCTTTCCTTACAGTCTGTACTCATGGTTAGTGAATTTTTTGAGGTTTTCCCTGATGATCTTCCTAGTGTTCCTCCCAATAGGGAAATTGATTTTGGGATAGATCTTTTTCCAGACACTCATCCCATAGATGATAGGCGAATTTACACGCCTATATCAATATATTTTGCCCATATTTGTGCCACGTTTTGAGAACAAATTATATATTTCATGCACTTTTAGTCCTTTTTCCTATAAGTGAGCTAACGAGCATGATTAGCAAAGTTTCAGGTATAAATGGTGCATAATTCAGAATTTTATGGCTTATTTGACACCAAAGAAAGCTCACGAAGGAAGGAAAGGGAGCTTGGACGCCTAATGGACCAAAAGTGATGCATGGAAAATCTGTACCGAGCTAAAATAGCATTTCTGAAGACTTTGGGGACTTGCAGTAACTTATTTGGATTAAGATAATAATACATTAACCTAGTACAATTGGGTTAAGTATTTCATTAGTCTATTTGGATTTGGATAATGATACATTAACCTAGTACAATTGGGTTAAGTATTTCATTAGTTTAGTAGGATTTGGTTAGATATTTCATTAGCCTAGTAGGAATAGGATATGGGTATTATAAATACCTTATCATGCTAGAGATTTTTATTCATCTTCTTACATTCCTCCCTTAGTGGAGAGAGATTCCTCCCTTAGTGGAGAGATACATTCAGATTCTTACAATTCTAATTCTTCCATCAATTAAAAATTCTAATCTTTCCATTAATTCTATTTTTCTTCTTCTATTCATTTATTCTTAATTTTCGCAACAAGAGAAACGTTACTTTGCCTAGGAATTCACGCCTAAACGCCTACCACTTGTGCTACACGAAATTAATCAATCTTGTGGTATAATAACAATGTCAACCGTGATCTCCTTTGCATTCATGGGTAACTAAACTTCTCTGTTGGGGTTATGGAAGCCAACTGAGATACTATCTATTGCTGTGAGTTTGTGAGTTCGTGACACGTATGATGCTTATATCATTATTCTCTTCATCTTAATCTACATTCTTTGTGGTTGCAAATGCAAGAATACGCCAGTATAACATTTAACTTGTTCGAAAGAAAGGTTATTTGTCTGGAAAAGAGATATTGTCAAGGTAGTAGGGTCCCATCCTAAATTCCCTATTAAACAGTTAGTGCCGTAACTGGATTAACCTCTTGGAGAATTCGTACCGTTAGACACGCTTTAATCTCGAAAGAGTTAAAGTGAAATAATCCTCGAATAGGTCGAAAGACGCCTGGATTTACCATCGAATACAATTCTCTATAAGCACATGCATGTCGGAATTCTACACACTCATAGTCAATAGAGACGTATAACTCAGGAGGTGGACATAACCCCAACGCTTCAATTCTCATTGTTTACAACTTACGTAACAATCCTTTTCTTTTTACTTTGCTATTTTCAGTTTTTACTTTAATATTTGGTTACACATTACAATCCCTCCTTCTTACGAGACATGCACTAAAAGTTTAGTAATTTTGCTTACTTGTTGGCCAAGCTATTCCCTGAGGGATCGATACCCAACCCAGGTTGGGTTCTATATTTGCTAACGACTGCTTTACACTCCTACGAGAGCTGTAGATTGAGCATTATCAAAAATTGGCGCCGTTGCCGGGGAATACGAGTGTCAATTAAGTTTGTAATAATTACTAGACCCTTTGGTCAAAGATTCTTGTACTTTTACTTTTAGTTTTTGTTTTTGTTTACTGCAGGTTTTTATTTAGTGTATGCCCCATACTCGAAGTTCTGGTCAACCGTTATTACCTATCAATCCTGAACCACAACGTATTGGCAGAATGGAGGCACAAACGGAAATCGAAAGAATGGCTGCTCAACAGGAGCAAGCGAGATTAGCTGCTCTTGCTGCCGCCCAAGTTCAACAACAAAACATTAACAACCCTGGGCGAGCAACACATCCTGACGATGAGGATTTAGGTGATGACGAGTTACTAAACCCAAGGCGTGATGTTGAAACCATAACACCTGCCAATAGAAGAGGTCGTCAAGCTCGGTTTAGGTATGATCGCCAACCCATGCAACCAGCTTTTGACGATGATGATGATGATCTTGATGGAGAAGGAGCCATTATTCCTCCACCATTAGCGCCCGGAGCCAAGTTCAACATCACAAGCACTATGATTCAGTTATTGCAACTCAAGGGATTATTTAGTGGACTAGCAGGCGATGATCCGAATATGCATCTCATCAACTTTATTTCTACATGCAAGTCGTTTGACATTCCTGGTGTTGGTCAGAATGCAATTCGATTACGCTTATTTCCATTGTCTCTGTCTAGGGAGGCAACACTATGGTTGAATGGGCTGACTCCTGATTCAATTACAAATTGGAGGCAATTGAGAGACGCTTTTCTAGAATGATTCTTTCCGCCATCCAAGAGGGCACAATTGAGAGATGAAATCAGCAACTTTTGTCAGCTTCCCACTGAAGCTCTTCATGAAACATGGGAGAGGTTCATGACAAAGCTAGCGAGATGCCCAAACCATCATATGACTAATGTTCACCTAATGGAGATATTATATAGAGCCTTGTATTCAATAACTAAACCAGTGGTGGATAATGCAGCTGGAGGATCTTTTATGGACCTCACCTTTGGTCAAGCAAGCAATATGCTAGATCGTATGACAAAACAAAGTAGAGCTTGGCATACCAGGGATTCTGAGGTAGCAAGCCCCACTTTGTCTATTGGCATGACTGCAGACCAAAGAAGAAGAGAAGAAGAACGTGATCAGGATATGGCGCACATGAAAACTCAAATGGATCTTCTTACAAAACATCTATTATCAGGGAAGACCGAAAAAGTTAAAGCTATTGTGTCTAGAAGAAGAGACGAATCTGATTCAGAAGAGGAGGCCAACTACTTGAACAATCAGGGGGGTTTCCGAGGGAATACCCAAGGAAACCAAGGTCGGAACTATTATGATAAATCTGGAAACAAGGACCAAGGTAGTTGGAAGAACAAGAATGAAAAGAGTGGTTTGTACGCTCCCCCTGGTAGACGTGACACCACCACATCTAATTCTGGAAGTATGGAAGACATGATGGCTAAATTATTGAAAGGAGTAGAAGCAACGAGCGCGGGAGTTATGGAGGTAATTAATGATTTGTCCTCCATGAAACAATTAGTTTATTCTCATTCCACTTCAATCAAGCAAATAGAGCAACAATTGAGCCAACTTTCAGCAGCACTCAATCAAAGAAAGGTTGGTACCTTACCTAGCGATACTGTGCAAAACCCAAGGAATGATGGGTCATGCATGGACATCACTACCAGAAGTGGTAAGGTGCTTGAAACTTCAGCAAAAGGCAAGCAAGTGGTTGACGAAGTTGCGGGCATGGATGACAACGCAAAAGGAAAAGATGCCGCAGCACCTACTCCTGATGACAAGGACGCCTCACCCAGTGCTGTGAAACCTAAAAAATCTAAAAAACGGAAGCAAGAGGAGAAGAAAATTGTGGAGAGAACACTTCCATACCCACCACCACCTTTTCCCCAAAGATTGAAGAAGGTGGCAGATGACACAAAGTTCAGCAAATTCATGACTGTGTTAAAGCAGCTGACCATTAATGTTCCATTGGTGGAGGCACTTGAACAAATTCCTGGGTATGTGAAATTTATGAAGGATATTTTGACTAAGAAGCGGGCAGCAAGTTATGAGTTGAAAGAAGATGTGTATCATTGTAGTGCAATTGCTACCCGATCGATTGTTCAGAAGAAGGCCGACCCCGGAGCTTTCACTATTCCTTGCACCGTTGGATCTTTGAATTTTGCCAAAGCATTATGTGATTTAGGAGCCAGCATCAATTTGATGCCATTATCAATCTATAAGAAGTTGGGGTTGGGTGATCCTACTCCAACCAACATGAGGCTTGTCATGGCGGATAGGTTGGTAAAATGACCTGTTGGTATTCTATGTGATGTATTGGTAAAGGTTTCTTCATTCATCTTTCTGGCATACTTTGTTATTTTGGATTGTGAGGCAGACTCAGAAGTTCCCATAATCTTGGGGCGCCCTTTCCTTGCTACAGGAAGTGTGCTTATTGATTTGAGAGCTAATGAGCTTTCATTTCGAATAAATGACGAAGTGGTGCGCTTTGATGTGTACAAATCAATGAAGCAACCCAAAGATCTAAGTGTATTTTCGGTGGCTGATGTTTTCTTTGATGATGAGAAAGAATTACTTGAAGAAGAGCAAATTATTGATGACCCTTTGGAGGTTGTGATTATGAATGGAGAGAATGAGGATGCTGAAAATGGTGAAGAAGCTATTTGTGCTCTATCTGGATTAGGGACATATCGCTATGCTCCCAAGAAGCTGGACCTTGATCTCAAGAATCGACCCACACCACCAGCTAAGCCATCTATTGAAGAGCCACCCACGTTAGAATTGAAGGAGCTGCCAAGTCATTTAAAGTACGCATTCTTAGGAAGCGGAAACACACTTCCAGTTATTGTGGCAGCCGATTTGGGTGAGCAACAAGTTGCAGCTCTTATTGCTATTCTACGCAAGTATATACGAGCCATTGGATGGACCATTGCGGATATTATTGGTATTACACCAGGGATTTGTACGCATAAAATTCAGCTTCAAGAAAAATGCGCACCCACCATTGAGCATCAAAGACATCTAAACCCACCTATGCAAGAAGTTGTGAAGAAAGAAATTATCAAATGGTTAGACGCAGGAGTTGTATATCCAATCTCTGATAGTACATGGGTAATCCCGGTACAATGTGTTCCCAAGAAAGGAGGCATGACGGTGGTCGCGAATGCTAAGAATGAGCTTATTCCACTCAGACCCGTCACTGGATGGAGGGTATGCATGGACTACCGAAAACTGAATTCTTGGACACTCAAAGATCACTTCCCAATGCCATTCATGGACCAAATGCTAGATCGATTAGCATGAAAAGGATGGTTTTGTTTATTGGACAGTTATTCAGGATACAATCAGATTTGTATTGCCCCTGAAGACCAAGATAAGACAACGTTTACATGCCCATATGGTACGTTTGCCTTCAAACGTATGCCATTCGGGTTATGTAACGCACCAGCCACCTTTCAACGCTGTATGATGTCTATTTTTTCTGAGATGGTTGAAGACACTTTGGAGGTATTCATGGACAATTTTTTAGTTGTTGGTGAGTCTTTTGAGGCGTGCTTGGCGAACCTAAGCATGGCTTTGCAAAGATGTGTAGAATTCAACCTTGTGCTAAATTGGTAGAAGTGCCACTTCATGCTAAAAGAAGGAATCGTTCTTGGGAACAAAATCTCCGAAAGAGGAATAGAGGTTGATCGAGCAAAAATAGAGGTTATTGAGAAGCTACCGCCTCCAATTTCGGTAAAAGGAGTTCCTAGTTTTCTTGGCCATGCAGGTTTCTATCGTCGGTTCATTAAAGACTTCTCCAAAATTGCTAGTGCATTGTGCAAACTATTGGAGAAAGATGCGAAGTTTGACTTTAATGAAGATTGCTTAAAGGCATTCGAATGCCTTAAAGCAAAACTCATTGAAGCCCCTATCATGGTAGCACCAGATTTGTCTCTCCCGTTCGAAGTCATGTGTGATGCTAGTGGTATAGCCGTTGGTGCTGTTCTTGGTCAGAGAAAGGAGAAATTATTTCATCCTATCTACTATGCAAGTAAGGTCCTAAATGAAGCCCAAAGGAACTACACTGTGACAGAACAAGAGCTTCTAGCGGTTGTGTATGCGTTTGAGAAGTTTCGTGCCTATCTATTGGGAACTAAGGTTATCATTCATACAGACCATGCAGCTCCTAGGTATCTAATGACAAAGAAGGATGCAAAACCAAGGTTGATTCGATGGGTATTTCTGCTACAAGAGTTTGATTTCGAAGTCAAAGATAGAAGAGGTTGCAAGAACCAAGTGGCTGATCACCTATCTAGACTCGAGAATGAGCATGTGGCGCAACCTGAAATTCAGATTGATGATGCATTCCCTGACGAGGAGATATTAGCGACGACAATGGAAAAATTACCATGGTATGCCGACTTTACAAATTTCGTGGTGAGTAATGTGATACCTGCCAATTTATCTTACCACCAAAGGAGGAAGTTTATGCCCAGACGTACAACACTACTATTGGGATGAGCCATATTTGTTTCGACGATGTGCGGATGGTATTATTCGACGATGTATATCCCATGTAGAGGTGCCTAATATTTTGGAAGCATGCCACACTTCCCAAGTTGGAGGACATCATGCAGGTAATCGAACAGCAAGAAAGGTGTTGCAAAGTGGTTATTATTGGCCTTCAATATTTAGAGATGCCTACGACTATGTTAGAAGGTGCGACCAATGCCAACGCCAAGGTGCTATATCGAAACACCATGAGATGCCCATGTCCAAAATTCTTGAGGTAGAACTTTTTGATGCGTGGGGTATTGATTTCATGGGTCCATTCGTGAACTCGTTTGGAATGAAGTACATCTTGGTTGCTGTAGATTATGTTTCGAAATGGGTGGAAGCTGTAGCGTTGGCTGACAATGAAGGGAAGCGTGTTGTATCGTTCTTAAAGAAGAATATCTTCTCTCGCTTTGGAGTACCTCGTACTATCATAAGTGATGGAGGATCTCACTTTTGCAACAAGCTGTTCAAATCAGTTTTGGCCAAGTATGGTGTCAAGCAACATAAGGTAGCTACGCCTTATCATTCCCAAACTAGTGGACAAGTAGAATTTTCCAATCGCGAGATCAAGCAAATCCTTGCGAAGACGGTTAATGCGAATAGGAAGGATTGGTCTAGGAATCTTGATGATGCACTATGGGCGTACAGGACTGCATTCAAAACACCCATTGGCATGTCTCCTTATCAACTAGTTTATGGGAAGGCTTGTCACTTACCCATCGAGCTCGAGCATAAGGCATTGTGGGCATTGAAGCAATTGAATTTGAATTGGGATAATTCTCAGAATCTGAGGTTGGAGCAGCTGAACGAATTAGATGAGTTTCGTCTCCATGCATATGAAAGATCAGACCTATACAAGGAGCGGATGAAAAAGTATCATGATCAGCGGATTGTTCGACGAAACTTCCAAAGGGGTGATATGGTACTTCTCTTCAACTTCAGATTGAAGCTCTTCCCAGGTAAGTTAAAGTCTAAGTGGTCTGGTCCATACAAAGTTATCCAAGTCTACTCGTCTGGAGTAGTTGAATTGGAAGACAACAATGGTGTTGTCTTCAAAGTGAATGGCCAACGTGTTAAACCTTATATTGGTCCTCTTGACTCAATGAATTATATGGCCATCACTTACCTTGACGAAGTCTAAGTACTCGAGGAAACTATGTCGAGCCACGACAATAAATAAGGCGCTAGATGGGAGGCAACCCATTGTTTTATTGTTTTATCGTTTTTTGTTTATCATTTTGTCTTTCTTTTGTTCTATTACTTGTTTTGCTTTTGATAAGAGAAAATCCAAAAATTAGAGTCGTGCCACGACCAAACCTAAGGTGCTTGGTGGGAGGAAACCCATCGTACTAATCGTTTTCATTGGTTTTGAGCAAATATAGGTGCGAGAAGTATTCAACGAGGAGATTGGTTTCAAATGACGATTTGGACGTATTGTATGGTAAAGGTGGTAAGTTAGGAATAAGGATGCATAAGGCTATGGATTGAGCATTTCTCATGCCAAAATAGGCATCGAGGAAGGCTAGGCCTAGGTAAAACTAGGCCACGAACAATGCAAAACCTATACTATAGCCTAAGGTCTCGGAATCTAGTGTGCAAAGACATAGGCGCCGCCCATGCTTAAGTGTGCTATACACTATGCGCCGCCTATGATATAGCATTAGGTCTCAGTTTCTCAAATGCCATACACTATGTGGCGCATATGTCCCTAAATGCTATACACTATGCGCCGCATATGTCCCTAAATGCACTACACTAAGCGCCGCCTATACTATGATTATGCAAAGCACTATACGCCGCATAGAGGTTATTTTTGTCTCCAAAACTGTTTGTAAATGGGTCAAAACCCGACCCATTCTTTTCCTATATAAAGGGGACTTGGTCTTGAAACATAACCACATTGAAACCTGACCTTAAGGCGCCGCACATCCACCCAAATCATCTCAAAATTTTTCTTTTTTGCTCTTCCAATTCACAAGACCATCTCCAAAGGCTTCAATCACGTAAGTGCTCTTTTATTCTTCATCTATTTCTCGTAAGTACTACGTTACTATGTCTATTATGAATTGCTACATCTTAAAGGATTATTGGTGATGTTAATGTGTTTGGATTGTTGATACAAAACCATGTGAGTAAACATATACGTTAGGATAAGCTTGACTTGTTTCCGACCTGAATTTGGTTTTACTAGCATTGTTATACTATTTACGGAATTGCTATGGTTATGAAAATTGCTTAAGCTTGATACTTGAATACTTACATGTTAGACTATCCCGTTCATCGGGATACGACTTATAGTTGCCTACCGACTTAGGAGGTTGTGATTGTTGAAAATAACTATACCATGATGTAACCCCTATGTAGTAGTGTTGATACACCTAACATGAAAGTAGTGCAATGGCTGCAAGTAGTGATGCATCGCTGATTTTCTTGTCGGAATATAGTTCCTAAAACGTATGTCGACGAAGTTCAAGTAATCGACTACATTCACTTCACTGTTTTGTATTAACGAACCTAAGTGTGGGGTGGTACCCCGACGGCTTGTTTATAGATTGTTTCCTTTGAGTTGATGCTAACATGAATATTGTTTAAGTCTCAGGAACAATGGCACCTAAAGCGCGACAAGATAAGGCTACCACTTCCCAAAAGGGCAAGAAGAGAGGTCGCAAGGACCAAGGAGAATCATCCTCCATGCAACTACCCCGCCGAATATTTGGAATAAAATGGGTTCTTGAGGAGGAAGCCAAAGAATGGTACAAGAACAACAAGGAAAGAAAATATGTTCAAGTCGACTTGATCAATAAGGACACCCTAGCGAAGAAGGAGCCGCGTATGTTGGCAAAAATAATGGCGTTGAATCTGGATTTCATCTTCAGCGACATGGGAGAATGTAATCTCGATTTGATATGGGAATTCTATGCCAACTGGTCGCCGAAAACCACAGGCGACGAAGTCAAGATTCGGGGCCAAGTGTTACAGCTCAATGCGGATTTGATCAACTCCTTTCTTGGCTTACCTTCGGTCGACCCAGCACCATTCAAAGAGCTGTACAGTAGGCCTCCTTATAGAGCAATACGACGCACACTTTGTGGAAGTAGATCAATGGCAAGGTGGGGCAGACACCGAGACACCGGACGACACAACACCTTTCCCTATGCTCCATTGAATAGGGAAGCACGAATCTGGTTGCGTATTGTCAACTCATGCCTGATTCCTGGGACTCAATACACCAAAATATCAAGAGATAGAGTGTGTTTGGTCTATGCTTTGATGACGAATGTCCCTATCAACATTGGGGAAATCATTCGCTCTACAATGCGGAAGGCCAGACTCCACAAAAGGTCCCACTTCACTTTTGGTAATATGTTGACACCAATCTTGCGGAAGGAGGATATCGAAGAGGAACCAGCTGATCACAAACTCCCACATAACCTGAAGAAGGTTGACCTCACAAAGATCAAAGATGCTGAAACAACTCATGGTGTCAACCTTACTACTGCGGAGAGACATGCTCGTGATGAGAGTTTCTTCCGTCATCTTTATGGCATGACATGATTTACTATGATGAGTGGTGGACGTGTTCCAACTGCTGCAGAGCTCCAACAGCTGGACCACGACTATCCAATGAACATGCATGCACAGGAGATGTATGGAGTGGGCATTTACTTTGAGGAACCTCTAGACGATGATGTGCCGACTGATGACGATCGACGCTTGCCAGACTCCGACGAGGAGGAGAACTCTGACGACGACTCTTATGATTATTCCAACGAAGGGGGTATGACCCCCGACATTGAGGAAGAGTCTGACTAACCAGGTTCTTCGTATTTATTTTCCACTGAGGGCAGTGTCCCGTTTAAGTGTGGGGCGGCTGTATCGTATGCTATACTACTTTATCACATCTATGTTTGTTTTACTCTGTTTACTTTGTTTTATTTTTGTGTCATTTTTGTTTTATTTTTGTGTCGTTTTTTAGGAATAATTTTTTTTAGCTTCGCATGAAATAATTCCAATAGGCAGCATGAGATTATGACAAGAGTTTGTGCTAAAATCATGACTATTGAGACGTTTAGGCTCTAATTGTGACTCATTATGTGATATTGTGTGGTTCAATTCCTTCAATTTTTGGGTCAAGAGTCTATATTACTTCCAATAAAGTCGACCATGTGCCTTGTGTGTGTGAGATTAATAGTATATTCTATGTTTGTGGCTGATGCTAGAACTTGCCTGGTATGTATGCAAAGCGAATATAAGGAGTGTTAGTTTAGGAGATGATTTAGGCATTTCTTTGGCAACCTACATATGTTTACCTTCGTTTTACCTACCCTTGGACATCATCCTAGTTAAACCCTTTTAAGCCTTTAGCCTATTTCTTTGACAACCTTGTATGTAAGCCTAATCCATTTTTTCAAGACCGTGATTTGATCCAAATTCCTAAGTGCTTTAAAGTATAAAGTCATGTGACAATATAAGAGGAAATTGGGTAAGTATGATGCTTTAAATTGTAATGGTGCTTGAATGTGTTATGAAAAAAAAGTGCTATCATAAGAGGTATGTTGTGAAAAGAAAAAGGAAAAAGAAAGCTGAAAAGTGAGGTATGTTTAAAATTGAAAAGCAAAATAGGAGAACAAGGGTGGTAGAATAAAAGAAAGAAGAAAGGTTGAAAGAAAAAATTGTCAATGATACAATGTGATGTATTAAAGGGCTTAGGAACTTAGACACTATTTCTGGCCAAAATAGTCCTACCCGTCCCTTAGCCTACATTACAACCATCAAAAGACCTATTTGATCCTAATCTTAGCATTCTGATATTTAGTGGAGTACTATACTAAGGGCAAGCCTATGGTCATCAGTTGCTGCATACTAATTCTTTGTGAGAGTGAGAGAAAGGATATTTTTATACCCATGTTTGAAAAAGATGTTATACTTGTGAGTGATTATGGGTAATATATTGTGAGACACACATGGTTGATGAGTTTTGGGTAGTGTATATGATTCTTTGTACCTTAACTTTTGAATATGAATTGACCACCATCACGAGTCTATGCTAGAGGCTAAACTGTTTCTACTAATGATCGGAAAACTACTCTTTGTCGGTAATTGTTGTGCTTGTCTTGACGAATATTTTGTGTTGTTGCTGTAAAACCCTAAGTTGATGTTTATATGGACATGATATTTTGTTCGAGGAAGAACAACGCTTCAAGTGTGGGGTGTTGATGATAGGTGAATTTACACGCCTATATCAATATATTTTTCCCATATTTATGCCACGTTTTGAGAACAAATTATATATTTCATGCACTTTTAGTCCTTTTTCCTATAAGTGAGCTAACGAGCATGATTAGCAAAGTTTCAGGTATAAATGGTGCAGAATTCAGCATTTTATGGCTTACTTGACACCAAAGAAAGCTCACGAAGGAAGGAAAGGGAGCTTGGACGCCTAAAGGACCAAAAGTGATGCATGGAAAATCTGTCCCGGGCTAAAACAACATTTTTGAAGACTTTGGGGACTTGCAGTAACTTATTTGGATTAGGATAATAATACATTAACCTAGTACAATTGGGTTAAGTATTTCATTAGTCTATTTGGATTTGGATAATGATACATTAACCTAGTACAATTGGGTTAAGTATTTCATTAGTTTAGTAGGATTTGGTTAGATATTTCATTAGCCTAGTAGGATTAGGATATGGGTATTATAAATACCCTATCATGCTAGAGATTTTTATTCATCTTCTTACATTCCTCCCTTAGTGGAGAGAGATTCCTCCCTTAGTGGAGAGATACATTCAGATTCTTACAATTCTAATTCTTCCATCAATTAACAATTCTAATCTTTCCATTAATTCTATTTTTCTTCTTCTATTCATTTATTCTTAATTTCCGCAACAAGAGAAATGTTACTTTGCCTAGGAATTCATGCCTAAACTCCTACCACTTGTGCTACACAAAATTAATCAATCTTGTGGTATAACAACAATGTCAACCGTGATCTCCTTCGCATTCATGAGTAACTAAACTTCTCTGTTGGGGTTATGGAAGCCAACTGAGATACTATCTATTGTTGTGAGTTTGTGAGTTCGTGACACGTATGATGCTTATATCATTATTCTCTTCATCTTAATCAACATTCTTTGTGGTTGCAAATGCAAGAATACGCCAGTATAACATTTAACTTGTTCGAAAGAAAGGTTATTTGTCTGGAAAAAAGATAGTGTCAAGGTAGTAGGGTCCCATCCTAAATTCCCTATTAAATAGTTAGTGCCGTAACTGGATTAACCTCTTGGAGAATTCATACCGTTAGACACGCTTTAAGCTCGAAAGAGTTAAAGTGAAATAATCCTCGAATAGGTCAAAAGACGCCTGGATTTACCATCGAATACAATTTTCTATAAGCACATGCATGTCGGAATTCTACACACTCATAGTCAATAGAGACGTATAACTCAGGAGGTGGACATAACCCCAACGCTTCAATTCTCATTGTTTACAACTTACGTAACAATCCTTTTCTTTTTACTTTGCTATTTTCAGTTTTTACTTTAATATTTGGTTACACATTACAATTCCCCCTTCTTACGAGACTTGCACTAAAAGTTTAGTAATTTTGCTTACTTGTTGGCCAAGCTATTCCCTGAGGGATCGATACCCAACCTAAGTTGGGTTCTATATTTGCTAACGACCGTTTTACACTCCTACGAGAGCTGTAGATTGAGCGTTATCACCCATCTTTATCCCTCTATAAAGGATGGCTTTAACTGAGTTGAAGGAGCTTAAGGAGTAGTTGAAAGATCTCCTTGATAATGGTTTCATTCAACCTAGTGTATCTCCATGGAGTGATCCTATTCTTTTTGTGCATAAGAAGGATGGTTCCCTTTAGATATACATTGATTACCGCTAGTTGAATAAAGTGACAGTGAAGAATAAGTACTCTCTTCCTGAGATAGATAACTTGTTTGACCAGCTTCAGGGTGCTAAGTATCTCTCCAAGATTGATATTTGTTTGAGCTATCATAAACTAAATATTAAGTAGGAGGATATCCCTAAGACTGCCTTTTGTACCCGTTATGGTTATATTTAGTTCCTGGTCATGTCTTTCGGATTGACCAATTCTTCGATGGGATTTATGGATCTCATGAATCAGGTATTCCGTTAGTTTCTAGATTTTTTTGTCATTGTGTTTATTGATGATATTCTGATTTATTAAAAGAGTAAGACGGATCATGCTGATCACCTACGTATTGTGTTGTAGATCCTAAAGGATCAATATTTGTATGCTAAGTTTTTAAAGTGTGAATTTCGGTTAAACGTTGTTACTTTTCTAGGTCATGTTTTATCTAGTGATGGGATCATGCTAGATCCACTGAAGGCGGGGGTGCTTAAGAAGTGGCCTAGACCCACGACTCCAACCGATATTAAGAACTTCTTGGGCTTAGCTGATTATTATAGAAGGTTTTTGTAGGGCTTCTTATCTATTGTGGCTTCGTTGACTAAGATGACCTAGAAAATGGTGAAATTTCTGTGGTCAGATGCTTGTGAGGGGAGTTTTGAGAAGCTAAAAAATAGGTTGACTTCTGCTTCGATCTTGACTCTGCTCGAGGGTGCTTATGGCTTTGTTGTCTATTTTGATGCATCCTAAGTGGGACTTGGTTGTCTCTTGATGCAGCATGGTAGAGTTGTGGCATTGCTTCTAGACAGTTGATCATGAAAATAATTATCTGACTCATGATTTGGAATTTTTAGTTATGGTGTTCGCTTTGAAGATCTGGAGACATTATTTGTGTGGGATCCATATTGATATTTATTTAGATCATAAGATCCTACAATACGTGTTCTCAGAAGGAGCTAAATCTCAGGCAAAGAAGGTGGCTTGAGTTGCTAAAGAACTATGACATGAGTCTCACACTATCACCCATGAGAAGCTTATATCATATGGCTAAGAAAAAGCATAACTTGGTAAAGGATATTCACCATTTGGGTAGTCTTGGAGTTCATCTCTTAGATTATGAGGATGGTGGTGTGTTGGTGCATGAGGTAGCAAAATTATCTCTTGTTACTGAGGTAAAGGAGAAATAGGTGTTGGACCATATCTTGATGCAAATTAAGGAGGATGTAGGTAGGCAGAAAGTGATGGATTTGGAGATTGGTGGTGATGGTAGCTTGAGGTACCAAAGGAGACTGTGTTCCCGACATTTATGAGTTGCGAGGAAGAATTTTGGCTGAAGCACATGAGTCACGTTATACAGTTCATCCTAGTTCAACAAAGATGTATCATGATCTTAAGGAGATATATTGGTAGAATAACATGAAGAGAGATATGGCCAATTTCATGGATAAGTGCATGGTGTGTCAGCAAGTGAAGGTGCAGCACTTGAGGCCCGGTGAATCAAGAAATTGAGCTACCTATGTGGAAATGCAAAATTATTAATATGGATTTTGCTATCGATATACTGCGATCTCAAAATCAGTTTGATTCTATTTGGGTCATCGTGGATAGGATGACTAAGTCTACTCACTTTTTGTCGATAAGAACTAATTACTTTGGCGAAGACTATGTGAAATTGTTCATTAAAGAAATCATTAAGTTGCATGGTGTTCCTATTTCTATTATTTCTGATCGAGGTACTCAGTTCTCATCGCATTTTGGTGTATATTTCAGAGAGGTTTAGGTACTAAGTAAGCCTTAGTACTACGTTCCACCCACAGACGTATGGGCAAGCAGTGAGAACAATTTAGACATTGGAGGATATGCTTAGATCTTGTGTAATTGACTTTGGCAGTAGTTGGTTTGGCCACTTTCCTCTCATAGAATTTGCCTACAACAATAGCTATCACTCTAGCATTGGTATGACTCCATCTGAGGATTTGTATGGTAGGAGGTGTCGTTCTCTTATTGGGTGGTTCAAAGTTGGTGAGGCTGAGTTATTTGGTCCTGATTTGGTTCACCAAGCCATGGAGTAGGTGAAGGTGATTTAGGATAGGATTAAGACTGCCAAAATTTGCTAAAAGTCCTACGCGAATGTGAGATGAAAGGAGTTCGAGTTTAATATTGGTGACTAAGTATTCTTAAAGGTGTTTCCCATGAAATAAGTGATGCGGTTTAGGAAAAAGATAAATCTCAGTCCTCGTTATGTTAGTTCGTATTTTGTTTTGAGGAAGGTTGGAAATATTGCGTATGAATTGGAGTTGACTTCTAGCTTAGGCTCTATTCATTCGGTCATCCATGTCTCGATGTTGAGGAAGTTCCTTTGTTGGTTGTTCCTTTGGAAGGTGTGGGCATTTTCAATTCCTTGTCTTATGAGGAAGTTTCAGTGGAGATCTTGAATCGGCAAGTCCATCGGTTATGGATGAAGGACGTTGCTTCTGTAAAGGTTCTTTGGAAGAACCAAAAGTTTGAGGAAGCTACTTAGGAAGCTGAGAAGGACATGAATTTCAAGTATCCGTTCCTATTCCCTATTCCTAAAAATCATGCTTAAGGTATGTGTGATCTTAACATCTTTGCTTTTTTGGCTTTGTTAAAGAAAATTATAGATTCCGTGACTTCTTTGTTTTCTAACTTTGTTAAAGGTAAGTGTGGCTGTGTTTCTATATTAAATTTTGGTAATATATGGGTTAATACATCATCGAGGATGAATGATTCTAAGGAGGTGAATGAAATACCCCATGTATTGGTCCCTGGAAAATTTTGAGTTCTGAGCTTACTGCCCTGACTACGACTCTCCTTGCGAGTCATAGGGAGTCATTGCGGGTCATAGGTCCCAGTCGCAACATGCCTAGTGAGATTTGTCTAAGTCACTATTTTGACTATGACTACCATGTTACGAGTCATAAGGACTCTAAACAACTCGTGTAGTCCTTTCCATAAGGAAACCAGTGTGATGCCCAAAGTATTATGTCCTGAGTACGAATAGGATGTAACGAGTCGTATGGACTCATTACGAGTCGTAAGATCCTATCTGTAACCATACCAGTGTTGGTGGTTTGGGACATTGTCCAGAATATAACTGAGGGAAAACGGTTTGTTGGTTGACCCTACGAGTCTTGAGGTCACCTGTAACGATTGGCGGCTTATTTTCCAGCTTTATATAATGAGGGTATTTTAGACCTTTCTCTCTTATTCTATAATTACCCATGACCTATAAACATACTTGGTACCCTATTTTTATCCACAATACATATCAAATACACTTTCTTCTCTATCAAATCATCTCAAGCATCAATACTTATGGTTTTCAAGAAATGAGTCAAGTATAGCTTCAAGGGTTGAATTCTCTCCATAATCTAGGGTATTTCAGGCATATAACTCTACCCTTAAACTCATTTATCTAATGCATGAATTTACATGGTTAATTATATGGATTTGAATTAAGGGTTTTGATATGGTTGAGGGCTTTGTCATGAATGGTTCTTAAATTGATTTCCCTTGGTTTATTATGGATTATTCATACTTTGTTAATAATTTTGAACTTGTGAGGTGCATGGGATTTGTGAATAATCAAAGGGGCTATGTTTTTCCCAATTGTGATGAATTTTGCTTTGACATATGTTTTTGGAAATTGAGTTCCCTCAGCCTAAATGTGAAATGATAATGATACACGACATTGTCACATGTTTTGAGTTGCTCACTTGAATTAATGCATTGGCATAAGAGGTTAATGAACCATAGTACTATTTTATTGAACTTTGGGGTATGTGGATTCCTCTTGTGAATGTTTATTGAACCTAAGGGGTAATGAATTTTTAATGTGTGATGGTTGATGGATTGTGGCATGATAATGAACTTGCAAGTGGGTTGGTATCACGATAGCACTGGGATGCCTAAATGCATAACTCATTCAATAAATAAGGAATATGTGTTAAATATTTTAATCGGGCATAAAAGCAGGTTGTGTAGCCGGGCCATGAAAGTGGAGGTCCTGAGGGACCAACACCAGAAACCACACAAGCCAATGCGGGGGTTTAAATGAACGGAAGGTTTGAGTTCTCCTTATTATTATTATTATATGATTAAGAGGTTTGAGTCCCCTATTTTATATAAATTGGTGCTTAGGTCACCTTTGATTTATGCCAGGAGATTCGAGTCCCCCATCAGGCATATGACATATGATTATCCTTTGTTTGTGTGGCTACAATACACTGGGGTCCTTCCAACTAGGGAGAGCTAGGCTCATATAGCCCGTAGGTGCCTTGACTATGATGGTTATCATTCATAATCTAGGTTAAGATTTTAAAAGTTCATGCTAAGCCGTGTTTCCCATCGCGACATGTAATATATATATATATATATATATATATGCATTTACATTGGATGATGTGCATTGGATTTGACTGGTTTTAAATTATTGCTCATGGCATTATTTTATCCCTTATCCTTGAGTTGCATGCTAGCGCTTCAACTGCTAACCATCTTTGGAGGTTGTATCATTATGCGATGCAGGCGCTGCAAATTCTTCTATCGTTTCTGTGCAGTGATCAGGTAGTCATGGATAGTTAGTGAGTTGACTTGAAATGGTCAGATTCCATCCTTCGAAAGACTTCATTTCAATTTGGGTTTCTTATATCTTAGACTTTGTTTTGGACTTATTTTTGGCTATGGTTGGGGGCATGTCCCAACACTTTATTTGTATTCGATTTTGTTAGAGGATTTATAGGTACTATGGACTTGCGTGTTATGTTAGTAGTTGGTATTAGTTATCGGTATCGATTGGTAGTTATTGATATAACTTAGAATCTTTGATCTTATGTTACTCTATCTTGTTATATGTTTGGACTTTAGTCTATGTTAGTGTTGTTCTGTTGACTAGGAAATGGGGGTGGTCTTCGGTCCTCGGCAGACTTGAGATGTCCTTCATGGGCAGGACTTGGTTCAGGTCATGACACCTAGAGGGTCATTACAATTCTTAGAATTCGATGAAATTGGATATTATTCTTAGATTGTAGCTTTAGTGTTGTAGTTTTATCTCTCAAACCTGAAATTGGTTCCTTGAATACATTTGAAGTTAGGGTTTCACTTGTATTGGGAAATTTGGCAAGAAAGGTGTGCTTGAGGAAGAGTGTTTCCTTTGGGTCACCTAACAGAGTGGTTTGATCTTACATTGGTGATGTGTGTTTGAAGGTTTGATACAACTTCTAGTGCTATTCATTGGTGGAAGTGAGGGTCTCTCTATCTATCTTTAATTTCATGCAATTCTTCTTCTTCATCCCCTTTCTTTGTGTTGTTTTTCTCTTTGTGAACTTGCTGATTTTTTGTTCCTTTAGTGTCCATTTTGTGTTTGATAGTCCTTTAGGCTATAATTTGGTATCAAAGCCTTGGTTAGGGTTGTTCCAACATCCCTAAATCTTGGTTTTAGTGTTCTTATATAGAAAATCTCATCAAAAAAGAGTCAAAAAGTCAAAAAATACAAAAAAAAAGGGTGTCTTGTGTTGTCTTGTGTTAGATCCGAATTTAGTGTCTTAGATCTACAAATTTTAACTTTGTTTTGAAGGTTTCTTGTGTTAGATTCTTGTTCTCTAACACCTAGGGAGTCTAGATCTACTTTTAGATTGAAGTTTGGTTGAGTTTGAGCTTAGATCCACCATGGCTACGGAGTTTTGAAGCTTTTTGTGCTATACACGTTTTTGTCTTGGTGATTTAGGCTTGATTTGTGGCTGATTTTTGGTTGGTTTAAGTTGTTTTGACATAAGGAACCTAGGGGTACAAAAAAAATCAGATTTGGAGCTCATTTGCTAGGTGGTCAAACTTGGTCAATGCTTGAATATTCATCTTGTTCATCCATGATCTTCATTACTTAGTGAAGAAGAGTATTAAAGGTTCTTGTTTGACCCAAAAAAAGGAAGAAAAAGTGTGAAAAAGTTGTTTGTCCAAAAACATATTCAAAGAATATTTTAATCTTCCAAAAAGAGGAGGGGACAAGAGGACAAACAAAGTACAAATGCATTTATTAGGAGGGGACCAGTTCATTTCTCATCCATTTTAAAGCTTGAGAGGGCTTCACACTTGAACATTTTCCCTCCCAAAACTGAATTCTCTTCATTCCTCAGGGTGTTTGGCCGAAAATAATTTTTGGAAAAGTTGAAATTTTGAAAGGTGACAACCAACCACGTAGTGCCACATCATCACTTGTGCTCAACCAAAGTTCGACCCTAAAATTAGATTTTTCTAGTTTCTAGTTTTTTTTTATTATTCTAGTTTCTTATAAGTCAATTCTATCCCTAATTATTAAGCTATTAATCACCTACTAGTTTGGTAATTAGATTAGAGTTCGTTGTTTCGCGTCTTCAATTTTTGTGTGCTTTTCTCGTTTTCAAGTCGTAGTATTTTTGTTGGTTCAAGTTCGTGCATCACTTATTTTGAGTCATTTCAAACGAAGATCCATTCCGATTCAAAGCTTCTCACCTCTCAAGTAACTTGAAAAGTATTGCCGGTTCTCCAACACTTGTGAAGCCAAGTGTGAGGTGAGGTTGAGTGTGAGTGAAGTGAGGCTTTTGAACTAACTCGTTTGCTCATTTTGTAGGTTATTTTGCTTGATGTTTTTTGCACTTCGTAGGTACATTTTTCATGGAAACCTAAGGTACTACTTCCCAACCTTTGGGAAATAATGTTATGGGGGCTTTGATGGCCCAAATGGAGGCCTTGGGTCGAGAAATGAAGAGCGAAAATGATGCTATAAGGAGTGATACAGATTCAACGAGGGGTGACATGATTAGAATTAGAGCGAGGGTTGATGGACTATGTCCACCAAAATCTCCAAAATTCCAAACACCTCAAGTCCAAAGATCCTATACTTCACAAAACCAGCCACTAAACCCACCCTAAACATCCCGTAACCGGACCCTACAAAGACCGTTACATCATGTCCAACAAGAGGGACTTGGAACTCAAACTCCACCACCAAATCCAAACCTAATACCCCCGCAACATACCACTTACCAAATTCAAAATCCCATGGACCAAAGACCGTACCATCAACCACCTCCAATACTACAAGTTCAAGTACCAAATAACCAAAGGCCAAACCCACCTCCCCAAAGACCTCAAATCCGAAACCCACCCATCCAAATTGAGGATTATGGTAGAGGTTCCATGGATGCCTATAGTTTTGATTCCACATTTGATCGTATCAATGACAATATTAATAGCTTCGTTGAAGATATGCGCCAAATGCTTAGTACACTAAATCCCAATTTGGGAAAAAGAGATGAAGAGGCGAAACAAGGGAGAAGACTTGACAAACTCCCTTGTGATATGAGATTCTCAAAGGAGAAAGTGGGCTGCCATGATCCGAACCAAGGCATAGAAGAATGTACTCAAGAACATAAAGGTAAAATAGCAAACTCATACACTTTTGTACATGTGGACGATGATTGTGTGGATAATAGCCCATTGAGCATGAGTGGTAGCTTATCTATTTGTGAGTCTATTGATTCTTTGGTTCTTGTTGATAATGTACTTATTTTGAGTGTGGATACACTAGTTGATCCTACTGATGACCGAATTGACTCTTGTAAGATCAATTTAAGTCCACCTAGTGTTGAAGTCATTGTGTTGAATGATAATACATTATCTATTGATTCTTTGCCCCTTGATGATGATGTACAGATTGTAAATATGGATACACTAGTTGATCCTATTGATGACCGAATTGACTCTTCTTGTAAGATCAATTTATGTCCACCTAGTGTTGAAGCTAATTTGTTGAATGATAGTATATCATCTTGTGGGAATTGAGTTGATCAACTTATGTGTGAAATTTGTCCACCACTTAAGGATGTATGTGATATGTTTAATGGATCTCAAGTGAGTGATGATGTTGAAAATATTGATCAAATAAATAGGAGTAACCCTTTTAGCATAACCTCTAGTGAATGTTCTACTCTCGATTTTTCTCATAGGGATAACCATGTTCTTGAAATATCTTTGATGCTTGATAACGATCTTTTAGAGAATGGATTTGCATATTATATATCCTCTTATGGATAGATGCTTCTCTCTTTAAGGATAATATCTTGTTTGAAGATGATGAGTTCACTCCTAATGAGCCTAGTGGTGAGAATGAAGTTGAAGTTATAGCTTGTCTTGAAAGCTATAGCCTATATGCCAACCTACTATAATGTGACAACAATCCTCTTAAAGATGACAATCTCTTCTTGGAAGATGAGAGTACTCTTAAGAGAAGGGAATGTGAGGTCTTGGAAAGGAATGATCAATTGGGTGATGATAATTTTGACTTTCTTGAATTCTTAAAAAACCCAATAAGTGATTGTTCCTTGAAAATTGATTGTGGTTGTGATCCTTTGTATGACACCCCACCCATGTTTGATGATTATGAAGATGAATTACTTGCTTCTTGTGAAGACTTAAGTAATAATTTCTTTGACTTTGGTGGTGGTGTGTGTATACTTGAGGATACTTCTATAGAAAGGGAAGGTGTCCATTGCTTTGAAATTACTTCTTTTTCTACTACGTGTGATCTTATTGTTGAGAGTACTTATGGCGATGATGTTGAAACTAGTGGTGAGTACACACATGAAGATACCTTAGAAGAAGTTGACTTGCATGATACCTTTCTTTACTCTCTCCTTAATTTTGATAACATATATGCCATTATAGAGAGTATGTCGTGTAGTTTGAGTAAAGCCTATGGGAAATGGGAGTGTTGTCTAGACCCGTGTCTATGGACACTCTTCCCATTTGACCCCGACGTCAAATATAGAATTGATGATGTTGATGCGCCCAACTTGTTGCTTGGTCTACATGACAAGCAAAGTATCAGTTTTGGCAAATTCCATAACCAAATCCTTTGTGCATCTTTCATTGAACTTTTAATAATTAATTTAAAGAATTCTTGGTTATATTGCAAATATTTGCAACCTTGGCATGTTGAAGTTATTTGTTGTTCTAACCCTAACCCTCATGCCATGTTTGTCCTCTCTTTGGTTTTGCTAGGTTTGGATTCGAGGTCAAATCCTTTTTAAGAAGGGGAGGATAATACAAGTCAAATAGTCACCTTAGCCTTTGAAGACATCCTATGAGGCCAACACAAGAAGAACCCAATTGTGGTCACATTGAGGGCACGGGAGCACATATGGGAGACCCATTTTAAGCCCACAATAGAACAATCCTGTGTATGGAAGATTGCTTGGAAGCTTGCCTTGATGAGATGCCTGAGAGGTCCAAGTGTTGAAGAATAATTGTGAAGACCAAAAAGACTCAAGGAAAGTTATATGTTGAAGTGTGAAGAAGACCATATCAAAACAATACATGATCACCCATTCATTAAGGATGTAATGGTCTTTTTATGTTTTTTCTTTAAACTCCATAAGAGCCCCTTTTCATTAAAAGTATTTTGGTCTTTAATGTACTAAGTATAAATAGACTCCTTAGGCTTATTTTTCATTAGAATTTGAAGAAATTGGATATTATTAATAGATTGTAGCTTTAGTCTTGTAGTTTTAGCTCTCAAACCTGAAATTGGTTCCTTGAATACATTTGAAGTTAGGGTTTCACTTGTATTTGGAAATTTGGCATGAAAGGTGTGCTTGAGAAAGAGTGTTTTCTTTGTGTCACCTAAGAGTGTGGTTTGATCTTACATTGGTGATGTGTGTTTGAAGGTTTGATACACCTTCTAGTGCTATTCATTGGTGGAAGTGATTGATCTTACATTGGTGATGTGTGTTTGAAGGTTTGATACTCCTTCTAGTGCTATTCATCGGTGGAAGTAAGGGTCTCTCTATCTATATTTAATTTCATGCAATTCTTCTTCTGCATCTCCTTCTAGTGTGTTGTTTTCTCTTCGTGAACTTGCTGATTTTTGTTCCTTTAGTGTCCATTTCGTGTTTGATAGATCTTTAGGATATCACAATGTGCTAGAGATAGGAGAGAAGATGACGGGAATGGGGGTGTGGGGGTGCAGGGGGACATGGATATTATGTGGGATAGGGCTGCTAGCTGCATCACGAACACTGCAAGAGAAGTGTTGGGTGTTCGAGGGGTTGGGCAAGATGACACAAAGGGGACTGGTGGTGGAATGAAGAAGTTAAAAAAAAGTGCAGAGTAAGAAGGGGATGTATGTAAAGTTAATTGAGAGTAAGGATGAAGAGGATAAATGGGTGAATAGAGAGGCATACAAAGTAGCAAGAAAGGAGGTTAAGTTAGCAGTTATAGCTGCTAAGACAGCAGTGTTTGAGAGATTGTATAGGGGTTAGAGAAGAAAGGTGGGGAAAAACAATTGTATATACTGGCTAAAGCTAGGAAGCAAAAAGGGCGTGACCTTGACCAAGTGAAGTGCATAAAGGGGGAGGACGGGAGAGTTTTGATAAAGGATGTCTACATTAAGAAAAGCTGGCAGGATTATTTTCGTGGCTTATTGAACGAGGAGGGGGACAAAAGCTTTGAGCTAGGGAAGCTGGAGCACTCGAAGAAGAATCAGGATTTTGGTTACTGTAGACGTATTAAGGTAGAGGAGGTCAGAGAGGCTATTCGTAGGATGCGGAGGGGTAGGGCGAAAACGCTCGATGAAATTCTGGTGGATTTTGGAAGTTTACTGGTAAAGCGGGTTTGAGCTAGTCGACAAATTTATTTAACGGCATTTTCAAGACTACGAAAATGCCTGAGGCGTGGATATGGTTTACGCTGATTCCGTTGTATAAAAACAAGGGTGACATTCAGAGTTGCAACAACTATAGGGGCATTAAGCTGTTGAGTCACACTATGAAGATTTGGGAGAGAGTGGTTGAACGAAGATTGAGGAGGGTCGTGTCCATTTCGGAGAATCAGTTTGCATTTATGCCTGGTCGCTCGATGATAGAGGTAATCCACCTGGTGAGAAGATTGGTGGAGATGTATAGGGAAAGGAAGGGGGACTTACACATGGTGTTCATCGACCTGGAGAAAGCTTATAACAAAGTCCCGAGGGAGGTGCTTTGGAGATGCTTGGAGGTGAGAGGGGTCGCAACGGCATACATCAGATCTATTAAGGATATGTACGATGGAGGGAAGACTCGGGTGAGGTCAATGGTGGGTGACTCAGATCATTTTCCGGTTGAAACAGAGTTGCATCAGGGATCGACTCAGCCCATTTTTGTTTGGGCTGGTGATGGACATGTTGATGCAGAGTATTCAAGATGAGGTGCCTTGGTGTATGTTATTTGCAGATAACGTGGTACTAATTGATGAGAAGCGGGGGGGGGGGGGGGGGGTCAATGATAAATTGGAGGTTTGGAGGCAAACCCTCAAATCTAAGGGGTTTAGGTTGAGTAGATCCAAGACGGAGTATTTGGAATGCAAGTTTAGTAAATCGAAGCAAGAGGATAGAGTGGTGGTGAGGTTGGATTCCCACGATGTTTGTAATAGGGATAGTTTTAAGTATCTTAGGTCTATGTTTGTAAGTAGAAGCTTGCCTCGGGAGTGCTGTGTGATAAGAAGGTACCCTTAAAGCTTAAAGCCAAGTTCTACAAAGTGGCAGTCCGTCCGGCAATATTGTATGGTGTGGAGTATTAGCCAGTAAAGAACTCCCATATTTAAAAATTAAAGGTAGATAAAATGAGAATGTTGCATTGGATGTGTGGACTTACTAACGGAGATAGAGTTAGGAATGAGATTATTTGGGAGAAGGTGAGAGTGGCTTCGGTGGAGGACAAAATGCGGGAAAGAAGGCTGAGATGATTTGGGCATGTGATGAGGAGGGGCACGGATACCCCAGTGCATAGGTGTGAGCGGCTAGCTTTGGATGGTGTTAGGAGAGGTAGAGGAAGTCAGAAGAAGTACTGAAGATAAGTGATTCGACAGGACATTGGGCTGTTACAGCTGTCTGAGGACATGACCCGAGATAGGAAGGTGTGGAGGTCACGAATAAGGGTAGAAGGCTAGTGCGTGGGTGGGTTGTAACTAGTAGTTAGGGAGCTCTGATGTAGCCGGGTTAGTAAGACTATGACTGTGTACATTGGTAGGAGCCAGTAGTGTATGCTACTACTAGGGGGCGCCCTTTTCTCCTTTTCTCTTCCTTTCTCTTTTCTTATTTCTTATTTCCTGTTTTTTTTTTTAATTTTTGTATTGCTCTTTCTCATGGCTTGCTTAGCTCTACTGTTATTAGTTCTCATTTCTTATTTCGTTTATGCCACCCATCCCGTGTCATATATTACTATGACCTTGTTGACTATTCATTATCTTTAGCCGGGGGTCTATCAGAAACATCCTCTCTACCTCTTCAGAAGTAGCGGTATGGACTGCGTACATTTTACCTTCCCCAGACCCCACTTGGTGGGAATACACTGGGTTTGTTGTTGTTGTTGTATGAAATGACTAGTTCATTCAACCATTTTGCTCAAACACCAAGAACCAATAAAAGATCATTGAGACTCTGTTTCAAACTACTGTTCTTATATTCCAGAATGAAAAATGGTATCAATTCACTTTCTGATGGCAAAAGTGAATACGACCCACATCTAAAGTATTATATCACACAATATAAAATCACTACTATTTCTTTCTTTTGATAAATACGATCAAATCATTAAGAGAAGAATTGATTGTAAAGCCTCTTAATTAGATCCTCTCGTCAGATTTAAAGCAGCAAGTGGCCCTATATCCAAAAATAATTACAGCTGCAAGCAGCCCTATATACAAAAAAGGTAGTAGCATACTTAAATACGAAAAGTCTGCCTTGCTGACTAAAGCTCCCGCAATGCGCACGATTCGGGAAAGGGTCAGACCATAAAAGAATATTTTATGCAACCTTACCTTACATTTTTCCAAGAGGTTGTCCCACGGCTTGAACCCGTGATCTTCTAGTCATATGAAAACAACTTTATCAGTTAATGCAAGACTCCCTTCTAGAAACATACATAGATATGAAACATAAAATGGAAATTTAGCCAGAATTTAAAATAATTAGCAGTTAGAGACTTTAAATAAAGTATTACCAAGGAAATCAACAACGTATAATCATTACAATAACCAAAAAAGTAAAAAGAAGAATTTGGAATTGTAACCTATAGATGAAAATGTCCAACCCCTAAAGCTACTTCTTGCAAAGAAAGCAAGAATTCAGGAAATGAGCCATTTGAAACTTTACTGTATCACCACCATGATTGATCACCCCAGCAGGAATAGCAGGTTTATCAGAGTTGGTGTTTCTTATAAATTCAACATCAAAATACTCCCTTTCCTTAATCAAATTAGTACCCACATGAGAAATCACACAAGTGTACTCCTCACACATCTCCATTTGTTGAATACTAGGCCTCTTCTTCTTCTTCTTAGGACTACTACTTTTATTAGTGAAAATTGGGATTGGGTTTGAAGTAGTTGATCTTGGAGATATTGCAAGAATTACATATCTACTATTTCCATTGTTTTTATACATAAATGCCACAATTCCTAGCCCAACAACAACACCATTTGGGTCCTTAAACTTTTTAGGAAATTTGTTGTTGTTGCTGCTGTGATCAGTGAGGGCAAAAGGGAAAGATTTATAGACAGTCTCTTCTTGTTTCTCTGCACTTCACCCATCTCCAAACACAAAAATTTGAATTTTTAGGGGATTTTGTGGTTTAGTGGATTAAGGGAAAAGCAAAGCAGAAATTCTCTCTTTACTTTTTTGATTCTCCTTATAGAGAAGAAGAGCACTCCTCCTTGATCTTTTAGTGGAGGAAGAGAATATAAATGCTTCATAAATTAAAAATCATAATACTAAGAAAAGCAGATAACTTTCAATCATTTTCTTTTTCAGTTTACATTTATACCCTTCCAAAAATATTGGTCTCTGTCATTAATCATTTTCAAAAACTTATCATAAAATTACGTATTTTGCTCCTTATATCGGATGATTTTATACTTTTTTACTATAAATAAATGTGTTGGTATTTAATTTTTGCCTTCTACTGATATTTATTATTAGTAGAACATAAGTTCTTTAGGAATTGAATTCATCAATTTATTGATTATTAAAATGTCAAAATATAAATTTTTGCCCTGCAAAAAATTGCTCCCACCATTTCAATTTATTTGTTTTTTATTTTTTTTTAAGTCTAATCTCTTTTCTTTTTTGATAATTTTTTAATTTCAATTTGAAAATAAAATATTTAAGTCCACATGATTAAAAAAATGTTTTAGTATATTTTATATAATTTTTTTTAAAATCACAATATCAAAAATTCTTATCTATTTTCTTAAATTTATGTAAAGTCAAAATCCAATAAAATAAAAAGTACGATGGCATAATGGTACACCAACGGAGTTTATCTGTTGATAGGAAAGGGTAAATATTCAATCACAAAGAGTTATGATGCCTTGCAAATTAGGCAGGAAATAATGAAGGCGGCTAGGCTGTTGGGAACTCACTTATGATGCCTAGACATTGGTTTATAGTATGGTTAGCCTACCAAGCGAGAATACTCATAAAGGCCTTTATAGTATGGTTAGCCTACTAAGCGAGTCTACTCATAAAGGCCAGACTTCAGAAGCTTAACATGCTACATGGTGATAATAAATGCAATCTTTGTGCAGAGAAATAGGATGAAAAAATAAATGTACCTGTTTGTCAAATGTGTATGGACTAAAGAAGTGCAACAAGCCTTGTATAGTTGGTTGAGTATTGCCTTTAGAGACCTCACAACTAAGCAGATTTTGAAATCACCAAGAAGATGAAATGGAAGTTGTTTCATAAGGAGGTGTCAATTGCTATTTTGGGAACATTGATCTACCACACCTGGAAGGTCAGGAACTTGATGAAATTTCAGAATTTTATGCTGCAAGCAGCAGTAGTTATGCAGCTGATTAGGGACGGACTTACGTTATAATTTGGGGTGCTATGGCACCCACTAAACTCGGCGCAAAAAAGGTATAATTACATAGAAAATAGGTATAAAACATATAAAAACACCCACTCTAATAAAAAGTTGGTTGGGTGCATTGATATTTAAGTTGATCTTAAGGTGCTTCACTGAAAGTGTCGACTCGGGTTCGAACCTCGTTGAGGTCATTTTTTATTTTTTTCTCAACTTTTTAATTTTTTAAGCACCCACTGTCCTTAAATTCTGGGTCTGGCACTGCAGCGGATTGAAAAGGAAGTTTTGGAAAGATAAGGGAATTAGAAATATAAAAAAAGGCTTATAGTTTTATGCAGTTAATAAATGATAGAAGTATATATAAATAGGAAGCAATATATAGTTTGTGGGGGCTGGATTATCTGTGTGTTCTTAGGGGTTGTTTGGTGTAATGTGTTAAAATACATAGTCTTGGGATAAAATAATAGTTTCGGAATAAAAATTTTAGTGCCTTGTTTGGTTGTCAATTTAGGAATAACTTATTCTGAGATTAACAAATAGTACCGGGATAAGTTATTCCATCCTTTGGGTGGTATAAATAATCTCAATATAATTTACCTAGGAATAAAGTTATAAAATAACAAAAATACCCTCCAAATTCTTTTATTATCTTTTTATACATATACATATACATATACATATACATATACATATACATATACATATACATATACATATACATATACATATACATATACATATACATATACATATAAATATAGAGAGACAGATTACTTTACTACTATATATAAGAGAAAATGTAAGATTTCGGTCGTCCTCAAATAATTTTTTTTAATCAATTTTATCACTAATTTAAATTTTAATTATTCAAAAAATTTTCATCCTCAACTAAGTCCACAAGTCTTATCAAAAGTTTAGGCCTTAGTGGGCCAAACGATCCCACTTCTAATCTTTAATTTCCATAATTAGGAACATTATGCCCCAAACTAGGCTAAGGTATCTAGTTCATCTTCTAGATGTCAAGTAAGTCATATTCAAGCCTAAGATAGCAGCTTCGACTAGAAATAAGGTACTCATGTCAACTCTACCCAAGTTACGATTTCAAGACAATCACACTAGCCTAATAAAGCTAAATATACAAATCATTCTTTAAATATTAACCACATCCCAAACATAGGTTTACATAATAACCACGCTACAACGAATCTAAACTAGAGAGAAAAAGCAATAAGATAAAAAGGGGTATAAACACACCATTTTACGGGTCCCATAGAATTAGAGCCTACAACACATTAACCTCCAAAGCATTGTTAATATCCATCCAATCATCATAACCTAACCACTCAACAAGAAATATCCACCAAGTATCACTTAAGGAAAGATCAATCATGCCATTAAATAATTCATTTATTCTCCCATTCAGGATCATCCTTAATTATTTTATGAATGTAACTAAGCCATTTAATTTTGCATTGCCACTATCATGGAAATTACGATCCTTTAAAAGTGTCATATATCAGCCAACTTTGTGGGACATGCAAAGGTATAATTCAACCACAAAGCCAAATCAATGATAATTTATCTTCTCAAAATTTTTCCTCATGCATAAATCTATAACTACAACTTATGTCCTGACAATCACTAACTCAATATTTTTTAACGAAAACCACTTCATAGTCATGTCAAACCTCTCTTATATCACTAATACCAATTTAATATATACAGATTCATTCTTATTTCTACCTAAGAATATTTTTATTACTGGTATTACTTAACTCTTAATCACCTCAAGAGTGGTCCCCACACCGCTAACAAATAGGAAAGGCCAAACAAGATAAATCGATTATAGGTCATTGACTGTCTTATCACCAATATCACATTCCAGACAAGTCATCCATCAAATTCTATAGGTATCAACAACCTCTACTAGTTTTGTCACTTTTATTTAAAACTTATTATTTTTCCAAGCATTAAGAATTCGTTTACATAAGGAACTCAAACAAAATGTCACTTAGCTAGTCCTCACAAGGAACCCATTATAATTCAATAATAAAACTGCAAAAAAATTCAAAATACGATCTCTTTGACCAGACATCACAAGGATCTATCCACAACATCATTAACAAGAAACTCTCATTATGAAAAACATATATCAGCTCAATCTTTTTTTCATGTCACTTTTTCACTATCTTTTCTTGACATTATATTCTCATATCATCCTCTCAATTCTCATACCATCAATCTACTCAGTATAACAATACCAAAAATAAGTAAGCACCATAGAATTTCTAGTTTCAAATTAACAAGAAATAAAATAATCCCATCACATTTATCAACAAAAACAATTTAGTTATTTTTCATCATTTAACAAAAATAATTGACAACAATGACAAAAATCTAGCAACACAAGTTTTGACAAATATCCAACACAAGCAATCAATAAGTTCACAACATTCATAAGTCTTTAACTATTAACAATAGCTTTTAGACCTTATTAACAAATATCAATTGATTCTCCTAAATTTTTATTCAAAATTATTAAGATACCAATTGGAATTGGTTAGATACCAATTGGATTCAATCTAGTAGTCCAAGATTAGCATAACCCGATGGAGAGAAAGAATGGAAAATGACTTCTACATGGCTCATAGCCTTACGAAGAATGGGTGTGGGGCCTTACACACCAATTTATGGAGATCTACTTGACATTGCTCTTATTAACAAATACCAATTGGAATCGCCACATACCAAATGAATTTAAGTAATAACATGTAAGAAAGAAGAATTTGAATTTTGCTAGTGTCCTATAGCCTCTCGAAGAAAAGTACTGGCGTCTCTGTACCGTTCCACAATAATCTCTTTGACATGTTCTTGTACGATGAGATCGACGAACCTAGGGCCTTGATACCAACTTTTTCATGACCTAAATGGCTATGAGTGGCACCCACACTAACCATCCTGGGGGAGAACCATCTAAACTGAACCATTACCTATTCACTTAGTTAATATTAAGATGGTATTATTATAAAATTAACATAATAACAATAATTCAAAACTAATCATTATTAATGCGGAAGTGAGGCAAAATACTTACTTAAATCCCTAAGACCCGAAAGTCATCATACAAGAATTGCTAACAAATATCATATCTAAAGAGATATCCAAAAATAAAGAAAAGAAAGAATGTTTCATTGCCCAAAAGATGGACAAGAACTAATAAGATGACCTATGACAACCTGGAGACGGAGTGCTTACCCTTTAATCAAGATATGCTATCAAACTCTAGAGGTGCAGCTGTGTCTGAGCCTCTGGAAAACTTTTTGCGCTCAACAAAATAAGAGTACAGGGTAGTATCAGTACAAATCACTATGTACTGGTAGGTATCATAGGCCAACTCAACTTAATAATATATACACAACATAAATCAAATAATAAGTAGACAGGCTTCATCACATAACAAATACTCAATGAATCAATAATACAACAATAAAAGCTCAAACAGTGCTCACAACAAGCCATATAGTCATCGAGAGTATGAACCATACTATAAACATTCACAGAATCAACACAAATATGTACACACATCCTATGGGTCTTATTTTTCCCCACATAGTTATGACCTGCAGGAAATAATCTATGTTCATGTATCGTATCGACGTGGTATCCGATCCAACATATACATATCCATACCAGCGTAGTACCCGATTCAACATAAATATATCTTTACCGGCGTGGTACCTGATCCAATATAAATATATCCATATCGGCGTGGTACCCGATCCAACATATACATATCCGTACCGGCATGGTACCAGATCGAACATAAATATATCCGTATCGGTGTGGTACCCGACTCAACACAAATATATTTGTACCAGCGTGGTACCCAATGTAACATAAATATATTCGTACAGGCGTAGAACCCGATCCAACATAAATATATTCGTACTGGCGTGGTACCTGATCCAACATAAATATATTCGTACCGGCGTGGTATCCAATCCAATATTAATATATCCATACCGGCGTGGTACTCGATCCAACATAAATATATCCGTACCGACATGGTACCTGATCCAACATAAATATAAACGTACCAGCGTGGTATCCGATCCAACATAAACATAAACAACTATTATCAATATCAATTTACACATCCTCACAGCATACAACACAATGTACCAAGTTTACAAGTATACTTAAAGTTATAAGAAAATTCCATCAAGTCAATTTTTCAATTAGCATTTATACACGAATCAACAATCCAAACATCAACGATTTCAAGCATGTCCGAATACCAATCCACAAGTGTCCAATTTAGGAGCATACACACAATTAAGTTGAGTCTAAACTCCAATTAAACCATAACCTACCTCAACCAACAAATTTAAGTGTAGCTAGTCCGTAAGCTTCTTTTTTTTCCTCAAATATTCGAAATGTTTACAATCTGTCCAAACATATAATCCTCATAAGAATACGAATTTAATAGCACCTATTTATAAATTCTTACTCTAAAAATTTAGATCGAGAACCTAAATTATCCAAAAGTGGTAACTAATTTCGTAAAAAAGAATGATTCAATTTAAAGTAGAAAAAACAGTGGCTGCGCCAAATTTAATTTGCTGGAAGCCAGCGACATAGTGTCCTAATTCAATTTATACAAACATAATCTAATCAATTCCAATCATTAGAGAATGATTCCATTCTCTTGTCCTAATATATCTATATATATGAGTATTTATCTTAAGAAAACATTACCCTGACATAATTTTTCAAGCTATTCTAAAGTTTACTGCCAACTTAAATAAATGAATATACTCATATCATGTATATACCAACTAAATCTCACCTGTAACCTTCAAGCAACTTTTTCCCATGATGGCACAATTGAAACTGTAATTCTCATAACTCTCTTCCTCTCCACTTTTATTCTTTACTGATGCTGTTATATTTATTGTCAACCCTCTACTTAATTTATTCTAGTATTGACCCCATAAGAAAATAAATATAGGCTTTGACTCATTAAATCACTAACCAAACTAATTATTTAAAATACTCAAAACTTTAAATAACTCATCAAATTTATTTGAACCCCTTGAGAATGATACTAATCATTTCGTGAGTCATAGTTTATGTACACAAACTATGGGAAGAACTAAAATAAGGAAGATGAGAAAATTTTACAAACAACCGGGAGGGTCGTTACATCATATAATAATTAAACAACCATTACAAGACAAGAAGGAAAAACAAAGAATTACCTGAATCATAAAAAAATATAAATACTTGCTACGCATGTCTGCTTTGATCTCCCAAGTAGCCTCGTCAATAGGACAAATCTTCCACTGGAACTTTACAGATGCAATCTCCTTATTGCTCAACTTACGAATAACCAAATAACTAGCTGAGCCTATGCGTACCTCTATCACCCAGACCTGGAAGGTTTAATTAGTATACAATGACACTAGGCATATTCTTCACCCATATATGCAACCGTCCTATACCGGTTGATAAATATAGGTATGTACTAGTGATAATCGATACACATACAAGAATGAATGCAAAGTACACAATCAATATCACAACTCACCATAACTGTCCTTATCAAAACCATTATCATCATAATCAACCTTTGGCCTTACCGGGTTCCAACATATCATCATAATAGTTATTACCGAATAACATACACCAAAATATTCTTAAAAAAATAATCATATCACCATAGAATTTGTAAATAGTCAATACTTACCAACTACTAGTTATTCGCTAACCAACACTTATTGTAATAGAATCACTAGTTCGCTAGTCATCACATAACCTCTAATTATTAGCCTAAACATTATCCTTCACACAATCCTTATTCACAGGATAGCAACTAACTAATGTTTATTTAACAACCAACATCTAACATCAGTTAAGGTTCATCACTAGACCAAAACCATCATTTATCCACCAGTCATTATTATGAACTAATTATCCCATATCTGTTAATCATTACTAGACACACAATACAACTTGTCACCTAACCATCTTTTATTAACTGAAACCATTCATCATCTAACCATCATTTATCAACTAATCCTTGCTTAACTATTCATTAGTTAACCATTTAACAACTATTCAAAGTTATTAAACAGTCACCTCTTATTACCAACATCTCTTATTATCTAGCCTCATTAACACACAACTCTTCGTTTATCAAATAATCAACATCACAACTCAGTCATCAATACCATCTAATTTCACCTGTGCTAGAACCAACCTCACCATAAGTCACGCATTAACCATCGCTAAATACCTGTTTTCAAGTAAGCAAGATTCATTAACTAATACATTAGATTCCTAGCCATCACTAGTATCCAATCAATAAAGTCGTAAGCAATATACCACATCTTTCTCCGTGCCATACAGGAGAGATATGTATACAAACCTATATGTATTCATAAACTGTAATCGTATCCTTTACATTGACAAACATTACTCAGATATTCAATCATTATCATAACAAAACCCTAGGCCCATAAATTTATCCGAATTATTTACATCATCATATTTATGGCCTTATGCACATAATCATGTCGGGAACTCATATCGATAATTATTTTGGTAAGTCGTAGCATATCTCTAATTGTCTCATATATAAGAGGTAACTCATATATTGGAGGCATAACATACATAAACATATAATTATCTATAGAATATCTTATGTCGATAGGTCATAAATCATGACTACAAGGAATGTTACCTTTCTAGGCCAATCTGCATATATAAGAGGAAATAACATCTCTATGGGCCAATTATCAAGTCTAAGAGGAAATAGCATCTCTATAGGCCACATAACGTATCTAGGAGGAATATCATCTCTAAATGCCCAATATCACTTCCACAGGAAGTATCATAACTATAACTCAAAACCCATAATTCAAAAATATCAATATGAGTTACCAAGTTATGAAGTAACTTATTCTAATATTTTCTAGCCTAATATATTTCTAACATTCGAAACTAAGTCCACAAGTCTTATCAAAAGTTTAGGCCTTAGTGGACCAAACGATCCCACTTCTAATCTTTAATTTCCATAATTAGGAACATTATGCCCCAAACTAGGCTAAGGTATCTAGTTCATCTTCTAGATATCAAGTAAGTCATATTCAAGCCTAAGATAGCAGCTTCGACTAGAAATAAGGTACTCATGTCAACTCTACCCAAGTTACGATTTCAAGACAATCACACTAGCCTAATAAAGCTAAATATAAAAATCATTCTTTAAATACTAACCACATCCCAAACATAGGTTTACATAATAACCACGCTACAACGAATCTAAACTAGAGAGAAAAAGCAATAAGATAAAAAGGGGTATAAACACACCATTTTACGGGTCCTACAGAATTAGAGCCTACAACACATTATCCTCCACAACATTGTTAATATCCATCTAATCATCATAACTTAACCAGTAGACAAGAAATATCTACCAAGTATCACTCAAGGAAAGGTCAATCATGCCATTTAATAATTTATTTATTCTCCCATTCAGGATTATCCTTAATTATTTTATGAATGTAACTAAGCCATTTAATTTTGCATTACCACTATCATGGAAATTACGATCCTTTAAAAGTGTCATATATCATCCAAATTTGTGGGACATGCAAAGGTATAATTCAACCACAAGGCCAAATCAATAATAATTTGTCTTCTCAAAATTTTTCCTTACGCATAAATCCACAGCTACAATTTATGTCCATACAATCACTAACTCAATATTTTTCAACGACAATCACTTCATGGTCAAGTCAAACCTCTCTTATATCACTAATACCAATTTAATATATATAGATTCATTCTTATTTCTACCTGACAATAATTTTATTACCAGCTTTACTTAACTCTTAATTACCTCAAGAGTGCTCCTCACACCACTAGCACATAGGAAATGCCAAATAAAATAAATCGATCATAGGTCATTGGCAGTCTCATCACCAATATCATATTCTAGATAAGTCATCGATCAAATTCTATAGGTATCAACAACTTCTACTAGTTTTGTCACTTTTATTTAAAACTCATTATTTTGTCGAGCATTAAGAATTCATTCATATAAGGAACTCAAAGATAATTTCACTTAGCTAGTCCTCACAAGGATCCCTTTATAATTTCAATAATAAAACTGCACAAAACGCAAAATAGGATCTCATTGACCGAATATCAAAAGAATCCATCAACAACATTATTAACAAGAACTTGTCATTATGAAAAACACATATCAGCTCAGTCTTTTTTTCATGTCACTTTTGACCATCTTTTCTTGATATCATATTCTTATATCATCCTCTCAATTCTCATACCATCAATCTCATCAGTATAATAGTACAAAAAATAAGTAAGCACCATATAATTTCTTATTTCACAATAACAAAAAATCAAATAATCACGTCATATTTATCAACAAAAACAACTTAGACAATTTTCATCTCTTAAAAAAACAATTCACAACAATGACAAAAATCTAGCAATACGAGTTTTGCCAAATATCAAACACAAGCAATCAATAAGTTCACAACTTCCACAAGTCTTTAACTTTTAATAATAACTTTTAGACCTTATTAGAAAATATCAACTGAAATCTCCTAAATTTTTATTAAAAATTATTAAAATACCAATTGAAATTGTCAAGATACCAATTGGATTCAATCTAGTAGTCCAAGATTAGGACAACATGATGGAGAGAAAGAAAGGAAAATGACTTCTATATGCCTCATAACCTTACGAAGATTGGTAGTGGGGCCTTTCACACCGATCTATGGAACTCTACTTGACAATGATCTTATTAATAGATACCAAATGTTATCGCCAGATACCAATTGAATTTAAGTAATATCATGTAAGAAAGAAGAATTTGAATTTTCCTAGCATCCAATTGCCTCTCGAAGTAAAGAACTAACGTATCTATACCGTTTCACAAGAATCTCTTTGACATGTTCTTGTACGATGAGAACGACAAACCTAGGACTTTGATACCAACTTTGTCATGACTCAAATGGCCATGAGTGACACCCACACTAATCTTCTTGTGGGAGAACCATCTAAACTAAACCATTACCTATTCACTTAGTTAATATTAAGATGATATTATTATAAAATTAATATAATAACAATAATCCAGGACTAATCACTAATAATGCAGAAGTGCGACAAACTACTTACTAAAATCCCTAGGACCCAAAAGTCATCGTACAAGAACTGCTAACAAAGATCATGTCTAAAGAGATATCCAAAAATAAAGTAAAGAAAGAATGTTTCATTGCCCAAAAGATGGAGAAGAACCAATAAGATGACCCTTGGCAGCCTAGAGATGGAGTGCTCACCTTTGGATCAAGATCTACTATCAAACTCTAGAGGTGAGGGTGTGTTTAAGCCTCTGAAAAACTTTCTGCACTCAACAAAAGAAAAGTACAGGGTAGTATCTGTACAAACCACTATGTACTAGTAGGTACATAGGACAACTCAACTTAATAACATATACATAACATAAATTATATAAAAAGTAGGCAGGCATTATCACATAAAAAATACTCACTGAATCAACAATACAATAATAATAGGTCAAACAGTGCTCACAACAAGCCATATAGTCATCAAGAGTATCAACCATACTATATACATCCACAGAATGAATACAAATATGTATATATTGGATCAGGTACTATGCCGGTACGGTACATGAACATAGATTATTTTCTGTACCCGATCCAACATAAATATATCCGTACCGGCGTAGTACCCGATCTAATATAAATATATTCGTACCGGTGTGGTATCTGATCCAGCATATACATATTTGTACAGGCGTGGAACCCGATCCAATATAAATATATCCATACCGGCATGGTACCTGATATAACATAAATATATACGTACCGGCATGGTACCCGATCCAACATAAATATATTCGCACCGGCGTAGTACCCGATCTAACATAAATATTTTCATACCAGCATAGTAACCGATCCAACATAAATATATTCGTACCGGCGTAGTACCCGATCTAACATAAATATTTTCATACCAGTATCGGTACCTGTGTGTTACCAGATCTAACATAAATATATCCATACCGGCGTGGTACCCGAGCCAACATAAATATAAACGGACCAGCATGGTACCCAATCCAACATAAACATAAATAACTATTATCAATATCAATTTGCACAACCTCACAGCATACAACACAATGTATCAAGTTTACAAGTACACTTAAAGTCATAAGACAATTCCATCAAGTTAATTTTTCAATAAACATTTATACACGAATCAATAATTCAAACTTCAATAATTTCAAGCATGTCCGAATACCAATCCACAAGTATCCAATTTAGGAGCATACATACAATTAATTCTAGTCTAAACTCTAATTAAACCGTAACCTACCTCAACTAACAAATTTAAGTGTAGCTAGTCTGCAAGCTTCTTTTCCTTCCTCAAGTTTTTGGAATGTTCACAATCTGTCCAAACATATAATCCTATTAAGAATACAAATTTAATAACACCCATTTATAATTTTTTACTCTAAAAATTTAGACCTGGAACCTAAATTATCCAAAAATGGTAACTAATTCCGTAAAAAAGTATGATTTAATTTAAAGTACGAAGAATAGTGGTTGCGCCATATTCCATTTGCTGGAAGCCAGTGAAATAGTGGCCTAATTTCATTTATACAAACATAATCAAATCAATTCCAATCATTAGAGCATGATTTCATTCTCTTCTTCTATTATATCTATATATATGAGTATTTGTCTTAAGAAAACATCACCCTTAAATAATATTTCAAGCCATTCTAAAGTTTGCTGTGAACTTAAATAAATGAATATACTCATATCACGTATATACCAACTAAATCTCACCTGTAACCTTCGAGCAGCTTTTTCCTACGATGGCATAATTGAAACTGTAATTCTCGTAACCCTCTTCCTCTTCACTTTTGTTCTTTACTGATGTTGTTATATTTATTGTCAATCCTTTAGTTAATTTATTCTAGTATTGACCCCATAGAAAAATAAATTAAGACTTTGACTCATTAAATCACTAACTAAAATAATTATTTAAAATACTCAAAACTTTAAATAACTCATCAAAATTTATTTGAACCCTCGAGAATAATACTAATTATTTCGCAATTCATAATTTATGTACACAAACTATGGGAAGAACTAAAATAAGGAAGATGAGAAAATATTACAAACGATCGGGAGGGTCGTTACAATTTGAAAGAAATGAAAAGAATTTTTTTTAATATTAACGATTATTGATCAATCACTTTTAGTACGTCACATATATTGTAGTATGTCTTATATATTATGGATTATCAAATGAAAAGGCAAGAAATAAATCTTAAGAAAATATTGTGGTATATATTATTATTAACTATCAAAGAACAAAAGAAAAAAAATTATTCTTTCAGATAAAGGTTGTCACCATGACCAAGAATGAATGTTAGTGTGCGCCTACATAAATTTGTCATTGATTGCGTACTTATATGTGGTACGTTAAAATACTTTATCAGGTCTTATAAAAATATTAAAGACAAAAGTAATGCAAAAAATAGGTATTGCTTGTAGTGATTTATAATCATGACAATAATAAGATAATATTTTTTTGAAAGGGAGATCATCATCACATGAATGATGTTATGGAATATTTATTAATACAAAAATAAATCTAGAGCTCTAAAAGAGCTTATGTGTTATTATCAAAGGAATAAAATTGTTCCTAATATATGATTGGGGTAAGTCTCAAAAGAATGTTTTTGAGTTTCAAGAAAATTGGCTAGAAAAAGTAAATTATATTTAGACTATGAATTATGAGAAGATATAATATATTCATATATAAAACTGAAATGGATTTAAAATATTAATGTTAAAGGTTGCCCATCCTTGATCCTATTTGTTGATATAAATATGGATATTATGATGGAATCACATGCGAGAGTAAACTAATAATTTACATAAAATATTTTAGCTGACATGATCGGTTGGTCATCCCGATTTAAATGTGATGCAAAAATAATTGAGAATTCATGTGGTTATATTGAGAATTTTTTTTCTTTTCAAAATCTCATGTGCTATTTGTTCTCATGATAAATTTATTATCATACCAGCTAAGATTGAGATTATATCCCTTGAAGTTTTGGAATATTTGGATAGATTAATATGGACTCGTTCACCTGTCATGTGCACAACTGTTATGTGATTTAATAGATGCATATATGATATGATCAAGTGTACTTTTCTATTAATTTATAATTTAATTTTTGAAGATTGCTCAAACTATTGAATTAAGAGTATGATTTCAAAATATAAAATTATGTTGATAATGTTAGCGATTTAGCATAAATCATATGTCTTCAATTATTGCTAAATCATTGATTACGAGAATAAGTCTCTAAAAAAAAATTAATATGAGATAGTTATTTAAATATAGTAGAACTTGTATGCATTAAGTCAATAAGGGTCCTCTTTATTTTTGGTCCAGAATTAGAAATCAAATGATTCTCATCCAAAAATTTGAAAGTGCAACATCTGATTTAATTGTTGAATCACATATAAGGATGGGTTCCTAAATGAGCTTGGAATTAAATGATCGATTTTTTAATATTGGTGGCGATATCATAAACAACTAAAAATAGATAGAATAAATTATCTATATCCTAATGAACAACAGTGAACTTGAAGTGCAAGGAATAACTCATTAGAAAATATTGTAAAATAATTACCAGATGTGTTAGTTGATCCTATATTATAATTCAGTAGTAAATGCTTCAACGAGTAGTCCTTAAAGGACAAAGTCTATGACACACCTAAATCATGATAGACTAATTGATTTCAAATAGAAAAACTCCTTGAAGAAGGAGAGGAGAAAATTATAAAGATGATTATGATAATAAGGCAAGTATTTTAAAGAGCACCGTGACATAATACTTCACAATGGTAAAGGTTCAGGTACCTGAAATAAAAAAATGAAGGGATCTCGATAAGTTGTGTCATAATAAAACTGATATCAAATAACTGTTGATGGTATTTTTGAGATAATATAACACTCACCATTATAAATGATAAGAGAATCTTGAATTTAAATCTGTCAAATAGTGTGGACAGATAAAATACGTAACTCAAGTATATTTATTTCACTTGAAAACTGATGGTATGAATTAGTCTATAGACTAAGGTATAATGCCAGTAGGGTACGACAAATAATTGTGTGAAAAGTAAAATTGTAAAGGGCAAAAATTTTTTTTGCAAAAATTTGGAGATTATTTTATGGAGATGTATTCTCTATCCTATGGTAAATCCAATGAGATTTTTTCTTTTAAATCTAGCAACATATGAAAATTTGAATGCGTATAATAAATAACTATCATGTCTAGCTAGATGGTAAATGCTATATGAAAATCCTTGAAGGATATATTTTTTTAAAGAGATTCAATCTATTCACTAGCCCAATAATTTCAAGATCACTTAGCATAAAAAAAGATTGATCCCAATCTTATAAAAATGATTAGAAAGTACTACATCTTAGTTCAATTGGTGCACTTATGCAAAAATGTTCGGGCTTTGAACTAAATATTTTACATCTTTTACGAGGGATAATTATTCAGTTTTAAACAACCATTGTTGTATTTGATGCTGGATTTTACTATTTTTTAGGTAAAAGACTTAGAAAAGAAATGACTCAGAAAAGTAAAATAAATGGCCATTGACGGCTGTAATGACGGGTCACCAAACTTGTGATGAACCATCAGGGTATTTGTTAACCTTAAGTAGAATGAATGAAATTGAAGGTTCTCAGCGACGGTTTATGTGATAGACTATCAGGTCTCTGACGGACCGTCAACTTGGCTATCAGAGCCAAGAAGAATGCAGAGCATCTAGGAACTTAGCGACGGTCCAAGTGACGGACCTTCAGGACACTAATGGGCCATCAACTTGGCCGCCAGACCTAAACAAAATAAGTCATATTGGGGACCCAAAGGTCGGTCCAAGTAACGGACTGTCAGGCCTCTGACACTTGACCGTCAATCGTGTTGCAGCAATCTAAAGTTTTGATTTTATAACCCAGTACCTAGAAATATATAAATACCCAGTTTAAGAATAGATTAAGTATGTTTCATCTACTTTCCATATTTTGAGCAATTTGTAACCGACTATTCTCTGAGAAATAAGCTGATATTGTGGATCTTAACATTTTATTCAGTATTTCTTTGAAGATTAAGAACAATCCTTTGGATATTTTTGTAAGTAATTTTCTAAATTATCTATGAGAAACACAATGAAATCTTCTTCTTCTTCTTCTTCTTCTTCTTCAATGATGTGTGGCTAAAGCTCCTATAACTAGGGTTATGGAAGCCTTGATGTGATTGGTTGCTTAGGTTTGTGAGAATGCCTAAATTCTATAACTAATTGCAATTGTATAAACTCCTCTTCATTATTCTGATCTTTCTTAGCTACAAACTTGAAGGGTGATACCAAGAACACCACTTGTTTGAGTAGAAATGTGTGTATTGGGAAGGAAAGAGATTTACAAGGAACTCAAAGGCCTTAACCTTTGGGCTAAGGGTTGATTCCTTAACAGGATTAACCCACTTGAGAAAACAATTGAACATATCAATACATTCTTTATGTTCGAAATAATTAAAGGGTAATCATCTATTAAGGTTGAGAAACTAATAGATGAACTTTAGACTTCAATAATTCTTACAATTGGAATTTGTTGCGTAGGAATTTAGGATAACTCACAACCTTGACTGCTGTAACATCTTAGTGATCATACTCCTAGTTTACTCATTCTCATTGAAACAAAACTTACAAGCATACTCATTAGTTGGAACACGATTTGCTACAAGCATACTTCACCATTAACAAACAAACCTCCTTTATTTTGGATCCTTCGATCACTAGTTCATTAATAATCATAACACTTAGTTTACACAGTATTTCTTATGGGATTTGACCCAACCTAGTTGGGTTATATATTTGACAGCAACCGCTTGCACTTTCTAACAAGAGTTGTATTTGGGCATATCAGATTTTGGCACTGTTGCTAGGGAGTACGGTTGTTGATTAAGTTTATGAGTATTAATTGACATTTCATCAAAATTCCTAATTTTAGTTTTATTTTTTGTTTTTTTTCGTTATAGGATCTCTATTTTGCATGCCACATACGAGGAGGTCAGGAGAAATATTATTACTATTTCATTTAGAACCTTAATTAATTGGTAGAATGAAAGATCAACAAGAAGCCGAGAGATTAGCGACCTTGGATAGAGCTTAAGTGAATCAACAAAATGAAGGTCGACCAAGTCGGGAGCCTAACCCAGATGATGAGGACCTGGGAGATGATTATTTGACCAATCAAGGTAACAAAAGACGTGCAGAAGAGTAGCTGCACCTATGAATAGAAACCATCCATTCAAAGGGAGACCAGACCATCAAGCAGTACAGTTTGATCTTGACGATAATGAGGATGATATGGATGGATCAGGGGATACCGGAGCTATTATTTATCCACCTTTGAACCTCGGAGCTAAGTTTAACATTACAAGTACCATGATTCAGCTGCTTCATATTAAGGGGCTATTTGGTGGACTTCTGGGTGATGATCTAAATATGCATCTAGTGAACTTCATCACTATTTGCAAGTCTTTTGATAATTTGAGAGTAAGGCAGAATGTAATTTGTCTATCGTTATTTCCTTTATCACTTTATGGGGAGGCAATATTGTGGTTGAATGGGTTGATTACTGATTTTATAACAAACTGTAGGTACATAAAAAGAATTTCCTAGAAAGGTTATTTTCGCCAGAATGTTACAGTTGAGGGATGAGATAAGTAATTTCAAGCAGCTTCCGACTGAAGCTCTTCATGAGACATGAGATTAAAGAAGAAGTTGATGCAATGCCCCAATCACAAAATAACTGATATACATCTAATGGAGACTTTGTATAGAGCCTTGAATTCTATGACAAAGCCAATGGTGGATAATATTGTAGTGGAGCATTTACGGACCTTACTTTTCCTGAAGCTTCACAAATGCTTCATAGAATGACTAAATAGAGTAGAGCTTGTCATACCAGTGTTTCTGAGGTAGCAAGCTCTACTGTATCTAGTGGTATAATATCTGAACAATATAAGAGAGAGGAAGAGTAAGATCAAGACATAGCCTACATAAAGACTCAGATGGACTTGCTCACTAAGCATTTGCTATCTGGGAAGACAAAGAAGGTAAAGGCTGTGGTGTCACATAGTAGGGAAGCCGAGTCCAATTCTGAGGAGGAGGCTAACTATTTGAATAACTAGGGGGTATCTAAGGCAATATCCAAGGAAATCATGGTTAGAACAAGTATAAGAAATCTAGTTATTGAGATCGTGACCAAGGGAACTGGGTTATATTAACCTCCTGGAAATTATGATACTGCTATTGCTAGTTTGGTAAAAATATCTATCAAGGACATGATGACATAGTTACTAAAAGAGGTGGAGATGATTAACACCAGTGTGACCGAAATAAATAGTGACTTATCATCTATGAGTCAGTTAGTCGGCTCACATTCAACTTCCATTAAGAAACTGGAACACCAGATGAACTAATTATCCGTGGTATTTAATTAGAAAAAGAGCGATACATTATTGAGTGACACAGTGCAAAACCCTTAGAATGATGGATCCTGTATGGCAATTACCACCCGTAGTGGTAAAGTATTGCTGGTACTTTTTGTAGGAAAACCTATAATTGTCGATGTGGTGGAGTTAGATGCAAAAGCTGAAGATGAACCTCCAGTAGAGTTCAAAAAGCTAGAAAATAAGGAAGTTCCATCTAGTCATAAATAGGTGGATGATTTAGAGAAAGGCAAGGGGAAGGAAGGAGAGACAGTAGTTAGTAGAATGCCAAAATTACCTCCTCTATTTCCCACAGAATACAGAAGAAGGCAAATGATATAAAGTTTAACAAGTTCATGGAAATGTTAAAACAGTTAACCGTAAATATGCATTTGGTGGAGACACTTGGACAAATGCCAGGCTACACTAAATTTATAAAGGATCTTATGACGAATAAATGAAACGTGAGCTACGAACTGGTGGACAATCTTCACCAATGTAGTGCTATTGCTACAAGATCCTTAGTGCAAAAGAAAATGGATCCGGGAGCATTCACTATCCTATGTACTATTGGATCGCTTAGTTTTACTAAGGCCCTGTGTGATCTTGGGGCAAGTATTAATATGATACCACTGGCAGTTTTCAAGAAGTTAGGTTTGGGAGATCCTACACCCACCAATATGCAGCTTTTGATAGCAGATCGATTAATGAAGAGGCCGGTTGGTATATTGTATGATGTGCTTATTAAGGTGGCAAGTTTTATTTTCCCATGCAACTTTATAATCTTGGATTGTAAGGTACCCATAATGTTGGGTAGACCTTTCCTTGCAACTGGGAGTGTATTGATTAACTTGTAAACTAATGACCTACAATTTAGGCTCAATGATGAAGTGGTCAGTTTTGATGTTTGTCAGTCAATGAAACAACAAAAGGAAATGAGCATCTTCTCAATGTTGAGGAGAGATTTGGTGTGGAATCATTGGCAACAGTGTTGATGAAATTCAATAGTGATGGTATCGAAGAATATGATGAGACTATATATGAGCTAACTGGAATAGGGTCATATTTCTATGCCTCCAAGAAGCTTGATTTGGCCCTCAAAAATCATCCAACACTACTGGTTAAGCCATCTATTGAAGAGCCACCAGTGTTGGAGCTGAAAGAGCTGTCGGGCCATCTACGGTATGTGTTTCTAGGTAGTGAAAATACCTTACCTATGATCATTATAGTAGATTTTGGTTAACAACAGGTGGAAGCCCTTATCTATATTCTTAAGATATAGAAAAGGGTTATAGGTTGGACAATTGCTATTATTATTAGTATTCCGCTGGGTATCTAAACCCATAAAATTTAGCTAAAGAAAGAGTACATACCAACTATTGAGCATCAACACAGATTAAAACCACCGATGCTAGATGTGGTTAAATAGGACATTATTAAATAGCTTGATACAGGGATAGTGTACCCTATCTCCGACAGTAAGTAGGTGAGCCCAGTGCAATGTGTGCCCAAAAAAGGGTGCATGAATGTAGTTTCTAATGAGAAGAACAAGTTGATTCTGCTTAGACAAGTGATTGGGTGGCAAATGTGTATGGACTATCAAAAGTTGAACTTGTGTGAATTGAAGGATTATTTACCAATGCCCTTCATAGATCAGATGCTTGATCATTTGGCAGGAAGGGGTTGGTATTGCTTTTTGGATGGGTGTTCAGGATACAATCAGATCTCGATTTCCCCAGAAGATTAGGAGAAAACAACATTTACATGTCCGTATGAAATTTTTCCATTCAGGAAAATGCCATTTGGTTTATGTAATGCACCTGCCACATTCCAATGGTACATGATGTCAATTTTCTCTGACATGGCGGAGGACACGCTCGAGGTGTTCATGGATGATTTCTCTGTAGTGGGTGACTCATTTGAATTATGCTTGGTCAACTTGAATAGAGCACTGCAGAGTTGTAAAGAGTTTAATCTAGTGCTTAATTAGGAGAAATACCATTTCATGGTGAAAGAAGGCATTATTATTGGACATCAGATTTAGCAAAAGGGGTTGAGGTTGACCGGGACAAGGTGAAAGTTATAAAGAAATTACCTCAGCCTATCTCAATGAAGGGAGTTTGTAGCTTCCTTTGTCATGCTAGATTCTACTGCTGGCTCATTAAAGACTTCTCCAAGATTGCAAACCCACTTTGCAAACTATTGGAGAAGGAGGCCAAGTTTGTATTTAATGATGACTGTAAGAAGGCATCTGAATGCCTTAAGGAAAAGCTAATGGCTTCCCCGATTATTATTGCTCGAGATTGGTCTAGGCTATTTGAAATCATGTATGATGCAAGTGGAGTGGAGCTCAGGGCTATTCTTAAACAAAATAAAGAGAAGATGTTTCACCACATTAATTATGCTAGCAATGCATTGAATAAGGCTTAAAATAATTAAACTGTCATCGAGAAAGAACTTCTCGCTGTTGTCTAGGCATTTGAGAAGTTTCGAGCATATCTATTAGGAAAAAAGGTGGTGGTTCATATAAACCATACTGCATTGAGGTATTTAATAGAAAAGAAGGATGCCAAGCCAAGGTTGATCAGATGGGTACTACTCCTTTAGGAATTTGACTTTGAGGTCAAAGAAAAAAAAATTGTGAGAATCAAGTTACAGATCACCTATCAAGGCTTGAGGGAGTTCAGGTTTCCATAGAGAAGGTAGACATTGATGATGTGTTCCCTAATAAGCAAATCCTTGCTGCTGTACTTGAAAGGGCACCTTGGTATGAGAACTTTATAAATTTTACAGTAAGTGATCTTATTCCAGAAAATATTTTCTTTCATCAGAAAAAGAAATTCCTCCATGATGCTACAAGGTAATTTTGGGATGATCCATATCTATTTCGGTTTTGTACTGATAATACCATTAGAAGAAGCATCCTTGAAGTTGACATGCTTAATATTCTGGAAGCCTGCCAAGCCTCTCCAGTTAGGGGACACCAACAGATGATCGTACCATAAGAAAAGTGCTGGAAAGTGGATATTATTGGCCAACCTTGTTCAAGGATGTATATGAGTTTGTGAGGAGATGTGATCAGTGCCAGAGGCAAGGCTCAATCTTAAAGTACTATGAAATATCCATCACAAAAATGTTGGAGGCTAAATTGATCAACGTATGGGGTAATGATTTCATGTGGCCCTTCATGAGTTCCTATAGGTTGAAGTACATCTTGGTTTCTGTAAATTATGTGTCCAAATGGGTTAAGGTTGTTGCTCTGGCTAACAACGAAGGTAAGAGAGTGGTTTCTTTTCTCAAAAAGAATATCTTCTCTCGCTTTTGAGTACCATGTACTATCATAAGCAACGGAGGATCCTATTTCTTCAACAAGATGTTCCATGTTGCCTTGGAAAATATAGTATGAAGCAACATAAGGTAGCAACTCCATATCACCGACAAACTAGTAGAAAAATGGATATCTCAAATCGGGAGATAAAGGCAATTCTGGCAAAAATGGTGAACACTTATAGAAAAAATTGGTCTCAAAAGCTCGATGATGTCCTATGGGCATATCGAACAACTTTCAAGACACTTATCAGGATCTCACCATATAGCTGGTGTATGGCAAAGCATTCCATTTATCGATTAAGTTGGAGCATACGGCGTTGTAGGCGCTTAAGAGGTTGAATCTAAATTAGAAGGAAGCAACAGAGCTAAGACTGAGGCAACTAAATTGAATCTAAATTAGAAGGAAGAAGAAGAGCTAAGCTTGGGGCAATTGAATGAGATAGATGAATTACGTCTTGGGGCTTATGAGAGAGCGGACCTATAGAAAGAAAGAATGAAGAAATACCACGATTGGAGGATCAAAAAGACAAATTTTCAAATAGTCAATTGGGTGGTACTTTTCAACTCCAGAATAAAGCTCTTCCCAGGTAAACTCAAGTCTAAGTGGTCTGGCCCATTTAAAGTTACACACGTCTACTCATCTGGAGTAGTCAAACTAGAAAATAAAGATGGAAATGTCTTCAAAGTTAACGTGCAGCGAGTCAAGCTATACATTGGTCCAATGTACTTGTGAAGTACTCAGGTACAGTTTATCTCGATGAAGTCTGTGTAATCGAGTTAACTGAGTCATGCCGCAAAAATAAATCAGGAGCTAGTGGGTGGCAACCCACAATGTGTTATTGTAATTATAGTTAGAAGTATTTGTTTTCTGGTATTGTTTGATGTGTTTGTTGAAGTGTACAGGGATAAAAATGTAGGTAAACTAGATCTGAACAAGTTGAGGGGGTTGACAGAAATGTTGACAGACCATCAATGGTCTGACGAGCCATCGAGTAAGCCTTTAATAGGAATCCAGAAACTTAAGGTACTGGAAAGAGATTGACGGACATCTTGACAGACTGTCAAAACCTTGACTGGCCATCACACTAGTCGTCAACTTGTGGTAGAGGGTTGATTCTATGGTAAGGCCTAGCGGACAAACCGACTGACCGTTAGGTTTCCCGTCAGATAAACCATAACTTTTAGAAAAGTAGGTCGGGTCATGAAAGGTAAATTCAGTTATTTTGACCCAACCCAAAACATATTTAATGGATAATGGGAGACAGTTATACACACGTTCCTACTTCTTTAACTCTTAAAATCATTTAAATTACTGTACATTCTTTATGGGGATCAAATATATCCTACTTTAGGACTCTTCATATCCCCCTTTCTCTTATTTAAACTACCATTTCATTCTGTTATTCTAGAATCAAAGTTAAGGCTCTCACTGATAAAAATTGAATAGTGTAGTTTGTTCTAAGTTTTGCAAGTTTAGAGTAGTGAAGAGTACTTTAAGGACAAGGTATGATCAAAACTCTCCTTTTTTCAGAATGATGAATGCAAACAGTGTGAGTTTGATAATGTTGGAAAAAACCTCTATTTTTTGTTGTTGTTGTGCTTCTGATTAAATCATACTCTCATTAATACTATTCTGTGTGAAGTTTGAGTAATCCATGGACCAAAAATAGTAAAACAACTGTTTAAATGTCGAATTGATGGCATGATTATTGTACCTAGAAAATATATGCATACTAGATGTTCGACCATTTTTGAAAATGAAGGCTAAATTTGAAAAACGTGGTTGATGGCCATAGTGACGGACCATCAACCTGACCATCACCAGGTGTATGAATTAATACTACTCTAGGTTAGCTATGATGGACGTTTTAACAGATCGTCAGACCTCTGATATACCATCAAATTAACCGTCACTAGTCCTATGAATAAAGGCTTCTCTGATTCAGCCATGACAGATACCTTAACAGACCGTCAGACTCCTGACAGACCGTCAACTTGACCATCACCAATCCTATGAGTAAATGCTTCTCTGGTTAAGTTACTATAGATACCTTTATATACCATCAGACTCCTTATGGAACGTCAGACCATCCATCAACTTAAATTTATGTTTTATTTTATTTTTATTCTGATAAGAAATTAATGGTTTGTTCCCTATTAAGGTAAAATGGCAGGGAAACTACCCCTGCAAAGAGGCGATAGCAGATCTCAATAGGCAAGGGGTAGAGGTAAACTGGCATATAGTGAAGAAGAACCTTCCTTCAATAATCGTTAGCACGATAGAGAGACACTGATACTCTCTAGTCTGAGGAGAAGAGTGAGAGCAGTAGTAGCACTACTTCCATCCCCAATGAGAAAGGGGTTAAAACTTCAAACACCGACTGAGTTGAGGCATCAGAGAATGAGGATGATTGTGTCATTAATAGTAAGGACCCTCAGCTGTGAGAATCTACTTGATGGCAGATTGAGGGGGCATGAAAGCATTTCTTCAATGGGCTTGAACTAACAGCTAACAGAGTAACCAAGTAGCCCATCTCAAAAGAATATCAATTGTGACCTCTGAGTTTCACCAATATTCGGATCTTGAAAAAAGATTTAATGAATATGAATTATCTTAGTTAAGTAAGACACCCGATACGTACTATCCTAATCTTGTTCAAGAGTTTTTCGCTAACTATTTTGCTTTGCTAGAGAAAGAATATCCCAAAGGTATGAAGATGAATGACATGGGGAACCAGACCAAAGTTCCTGTGCATGGGGTTTACATTGACATTTTATATCGCACTCTTAATAGATTACTTTTTGGTCCTGAGTATGAGGCACCTGCTGTAATTCTAGAGCTAGAGCATCGTATGTTCACAACAGCATAACAAAGGCCCTGGCTGGACCTACTTTTGATAGATAAGGGCAATCTATCTTGGTTGCACAACCCCAAAGGGCTTATAGCTAAATCATACCTAAGTTTTAGGGCAATGTTTTGGTGGATGATTGTAAGGCTGAGGTTGGTGCCGACTGGTAGAGATGCGAATTTAGAGATTCAGAGAGCAGTATTAGTTGTTATCTTGGTTGAAGGGCCAAATATTGATTTTGGCCATATTATTACTGATGAATTGTTTGCCCACACACATAAAACAACTAGTGCTCTACAATTCCCATGCCTGATCACAGACTTATGCTGGCGGTTAAATGTACCTTTATTTAGAAGGGTTGATAATGAGGTCCGAGCAAGTCATAGGTAGGATATTGAGAGGATGAAGGATGACTCGAAATATGAAATGTGAGTCAACAAGACTCTTGCATACCTGACACAGTCGGCTCCAGCCCCTAGAAATTCTGAGATCCCTATAAGTATCCCATTACCTATTACTACTCATGAGCCGCCAGACTATGTGTCATCCAGTACTTCTGCAAGATTAGCATTGATGCCTTTAATGAAGGGAACTTCAGACACTGTGTCTATCCCACCTCACTATTCTGAATACCGACTGACACAAAAAATTTTTCCCAAGTCTATAAGAGCTCAAAAAAAGTTTGAGAAGCAGTTGAATGTATGGGCTAAGAAATTCAAACCATTTGTTGATCGCATTATTGCTGAAGCACTTAGGCCTTATCAAAATATTCAGGCCAGAATGGATCATATGGAAGAGCGTATAAACAAATAATTGGATGAGGTGTCTATCCCAAATTTACCCTGATTCATGATAGAGTTTAGACAGGTACAGTCTAATATAGCCGATATAAAAAAGCAACCCTCACAACCCACCTTTGATCCTACAATAATCATCATTGACAAAGATAAGGGCCTCATTAATCTTATGGGTAGGCCACTTGAATATAAAGGCAAGCAGATTGATGAAAGTGCTGACAGAAAGGCTTCAAGAAGAAAGAGGAACAAAAATATGACACCCAAGGAAGAGAGGCAAGAGACATGAGAAAATATGTTAAGAGATCAAAAAGAGATAAAGAAATAAGGATGAAAAAGGTTGAGATAAAGCAGCAGGAGTCTCAACTAGTTCAGCTGCAGTAAAGGGGGCCACACCTGATCCATTTCTGTTTGAGATACCTCCAATTTTGGAGAAACCTATTGTGAGGACCCTACCATAATTGGGGTGACTAATGTTTCACCTGAGGTCAAAGAAGCCTCACCACATTCGATCGACTCACTAGCCTAAAAGGCTTTACAAGTATTTCACTTTTTTGTACTTTATTGTTCATACATTTGAGGACAAAATATTTTTCTTTAGTGGGGGTGGGTACTTGTTGTGTTGTTGGTCACAATGGGGGTTTTTGTTGCCTATGTTTTTTTCCCTCGTGCGCTATCTAGTAGAATTGGCATATTTAGGTTGATGTTGCTATTTTTTTGATTGTGTATCATGATGTAAATATCATTTAGTGATTATATTATAGATGTTTCATATTCTTTTCTTTTTACACCTTTTGTATGTATGGATGGATGATAAATTATGGAAAAATACTATAAATATGCTTGTGTATGAAATGCTTTCTTGCCACTTAATATATATTGATCAACCATATTGAATCTGTGATTGGCATTAGGATGGAAAGATAAATTAAGCATGATCATGTGATGTGAACCTAAGAGTTTGTAGGATAAGTATGAGCTCATTTCCTATGTGTGCGAGTATTTTGATATAGTTCTTGCATAGAGTCAACTAGAACTTGCCTGGTTTATTTGTGTTACTTTATGGTTGAATTAATAGGATAGGATAGAAAGCCTCCTTCAATTATTAGTCCACTTAGCTGTAAAAACCCCATAAAAAAGATTTCTCCCTTTGAACCCTTTTTGATATTTTATTAATGTTTATTCAGTCTCAATAATTCTGATGTTAGCACCTAACTTTGGCCATGGTCTAGTATTGGATATCATGCACCTTAACTTAGGCAAAATGCCTAAGTTGAGGATGGCTTTTGTTGGGAAGTTAACAGTCTGATTAGGTGGTTTGGAGTTGATATAAAGTGTCTCATTCGACCCTGATCTAGTTAGATATTATACACCTCAACTGACAACATTAGCATAAGTTGAGGGTGGCTGATGCAGATTCTTCAAAAAAAACTAGGTTATTGTTAAATTATGGATGAATAGTATGCATTGTACGTGAAGTAGAATAGTAGTAGACATGGTGAGTAGCAATCAAGGGCGAATAGATTGAAATCTGAATTTAAATTCCCTTTCCCAAAATTATTCCTCACCTAACATTGAAACCTCATTACAAGCCATAGAAAGTGCTGTTTGATCTTTGCGAATCAATTATAGATGAGCATTAGATTAGAAGGGCAAGCTTATGGGTGTATATGCTGTGTCTGGAACATCTTTTGTGAGAGTGAGAGCATTAATTATTCATGCACAAGTTAAATAGATAAGGTGTGGTGGACTTCTTTGACTATGAGGGTAATCTGAGCTATACTTGCTTTTACTATTCTCTGTGGGATATTATGTGTGTGATCGTTTATATGCTGAATAATAAATCATGCCAATTATGGGTCCTGATGTGTTGAACCTACATGAGTTAGGTAACAATTAAATGGTTGAATAATGCATTACTGAACAGTTGAATGTCCGTCATTGTCTTATTCTTTTATATGATATGGTGTTGGGTTGCTTGAGGACAAACAATTGTCTTAAGTTGAGGGTGTTGATGTTCCATCTTTGGATGAAATATTTTACATATTTTACGAGGGATAATTATTCATTTTTAAGCAACCATTGTTGTATTTGATCATGGGTTTTACTTTTTTTTCAGGTAAAAAACTTAGAAAAGAAATGACTTAGAAAAGCAGAAAAATGGCCATTGACGAACTTACTAATGGTTCGCCAAACTTGTGATGGACCGTTAGGGTGTCTGTCAGCCATAAACAGAATGAATGAATTGAAGGATCTCAATGACGGTGTATGTAAAGGACCATCATGTCTCCGAAGGACCGTCAACTTAACCATTAGAGCCAAGCAGAATACACAGCATCCAGGATCTTAGCGACGGTCTAAGTGATAGACCGTTAGGCCACTGATGGGCCATCAACTTGGCCACCAAACTTGAAACAGAATAAGTCATACTGGGGACCCAAACGACGGTCCAAGTAACGGACTGTTAGGGCTCTGATGGGCTATCAACTTGACCGTCAACCATGATGCGGCAATCTAAAGTTTGAATTTTAAAACCCAGTACTTGGAAACATATAAATACCCCGTTTAGGGTTAGATTAGGTATATTTTATCTACTTTTCATCTTTTGAGCAATATTGTAACCTACTATTCTCTAAGAAACAAGCTGATATTGTGTATCTTAACATTTTATTCACTATTTCTTTGAAGATCAGGAAAAATCCTTTGGACATTTTTGCAAGTAATTTTCTAAATTATCTATGTGAAACACAATGGAATCTTCTTCTTCTTCTTCTTCTTCTTGTTCTTCTTCTATGATGTGTGGATAAAGCTCTTTTAATTAGGGTTACGGGAGCCTTGATGCAATTTGTTGCTTAGGGTTGTGAGAATGCCTAAATTCTATAACTAATTGCAATTATATAAACCCCTCTTCATTATTATGATCTTTCTTGGTTGCAAACGTAAAGGGTGAGCCCAAGAACACCACTTGTTTGAGTAGAAATGTGTGTTGGGAAAAGAGGAGATTTATAAGGAACTCAAAGGCCTTTACCTTTGGGTTAAAGGTTGATGCCTTAACAGGATTAACCCACTTGAGAAAACAATTAAACATATCAATACATTCGTTAAGTTCAAAAGAATTAAAGGGCAATCATCTATTAAGGTTGAGAAACTAATAGATGAACTTTAGAGTTCAATAATTCTTGCAATTAGAATTTGTTACGTAGGAATTTAGGATAACTCACAAACTTGACTTCTGTAACATCTTGGTGAACATAATCCTAGTTTACTCATTCTCATTGAATCAAAAATTACAAGCACACTCATTAGTTTGAACATGATTTGCTACAAGCATACTTCACTGTAAACAACCAAACCCCCTGTATTTCGAAACCTTTGATCAATAGTCCATTAATAATCATAAATCTTAGTTTACACAGTATTTCCTATGGGATTCGACCCTAACCTAGTTGGCTTCTATATTTGATTACAACCGCTTGCACTTTCTAACGAGAGTTGTAATTTTGGCGTATCATGCATCCTTCTATTTCTATGCATCAGATAGTAATTTTTACTAATGCGTAGGAAATACCTAATTTTAACTTTTAAGTGGATTTGAGTGAAATCAAATATTGTTGATATGAATTTATTATTTATAAAAAATATTGTTATAGGATTCTTGGTTATGAAAATGTACAAAGATTTGTTTGATCTACAGTCAAATTCAATATCATGAAAATGAAAGTATCCATGACTTGATTGTTGCTACAAACAAATAGAATATGAAGTGGCTTGTTACGATGAGGACATAAATAAAGTGACTGTGAAGAACGTTTTTGGCTGAATTCAAAGGCTTAACATATCAAATAAATAATAAAATAATATAATAAGATGAGTTCAAGAATGCAACATCTTCATGAATGTGATTTGATCACAAAGATACTATCAATATCATATTTGAAAGTTCACATATAAGATTGAAATACATTGCCTTTGAGGATGAAATAATTTTTGTATCACGAGAAGTAAAAGATGCATTATATTCTTTTTTCCTTGGCCTAGATTTTTCTCAATGGATTTTCTCGACAAGGTTTTTAACATGGAAACAAACAACGCGTATTATAAGATATGTGTACTCATTTTTTGTCGTTAGAAGATTTTTCACAGAATATTTTTCTAGTAAGATTTTAATGAGGTACATTATCTCTGAATATCCAAAGGAAAGTATTATAGAATAATAATTTTGTGAATGTCCATAACTCCTTAGAACTTACACCCACCATTCTTGTCCTTAATGTATAGTTATTCCTCCACCACTCCACAACTACCATTATGGATAAAAGTATCATGCTTTAACCTCCCCCAAAATCTTCCTTTTTAATGTACTGTTATGATAACCTTTTGTATGCCTCTATAAAGACTATAAATAGAGGCATATGATCTCATATTGTATAGACTTGAAAGACTTATACACTTGATATTTGGAAGAATGAGAATCTCTCATCCCGGATCTTGTCTCCTTATTTTCATGTCTATTTTTTTAAATTGCTAATCTCTTAGATTAATTTTTGTTAGGGTTTTTGCCCTGATTTTCTACCAAGTTTAAGTTTTACTTTTCTTGAAAAGAAAAATAAAAGTAATATCATAATTACTTTTACTTTTCCTGAAAGAAAAATATAATTCTTTTTTATAATTGTCTAACCTCTTTCATGGAGGTAAGGTTTTGAGACTCTAAAAATAGAAGACCCCCATCTCATACAATAATACAATAACACACAATGTAATTTTTTAAGAGTCTTATTTAGGAGAGATTTTCTCTGAATAGGTTTTATGTTATTCAAATATTAGGTTTTCAATGCGTAGGTCATTTGACCAAATCATATCAATAATATTCTTTTAGTATTATGTTTTTCTTTGTCATCGAATTTATCATCTCTGTGGTTTGTAAACTTTAAGCTTACGCTTAATGCCCTCTCAATTTCGAACCAAACCAGTAATATCATGCTTATGGTTCAAAGTTCCAATGGTTTGGTGAAAAGAGATTAACGACAGGTTCAAAGCGGTTTCAAATCAAGATGTAATTAGTTTGATGATAATGAAGCTTTTTGTCCAACTACTTGCGGAGAAGAAGTTTCAACCATATTTTCGATATTCCTGCTGCTGTGTCTTTAAAATAAAAATAAAATATTAAGTTTTAACCATGACAAGCAACAATGATGAAGATTATGTGAAGAATGAAAATCATGTATGTGTAGAAGCTGGATCAAGTTTGTTAAGAAAATCAAGCCAAAAAGGAGAGATTTATTAGAATTATTATCCTGATTTTCTTACCAAGTTTAAATTTTCCTTTTTTTGAAAGAAAAATAAAAGTAATATCATGATTACTTTTACTTTTTCTGAAAGAAAAATATAATTCTTTTTTATATTTGTCTAATCTCTTTCTTGGAGGAAAGATTTTTGAACTCTATAAATAAAGACCCCCTACTCATACAATAACACCATAACACACAATGTAGTCTTTTAAGAGTCTTGTTTAGGGGGATATTTTCTTCGAATAGGTTTTATGTTTTTTCAGTATCAGTTTTTCAATATGCAAGTCGTTTGATAAACCATATCAATAATATGTTTTTAGTATTATATTTCTTTGTCATCTAATTTATCATTTCTATGATTATCAAACTTTAAGCTTTCGCATGACGCCCTCTCAATTTAGAACCCATCAATTATAATATTGATTTCGTTAAATTCAAACAGATTTTTTTAAAAAATTCTTTATTAAAGTGGAGTAAGTTCTAAGTGGATTAATGAAAGGTTCATGTGTCAATCCCAAGAATAAATATTGATACTAGGTGAATTGATCATTTGATATTTCAACAAATCATAGTATATAATTAAAGGTAAAACAGGAAATAATCTTTTTTGGTATGTAAAAATTGACAAGAAAAAATAGAAAATCAAAATAAAAAATAAGTGACGAGTAAATTTGAATGGAGGGATTAAATTGAAATGAAAAAATATTTGTTACTAGGGATAAAAATTAAAAACTAACATTGATAAAAGCAAAAGTGCAAATGACTAACACTAAATTTCTTAAAATTTTAAATTAAAGAGAGGAAGTATATTTTCAAAAAAATAGGATCAATAATGTTAATGCCCAAGTCATTAGAGTTCTTATTTATGTGATAATTATTCTTCACTAATATAATCTAATTTAGTCCACAATTGTATACTCCTTTCATTCTGAAATAAATGCTTCTTTTGACTTGGACACACCCTTTAATAAGTTCTAAAATAGAAGAAACTAAGTTGTTTGTGTATAGTGACCTTTTAGTTCATTTTCTCAATTTCCACATATTTTTGGCATTTTGAGCCTCCCCACAAAGACAACAGATCATTTGTGGCTTGTCGGAACCGTAGTTTGGTTATCGAGTAGTTTGTGTGGGTTTTAGGCTAATTTCTCTATGTTAGAGCTTTTACTGTTAAAGAATTGGTCTCTATCACGACTCAATTCCTCAGGTCTTGATGACACCTACTATAACCCACTAGTAGATAAGCCAAACCATAGTCCGAAACTATTAGTAGCAGACTACCAAGAGAATGACAGAAAATGTAGAATAAATATAGTAAAAAGGCTAAATTACACAAGATAGTCTCAAGACTTGGTGGAATCAGTACAAGAGATCCAAATGTAATAATATTAAAAAATAAAATACTAAATGAATATACTAATACAACCTACATCTAAATACACCATAGATAATTTTCTAGTATATAAGAGGGAGAAAAACAATATTCTAAACACCAACTCCGAACCCTAGCTGCTTCGCACAATGCACACAACGACAGCGAGGACCCGTACTATGAACTACAAGCTATAAAAGTGTAGTATGAGTACCAAACTCATGGTACTTAGTAGGAAACTACTAACTGAGCTCCAAGGATAATGCAAGCAAGAATGTAATTACATATAAATATCTAGGGAACTAATTTAGTAAAGATAATGAGGCAATAAGGATAACTATTCTATTCTATCCATACTCAGTAATAGCCTAGTCTACATAAAAAATACCTAAATCAAGCCTTATAACTTGGAAGGTGCAATGAAAAGACAACACACTACAAGCAAGATTTATTACCTATGCCTATTCAACCCCCATAAGACTGAGAGATAGAGGTGCATATTAGTGATAGGTAATGCACATGCAAGGATGAATACAAAGTGAATCCATAATACCATAACCGATCCAAGTATCATAAAGTAATTCAGTTTATATGCATCCTTTAGCTCGACGACTCGCAAAAGTAGGACCTATATCGACCTCTCTTCTTTGGCAGGATGACTCACAGACCAAAAGGCCCCTAAGGGGTTTGGGAGAATTCATATACACCGACCTGGTCCCGATCTAGGAATTCTAATAACCATCATAATCACCATCAATCTATATCCATCTAGTACCATATATATATATAAATACATGGATGAGAATCATGGCTAAAAGAGTATAAGTTTGTAAATCCATTATTCGGAGTAAATTTCAAAACTAAATCATTGTAGAAGTATAGAAGGGGTTAGAATCTTTCTCGACTAAGGTAAATAGTAGCAACAAAACGATGGATCAAAATCTATCTTGATCGAATCTCTAAGACATCATTTTTAGTCTTAAAGTCTCATAATTTATTCATTAAGATGGTATAATTCCCGTTATGACGAAATTCATTTTTAAAGTGAAAATTGGTAATAAATCCCTTTTTAGAAAAAAGAGTAGTAAAACCATAATCTTAGTTAGAATTATACCATTTATATTTTTAGTAAGCATGAACGTATCGAATCTATGGATGCCATCACCAGTATTCCAACAATAAGATTATAAGTTTCTAAATATCTATAAACTATGACCACGTCTTTTACAAGGGTAAAATACTTCACAAAATCAACCAATAATATGGACACGATATTGGACTCAATAATATATATCCGACATAACTAGAGCATTATAATCTATAAAAACCATCACAATCTATCGAGTAATGTAGTAAACATAAAACTAAAGGTTTATTAGTCTATATGCCTAACATGCTAGCAACCTAGGGTAACAGGATTTTAGAAGCATAATAAGTATTTCACATTACGGGTCAGTTACCCCTCTATCCCCCAAACTCATAAATTAGGCTACGTCTTTGTGTACACCTAATATTACATCCTAATATCATTATCTAACATATAAAATATATAATACACTATATCATAAATAAGAGTATACAAAATCCTACCTCGATGCCTAACTATAATCATTGAATCACCCATAATCGCCTATATTTGCTCCACAATCTTGAAATGCTGACACACAATCAAAATAGCAATCTATAAGTCGTTAAGAGTAAAATGAGGCATATATAGCTATATTAAGGGTCAGGTCAAAATTTGTGTCAAGAATTGGCCTACAGGGCCTATAAATGGAATTAAAAATTAAATTCATCATGAGGTCCCTTGAAGAACAGGGAATGTGTGCTTAAAAGTTAGGCACAAATGTATAACAAATCGGGTGGCAAATCAACCATTAAAGTTTATGAATTCAAGACATAATTTTAAAGGATTTACCATGAATTAGGATAAATTAATGGAAAATGACCTAGGAGAGTTACCTTAGTGTAACTTAACTTATATTGATGATTTCCCACTTTTTTCTCTTTTTGATCTCTTATTTTGATGTGAAAATAAGGGAAGAAATGATGGAAATTTAGGCGAGGAAAGGGAATTTAAAGCCACAAGGTGTCGCTTAAGCAGTCACCCTATTGATTAAGCAACAAATTCTTAAGTAACTCCATTAAGTGAATCCCAGACCACTTCAGCGATGCCTGCTTAAGTAGACACAACATCTTAAGTAGACCCTATGTCACATATGTGAGACCTCTTATGCATTTATATGATATCTTCTATATGTAGTTTTGATGATGAATAACTAAATCCAAGGGACCATATCCCTGGATGTTCATGGTGCTGTATTAGCTGCTACGCGTGTCTGCATATTTTTGTCCTCTTATTTAACAAACTTGCAGGTCTTGCTTGTACTAAATATGACACCTAGTCCAATGAGATTTCATACCTAATCATCACCCAACTATAAAAGGAAAACATGGCTTCTTCATCAAATAGTTTTTACAAAATTATAAAGAGTGAAAAAAGGCAACAAAAACTCTATTTTAAGATTGCTCAAGCATTGCTTATGTCCTTATCTTTGTAGTATGCATAAAGAGTGAGTGATTGTTCTTGAGTGCTAATTTTTAATTGAACTACTCATGCTATAAGAGTAGTGTTTGCTTTGTTGTTGCTGAAGAGAGCTTAGGTAGAGTTGCCTAAGTTTGATACTAATTAGAGTTAATTAGTGTAGAGGGTCCTTGGCAGAGTTGCCAAGATGAGCTTGTAGTAGAGTTATTACAAGCTTAAGGAGTCTAGAATTAGGCTGAAATCAAGTATGTAATTAAGAAGTTGATTATAGTGGATTTCGTTGGTTCTTGTAAGGGAAAGTTGTTGTTTTTCCTCCCTTGAGCAAAGGGGTTTCCACATTAAATCTTGTGTGTTGTTATTTTCCTGCACAACCTTTAGTTTTATTGCACTTTATTATTTGATTGCCTATAATTGAATTTGAGGGACTTGGTCCCTCACTGTGTGGTGCAATCCCCTAAGGTTCCAACAATTGGTATCAGAGACAGAACACTCTAAAAGGTTAACACCTAGAGTGATTTGGTTATCATAGATGCTCCACCTAATCTAAAAGAAGTAAAATCAACCACTAGACCACCTAGATTTAATGGAAAGTACTATAGGTTGTGGAAAAAAGGATGTTTGACTTTATCATGACCGAGGATAGTGAATTGATGGATATAGTTCTTGATGGTACACATGTATCTATAATAAAAGTCAAAGAAAGAGATGTTACAAGAATGGTTATCAAAAGAAGGAGGGAATTCAATGAAGAAGATATGAAATGAATTGAGAAGAACTACAAGGAAAAGAAACTACTTGTCTATGGCAAAGAACTAGAAGAATACAATACTATTTTATCTTGTGAAACAGCTAAAGAAATCTGGTACTACTTGAAAACTGCTCATGAGGGAACTACAGATGTGAAGGATTCTAAAGTTGACATGCTGAACAACACAGTATGAAACCTTCATTATGAAAGTAGAAGAGTCAATATAAGAAATGAATACTAGATTTACTTTTATTACAAATGAGCTACACTTATTAGGAGAAGTGATTCCATCGTACAAGAAAGTGAGGAAGATTATAGGTGTTCTTCCCAATTCATGGGAAAGAAAAGTTGATACCATAACAGAGGCAATAAACCTAAAGGCCCTCACTTTGGATTGGGAACCTGAAAAACCATAAAATTAAGAAACAATAGGGAGAAGAGAAGAAGAAAGTAAAAAAAAACAACATCCTTGGCTTTACAAGATTCAAGTTCAGGTTCAGAAGAAGAAGACACTGATGTTTTCTACTTGGCAAAAAGAATTGTTAGAGCTATGAAAAATAGTAGCTAGTTTCAAAGAAGTGGATGTAACAACAAAAAATGAGCAATTATGGAAATTTGTCACAAATGTGGAAGTCCTAAACATTTTATTAAGGATGGTCCAATGCATAAAATGGAATATCAGGGTCATGACACCACTAGAGGTGACAAAGGAAGAAACAGGTACCACGTCCCTATAAAATTAAGAAAATAGGTTGCAGCTGATCTTGCAGTTAAATAAGCTTTAGCTGGTTGGGGTGACTCCCCAGTGAATCTAATGAAGGTGAGAAGTCTGCAGATGTTTCCATGATTTCAAGTGGAAGATGAGAAAGTTACCTTTGATTCCTTATTTGCCTTCATAGCAGACACTAGAAATAAAAAAGAAAATGAGGTAACTATCTCTGACATTAAGAAGAATCTTGAAAATTATTTTGACAGGAAGTTAAAGAATCTAGAAAATGTATTGATTGATATAGTGTGCAAACTAAGTATTGAGAAAAATTATTTAGAAGAAAAGATAAAGAATCAGAAGCTTGAATTAATTGCCTTAACTCTCAAGATTACTGAAATAGAAGAACAGTGTGCTATGTTAAAATTTAATAATATAAGTTTGGTAAGCCAACTAAAGAAAACAAATGCTTCTGATAGTAAAGGGATTAAGGAAGCTCCAAAACTTCAAATTAAGCTTGAAGAGAAGCTAAAGAATCTCATGAATGCACTCTAGAAAAATAAGGAGTTAGACCTAGTCTGTTTGATGAAAGAACTTACAAATCCCTATAATGGACTGTATCATCTCAGATTTTTTCTAACGTGACAGATCAAGGAGTTAATTATGGTAAAGGTTTGGGGAATTCGTACAAAACTCAATCACACGGGTCTCATGGAAAGGATACTCAAAATACTAAAAGCAAAGTTCACAAGCCTCTATGTACTCACCGTGGTAGAGATGGACACATCAAAGAAGATTGTTAAAGCTGGATCAAAGCACCAATGATTAATGAAAAACATATCTAGGAGGGGAGTATCTATCCTAACATTTAAATACCTTTGAAAAATATAAAAAAACTCTCATTACCTAGATGGACAAAGAAGGATTTAATCACACCTCTATCTTCTTACATGGAACTCAAACTCAAGTGGGTTACCAAGTCTAACAAATAATTGTAAGTGTAGGAGGGAGAAAGGGTTTTCCATCAGAACAATCTTCTTAATATAAAATCGTTCAAGGCCATGAATGGAAGTTTTGAATGTATTTTCTTTCCTGAGACACTTCAAGGTGAAGGTGTATTATGTGAATAGATAAAAAGGGTCAAATATTTCATAAGTCTAGAGAAAGAAGTGTAAATAAGAGCCTAAGTTAGAAATCCCATGGTTTTTTTTAACACTCTTATACTAAAGATGAGCTCAAAAAGATGTTAAATAAGGTGTCAAGTTCAAAGAAAAACAGAAGGAAATATAGACATTTGAAGAATTACAAGTCTAGGACCTGGTCCTCATACCTATTTTCAGAATAAGTCATGGTATGATATGGTGTAATGAATCTAACAAGCTGATGCTGGGATTAATCATATTTTCCTCACATACTATCAAGTGAATTAGTGTCTCCTCACAAAATTAACTATGTTGAGGAAATAGGTATCCTTGGTAAATTAGGTACCTATTGTCCTAACTCAGTACCATACCTTTGTAGGTACACATCTTTGGGAGAAACTTTGGAGGTGGAAAGATGTGATAAGAACAAAGTTAAAAATTCACTTAAACTAGAGAGAGACCTGGTCCCATCTTTCAAGTTAGTAATGTGTGCAAATTTTTTCTGTTCTATCAAGAAAAAGCCATATCCTCCATGTCCTCGTGTAAGAAAAAAGGTTGTCCTATTCTAAAAGGGAAGGTGAGTCACCTAAAATCTGATATTGATCATATATTGTTCCCTTAGAAAATCACTCCTTGTTCTTATTATTTCTTAAATCCTGCTGCACCCATTTGTTCTCCTATCTAAAAGGAAAATCCAAAATCTAAATAGCCCTTCAAAGAAAAAGATCTTCTTGATGGCTGAAGCTCTCCCCATTTTATGTCCTCCAAAGGATTTTGAGCTTAGCTTTGTGAAAAATCCATTCCCAAACCTTCCTGAAAAACATCTTTCTTCTCTTACTCTTTTAAAGCTTAACTCCTTCATCACTCAACCTGTTAATAAAAAATCATCCCCGAATCTTCAAAACAGTCTGATTGTGTTATAGTGGATGAAACCTGGGTTGTTGAAAATATCATCTTGTTGTCAAATAGCTTAGGAAAGTGCATTGTTGATAAAAAGAAAAACAATGTTAAAACACCCAAAATTTTAGAAAATAGTTTGGCAGTTTTACTGAGAAATAGCTGACTCTTGAGAGATCTGATCCTAAGAAAAGAAAAGTAGCTGAAAGAGAATCTGCGATCAATTATACTAGAAGAAAGAATGGGTAGAAAAGTGACGTTGTATCCATGGAAGTTACAAATAGGTTCTTAAAGAATCAAAAGGTGTTAAATGGAAGGATTTTTGATTCAAATATGCTAACAAACCCTGGTATGGTGGAATTAGTTGAGCTGGTTAAATATCAAGGTTGGATTAATCTCATGGAAGGACCTATTCCCACTATTTTTGATGAGATAGGTAGGGAATTCTATTTCACTTCTGAATTTTGAGAAGATGGGATAAATCTGACTACAAAAGTCAAAGGAAAGAAAATAAAGCTGAATAAGGAAACACAGGGAAGAATTTTGGAAGTTCCTATATATGTGGTGAGAGCTATCTCCAAGAAGTTGCGTTCAATAAAATTCTTAGCTAATGCATCAAAGGTTAGAGGAAAATTAGTAGCTGTAGTGAATAGGAAATCACTTCAGAGTGAGTTTGAATTGGTATTTGACTTTATGAATAAGGTGATTCTGCCTAGATCACAAAAGAAAAGCATTGCCTCATCCACTAACTTGTATGTAATGGAATGCCTTAGTAGACTTGAATTCATTAATCTACTTGATTTAATAATGGAACATATTCAAAGTGGTTTTTGGAAAAATGGTAAACATGTCATACCTTATGGATATTTTTTAAATAAGACATTTGACTATTTTGGTATTTTCTGTGGAAATAAAACCCAAGGGACTGTGTTATAAATGCTTGGCATGAAGACATTAGTCAAAATTGAATGTGTCAAATCAGTTAGTATTTTTCAAAGGGAGCTTAGCAAGGAAATAGAGGAACTAAAGTTCAACCTAGCTTCCAAGGATGAAGAAATCAGCAAGCCCAGGTGATAATTCAGTATCTCTCCATAAGAAGCCCATGTGAAACTGAAATGCTCAGAACTGAGAATACTGAACTGAAAAAGAGGGTGTCAATCTTAACTGATGAGGTCGATAGCCTGAATGCAGAGATAAGGCATCTTAAAAACAACCTGACCCTGTCCCATTAAAAAATTTTTCCCGGTCCTTCACCTATTAATCCTTCTTAATTATTGTGGCTTTTTTCCTAGAACATTTAAATTATACCCTACTATAATACTTATCCTATACTTATAAATGAATCTTTTATTTGTATGTTAAATTTGTTCCTATTAAATTGCAGAGTTAATCTTCATGTTAGTGTGGTCCTAGTGGCTATGAGTTAACTCATTTGTGCTTATTTTACTCTTGGTTTACTATACTTATTTTCCAATGATTCCAAAAGGGGGAATGCTGACTTTATGTAGTAGGGACCAGGTACCCATTGAATTAGGTTGCAGATTTAAATGGCATGCTGATAGGGGAAGTAAGTGATATGCTTAATAGATGAATAAAGGAAGTCATGTTTATAGGGAAAAGTAAGCAAATGCACTAAATGAAGGTGCATGGTGACAGGGAAAAGAAATCAAAGTTTTTTCTACAAATGACAATAAGGGACCAGGTCCCTGTGTTGCATGATGATGGAAGCATGATGATAGGGGGAACATTCATCGTTAGAGTAGTAATCATACTAATTAAATATGATGGATGTGACCAAAGATGTATAGATGGTTTGTAATCATCAAAAAGGGGGAAATTTCTATATGTAGTTTTGATGATGAGAAACTAACTCCAAGAGACTAGGTCCCTGGATGTTCATGGTACAGTATAGTTGGTACGCATGTCTACACAGTTTTGTTCTCATGTGTAACAAACTTGCAGGCGTTGCTTGTACTGAATAAGATGCCTAGTCCAATGAGATTTTATCCCTAATAATCACCCATATACAAAATAAAAATGAGGATTCTTCATCAAATAGTTTTTGCAAAAATCTAAAGAGTCAAGAGAGGTGACAAAAACTCCATTTCAAGATTGCTCATATTCTTATCATTTTAGTACGCTTAAAGAGTGAGTGAGTGTTCTTGAGTGCTAATTTTTAATTGAATTACTCATTCTATAAGAGTAGTGTTTGCTTTGTAGTTGCTAGAGAGTTCTTAGCTAGAGTTTCCTAAGTTTGACACTGATTAGAGTTAACCAGTGGAGAGAGTTATTGGTAAAGTTGCCGAGATGAGCTTGTAGTAGAGTTATTACAAGCAAAAGGAACCTAGAGTTGGGCTGAAGTCGACTCTGTAACCAAGAGATTGATTATAGTGGACTCTGAAGTCGACCTTTAGTTTTCCTGCACCTTATTATTTGATTGCCTGTGATTGACTTTGAGGGACCTAGTCCCTTACTCTGTAGTGCAACCCTCAAGGGTTCCAATAATTACTTCAGTGGTCACATCAACAACTTGATGCACCAGATTTCTTTGAGTCCACAATGGACTCTGATCGAGTGTTCGGGAGTTATTCGGAACCCCGTGCAAGCAAAAAAATATGTTATCATACCAATTTAGACATTCCAATCTCAATGGAACTATCAAAACTTTCATCCAAGTCATTTTGACAAAGTGTGGGGCCTATATCTATAGTTCTATTTTTCACGTAATTTTCCTAGTAGCCCAAAATGAGTCTGGAAGTGTTGGGACCTAAACCAAGGATACACCTAGCCTAAAATTAATGTCCTAGAATTGATGGAACTATTAGAATTTTCATCTGAGGTTATCTACTTGGAGTTTGGTTTGAGATCGAATCCTAAACAAAGAAAGCTCCAAAAGAGGGAAATAGGCCTAAAATTTAAACGAACTCTTTGATAACCAAATTGACAGTTTTGGAAAGTTATAAATAACCTGTAGCCATAGTGGGAAAGCTTGAAAATCCAAAAATACTTCCAAATCAAGGAAATGACCTGAAGGTTTATTATAATCTCAGACTAAAATTCCTAGTAGACGACCTCAGATAGGAATTCCAACAAAATCATTAGTTTTGGAGAATTGATTTTAGCTTGAAGGATCTTTGGTTCAGGTCTCGATAAATTCTAACTAATTTTAGGCTATTGGGTGAATTATATGAAAATAGAACTATAGGTGTGGGTCCCATATTTAGTCAAAATAATCTTGGTTTAAAGTTTTAATAATTTCATTAAGTCTGAAATATTGCATCTTGTATCATATCATAGTTAGTTTAAGCTCTTGGTTTTTGAATAAATCTAGAGCATACAACCAAGTCCATTTTGTACTTAGCAAAATCTTGTATCTGGTAACTAATATGACCGCTTTAGCGGACATAGAGCTACTTTAGTAGCCAGTGCTTTAGTGCCTATGAGACTCCTAAGAGGAAGGCCTTTTGGCGAAGGCCCGCTTTAGCGGAAAGAATGCCATATAAGAGGACCCTTCTTAATCACCAATAGGTCCATTTTATTGGTACTCACTCCTAGCATGCAAGACCGCTATAGTGGTTTAGATGATGCTTTAGTGGCAACCTCTTTGGCGGTTGGCTTACTATTTTAGCAGCACCCGAGGGATTTTAAATCCTCTTTCTTCACCTATTTTTCCATCATTACCTCCACTATCATCACACCATTTGAGATCTTGAAAAGAAGGAAAAATTGGGAAATCATCCATTGAAGCTAAGGTAATGTAAGACCCCACAAAGTTTCCTCGTAGTCTAAGCCTTAGAGCATGTCAAGTGAAGTGTAATTCTGGCCCTAACAGATTGAGAAGAGACTTCCTAAGTTATTTGTACTTAAAACATATTGAATTTTCATAAATTTGACATTTTTTCATGTAGAGAATTGAATTATCTTTCCAACAATACCAATTTTGTCCAAATCCGATATCGGGGTGAGAAGTTATGGCCATTTTACTGAGAGTTATCGAAACTGCCCAGGTGCGACGGACAGGTTGATGGACCATCGAGTTTGTGATAGAACTTCGTCTGAACCATTGCAACCAATGCAATAACTCCCTTTCCTATCCTAAGTGCAATGGCCAAGACGACGGATCATCAAGGCTGCGATGGACCGTCGCTATGACCATCACCACTGAGGCAGTGTTGTCTCATCCTGGCCAATGTGGGACGGATAATATGATGGACCATCAAGACTGTGATGGACCATCTTACCAAGTCAGTGTGTTCTTTTTTTGACCAACGTGCGATGGATGATCCGACAAATCGTTAGACTAGCGACGGACCATCGCAGCTCCTGTTCAGTATTTTTAAAAGGGCTTTTTGGTCTTTTTCACTCTTTTATCTACCAGATATATTCCAAACAAATAAAATGACTTCATTCATCATCCAAAACATAAGACAGCTAGAGTTTCTTTCTCAAGATCAAATCTAAAACCCTTCTCTAAAAAAATCCAAGAAGTCACCATAGATTCTACAAATTGAGTTGAGATTTAAGTTTTCCAAGTTTAGGGGTTGCAAGAGACCGCTCTCAAGAGTAAGAAGAAGAGTTTGAAGTACGATTTTTTTATCTAATTTTATAATATAAGGTATGTGGGGTTTTGAACCAGGGTAATCCTTTCACCCTTGTGCCCAAAGGCTTATTTAAACTATTATTATCTATAATCTATGAATTTTACATGATATTGAATTAGGGTTTTTCATCCATTGTTATTGATTGCAATATCTTGATGTTTCCCAAGAATTGAAAGTCAAATAACATGATTTTGCATGTTCTCTTAAGAAATTAAAGTTAGGTTTATACCCTATGTTGTTAATCCTGAAGAATTTAAGAGTTTTAATGTTCTAGAAATTGAAGTATATGAGTATGTTGATATTTTGAGACAAATTGCTATACCTTCCAACTTACTACATTAATTATGAATCTATATGCTATCTATTATGCATTATGATGCGTTTTAACTTGAGATTGAATTATGGGTCACTAAGCCCTAGTTGAGACTTGTAATTTTATGAACTATTGTGCTATAAGCACCCATGATTTGTGTATTTTGAGATTATTGAGAAATGTTTTGACCTAATGGTCATAGAGTTTTGAAATACACTCTACCACATGAGATTATAGATTTGATTATTGGGTTTTTATGAACCATGAGATTATTTTGAAAGTGGATTTCCATGAGATGAGTGAGATAAAATAAAGGGAGTAGTATTTAGCACCGAGTTGGGTATTTTACCAAAGTTTCTTATCCTAGAACTATGTGCCACCATAGATTTGAGATTTTGGACTTGAGGCCGAGATGATTGGGCCTGAGGCAGAGATAACTAATCACTGAGTTGAGGTTATACTCCTTGGAAAGAGTATGACGCCTCTCCCCAACATGAGGTTTCTTTCTTAGGAGGATAAAATGTTGGACTCCATGTAGCTCGCATTATTTATGTTAGTTAAGAGAGCCTCCCTAAACTAAAGTATTTTCCATGATATAGAATATTTTTCCCTAAAGCTTTGAGATGAGATATTTTCTAAAGTGAACAAATTTCTTTTGAGTATTTTCCAAAGAAGGAAGTAGTTGCCTCTACTACTAAGAGTTGATCATCAGTTTTTAAACAAAAGTCATATGATTCCGAGTTCCAAGTGTTTGAGTTCAAAAGAGTTATAAGTTCTTGAGCATGAAAGAAGTTTTACCCTTCATAAGACATATGAATGAGTTGAAAGTACTGTTTAAGGCTTTCTTTAGTCTTTGAGTAATTAGAATAAGAGGAGAGCGTTGATTTAAAGCCAACGTAGAATAACACACTAGATTTGTACTACAAGCTTCATTCTACATAATTTATGAGCTTTACATTTTAGACTTATTCAAGCCATGTAAGTCATTCCTATTTGTATGCATGATTTGATTGAAGAGTATTGATATTGGTTTATGTAAATTCATACACCCCCATATACTTAGTACATTCCCAAGTGCTGATTGACATATATGTCTATGTTCTAAATTATCTTATAATGTAGGTTCAGGTGCTCAATCCCAACCTCATCAGTGATTCCCGAGTACCTTCGTCTACATTTCTACAGTGGTGAGTCCTCATGGTTCAAGGACCTATCTTCAGACATTTTAGTATTCGAGTGTTTATGTTATTACTTTTAGTTCAGTTTGAGTCAGTTGGGGACCTGTCCCAACGGCTCTCGAGTTTATGGAGTAGTAAAGGCTTTGTCTAACTAGTTATCAGGTTATTGTTGTATTGATATTTCTAGTATTGTGTTCATTTGGACCGAGTATTACCTTTGTATTCCCTTTTATTTGACATAAAAGTGCTAGTGTTTTGTATATTTCTTCTTGAATGGGCTATTATCAAAAGTGATAGGCTCAAAGGGTAGCCCTAAGTATTGTGTGACATCCCGGGAGGTTATTTTGGGTTGTTACAAACATGGTATCACAGCCTAAGGTTTTAAAGGAGTCCTAGAGAGTCTGACAAGCCACGTTGAGTAGAGTCCTGATCATTGGTGTGTAGCGTGCCACATCTATGAGCAAGAGGCTACAAGACATTTTAGGAAAAAGTTTTTTCCTTCTTTCAGATTCTATTATTCCTACAGTTGTACCTCTTATCTAATAATTCATTCTCTTCTATTTTATAAAATACCTCTCCAAAGAGCGAATTCCCATGGAAACGATAATGAGCAACCCCCACCTATTTATCCTTTGAATAAGACTGTTTCTCATGCTGAGTTTTGGGTGGCCTTTCAGGCGTTATCCCAAGCACTCACCATTAATGTTCAGGCCACTAACCAGGCTACAGTTGCAAATCAATAGGGTAGTGATGTAGCTGCTTCTGCGATCTGTGATTTCATATGGATGAATCTACCAGAGTTTTATGGGTTTAAGGCAGGGGAAGACCTACAGTTATACCTTGAGGAGGTGAGAAAGATCATGAAGGTGATGTATATTTCTAAGAAAGAAAGTGTTGAGTTGGCATTTTACAGGTTGAAGGACATAGCTTATGACTAGGTTGTATCATGGAGAAAGGGTAGAGGTGAAGATGTTGCTCCTATGACTTGGCAGATTTCCAAGATGCATTCTTGGACAAGTTCTTTCCGCTTGAGATAAGAGAAACAAATATTGAAAAGTTTAGCATGGCTCCATAACTATTAAGGCATACTGCTTGAAGTTCAATTAGTTTGCTAAGTATGCTCCTGATTTGATTTTTAACACCCGAGCTAGTATGAGCAAGTTCATGGCAGGTGTTTCTGGTTTGGTGCTAAAAGAGTGTAGGACTGCAATACTGCATAGGGATATGGATCTGTCTAGGTTGATAATGCGTGTACAGTAGTTAGAGAAGGATAAGATTAGAGGGAGATATAGTGAGGGTTAATAAGAGGGCTAGATCTGAGCAACATGAGTATAGTCAGCCTAGGTTCAAAAAAGGAAACTGCCCTTAGTTTCAAAGACGTCCATCTATTCTAGTGCCTTCATCAGTTGGTTTTCTCGTGCCTAGAGGCAGGTAGGAGTAAGAGAGCAGGTCTTTTATTTCTAGGTTGCAAAATAGTATTGGTAACAGGCCCCGTTATCCTCCTTGTTCTAAGTTGGTAGGTATTATCCCGGTGATTGTTTTATAGATTTGAGGGATTGTTTTGGTTGTGTCAAGCAGGGCTACTGACTTAGAGATTGTCCGCATGCTAGGCAGGGGACCAGAGATGCCCGACCTCAGGCACAGACTACTAGTACACCAACTCCTATCCCTCATCCCTCCCCTATTTAGGGCACTTCATATAGCACTGCTAGCGATCAACACTAGAATAGATTCTATGCCTTACCATCCTGTCAGGAGCATGATGACTCTCCCGATGTTGTTACTGGTATGCTCCGCATCTTTTGTTTTGATTTTTATGTGTTGTTGGGCCCTGGGTCAAGTCTCTCCTATGTGACCCCACTTTTGGCTGTGAATTTCAAAATAAGTCCTAAAAAGATTCCTGAGCCTTTCCTAGTCTCCACACTAGTAGGGGAGTCAGTTGTTGCTAAATAAATGTCTAGAGATTGCCCTATTATTGTCCTTCATAGATTCACACTTATTGATTTGATAGAGTTAGACATAGTAAATTTTGACCTTATTCTGGGTATGGATTGACTTCATTCTTATTATGTATCTATAGACTGTCGTACCCATGTGGTCAAGTTTCAGTTTCCTGATGAACCAGTTTTTCAGTGATCCGGGAGTTTGGTATCTCCCAAGAGTCATTTTATCTCCTATCTCAAAGCTATAAAGCTAATATATAAAGGTTACCTCTATCACCTAGTTTGAGTCAAAGACACTAAGTTTGACGCTCTAACTATTTAGTTAGTCTATATTGTTAATTAGTTTCCTGATGTTTTTTTGGAAGATCTCCCAGGGGTACCTCCTGATAGAGAGAGAGAATTTTTGATTGACCTTCTTCCCGACACTAGTCCTATTTCTATTTTCCCATACCGAATGGTACCTGCTGAGCTTAAGGAGTTAAAAGAGAAACTCAAAGATCTTGAAGACAAAGGTCTTATTAGGACCAATATTTCTCTTTGGGGTGCACCTGTTCTATTTGTGCAAAAGAAAGATGGTTCTTTGCATATGTGCATTGACTATTGTCAGGTTAACAAGGTCACGATAAAAAATAAGTCTCCTCTTCTGAGAATTGATGACCTGTTTGATCAGTTGCAAGGTGCAAGTTATTTCTCCAAGATAGACCTTAGATCTGGCTATCACCAGCTTAAAGTGAGGGAATATGATGTTCCAAAGATAGCCTTCCAAACCCGCTATGGTCACTTTGAGTGTCTAGTTATTTCTTTCAAGATAACCAATACACCAACAACTTTTATGGACCTCATGAATCGAGTGTTCAGGCAATATCTTGATATGTTTGTCATAGTCTTCATAGATAACATCCTTGTCTACTCTCGCAGTGAGCATGATTATGCAGATCACCTTAGAATTGCCTTGCAAACTATTAGAGGTCACCAGTTTTTCACCAAATTCAGTAAGTGTGAATTTTGGCTAAGGTCTGTAGCCTTTCTGGGTCATATTATTTCAGCCGAAGGTATTAGAGTTGATCCCCAAAAGACAAAAGCTATAAAAAATTAGCCTAGACTTATCTATCCATTCGATTAGAAGTTTCTTACAGATAGTGGGTTATTACTGCCATTTTGTGTAAGGTTTATCTTCTATTGTGTCTTTCATGACCCGGTTGACCCCAAAAAAAGTTAAGTTCCAGTGGTCAGTTTCCTGTGAGAACAGTTTTTAGGAGTTGAAGACTCGACTTATTTCAGCCTTTGTGTTGACTTTTAATGATGGTACAGATGGTTTTGTGGTGTATTATGATGCCTCTAGAGTTGGTTTGGTTTGTGTGTTGATGAAAAGAGGAAAGCTTATAGCCTATGCCTCTAGACAGTTAAATCTGTATGAGAAGAATTACCCAACCCATGATCTTGAGTTAGCTGCTGTGGTCTTTGCTTTGAAAATCTAGAGACACTATCTTTATGGTGTTCATGTTGATGTGTTTACTGATCATAAGAGCCTGCAGTATATGTTTACTCATAGGGAGTTGAATCTTAGGCATAAGAGGTGGTTAGAGTTGTTAAAAGACTATTATATGAGTGTGTTGTATGACCCGAGTAAGGACAATGTAGTAGTGGATGCCCTTAGTAGATTGTCTATGGGTAGTGTTGCTCATGTAGAGGAAGGTAAGAAAAATTTAGCTTGTGATGTGCATTTTCTAGCTAGATTTGGTGTTAGGTTGCTTGATTCAGCCGAGGGAAGTACGTTGGTGCAAAGTAGTTTTGAATCTTCTTTAGTTTTGGAAGTGAAGGAGAATTAAGATAGAGATCCTAGGTTGGTCAGACTGAAGGAAGTAGTTAAGGACCAAAAGGTAGAGGTTTTCTCCCAATGGGGAGATGGCGTGTTGATATTGTAGGTTAGATTGTGCGATCCATATGTTGATGATATGAGGTAGAATATTATGGATAAAGTACATGACGTGCGATGTTCTATTCATCCCAGCACCACCAAGACATACCGCGACTTACGGGAAAGCTATTGGTGGAATGGTAAGAAGAAGGATATAGTTGAGTTTGTAGCAATGTATTCAATGTGCCAACAGGTTAAGGTAGAGCAGAAATGACCAGGTGGTGTGATGCAAGAGTTTAGCATACCCACTTGGAAGTGGGAGGTGGTGAATATGGACTTCGTGATCGGGTTACCTCTTTCCCATCATCATTGTAATTCTATTTGGGTTGTTGTAGACAGGATGACTAAGTTCGTGCACTTTTTGCCCGTACATACATCTTATACAACTGAGGATTATGCTAGATTTTATATCCGGGAGTTAGTCAGGTTGCACGGAGTTCCCTCATTTATCATTTTAGATAGGGGTACTCAATTTACATCTCAGTTTTGGAGGGCATTTCAGCAGGGGCCTGGTATCCAAGTTATTTTAAGTTCTTCTTTTCATCTGCAGACAGATGGTTAGGCTGAGAGGACTATTCAGACCCTAAAAGATATGTTGAGGGCATGTGCTCTTGATTTCAAAGGTATTTGGGATGAACATTTGCCATTGATAGAGTTCGCCTATAACAATAGTTACCATGCTTGTATCGGGATGGGACCAATTGAGGCCTTGTATGGCAGAAGATTTAGATCACCCATAGGTTGGTTTAAAGTGGGTAAATCTACCATGATTAGGTTTGATGAAGTGTTTGAAGCTATGGAGAAAGTTAAGTTGATTAGAGAAAGGTTGAAGATAGCTTAAAGTCGTCAAAAGTCATGTTCCGATGTGAGGAGAAGAGATCTTGAGTTTGAGGTGGGTGACTTAGTGTACTTGAAGATTTCACCCATGAAAGGGGTGAAGAGGTTTGGAAAAAAGGGAAAGCTTTGTCCCTATTATGTTGGTCCGTATAGAGTCTTGAGCCGTGTTGGTAAAGTAGCCTATGAGGTTGAGTTGCTCACACAGTTGTCAGCCGTTAATCCTATTTTTCATGTCTCCATGATTAAAAAGCATATTGGTGATTCCATTGTGCTAGCTCCTTCATAGAGTGCTGATATTCAAAACAGTCTTTCATTCGATGAGATTCCCATTGAGATCCTAGATTTTTTGATCCGTAGACTGAGGAACAAAGATGTTCCCTTTGTCAATGTATTGTGGTGGAACTAGTTAGTTGAGGGCACTACTTGGGAGGCAGAAGAAGACATGCGAGCCAAGTACCCGCAACTCTTTTCTACAAGTTTAGATCAATCTGAAGGTATTATTCTTCCTTAATTTATCCCTTCTAATCTAAAGTTTAGCTATATATCTATTCTTGCAATTTCTGAGGTATTCAAGAGTTTAGAGAGATTTTGAGCAATTAAGCAAATTGCTTCAGCTTTGTGTACTCTATTTTCTAGTGTTCCTAGTCTAACTAGTGACATTCGAGGACGAATGCTTCCAAGGGGGAGATATTGTAAGACCCTGCAAAGTTCCCTCGTAGTTCGAGCCTTCAAACATGTCAAGTAAAGTGTAATTTCATCGCTAAAATATTAAGAAGAAACTTCCCAAGTGATTGGTGTTTAAACTATATAGAATTTTCTTAAATTTGACTTCTTGTCATGTAGAATTGAATTAGCTATCCAACGATACCAGTTTTGTCCATATTCGGTATTGGGGTTAGAATTTATGGCCATCTTACTAAACGTTGTCGAAACTCCCCAAGTGCGATAGACAGGTTGACAGACCGTCGAGTTTACGATAGGCCATCGCCCGGACTATAGCAACAAAGGAAGTAACTCCCTTTCCTAGCCCAAGTGCAATGGCCAAGACGATGGATCATTAAGGTTGCGATGGACCATCGCCACTGAGGCAGTGTGGTCTCATCCTAGCCAACGTGCGACGGACGATCCAATGGACGATTAAGGTTGCAATGGACCATCGCTTCAACCGTTATACTAAGGCAGTGTGTTCTTTTTCTGACCGACGTGCGATGGACAATCTGACGGACCGTCAGACTAGCAACGGACCATCGCAACCCTAGTTCAGTATTTTAAACTCATTTTTAAAAGGGCTTTTTGATATTTTCCACTCTTTTATCAACCAGATATATTCCAAACGAAGAATGACTTCATTCATCATCCAAAACACAAAAGAGCTAGGGTTTCTCCCTCAAGATCAGTGCTAAAACCCTACTCCAAGAAATCCAAGAACTCGCCATAGATTCTACAAATTGAGTTGAGATTTAAGTTCCCCAAGTTCAAGGGTTGCAATAACCATCTCTCAATAGTAAGAAGAAGAGTTTGAAGTAAGCTTATTCATCTAATTTCATAATCGAAGGTATATGGGGTTTTAGACAAGGGTAATCCTTTCACCCTTGTGCCCAGTCTTATTTAAACTATAATTTTCTGCAATCTATGAGATTTTACATGATATTTAAATAAGGGTTTATACCCTATGTTGTTACTCCTTGAGAATTTAAGATTTTCAATGTTCTAGAAATTAAAGTATATGAGTATGTTGATATTTTGAGACAAATTGCTGTAACTTCAAGATTTCTACATGAATTATGAATATATATGCTTTCTATTATGCATTATGATGAGTTTTAACTTGATATTGAATTATGGGTCACTAAGCCCTACTTGAGACTTGCAATTTTATGAACTATTGAGCTATAAGTACCCATGATTTGAGTATTTTGAGATTATTGAGAAATGTTTTAACCTAATGGTCATAGAGTTTTGAAGTCCACTCTACCACATGAGATTATAGATTAGATTGTTGGGTTCTTATGAAATAGGGTATTATTTTGAAAGTGGATTTCCATGAGATCAGTGAGATAAACTAAAAGGAGTAGTATTTAGCACTGAGTTGGGTAAGTTACCATGGTTTCTAACCCCAGAACTATGTGCCACCGTAGGTTTGAGATTTTGGGCCTTAGGTCGAGATGATTGGGCCCGAGTCCAAGATAAGTGATCACTGAGTTTAGGTTATATTCCTTTGCAATAGTATGATGCCTCTCCCCGACGTGAGGTTTCTTCCTTAGGAGGACAAGATATTGGACTCCATGTAGCTCGCATGGTTTATGTCGGTTAAGAGAACCTACCTAAACTAAAGTATTTTCCATTGAGATTGAATATTTTTCCCTAAAGCTTTGAGTGAGATATTTTCTAAAGTGAACAAATTACTTTTGAGTATTTTCCAAAGAAGGAAGTAGTTTTCTCTACTAATAAGAGTTGATCATCAGTTTTTAAACCAAATTTATATGATTCCGAGTTCCAAGTGTTTGAGTTCAAAAGAGTTATAAGTTCTTGAGCAATAATGAAGTTTTACCCTCCATAAGACATATGCATGAGTTGAAAGTATTGTTTAAAGCTTTCTTTAGTCTTTGAGTAATGAGAATAAGATGAGAGCCCAGATTTTAAAGCCAAAGTATAATGACTCCCGAGATTTGTGTTACATGCTTCATTCTACATGATTTATGAGCTTTACATTTTTGACTTATTTAAGTCATGTGAGTCATTCCTATTTGCATGCATTATTTCATTAAAGAGTATTGATATTGTTTTATATAAATGCATACACCCCCATATACTCAGTACATTCCCAAGTGCTGATCCACATATACATCTATGTTCTATATTGTCTTATAATATAGGTTCAGGTGCTCAGTCCCAGCCTCGTCAGTGATACTCAAGTACCTTCGTATGCATTTCTACAGTAATGAGTCCTCATGGTTCGAGGACCTATCTTCAGACATTACATTATTCGAGTGTTTATGTTATTAATTTTAGTTTAGTTTGAGTCAATTGGGAACCTATCCCAATGACTCTCGAGTTCATGGAGTAGTGGAGGCTTTGTCAGACTAGTTATAAGACTGTTGTTGTGTTGAGATTTCCAATATTGTGGTCGTTTGGATAGAGAATTACCTTCATATTCCCTTTAATTTGATATAAAAGTGCCAGTTTTTTGTATATTTCTTCTTGAATGGGCTATTATGAGAAGTGATAGGCTCAAAGGGTTAGCTTGGGGCTACTTATAGCCCTAAGCACCGTGTGACATCCCGGGAGTAGATTTTGGTTCATTACAGGTAAGCTAGCCTAAGACTCCTTGGTTATTTCCCATTCACTTTCCCATCAATATACATTCTATTTCATAGTAAATTCTTAGTAATTAGGTCCTTAAATCCCTAGACTTCAAGGGTTGTTATGGGCACTAGTTCTTTCACCCTATGTGCTTAACTTTTGAGCACACATTCCATTTTCTTTGAGGGACCTCGTGATGGATTCAATTTAAATTCCATTTGCAGGCTCCACAAGCCCATTCTTAACCCAAATTTTGACCCGACCCTTAATATTGAAATAGTGGGTTTTTATTTCTTCAAATGATCTATAGATTACTATTTTGAGAGTATGGAAGTAGTTTGGGATCATGGAGTAAAGACGGATGATGTGTGAGAGATTCAAGGATTAGCAATTTTGTATCGATGTATGCTTCTGTCTTCTTTTATTCATGATATAGTTTATTATATATACTACATGTTAGGTATGAATTTTAGGGTGTTATTATGGGTAGAACACCATTAATCATCCTGAACTAGAGTTGGGGGGATAGAATATTAAACCCATCCTTAAGATGAAATACTTGTTATGCCAATAGGATCCTATTACCCTGAGTTACTAGCATGTTAGACCAAGTTGAAGATAAGGACCTTCAACGTATAGTTTGCTAATTGAATTTTTGGATTATCATCTTTTCTATGATTATAGTACTGTGGTTAGTCCATATATATATATACATATATTATTAGGCCTAGATTTGTTATGACAATATCAGTGGATTCTGAATGTTCGAATTATCCTTGTAAAGGACACAGTCGTAGTGGAAGGATATTAGATGCTTATGATTGTATTATTAGGATACTGGTGATTGCCTTGCATAGATTTGGTACATTCATGCTTACTAAATAGTACGATTCAAACTAGAAAATGGTTTTACTACTGTTTATCCTAAAATGGAATTTATTCCCACTTTTCACTTTTAAAAAAGGTCTCTTTCATAATGGAAATCATACCACCTTAATGGATGATTGATGAGATTTTGGAACTAAAAGTAATGTTTTGAAAAATTCGACTGAGATAGATTTCCATTCTTTGCTTTATCACTAGTATTTAGTTTGGTTAAGAGAGATTCCACCCTTTTCTACACTTTTTTGATGATTTAGTCTCAGAGTTTATCCCAGCAAATGTATTTATGAACTTTCACTCTTTTAGACACGGTTTGAGTCTACAGATTATATTTGTCCATTTATTATGTATATATTTCTTTGATATGGGATGGTACAAGAGCTAAGTATCTTGTAGAGTTCAACGGATCAGTGTGGGGACATCCATAACCCATCTTTGGGAGGCTACAAGGAATTCTAGTAATTTCTATTCTTAACTCCTTATCATGCGTTTACATTGCTATGAGCCTCAAGTATATTATTTAACTCCATTCAATCATAGATGGATGATATGACGTTATTAATAGATGCGGATGGGACTTTGACATATATTTTTAGAGTTTCAGTACAATATCTGACCAAAGAGTCAGAGATGGATATTAAATATCTTATGAATCAGTCAGAGGGTTTAGGGTCGGCCTAGTCTCCAGTAAAGTTTATGATGACTTTACCATTGGGGATTCTAATCTTTTTTATGGATACATCACAGATAGGGATAACATTTGATTTATTGAGTAGTTATAAAGTTAGAGTTGGGTTTGTTAGCATTCAGCAAGGTTCCCTGTATGTTTTAGAGAATGAGATTGGGAATCTTGAGTTGACCATACATATTCCTAATCTATATCCTTTAGGGTATGAGATCGTGCTTACATTTATTAGAAGAATAGCTTCGACACTCTATTTGGCGTTCGAGCATTTGATAGCAGCTAGGTCTTCTTTCTCTCAAGTTGTTGATAACACGAAGGACATAAAAAGAGAAAATTTTGAGATGTAAGATAGTGATGTTAAAAGGTTATGTCATTAGTATAGTTCTATTGGCATTCTATCTGGATCCTCTCGGTGGAGGTCAATGATGTTGGGTGTATTTATACACTCTAGCGTTACTATTCTAGCCTTTTTAGCCTTGTTTGGAGGATGATTCTTATGATATATGTGTTTATAATGATATAAATGAGCATATATGTGTCCAAGTATGTGTTTACAATGTTTAATGGTGGTTTCACATGAGTTTTGACTCAATTTGAGCACTTAGAATTCAACCAAGAAAACTAGTGTAACTAGCTTGAGCTAGGTGTTTTCTTAGTCTATTGTGTTGAGTTGTAATGTGTTTTAATGATTTAATAAGGTTGTTATTATGTATTTATATGTAAAAAGAACTTATTTATAAGGTTCAAGGGCCAATTGAATCAAGAAAAGAGTCAAAACAATGAGTTAAAGCTCAGTGTGAATTTAGCCTATGCTTAGCTCGTGTTTCTAGTTCATCGTTGAGGATGTTGTGCTGTTTTGAGCTCTAAATTGTTGTTTTTAATACTATAATATTCGTTTTAAATGGATTATGATGTTATATGAAGGATATACAAGCTTTAAATCAAGTGGAAACAACTTAAAAGGTCTCGAAAATGACCACAGAAGCACAAGATGGAAGCTGGACACCAATTTGGACCCCTGGATAGTTTTGAGCGCGTGTGGAGTTTGTGTTTGTCCAATTAGTGCGTGATACATTCCATTGTATTCATAATGGGCCAAAATAGTGAAACACCGTGTCTTGGAGCCGTCCTAATTTGAAATTATCCAAAATAGTGTCTCAGCGTGATTGCACCACTTACCACCAATGACCAAAAATGAGAGTTAAGCGCCCAGTTGTGCCCAGGATGCCATTTGACACTGTGGAGTGATGTGACAATGATTGAAATCAGGAAAAAAGTGCCGAACTAAAAGAAAACAACATGGAAACCTAATCCAGGTGGGGTTATGACTCATATATTTATGTGTGATTAAGTTTTCATATGATTACATCCGTGTGTGCCTTGAAGATATGATGCTAAGCCTGAGATGTTGGTTATAGTTATTCAATCCTAATCACTTTTTTAGTTGTGTAGTTCTCACTAGTGTTAAATGGTGAGAAGAAATAGAATATGCCGAATATAGAGTTAAGGCTACTTAGCGAGTGACATCCTGTGTAGAAATAAGAATTTACCTATTGGTTATGTTTTGATTGGATAAAGGGATTAACTTAGGAATATTGCCTATTTACATGAGTTGTGTGGTAACTAGTTGACTACTAAATGATTAATTTACTTGATGACTAGAAGTCTAGAATGCTAGATAATGGGCCTTGTTAGTTTAAATATGATAACAAGCAATTGTGGTTTTTATATGGTTAATGGTGGAAGTAGGTTAGGATTGGGGATGAATAATGGTATCGATGACTAAGTATAATGTTGTTGCGTGGTTAGATGAGGATTTGTAGATTATGATGCTTGATTAAAAAAGGCGTTGGTTGATAGTTAGATAGGTGCATTTGAGGATATGTAACCTTTTTCTATATAATGACTAGTGTGCCAAGGATAACTAGAAATAAGCTTAGGTCTAATGGGGTCTATGGATTAGCAGTACACCTTGAATAGGTGTTGATTTTGTCTATTTGGTGAATAATAGTTAGTGCTACCTCATGGTTGAGGTTTATGCAAAGAATCGGTTAGGCCATAAATGGAGATGCTATGATGACTAATAAATTAGTATCTTAATAATGATAAGCATTGGTTAGTTAATGATTACTAGATAGAGTGTATTAATATCATAGATATCTAAATGGCTATATAACTATGGTTATGATTACCTTGGTATAAGTAATTTCAATTTTGGTAGGTGATGATTATTATGGATGTTGGTAAATGACCGTTGATGGGGTTTGTGGAAATTGTCGAATAATGAGAAGTTGGTTTATGTCTATATACATTGATGATTTGATCTATTGTTGCACTCTCTAGTTGTATGGGACGTTGTGATGAGTTCTTTACTTTATATCTTTTGGGTGCATTGCACAGTGGTATGGGACGTCGTGGTGGGTTCTTTTACTTTATGTTCTAACGGATGTATGTGCATTGAAACTTGGTATTAATATGGTTGTAATTGTGTATACATGCCGCTTTATACTTTTGGATTAATTACTCATTTATACAATAGTATTAGTATGTATTCATATAAGATGTCATATTATTGTTCTAGTTGATTAGTTATTTGTATAGTGATGATGACGATTTAGGTTTGATTCTGTACCTTGACTTAGAGATATTATCTTACTTTATATAATCTTTATATCGTAATTAGCCCAGTTGGCCAAAGATGTATTCTGAGTACCCGTTGTTTTGGGACTCATACTACACTTTTGTACCTTCTTGGTATAGAGTCGAGTACTAGTTGCCGCCATTGAATTGAGATTTTAAATTGTTGATCATTCGAAGATAGGGTGAGTGTAATACCTGTGCCTTTTCCTAACTAGAAATCATCTCAAGAATGCTAGGACCTCCTTTGAAAAGAAAATCTGTTTTTGTACATGCAGTATTTTTTAGATTTGCACTTTCTATTACTTGGGAAATTGAGTTGTCTTTCCAACGATACAAATTTCGTCCAAATCCAACATCAGACGAAGGAGTTATGGAGGTTTTACTCGGAACTATTAGAATCGCCCAGGTGCGATTACCCAGTTGGCAGACCGTCAAACAAGTGATGGACCACCACTTGGACCGTCATTTCCAAGGCAGAAGGGCCCAATTCTGGTTAATACCTGACAGCCAAGTTGATGGACTGTCAACTTAGTGACGGACCACCACTTGGACCGTCAAAGCTATGCCAGTTGAGCCACATTCTGGATAAGGTATGATGGACGAGTTGACGGACCACCACATATTTGACAGACCGTCATCCATACTGTGAACCCTTATCCAGTTAAGCCTATTTCTAGTCCACGTCTGATGGGCTAAATGACGGTCCACCAAGAGTCTGATGCACAGTCAGTCAGACCGTCACACGCCACGTTTAGTTTATTTCCAGGTCGTTTTAATAGGGGTATTTTGGTAAGTTACCACTCGTCTATATAAACCAATTACACCCGATTTCAGCCACTTTTCATCATTCTTTCACTACAAACAACTAGGGTTACTCCCTAAATTAATTATTCAAGACCAAGACTCAGTCTTCTTTAAGAATCAAGGGATTCCAAATCCTTCCAATTCAAAAACATCAAGAACCTTGAGTCAAGTATTTGTAGTGTTCATTTATGGACCCCTTTCGTTCACAGAGTTCAAGAACCATGATTTTAAATGAGAAAGTTTGATTTCCTTGTGTCTATGTGATGTAGTTCATGTAAATAGCCATTGTTTAAACTTCAAACCATTATTTTAAGATGATTTCCATGAAGTATTCATGTTTGTGGTTAAAACCCATGAAATTAGGTGGTATCAAGATGATTAACATTTGTTGAGAAAACCTATGCCCAAGGTGTGTATGCAAGGTGTTTGTTAAAATTCCTAGTATGCTAGAAGTCTATGTTTACATGATTTTATGATACCTAAATGATAAGTCCATATTAGGTATACACTCAATATGAATTCCATGATATTTATGCGTTGCTATTGTTGTGGTGTGAAGCCTGTGTGATAATGGAATTATAGAACATGTACATGAAATGTATCCATGCTTTCCCTACCATGTTTGAGATGTTGAATAGACTCATGAAGTACACTATCCCTTACTTATGATATTATGAATTATGGACTCAAATCTTGTGATCAAGTCATGTCATGTGTGTTAGTTTTCTTCTATCAAGTCCTGGGGTATTCGTACCCGAAACAATAATTGTGTGCCTAGAGCCACGTCATGTTGTCATGATATCTTCAGTCAAGCCATGTTCCATAGAATTCAGTCAGTTATGTGACTCTGGAAACCTTAGAAACCTTATGATCTCAGTCAATTATTAGTATTATTCCATCAGTCAACGGAAATTCAGTAAACCCAGTTTATGTATAGTGAGTTAAGTCATGTTCAGTCTCTTCAGATGGGAGTAGGAGTTAGCACCAAGCAAACCCAAGGATGGGAAATCACCTGCTTGAAATGAAGGTGTGATTCTTCGAATCAATCCTTGCATTCAAAAACTATGTAGCCAGCATAGGTTGAGACATCAACAATTCCAGCTTGAGGGTTGATGGAGCAGATATCCGCCGTTCACTTTCGGGAAAACTGCCAGATTTGAAGGTCACTCACAATATGTATTTTCCCATGGAACGTTATTGACACCCTTCCAATCAGGGCAGTGATTAGGCCCCAGTTCTGCTACTTTAGCATACATGGGGAATGTCGGTTAAATAACTATATCCTACAGTTTCAGACTCAATCTCAATAAAAGAACTCAAAAAATTCTTCAGATATACGTATACCAGGACTGTTAGATATAGTCAAGTCAACAGCCAAATCTTAGTTATAGTACGGAGCTTAGAATGTTCCATCCGATTCAGGACTTTTAGTTACAGTCCCTCATGTTATCAGAACTACCTTTTTAGCCATATATTAGCGCACAAATTTTGCAATTACGTACTCACGATCTCATTTACTATATATGTATGTTTGCACTCTTACATTTATATCAGTCATTTAGTTAGCATTATTCATGTATGTAAACCCTTCGCATTTGCCTACCCTACTCGTATACTTAGTTCTCTAGTTGTACTGACACATTTGTGCTATGGTGCTTTCATTTCATGTTACACTATAGGTTCAAAGACATGAGTTCCAGACCAGAAGTAGCAGTCTCATTCATAATACAGAGTTGCAGTGATTCCTCTTTATTCGTGAAAGATATTACTTGATTTATTCATTTATTAATTCAGTTAGTTTTCAGTTTATGGAGTTAGTTGGAGACATGTTCCTTCAACTCCTTATTCAGACAGTACTTAGAGGTTTTCAGATTTAGTATTCAGATTCAGTTCAGATTAAGTTGTTTTGGGTATTTGCTACCCACATGGATGCCATGTTTTGGTAGTTTCTTTATTCAGTTGAACCTTATGGCCAATTGTTCATGTTTTCCACATTTTACAAGTATATTATGCAGTATACAAGTACAGATATCAGTCATGGGTTAGCTTGTGGTCCTTCAAGGTCATAATCACCGTGTAGCATTGCGTTTCAGAAAATCATAGCGTTACAAACTTAGAATTAGAGTCAAAGGTTCAATAGAGTCCTAGGAAGTTTGAAAGCCACATCTAGTAGAGTCTTGTACATATGTGTGTTGTGCGCCACATTTATGTGCAGGAGGCTATAAGATTTTTTAGGAACATTTTTCCTTCTTTCAGTACTTATTTTGTGATTGTTAGCATAATCTCAAGTTAAACTCTCAGTCTAATCAATCCTTCTCCTATTTTAGAATATGCCTTCAAAGAGAAGAAACCATCCAGCTCCTCAGCCCGAACATTCTTTGGAAGAAAATGTTTTCCATGCAGAGATTCACCATACTTTCTCAGTCTGTGGCTTCCCACAATGAACGGCCACCAGCTATTCCGGACAATCCAGTGGCAAATTCCGCAGCAGCTAGGATTTGGGACTTCACCCGGATGAACCCTCTATCTTTCTTTGGGTCTACATATGATGAAGACCCTCAGGACTTCATTGACCAAGTACAGAAGTTAATTGACATCATGGGTGTTACTTTTGTTCATAGTGCTGAGTTAGCTGCATATCAACTGCAAGATGTGTCTCGCACTTGGTACAAACAGTGGAAATCCGAGAGGGTAGATGGTGCAAATCCTATTGAGTGGGAGGAATTTGTCATGGCTTTCTTAGACGAATTCTTTCCCCAAGAGCTGAGTGAAGCCAAAGTTCTTTAATTCATCAACCTCGGGTAGGGAAACATGATGGTTTGGGAGTATTCTCTTAGATTTACTCAGATAGCCAGATATGCCCCTCATGTGATTGCAGACAATAGGGCTAAGATGAGCAAGTTTGTGTCAGGGGTGAATGATAGTATGGTAAATGAGTATAGGTATGCAATGCTGAACAGTGATATGACCTTAGCCCGACTCATGAACCATGCTCAGTAGATAGAGGAGCAGAAGGTTAAGACTAGACAGAGGCAGAATAAGAGAGCAAGATCAGACAGTTTCAGTTTTTCTCCACCCAAATCTGAGGGAGGGTACCATTCACAATTTCATCCCAAGTCATCAGCTCCAGCTGATTCTACAGCCAGTGCTTCAATTCCTAAGTTCATAGAGGGTAACCAAGATAGAGCCCTAGGCTCTAAGTCTCAGGGCAGTGTTAGCAGTGCCTAAACTAATCCACTATGTCAGACTTGTGGTAAGAACCACAAGGGTATTTGTAGAACTGGTAGTGATGTTTGTTTCGTATGTGGAAAGCCAGGCCACAGGATCAAGGATTGTCCTCAGTCAGGTCAGCAGAAATATCTCCATTCCCCAGCTCAGTTCAATCGCCTGAATCAGCAGGGTTCCACTTCCAGTGCTAATAGTGGGCAACGCCCAAATAGACTATATGCTCTTCAGACCCGATAGGATCAGGAAAATTCTCCTAATGTCATTACTGGTACGTTACATATTTTCCATGTTCATGTTTATTCTTTTCTAGATCCAGGTACATCCTTATCCTTTGTTACTCCCTTTATAGTAGGTGCCTTTTGAATCAGTCCTAAAATTCTAGCAGAGCCTTTTTCAGTCTATACCCTAATGGGTAAAACCAATATAGCTTGGCGGGTATACAGGAACTGCCCGATTATTATATTTCAGAATGTCACCTCAGTAGACTTAGTTGAATTAGAGATGACTGATTTCGATATCATTCTTAAAATGGATTGGCTTCATTCTTACTATGCCACAGTCGACTGCAGAAATAGTATAGTTCAGTTTCAGTTTCCAAATGATCCTGTCTTAGAGTGGAAGGGTAGTACTTCATCTTTTAATGGTCAGCTTATTTCCTAGCTTTGGGCGAGGAGAATGATATCTAAGGGATGTTTTTATCTCGTGCATATTAAGGATTTCAACTTCAAATCTCCCATTCTCGAATCAGTCCTAGTGGTTAATAAATATTTTGATGTCTCAAAGATCTTCCAGGCATTTCTCCTGAAAGGGAAATAGATTTCGGCATTAACCTTCTCCCAAATACTCAGCATATCTCTATTTAACCATATAGAATGGCACTAGCAGAGCTTAAAGAACTAAAAGATCAGTTGAAGGATCTCTCAGATAAGGGATTCATTAGGCCAATTGTATCACCATAGGGTACACCAATCATATTCGTGCGCAATAAAGATGGTTCTCTCAGAATGTGTATCGATTACCGTCAGCTCAACAGAGTTATGATCAAGAATAGGTATCCACTTCCTAGAAAAGATGATATGTTTGACCAACTTTAGGGAGACAGTTACTTGTCCAAGATAGACCTCAGATCAGGATATCATCATCTCAGAGTTAGAGAATATGACATTCCGAAGACAGCTTTACATACTCGGTATGGTCCCTTCGAATTTCTAGTCATGTCTTTTAGTCTTACCAATGCACCTACAACTTTCATAGACTTGATGAACTGGGTGTTCAAGCAGTACTTGGACATGTTCTTCATAGTCTTCATAAATGATATTCTGGTCTACTCTCACACAGAGCATGATAATTAAGACCATCTCAGAATTGTTCTTTAGACTCTCAAAGATCATAAGCTATTCGCAAAGTTTAGCAAGTGTGAATTTTGTCTAAGATCAGTAGAATTCCTTGGCCACATTATCTCAGGTGATGGCATTAGAGTAGATCCTAAAAAAACTGATGCAATAGGGAATTGGCCTCGCCCTGTCTCTTCATCAGATATCTAGAGTTTCTTGGGTTTGGTTGGCTATTACAAATAGTTTGTCGAGGTATTTTCTTTTATTGCATCTCCTATGTCTAGATTGACTCAGAAGAAGGTCAAGTTTCAGTGGTCAGATTCATGCGAGAAGAGTTTTTAGGAATTGAAGACTCGACTCACCTCAGCTCCAATTCTAACCTTTTCAGATAGTTTCGACGGTTTTATGGTATATAGTGATGCATCTAGAGTAGGTTTAAGTTAGGTCCTCATACAGCATGGTAAGGTCATATCCTACGCCTCTAGATAGTTAAAGCCACATGAGAAGAATTATCCTACTCATGATGTTGAGTTAGCAGCCGTAGTCTTTGCCTTAAAGATTTGGAGGCATTATCTTTGCGGAGTTCATGTAGACATTTTCACAGATCATAAGAGTCTCTAGTATGTCTTTTCTCAAAAATATCTCAATCTTTGTCAGAGAAGGTGGTTAGAGCTCTTGAAGAATTATGACATGAATGTCCTTTACCATCCGAGCAAGGCAGAAATTATGGTCGATGCTCTCAGTAAACTCTCCATGTGTAGTATTTCTCATGTTAAAGATAAGAAGAAGAAAATAGCTCAGGAAATCCATCAGCTTGCTAGACTAGGCATTCACTTATTCGACTCTTTAGAGGGTGGTGTATATATGCAGAGTAGTTCAGAGTCATCTCTAGTTTCTGAGGTAAAAGAAAAGCAAGACAGGTATTCTAGCCTTGTCAAGCTAAAAGAGTCATTTTAGAATTAGAAGGCTGAGGTTTTCCCCCAAGGGAGAGATGGTGTTCTTTGTTGTCAGGGTCATTTGTGCATTCCAGGTGTAGATGACTTGAGGCAACAAATTCTTGTAGAAGTGCATGGTGCGTGATACTCTATTCATTTAGGGGCCACTAAGATGTACCACGAATTGCAGGAGATCTATTGGTGGAGTGGCATGAAGAGAGATATTACAGAGTTTGTGGCTAAGTTCTCTACATGTCAGTAGGTTAACATAGAGAATCAGAAACATAGTGGTTCCATGCAGGAGTTTAACATTCCTAGTTGGGAGTGGGAAGAAGTGAACATGGACTTCGTGATGGGTTTTCCTCACAGTCGTTATCAGCATAATTTAGTTTGGGTCATTATAGATAAAATGACTAAGTCAGATCATTTCCTTCCAGTTTGTACTTCTTACTCAGCCGTGGATTATGCCAAACTCTACATTAGGGAGTTGGTCAGATTACACGGTGTTCCCTTATCTATTATCTAAGATAGAGGTACCCAGTTCAGCTCTCACTTCTAGAAAGCATTCCAAAAAAGTCTTGGTATCCAAATATATCTCAGTACTGTGTTTCATCCTCAGACAGATGGTTAAGCAGAAAGGACCGTTCAAACTCTCGAAGATATGCTATGGGCATGTGCAGTTTATTTAAAAGGAAGTTAGGATGACCACTTGCCTTTGGTTGAATTTGCATACAACAATAGCTATCATTCTAGTATTCAGATGGCTCTATTTGAAACTCTCTATGGTAGGAGGTTTATATCTCTAATCGGTTGGTTCAAAGTTAGTGAGGCCTCAGTCATAGGTCCTGACTTGGTATTCATCTCCTTAGAGAAATTCCAGTTGATCAGGGAGAGACTTTGGGATACTCAGAGCCAACAAAAGTCTTATACAAATGTTCGTAGATAAGATCTCAAGTTCTAGGTCAACAACTATATCTATCTTAAGATCTCTCCCATGAAGGGAGTATAGAGGTTCGGCAAGAAAGGAAAACTCAGTCTTCGCTATGTCAGTCCCTTCAGAATTCTCAGTCGCTTCAGCAAGGTAGCTTATGAGCTTGAATTGCCTTTAGATCTAGCCTCAGTCCATCCAGTATTCTATGTCTCTTTGCTCAAGAAGTACATAGGTGACCCAACAGTTTTAGTACCTATTCAGAGAATTGACATTTAGAATAGCCTCTCTTTTAAAGAGATTCCAGTTGAAATCTTAGACTATCAGACTCGTCGATTGAGGAAAAAAGAAGTACCTCTAGTCAAAGTTATTTGGAAAAATCAGTCTCATGAGGAAGCTACTTGGGAAATAGAAGCAGATATGCGTACCAAGTACCCTCATCTTTTCTTCGCCAATTAGGATCAAGCTCAAGCTAATAGTCCTTCTTAAGCTTATTCAATTTCATATTCAGCATTTTGTATAAACTTGATATCTATTACCATTGCATACTCAGACATGCATTCATGTGTCGGTATAGTATTTAATCATGCATAAGCTATGCATTCTTACCTTAAGAAACTCAGTTTATCAGATTGCTTAATTATGCATTCATGTATCAGTTATCCATGCACCAGATATGCATGATTACTATGCTATGTACAGTTTGTAAGTTATGAGATCATGTTCCAGCTATTCATGTTCAGATCATTGTTTCCCCTCTCAGTCAGTTTCATTCGAGGATGAATGTTCTCAAGGGGGAGATATTGTAATACTCGTGCCTTTTCTTAGCTAAAAATCATGTCAAGAATGCTAGGATTTACTTTGAAATGCAAATCTATTTTTTTGCATGCAGTATTTTTTAGATTTTCACTTTCTATTACATAGGAAATTGAGTTGGCTTTCCAACAATACCAATTTCATCAAAATCCGACATCAGATGAAGGAGTCATGGACGTTTTACTCAAAACTGTCTAAATCTCCCAAGTGTGATGGCCTAGTTGGCGAACTTTCAAACTAGTGACGGACCACCACTTGGACTGTCACTTCTAAGGAAGAAGGGCCCAATTCTGGTTAAGGCCTGATAGCCAAGTTGACGGACCATCACTTGGACCGTCAAAGCTATGCCCGTTGAGCCATATTTTGGATAAGGTGTGATGGATGAGTTGATGGACCACCAGATATTTGATGGACTGTCACTCATACTATCAACCATTATCTATTGAAGACCATTTTTGGGCCACGTCTGACGGGCTAAATGACGGTTCACTAAGAGTCTGATGGATCATCAGTCAGATAGTCAGACTCCACATTCAGTTTATTTCCAGTTCATTTTAATAGGGGTATTTTGGTAACTTACCACTCGTCTATATAAACCCAATTACATCTGGTTTCAGCCACTTTTCATCATTATTTCATTACAAATAACTAGGGTTTCTCCCTAAATTATATCTTCAAGACCAAGACTCAATCTTCTTCAAGAATCAAAGGATTTCAAATCCTTCCAGTTCAAAAACATCAAGAACTTTGAGTCAAGTATGCGTAGTGTCCATCTATGGACCCCTTTCATTCATAGATTTTAAGAACCATGATTTTAAATGAGAAACTTTGATTTCCTCCTTTCTATGTGATGTTGTTCATGTCAATGACCATTGTGTAAACTTCAGACTATTATTTTGAGATGATTTCGATGAAGTATTCATGTTTGTGGTTAAAACCCATGAAATTGGGTGGTTCTAGATAATTAACATTTGTTGAGAAAACGTATGCCCAAGGGGTGCATGCAAGGTGTTTGTTAAAATGCCTAGGATTCTAGAAGTCCATATTTAGATGATTTTATAAAACCTAAATGACATGTCCATATTAGATACACACTCAATATGAATTTCATACTATTTGTGTGTTGCTATTGTTGTGGTGTGAAGCATGTGTGATAATGGAATTATAGAACATGTACATGAAATGTATCCATGCTTTTCCTACCATGTTTGAGATGTTGAATAGACTCATGAAGTACACTATCCCTTACTTATGATATTATGAATTGTGGACTCAAATCTTGTGATCAAGTTATTTCATGTGTGTTAGTTTCCTTAACTATAGCTGTGTGACTAGAGCCATGTCATGTTGTCACAATATCTTTAGTCAAACCATATTTCATATAATCCAGTCAGTTATGTGACTCAAAAAACCTCAAAAACCTCATGATCTTAGTCAGTTATCATTATTATTCCATCAGTTAACGGAAATTCAGTAGACCCTGTTCATGTATAGTTAGTTAAGTCATGTTCAGTGTCTTCAGATAGGAGTAGGAGTTAGCACCAAGTGAACCCAAGGATGGGAACTCACCTGCTTCAGATGAAGGTGTTATTCTTAAAAGCAATCCTTGCATTCCAGAAATATGTAGCCAACATAGGTTGAGACATCAACATTGCCAGCTTGAGGGTTGATGGGGCGGACATCCGTTGTTCTCTTTTGGGGACATTGCCAGATTTAAGGGTCACTCATAGCATGTCTTTACCCATGGCACGGTATTGACACCCTTCTAATCAGGGCAGCGATTGTGCCCAGTTCAGCTACTTAGCATACATGGGGCATGTCAGTTAATGAATTATCTCCCACAGTTTCAGACTCAGTACCAGTAAAAAAACTCAGATAGTTCTTCAGATACTTGTATACCAAGATTGTTAGATATAGTCAAATCTCAGTTATAGTACGGAACTCAGACAGTTCTATCAGATTCAGAACTATCTAATACAGTCCCTCATGCTATCAGAACTATATTTTTTCCATGTATTAGTGTATAGATTTAGCTATCACGTACTCATGATCTCATTTACTATATATGTTTGTTTGTACTCTTACATTTATATCAGTCAGTTAGTTAGCATTATTCATGCATGTAAACCCTTCGTATTAGCCTACCTCACTTGTATACTTAGTACTCCAGTTGTACTTACGCATTTGCGCCATGGTGCTTTCTTTTTATGTTATACCATAGGTTCAGAGACATGAGTTCCAGACCAACAGTAGCAGTCGCATTCAGCACACAGAGTTGCAGTGAGTCATCTTCATTCGAGAATAATATTACTTTAATTTATTAATTCAGTTAGTTTTTAGTTTAAGGAATTAGTTGGATACATGTTCCTTCAACTCCTTATCCATATAGTACTTAGAGGTTTTCAGATTTAGTATTCAGATTCAGTTCAGATTCAGTTGTTTTGGGTATTTGCTACCCACATGGATGTCATATTTTGATAGTTTCTTTATTCAGTTGAACCATATGGCCTATTGTTCATATTTTCTATATTTTACAAGTATATTATACAGTGTACTAGTACAAATATCAGTCATGGGTTAGCTTGTGATCCTTCAGGTTCATAAGCACTGTGTATCATTTCGGTTTAGAAAATTAGGGTGTTACATTAAGCTCTTGGAGTTTTGAGTCACCCATTTCCCTCCTATCTTTATTCAGTGTTTTGTATTCAAGATAAATATATAAGACTATTTAGACTTGCGGTGTATTTCCTATTTTCGTACTTAGATGCTATTGTACTGATATTACCAGGTTATGGGATTGGTATTCTTAGTTAATTATCATTGGTTGAGCATTTGTTTTTGTTATTGTGTTTATCTATGGTGGCCCTTGTCAGGTATTTCTACTGAAGTAACCCATTTCCTTAGCTCCAGGATATGGTGTTGGCTTACTTACTAGTGGGTCTTAGTATGTTCCATCATGACTTGTGAATTAGGTCGTGAAAAATTAGTATTAAAGCCTAGGTTTCATCGGTCTTATTAGTATAACAAGTGTATAATAGAGTCTTGCAGAGCAGAATGTTGACACCTATTTCCTATCTTTTGGAGGCTATGGGACATTCTTAGGGTTCCTTCACTTCTTTCACTCATATTGTGCTAAGAGTCTGAGTTGGTTTATAGGATATTTTTTGGACTTTACTTTTTCGAAGATGCCTAGGACAAATGCTACAACTATGCGTGATGAAGGTCTTGCGACTGAGTTTAGGGATCCTACTCCTGTTTGAAGATAACGTCATGATGTGTCCCTAGTTAGGGATCAGGATAGGCCTCCCCTAAGCCCTATTCCTGCACCTGAGTAAGAGATTTCTCCACGGTAACCACTGGTGGGCCAGGGACCTACCTAGGCTCCACCAGGTTTTATTCTCTCTTTTTTGCTCAGAGATACCTTGGTTTAACAAATTGGTATTATTGATGGTATGCAAAATACTAGGTAGGAGTACACCCTGCAATTATAGATCCTAGAGTTGAGGTTCCTCTAATGTCAGTAGTTATCCATCCGATAACCGCTCAGCCAGTTGTGACCCAACTTGCTATGTATGCTGAGAAGTAGAAGATGCTGGGTAGGTTTTTGAGATTGGCTCTACCTAGTTTTTTTGGTGCTCCTCAAGAGGATGTATTTGAGTTTCTTACTGCTTGTGAAGATAAGCTCCGTGGATTGGGCCTAGTCGAGATTTATGGTCCGGATTATACCATATTTTAGTTGGATTTATTTGCTCGACACTGATGGAGAGGTTTTATGATTTCAAGGCCAGTTGGATCTTTTCCCTCTGAGATATTCTTGGAGAAGTATATGCCATAAAGCCTTAGAGATCAAATGAGGATTAGTTCACTAGATTAGAGAAGGGTTTTATAACAGTCGCTAAGTATGAGGCCCATTTCCATGAGTTGGCCAGGTATGCAACTTATATTATGGATATTGAGTATGAGAGTATTTGCTGCTTTAACAAAGGACTGAGACTCTCTATTTGGATGGATACTCAAAGTCTAGTTATTGTGGGTAGGACCTTTGCTAAGGTTTCAGGTCATGCTTGAGTGATAGAGGACATACATAATGAGGGACGTGATAAGGGGCCCAAGTATCAGGGATGATTTGGTGGGAACCATAGTAGTTCCCAATTCATAGGTGGTTATTCTAATGTTAGGCATCCTTAACATCTACTTTTTTAGTTGTAGAGTCAGGTTAGTCGACCAGTTCGGGCAACTCTTCAGACTACTAATAGAGGTTAGTTTTGTACTAGTGGTCTTCTTGGTAAGGATGGTGATCAGTATTTGCGAGGTTTGTCCGTAGGCTATGCTAGACGTGGTGGTTACTCTGATGTATTCAGATTTGTGAGTTTTAGTTCTACTCATTACTCTTATTTTACTTGTGCGCTTTCTATTCATTTTACATGAGGTTGTCCTATTCGTGAGGCAATGTTTCTTTTATCCCAGAGTGATAGTCCAATTGGGGTAGTTTATTTCTTAGGTAGAGGTAGTTTGAGAGGTCACAGGGGTGCTTAACCCAGTGCTCAATGTGGTACTAAACCAGGTAGGACAGGAGGTCGGTCAGATGCCCAGGAAAGTGGCAAACATGGTCAGTTATATGCAGTAGCTATTAGAACTTAGGCTAAGACATCGAATTTTGTAGCTACAAGTATGATTTTGGTATGTCATAAGTCGGCTCTTTCTTTGTTTGATCCTGAATCCACTTATTCTATTACATCTACTTATTATTCACCATGATTAGACTTGACTAGTGATTTATTATCTGTGCGATTTTGTATATCTACTTCTGTGGTTGATTCTTTAGTAGTGGATCGAGTATTCAGATCATATGTTATGATAGTTAGTGATGTTGATACTTATGCTGATTTTATTATTCTGGATATATTAGATTTCGATATAATTCTGGGCATGGAATTGTTATCTGATTATTATGCGGTCTTTGATTATTTTGCCAAGACTATTACCTTAGCTTTGCCTAGCGTACCCCCAGTCATGTGGCAAGGGTGGTTATCCACAATCTGATGGGAATCATTTCTTATGTTTCTGCTAGGAGACTTATATCGAGAGGTTGGGAGTCTTATCTCGCTTATATATGTGATACTCATGTAGAGAGTCTGCCACTTGACTCGGTTTCTATTGTTTGTGTGTTTTCTAATGTGTTCCCTACCTATCTATCTGGTATTCCCCCTAAACATAAGATTGAGTTTGCTATTGACCTTGAGCTCTTGACACATAATCTATTTTTATTGCTCCTTATCATATGGATCTTATGGATCTTAAGGAGCTGAGTTCTCAACTTTTAAATCTTCTTGGTAAGGTTTTATTAGACCGAGTGTGTCCCCATATTGAGCTCCTGTATTGTTTGTAAAGGAGAAAGAAGGCTCTATGCATATGTGTATCGATTATAGGCAGCTTAATAAGGTGATGATGAAGAACCGTTATCCTATGCCTTGCATTGATGGTTTGTTTGACTAGCCGTAAGATTGATTTGATTTTTTGTTATTATTAACTAAGGATTTTGGCGAAAGATATCCTGAAAAAAGCTTTAAGAACTTGTTATGGTCATTATGAGTTTTTGGTGATATGTTTTGGCTAACTAATTCCCCAGTGGTATTTATGAACTTGGTGAATTGTGTGTTCAGACCTTATCTAAAGTCCTTTATTATTGTGTTTATTGATGATATTCTTGTGTATTCGAGGAATAGTGAGGAGCATGCACAATTCTTAAGGATTGTGCTTTAGACTTAGTGAGATTATGCACTTTTTGTCAGGTTCTCTAAGTGTGAGTTTTGGCTTGTGTCAGTATCATTTCACAGATATGTGGAGTCTAGAGACGGTATCATGGGAGAACTAAATAATATTTTTATGATTCGTGATTAGTCTAGGACTATGTCTTCCACCGAGGTTCGTAGTTTCATTAGTTTGGCTAGTTATTATAGGCGCTTTGTTAAGATATTTGCTACTATTTCTGCCCCTATGATTAGATTGAGATAAAAGGAAGTTCCTTTCTAATGGTTCGAGGAGTATGAGTTGAGCTTTGGAAAGTTCAAGGATTGTCTTACTTTATCTCCAGTGTTAGTTCTTCCTATTAAGGGTGTGGGATTCATTGTGTTTGTGATGCTTCTGGTGTTGGACTTTATTTTATTTTGATGTAGCAAGGTCGTGTCATAGCTTATGCTGTAAGAAAACTTAAAATGCATGAGCGTAACTACCCCACTATTAATTTGGTGTTAGAAGAGGTAGTTTTTGCACTCAAAATTTGGAGGAATTATTTGTACGGTGTGCATTACGACATTTTCATCGATCATTACAGCCTTCAACACCTTATTACCTAGTGAGAGCTTAATGCTCGACAGCATAGATGGATGAGTTGCTGAAGGACTATGATATCTCCATTTTGTATCATCCGGGTAACAAATATAGTAGTTGATTCTTTGAGCTTCCAGGTAGTAAGTATGGTTAGCTTGCCATGCATATTAGTTTCTCATAGGGCTTTGGCATGGGACATTCAGTCCTTAGCCAATTTGATGGTTCACCTTGATATTTTGGATCCTGCGAGGATTTTGTATTTTATGGAGGTGAGGTCCTCTTCATTTGAACAAATTCTTGATAGTCAGTATAAGGATAGAAAGCTGTGTTTTCTCTATGACCAGGTGGTGAGTAGTAAGTTTGGGAGGCACACCATTGATTCCAAGGGCATTTTGAGATTCTAGGGTGGTATTTGTGTTCCCCAGCTTGATGATATGATTCAGTCTATTCTTTACGTGGCTCACAACTCTTGAATTCACCCGGTACAAGTAAGATGTATTGAGATTTAAGGCAACATTACTTGTGGGAAGGTGTTAAGAGGGATATAGTAGACTTTGTGTCTAGTTTCCTTTGTTGTACGTAGGTTAAGGCAAAGCATCAACATCCAGGTGGATTGGCTCAAATTTTCCATTCTCGAGTGGAAATGGGAAAGGATTACTATGGACTTCATTAGTGGATTGCCTCATACTTCCCATGGTCTTTGATGGTATTTGTGGTAGTGTGGATCATTTGACCAAGTTGGCATATTTCATTCCTATTCAGATGACCTTCAGTATTGAGAGTTTAGACCAGATTTATGTTCGGGAGATAGTTCATTTGCATGGGGTTCCTATTTTTATCATATCAGACTATGGTTTTGTATTTACTTTGTGATTTTGGAGAGCATTTTAGGAGAAGTTGGGTACTCAAGTGGATTTGAGTACAACTTTTATCCACAGATAGATAGTCAGTCCGAGCGGACTATTCAGGTGCTTGAGAGTATGCTCCAAGCCTATGTTATGGATTTTGAAGGACAGCGGGATTAACACTTAGCATTGGAAGAGTTTACATACGACAACAACTATTATTAAAGTATTGAGATGGCACCTTATGAGGCTTTGTATGAAAGGAGATGTCATTCTATGAAAGGATGGTTATAGACTTTTGAGGTAAAACCTCAAGGTGTAGATTTTCTTGGGGCACAGTGGGTAGAGTCAGGGTGATTCAAGATAGGATGAGAGCAACCTAGAGTAGGCCGAAGGCTTATGCCGACCATAGGCTCTGTGGCTTGAGGTTCAGAGTTGGTGACCATGTGTTCCTTTGAGTTTCACCTATGTGAGGTGTGATGAGGTTCGGAAGGAAGGTTAAGCTCAACCCTCGATATATTGGTCCTTTTGACATTCTTAGAACAGTTAGCGAAGAAGCCTGTGAGTTAGCCTTGCCTCCAGATTTTGCTGCTATTTATCCAATTTTCATATCTATATGTTGCAAAAGTATATTCCTAATCCGTCTTGTGTGCTTAGGTGGGATCCTGTTTAGTTAGAAGAGCAGTTAACCTTTGTAGAGGAGCCCATGATCATTTTGGCTAGTGATGTAAGATAGTTGCGTTGTAGAGAGATTTTTGTAGTTATGGTTCCATGGAAGCACCGCCCAGTAAAGGAGGCCACTTGGGAGATCGAGAGAGAGATCAGGGACCAATATCGTTATTTGTTTGAGACTTCAGGTATTTTCTTTCTCTTTAAATTTTGGGGATGAAAGTTCCTCAGTAGTGGATGTTGTAATAATCCTTCAATTCCTTTCTCGTGATTCTACTTATCTTCTCTGTTATAGATTACCCATAGATTCCCCAAGTCATTTATGACTTTCTGGAACCAATAGTTTGGTTACTGGGTAATCCGTTTGGTTTCCAGAACCATTTCCCTATTTAGAAGTATTTATTGGTTACAAATGACCATTGGCAAAAACTACAGTAAAATGATATCCTATACGAATTCTAACTGCACCAGCAGCTCCAAAATATTGATTTTAGGTTGGGTAGACCTTTGGTTTAGGTCTCACTACACCCGAACACATTTCAACCAGATGGTCGAAAAGTTGATAAATTTGAAATTCGGGTGAAGGACCCATATTTGGTCAAAATGACCTCAAATGGAAAGTTCAACTTCAATAATACGTCTAGAACATTGAAATAATTATGGTTGAATATCTTGTTTTCCTATATTTAAATCTTGATGTATCCTCAGGCCTTGGAAAAGACTTGGAATTAATTTTAATGTTTCACCTATCGTCAAGTGAAGCAAGATACCATGATCACAGAGGACTTGCTGCAATTGGAATGACCGCAATTTCTACATACATGGGTGCGTAATCACATAAACTGAGGGCCTAGGATGGGATTGTTTAAATGCTCATCATGGTCGAGAATTTGCTATTTTTTCCATTTGTCTTGAGTCCCAAACCCCAATAAAGAGTGTAGACCTCAAAGTAAGTCTTGAGTGTTGATTGGGAGCTTGGGTAACTTGCATAATCGTGTTTGATGTTGAATCTAAGGTATGAATACTTTAGTTTTAGTGTTGAATTCTTGAGTGTTTGACCCAAAACCCTAATGGATTGAGGCTTGATTTTAGAACCAAATATGGGTGCTGGATACTAATTTCTTAAGATTTATAACTACCTAATGGTATTTGAACGATGAGTTGGTCTTGGAAACTCATTTTCCATATATGGGACATCAATTTTGTCCCAAAGTACAATGGTGTAATATGGGTGTTGATATTCACGTAATGATGCGTAGATTATGTTTTTGATAGCTTGGCTCTTTGAAAAAGCTTTGAGGAAAGGGAAAGCGAAGATTTTTGGTTCATGAGTTATATTTGGATTCAAGGTAGGTAAGGCTTACTTATGTTAGATTGATCTTTATTGTAGTATAATTATGATATTTTACTAAGATTGGGTTGGGTTTTAGATGTTGAAATGGTAGATGGTAACGTTTTGGATTAATTGAATCACATAGACTGTTGAACATATAAAGTGTGATATTTGACTCATAGTCTAGAACCTTGGCTAGTTGGACTTGTTATCTTATCAATAGCATGAGAATGCTCTAGTTGCTCTAGTTAGACGGGAGTGACCTTGTTCATTTACCTTAAGAGTAGGTTGACCTAGATATGCATGGTTATGAATTAGCCTTAGATGCTTAGGATATCTTAAGAGTAAGACTTGTGGAAGAATCGTCCTATAAACAAGTGTGGATTGATAAAACTGTGAGATATGATTTAGATAACTTAGTCTAATTTAGGGTAGAAGTTAGACTTGAATAAGATAATTTGGTATATTAAAAGCAGAGCTTGACCCTCATTAAGCTTGGACAATGTTGCTTCATTAGTGACCTAGAAACTTGTTGAACACCTAGAATATGCTTTTTGTAATATGATGGCTAAACTCGGTAAATGGTTTATTCATGATGTTGATTTTGGGAATAATGTGCATACTTGATTGATTATCTTATTGTTGTTACTTGGTTATTATTGGAACACCTTTTCAAATAAACCTATGGCTATGATATCACTTTACTTATTGTCTAGTTTACTATGTGTGCCTTGGATTATGTCACTACTCATATTATGCTCAAGTCTAGTGACTAAACTTATGTTTGTGCCAAAGAACCCCTTTTGTGCTATTATTATGAATCATGCCTAATAAGGGAGATTCTACAAAGTATAACCACGACTTGTAATTGACCATGCTAATAATCATGTCAATCCTAATTTTATATTGAGTGTTTACACCATATGGATAGCATCTTCATGCACTTACTATTATAATATATTGATAATGAATAACGAGGTTCTACAATATGTCTTTCTTTGATCCTCTTACACTTTATTATTTGTGGGGCTTGTACTTGTCAATGATCTAGTTATATATATATTGATGTTATGATGAATATTGATGCTATTGTTAATGTTGATGATATTGTGATTCCAGGTAAGTTTGGAGGATATATTAATGATATTGGGATGCCTAGTAAGTCTTGAGGATATATTGATAATGTTGTGATGCCCAGTAAGTTTGGAGGATATATTAATGACATTATGATGCCCGGTACATCCAGAGGAAATATTTATGTTATGATGATGCCCGGTAAATTTAGAAAACATGTTGATGATAGTATGATGCCTGGTAAATCTAGAGGATACATTGATGATATTATGACTCCTGGTATATTTGAAGGATATATTAATGACAATATGATGCCCAATACATCCGTAGGACATATTGATGATATTATGATGCCCGATACATCCAGAGGATATGTTGATGATATTATGATGGCCGGTACACTCGGCTGATATAGTGGTGATATTATGATGCCCGGTACTCCCGAAGGATATATTGATAATATTATGATGCCCGGTACATTCAGAGGATATATTGATATTATGTAGGGTAAATATGTGTATATATGTTAATGTGTAATTATGCCTTTATATAATTACATACATTTGTGCCTTGAAAGTATCATGCTAAGCATTAGATGTCGGTTATAATTCTTCAATCCTAATGAAACACCATGGGTTTCAGGCCCTTGGAAACTTTCATGGATTTCTAGTCCCTAAACAGGATATGCTGACCAGTGTTGGTTGGTAGGTTGGATTTGACTTTTGCAATTGATATGACTTGGGTTGTACGAGTTGTATCAGTGGATACAGGTTGTTTTTCTACTTCAATTAGTCTTAGGCTTGGTAATTTAAGTTGGATTTGACTACGAGTGGCTCACCATGAGCAGTAAGCTTGGGTTTGAGGCGTACCATGGACTCATATGGTGTGTAGTGCTTAATCCTCTTGGGATTCTATTCTGATAGGGGTACAAATGAAGAGTACTAGTCTTATACTTGGATACAACATGGTTAGGGGTTAGTCGTTCATTAGACAGTGTTAGGTCCAAGAAAGATGGCCTTGGCTATGAGTGATGGGTACCACCCGTATTGGAGAGTAAGACTGGTGTGGATAGTCATACCCACCTAATGGGATTTCTTGGAGTTTAAGTTAGGGCAATTTGGATATTTTCCTAATTAACCTAATAAGTCCCCATAGCTTATATTCTTATTAGGAGGTTATTTGACCTATTATTCTATTCATTAACACTTAGAAACTTCTCTTAAGAGCTCTACAATTCTCTCTAAAGCTTTTGGGCAAAGAAAGGCTAGGGTTTTATCTAAAGGATTACTTTGGGGCTTGTGTTGGTGATTTCTCTTCCCTCATTGTTAGTTCCAATTAAAGGAATTGGTTTATACAATGTTTTCATGGTTTGATTTTTGTATGGTTTGGGATTTTCAAATATAATTTGGGGTTTTATCTTATAAATGCTTAGTCATGGTTTTCCCGTGTTTTAATTATGCTTTTATATATGTTAATTGTGTTTTTGGATAACTGGTTGCATAGGAATGGTTATCTGGTAATTTTCTTTGGTTTTGGAAATACTATGCCCCTAATATGTTTGATAAAATGCCTATGGGAATATTTTCACTACATTGATAGATTTGAATGGAGCTATTGCATTGTTTAAACTTGGTAATGGAACCCTAAATAGTTAAATGGTTTGGAATGGTTTAAATGGAATGGTTTGGTGGTCATGGTTCTGGTTAATTGAACTCCTTGTAGGGTACAATGGGATCCCCCAAGTGAAAATGATAACGGAACACTTGTGGGGTTCATAGGACTCTCTGAAGAAACTTAATAATAGGTACACGAGAATCCCTTGACCTTAAAAGGTTTGGCAACGGACATTACTTGTAAGTTATAGTTGGTGTGACGATACCACTATTAATAGCTTTAGTAAATGACAAATAGAATAATGAATTAGTTGGAAATAATTTTAATTATGAAATAATGGTGGGGTGTGATAGCTAACCGTCAAAGGAGGAGTTCAATGAAAGAACACTAGAAACTCATTTTTGCTGACATGAGGGGTAGGAGCAACCCTTTTATAATACTATGAGGTATAGAGGGTGAGGGTACTTGGGAATCCCTTACTCTTATGGTATCTTTGATTCATGCGACTACATATATTGAGGTCCGTTAAGGGGGTTAAACTAGACCCATATAGACTGTGGTTATTTAAGAATAGTTAAGCTTCACACATCTAGGTTAATAGTATTAAATGAATGCTAAACCCGATTCCCTTTCACGACATGTTTATATATATATATGGTTTGTATGCATATGGTTAGTTTTATTTGGTTTTATTGGTTGGAATTATTTTATTCTTATCTTTCATTCATTCTAGTATTCACCCACTAACCCATTTTCAGGCGGCTGTATCCCAACGCGATGTAGGAACTGACCATTTTACTTCTCTTTCTTAGCTATCTGACATTCAGGATTAGATGATGGATTGAAGTGGTGAGCTCCATCTTTCTAGAAGGCTTCATTTCATGGAAGTTATTTTGTACTTTGGTTTATTTATGGATATATTGGTTTTGGCTATGGTTGGGGGCATGCGCAACCAAATTTTTTTATTTTTTTGGTTAGTGGCTTTTGTGGAACAACTATGGGTTCGTATAGGTAGGATCGGTATTGGTGTCATCTTTTACATTGGTATTGGTATTAGGGTTGATACTGTTGGAGTAAATTTCTTATTGTTCTATCCTCTTATATTTTGGGATTATATACACTTATTATGTAACTCATACGGTTATTGTTTGGTTGGTTTGGCTATTGGTTAGGTTTAGACGATTGTACTTGGTTGTGTCAATCTTGGTAATAGACCTATTGTAGAGTTTGTAAATTGGATAGTTATGCTATCTTGTTATATGCTTGAAATTCAGCCAAGTCAAGGAAGGCGGCTAGAGGTTGAGTTGGGGAGGAAGGTGGCCTCCTATTCCGGTCGGACTTAGGATGTCCATTATGATAAGGCCTCGGGTCGGGTCATATCAAGTTAGTATCAGAGGTTTAGGTTCATCGTCAATTAGGAGTCCACAAAGCCATGTCTAGTATAGTCTTTTTTAGGGGGGTGTAGTGTGCCACACTCATAAGAGAGAGGCTATAAGATATTTAGTAATGTTTCACTTTCTCGGTATTCTATTTTCAAGTTTTGAATCTATGTCCTAGAATTTTCTCTAATCTGTATTTGTTCACTTTTTAGATCACACCTCTCGATCTGGAACACAAGGAAATCCTTCTATCCCATATGGGGATGAATTAATGGAGTATACCCTACACCTAGAGTTCGCTCTTGATCTCATGGTCCTATCTATTATTTTTCTAGAGTTCTGGTGTTCTATTTTTTGAGCGCACAAGGGTTGGCCATTTCATGAAAATAAATTTTCATAATTTTATAAGTGTGAAGATGAAGGAGGATCCTCAGGGTTTCTTGGATGAAATAGAGAAGATATTTTGAGTGATACAGCTCACTAATACGAAAGGGGTAAATTTTGTAGCTTATCAGCTCAAAGAAGTTGCGTACTAATGGAATGAAGAGTGAGATAAGGATAGAGGTGATGTTGAGGAGTTTTCTTTGGGGAAGACTTTTCTATTGCCTTCTTGGATTGCTTCTTTTCTTACGAGTTGAGGGAAGCTAAGATGGAGGAGTATTTTAATCTTAAGCAGGGAAAATGTTTTTCAAGGAATACGTGTTGAAATTTCATCAGCTGTCAAGGTATGCTCCGAATTTGGTGGCTGATATGAAGGTGAGGATGAGAAAGTTTACTTCTGGGCTATCTCGAGATTTGATACTTGAAAGCAAGATAGATTTTCTTATAAAGGATATGGATATTTCGAGGTTAGTTGTACACAAGCAATAGGTGTAGGATGAAAAGAGGATACATGCAGAGGCTGGTGAAAGATAAGGTATGAGGAACAGCTTCTCTGAGCAGGGTGGTGCTCAATATCAGGGTGGTCGGGATGTCGGCAAATGGCCAAAGAAGAAGTGGGGGAGTTCTCGTTCCTTCTCTACTGCTAGCACTCTTTACCCAAAGAAGTTGAGTGTTAGGAATCAACAAGGTATGCATAGGGTTCCCAATCTAAGGTGAGTGGGGAATGGTCGACTTCTTTGTGTACTCTTGTTTGGTTTTGTGGTTGGCTTCATTACGGTTTTTGTGATTAAGAAAGGGACAAATGTTTTAAATATGGCTAGCTAGGCCATATACTTAGGAACTGTCCAATTAGTGAGGGTGCTTCAATGTCGGTCAAAGCTTTGGTTGATTCATCTTCTGCTCCAACACCTAGTGGTGCTTCTTCTATGCCTGCTCCTGCTTCTGGTACCGGCACTGGCCGTAGTAGGTTATGCTCTCTTATCTCGACATAAATTTGAGATATCATCTGATGTCGTTACTGGTAAGTTACAACTCTTTTCTCGTGACATATATTTTCTACTTGATCCAGGGTCCACTCTTTACTATGTGACCCTATATGTGGCTGTATGTTTTGGTTTTGATTCAAAGTTGGTTTTGAAGCCTTTTTCTATTTCTACCCTGGTAGGTGACTCATTTATTGCTAAAAGAGTCTATAGGGTGTGTCTGGTATATGTTTGTAGGAAGGAGACCTTGGTAGATCTATTTAAGCTAGATTAGTGGATTTTGATGATATTGTAGTGATGGGTTGGTTATACTCTTATTACATATCCTTAGATTGTCAGACTCGTAAGTGATCTTGGGTATATTTATACGCCTAAGCCCCATAATTTATACATATTTTTATCTATATTTAGAGAACAAAGTTCCTAGTTTCTTATTTTTTTACTCTACTTCTATGTAATTGAGCTAACCGATGTGATTAGCATGATTTTAGGCAATAATGAGGTAGATGAAGACATTATGGGACTATGAAATGTGGAATAGCATATGAAACAAGAGAGAATAGCAATTTGGACCAAATGTGGCACCAAGAAAATATGTCCAAGACTAGTTTATCATTAATTAGTTCAGAGACTTAGAAGGCAATTATGAGAGAAAAGATTATTAAAAGGGTTAAATGCTGAATTTTTATTCATTATTCATTATTCTGTATTAGTTTTTGAAAGAAGAGTGGCGGCTTAGCTTGAGGAGAGAGAGAAACATTTTTCTCTCTTGTTTTCAATATTCGCACACCAAAATCGTCTTCTAGTTTTTGGAATGATGAATATATTTATGATGCTTTTCATTTTATTCATGAGTAGCTAAGTTTATTAGTTAGGGTTATGGAAGCCTTGTAGCATACAATCTATCACTTTGGGTTTTGAATTCATTATGCATTGACTTATTTATATCATACTCTCTTTTCTTATCTTGAATCTCGTGGTTGCAAACATAGAGGATATGCCTTAAAATGCAACTTGTTCGAAAGAAAAGTTGATGTTTGGAAAAGAGAGTAATGACAAGAAAATAGAATTACCAACCCCTATTTGATAAGTTAATGCCTTAGCAGAATTAACTACTTGGAGATTTCATATTATTTTTGGTAAACACTTTTGATTCGAGAGAATTAAAGTGAATTAGTCCTTGATAGTTGAGAAACACTAGGATTATGTTACAAAATACAATACATTCTCTATAAGAATGATGCATGTATGAATTCGTAAAGCCCATAGTTAGAAAGTATTGAAAACTACAAGGTGGACATAACCCTAACTTGCTAGTTGGGTTATATATTTGTCAATGACCGTTTACTCTTTTGTAAGAGAGGTGTAATTTGAGCATATTTAGTAAGGTTGTCTTTAGGTTCCTTGGTGAACTGTTTATAAAGTGGGAGGGTAGTTCCCTAGCTCCTAGAAGGAGGTTAATTTCTTATCTTAGAGATCGGAGATTAATCTCCAACGGGTGTCTTTATCCAAAAGTGTGGGATAAAGATTCTAACTTGGAAGGTTCTTTTTTTCACTCAATTTCAATGGTAAATGTGTCTCCTAAGGTTTTTCTGGATGATTTTCCTAGTGTTCCTCCAGATAGGGAAATTGAGTTTGGTATTGATTTGGTTTTGTACACTCGTCCAATATATATTCCTTCTTATAGAATGCCTCTGGCCGAGTTGAGGGAACTCAAGGAGAAACTTAAGGATCTTCTAGATAAGGGGTTTGTTCATCCTAATGTATCCCTGTGGGGTGCACGGGTGTTGTTCGTGCGCAAGAAGGATGGTTCCCTTCGGATGTGCATCAACCCTAAATCTAAGCAATGGAAGCGTCACTCTCTGTGTTTTGTCATCGGGCGTATTCTTGTTACCATTCAAACTGTGGTTAGCATTTCCTTCTTTGGGAGCCGGGTATCGCACGGAGCTTCATTCTTTATTTAATAGTGCTAAGTAGAGCCTTCTCTTTTCTTACTCGAGGATTTCTTTGATTAGGATCCTTTGCATTGGGGAATACCTTTCGCATTACTAGATCCGTTCTTGGAAAAATAAAGCATAAACCCATCTCAATTATTGACCCTTTTACAGACCAATATCCGATCCCCCCACGAAGCACAATCTGAGAAATGAGGATTAGCGAGAATTGATAGTTGAATAAGGTAACAGTTAAGAACAATTAACCTCATCCAATGATAGATGACTTTTTTGATCAGTTGCAAAGTGCCAAGTTCTTTTCTAAGAGAAACCTTTGATCTAGGAATCATCAACTTAAGATTAGGAAGGAGGATATCCCTAAGATAACTTTTCATACTCGGTATGGGCACTTCAAATTCTTGGTTATGTCATTTGGCTTGACTAATGCGTCAAAAATATTTATGGATTTGATAAATAGGGTTTTCATCCAGTTCTTGGATCTTTTTGTTATTATGTTTATTGTTGACATCTTAGTGTATTATAAAAGTGAGGTGGATCATACCAATCACCTCTATGTGGTGTTACGAACCTTAAAGGAACACCAGTTGTATGCTAAGTTCACTAAGTTTTGATTTTTCGTTAAACACTACAACTTTCTTAGGTTATATTATTTCTAGTGAGGGATCATAGTGGATCCTCAAAAGGTGGCTGTGGTTAAAAATCCAACCAATATTCAGAGTTTCTTGGGTTTGGATGGGTATTATTGGCACTTTGTGGAAAACTTTTATTTGATAGGTGCTACTTTGACTAAGTTAACTTAGAAGAAGGTAAAATTTCCTTGGCCAAAAGTATGTGAAGGAAGTTTTGAGAAGCTTAATGACAAACTAACTTTGGATTCGATTTTGACGTTGCCTAAAGGTAATTAGGGGTTTGTGGTTTATTGTGATGAATCGAGGGTGGGACTTTACTGTGTTTTAATATAGCATAGGAAAGTGATTACCTATGCTTCCAGCCAGTTGAAGATGATGAGAGAAACTATCCTACTCATGATTTGGAGCAATTGGTGGTGGTTTTTTCTTTGAAAATCTGGCGGCACAATTTTTATAGAGTGGACGTAGATATCTTTTCTGATCTTAAGAGCCTGTAGTTTGTGTTCACTCAGAAGGAGCTAAATCTTAAGTAAAGGAGATCGTTGGAACTTCTTAAGGACTATGATATGAATCTTCACTATTATCCAGGTAAGGCTAATGTTGTTGCTAATTCTCTTAGCTGGTTATCCATCCGGATTTTAGCTCACGTGGATAAGATGAAGCAAGAATTAGTAAAGGATATTCACTGCTTGGCTAATCTTAGAGTTTTTCTCTTAAAATCTGAGGATAGTGGTGTATTGGTACAGGAAGCAGTTAGTTCATCTCTTGGTGTAGAGATTAATGAGAAGAAAGTGCTATATCCTATCTTGATAAAAATCAAGAGTGATATAGGTAGAAAAATGGTAATGGTAGTCAATATTAGTGGTGATAGTACTTTATGATACCAAGGGAGGTTATGTGTTCCTGATATAAATGGGTTGCGACAAAGGATCTTGGATGAGGTACATCAATTGCGCTATGTTGTTCATCCCATTTCTATAAAGATGTATACTGATCTCAAAGAGATATAATGGTGAACTAGTATGAAAAGGGTTGTAGTTGATTTTATAGCCAAGTGCATAGTGTGTCAACTAGTTAAAGTTTAGAACATAAGGCCTTGAGGGTTGTATCAAGAAATTGATTTTCCTGAGTAAAAATAGGGGGTAGTCTATATGGATTTTGTTACCTGTCTTTCTTGGTCGCAAAAATAATTTAATTTGATTTGGGTCATCATGGATAGGATAACAGGGTCTGCTCACTTTTTGTCAGAGAGGACTACCTTTTTGGCAAAGGATTATGCAAAGTTGTATATTCAGGAGGTTGTGAAGCTGCATAGGGTACCTTTTTTGATTATCTCAGATCATGGTATGCAATTTTCATCTTATTTTTTTTATGGTCTTTTTAGAAAGAATTGGGTACTAAGGTGAGTCTGAGTATGTCTTTTCATCCTTAGACAGATAGACAAGCAGAAAGGACTTATTTGACATTGGAAGATATGCTTCAAGCTTGAGTGAATGATTTTGGTGGCAATTAGGTTGAGGATCTACCATAGATAGAGTTTGCTTACAATAATAACTATCATTCTAGTATTGGTTTTGCCTCTTTTGAGGCATTCTATGGTAGGAGGTGTAGATTTCCTATTGAATAGTTTGAGATTGGTGAGGCGGACATATTTGGTCCGGATTTGGTTTATCAGGCTATGGAAAAGTTAAAGGTGATTCGGGATAGGCTTAAAGCTTCCCAGAGTTTCTAAAAGTCCTATGCAAATATAAGGAATAGAGATTTAGAGTTTGAGGTTGGGGACAAGGTGTTCCTAAAGGTATCTCCCATGAAAGGAGGGATGCAGTTTGGTAAAAAGAGGAAGCTCAGTCCCTAGTTTATTGGTCCCTATGAGATTTTGCGGAGGGTTGTTTATTTTTTCTTATAAATTAGAGTTTCCTTCCAGCATAACCTCCATTTATCCAATATTTCATGTTTCCATATTGAGAAAGTGTCTTTGAGCTCTTTCTTTGATGGTTTCCTTAGAGGGCTTGATTATCTGACATTCTCTATCTTATGACAAGGTCATGATTATGATACAAGATAAGTAGGTTTGTTGCTTTCAGAATAATTATGTGGCCTCGGTTAAAGTTCTATGGCGGAACTACAAGGTGGAAGAGGCTACATGGGAAATAGAGGAGGACATAAAGTTCAAGTATCCATATCTATTTTTTGCTCCTGGTATTTATGCGAAAGTTATGTGTTCGTGAACACATCTTTATTTTCTGAGTTTATTAAAGGAAAGATTAATGTCTTTGCATATGTGTTTCCTAACTTGGTTAAATGTTTGATTGATATTTGATAATATGAATGAATCGTGCTTGTAGGTACCTTACCTTGTCCATTATTTGGGGATCAATGTTCCTAATGGGGGAGACTAAAATATCTTGGGTTCCTAATGCTTGGTAAATTTCCTGTATTTGTGGTTTCTGGATAGGATATGAATAGCAGAAATGACTCATACACTGGGATACGAGTGGTATGAGTAAGTTGTATGCTGACCAGTGTTGGTTGGTGGTTTGGATTTGGTTTCTCGAATGGATATGACTTGGGTGGTATAAGTTGATCAATGAATACAGGTTTTTTGGTTACTTCACTTAGTCTTAGGGTTGTTAACTTAAGTATGATTTGAGTATGAGTGGCTCACCAAGACCAGAAAGACAGGGTACAAGTCGTACTATTGACTCGTATGGTGGTCAATATTCAATTCTCTTGGGATTCTATTCTACCAGGGATACGAATTAGGGGTACTAGTCATATACTTATATGTGACATGGTTTAGGGTAAGTCATACCTTGGACAGTATTGGGTCCAAGGGAGATTGCCATGGGTACAAGTGGTGGGTACCACTCATATTAGAGGGTACGACCGATATGGATAGTCGAACCCACCTGATGGGATTTTTGGGTGTTTTAAGTGAGGTAAATTTGGACATTTCCCCACTTAACCAAATAAGTCCCCATGACTTATATTCCTATTGGGAGGTTATTTGCCCTATTATATTATTCATTAACATTTAGAAATTTCTCTTAAACACTCTAAGAAATTTCTCTAAAGCTTTTTGGTAAAGGAAGGCTAGGGTTTCATCTTAAGGATTACTTTGGGGCTTGTGTTTGTGATTTCTCTCCATCTTCTTGGTTTAAGTTATGTTATATTCCCTCATTGTTAGTTCTAACTAAAGGCATGATTTTGTATAGTGTTTTCATGGTTTGATTATTTTATGGTTTTGGATTTTCAAATATAATTCGGGGGTTTTGGTTATAAATGCTTGGTCATGATTTTCCCCATGAGATGCAGTAACCGGTCATTTTACTCCTTTTACTTAGCTATCAAATATTTGGGATCAACTACTGGATTGAAGTGGTGAGCTTCTATCTTTCCAAAAAGCTCCATTTTATTAATGTTATTGTATAATATGATTTATTTATAGATATTGGTTTTGGCTATGGTTGGGGGCATGTACCAACAAGATTTTGGTATTTTTTTTTGTTAGATGCTTTTGTGGAGTTAATATGGGTTGGTATGGGTGGGATCGGTATTGCTGTCAGCATTAGCATTGATATTGGTATTGGGGCTGATACGATGAACTAAATTTCTCACTTTTCCATCCTATTTTATTTTGGGATTATATATACTTGTTATGGAACTCATATGGTTATGGTTGGGTTAGCATGGCTATTAGTTGGCTTCAGACGCTTGGACTCGATTGGGCAGGTCTCGAAAATATACCTATCCCAGATTTTGTAAATTGGATAGTTATGTTATCTTGATATATGCTTAAAATTCAGCTAACACAGGGCATGCAACTGGAGGTTGGGATGGGTAATAGAGGTGGTCTCCAGTCCTGATCAAACTTGGGATGCCCATTACAATATGGCCTCAGATCGGGTGGTGTCACCTAATTACTTATTCAGTGGTGTAGTTCTCACTAGTGTTAAATGATGAATAGAAATAAAATATGCTGAATATAGAGTTAAGACTAATTGGCGAGTGAAATCTTGTGTAGAAATAAGAATTCACCTATTAGGTATGTTTGTCTTGAATATAGATATTAACTAAGGAAAATTTCCTAGTTAAATGAGTTATGTGGTAACTAGTTGACTAATAATTTACTAATTTACTTGATGACTGAATGTCTAGAATGCTAAATAATGGACCTTGTCAGTTAAAATTTGATAACTAGAAATTGTGGTTGTTGTGTGGTCAATGGTGGCAATAGGTTAGCATTGGTGATGAATAATGGTATCGATGAGTAAGTATAATGTTGTTGGGTGGTTAAATAAGGATTGTAGATTATGATGCTAGATAGAAAAAGAGTGTTGGTTGCTAGATAGATCGGTGCATTTAAGGATATGTAACCTTTTCCTATATAATGAATAGTGTGCCTATGATAACTAGAAATAAGCTCAGGTATAATGACGTCTATGGAGTAGCAGTACATCTTGAATAGGTGTGGATTTTACCTATTTGGTAAGTAATAGTTTGTGCTAACTCATGGTTGATATTTATGTAAAGAATTGGTTAGGCCATACATGGATATTTTGTGAGGACTAATGAATTAGTATCTTAACAATGATAAACGTTGGTTAGTTAATGATGACTAGATAGAGTGTATTGATATCATAGATATCTAAATGGCTATATGACTATGGTTTTGATTACCTTGGTATGTGTTATTTCAATTGTGGTAAGTGATGATGATTATAGATCTTGGTAAATGACCATTGATGGGATTAGTGGAAATCATGGAATAATAAAAAGTTTGTTATATGCCTATATAAATTGATGATTTGATATATTGTTGAACTCTCCGGTGGTAGGTTATGCCATGAAGAGTTCTTTACTTTATGTTCTTTTGGGTGTACTCCCCGGTGGTATGGGACACTGTGGTGGATTCTTTTACTTTACATTCTAATGGATGTATGTGCGTTGAAACTTTTCTTAATGTGGTTGCAATTTTATATACATGTCTCTTTATGCTTCACTATTGATTACTAATTTATACGACAATATTGGTATGTATTGATATGAGATATTGTATAATTATTCTAATTGATTTGCTATTTGTAAAGGTGATGATGAAGATGATTCAGGTATAATTCTGTACCTTGACTTTGAGATATTATCTTGCTTTATGTCATCTTTATATCATAATTTAGCTCAGTCGGCTAATGATGCCTACTGAGTACCCGTTGTTTTGGTACTCATACTACACTTTTGGAACTTTTTGGTGGAGACCCAAGTACTAGTTGCCGTCGCTGAGTTGAGCTCGTGCAGTGTTGATCATTCAGAAATAGGGTAAGCTCTAGGAGTTTTACGTCTCCTGCTTCCTTCCTATCTTTATTTAGTCTTTTTTATTCTAAATAGATGTATAAGACTATTTAGACTTGAGTTGTATTTCCAATTGTCTACTTAGATGCTCTTGTACTGATATTACTGGTTATGGGATTGGTATCCTTTGTTGATTGTCTTTGGTGGAACATTGTTGTTTCATCATTGTGTTCATCTATGGTGGAACTTGTTAGGCATTTCTACCAAAGAACCCATTTCCTTAGCTCTTGGTTACGGTGTTTCCATACCTATTGGTGTGTCTTAGTAGGTGTCATCATGACTTGTGAATTAGGTTGTGACGTATAGGTCCTTTGGCCATGCAATCTGTTATGGATTAGTAGAGGTAGCGCCTCAAAGTATCTTAAGAGCTTGTTATGGTTATGGTGAGATTGTTCATTGGTCTAGAGAGCATCCCAAAGGTGATTTGGTTAGTGAGAAAAAATTAACATATGATCCCTGCCATCCTAGGACTCCTTAGGTATGTTATGATTGTGGGGAGGATTGTCATCTTAGTAAGGAGTGCCTCAAAGTTGATTGGTCATCCAATTGAGGTTTGCTTGTATTTCTTGTCAGGTTTGGGATTTAAGTGATTTCTATGACCGTAGAAAGATTCTAACTTGTCTAGAGAGTGTCCCTAATATAGGATTATTAATTATTTAGATTCTCCAGAACGATCTCATTGTGTTATGGAACCTTCAGTTAGAAACATTTTACTTAACACCTTAGTTGATGATCAAAATGCTCAGTTTAAGTTTGGACCCACCCAGATTCATGCTCTCTCGGGCATATGGCATCTGAAGTCAAATTCCACTATGATAGGCACAGTTTTTATTTTCTATGTTCAACTTTTTGTTTGAGTGTATTGGGGTTTTCATACCCATCGATGATTATGTGCCATGGTAGGTTTATACAGATTGTTGTATGCCTTGGTGTAGAGGTCATAATATATGATTGACTCTATTGATTAATTCTTTTTGTAGTGAATAGAGTAGATCAATATTGATATTTCCTTAGGGGTGTAGCATTTATATTCGAGTCCCATTTTCCTTGGCATATTGGCCTTCTTATGGCCCTAAAGTGGTACTTTTTATCAATGTTCGTATTTGGTACCACCTATTCTTTATATTGATGTTTATATTTCTATGGTTATTATCTTCATTAATTTTTATTTATCGGTCCTTACTAGATAGACAGCTAGACTAGCATTATCTAGTTAGAAATTTCTTCCTTGTAGTTCTATTCATTGGAATAGGTGGCTAGCTTGATTGAATGATTTTTCTTTTGTAAGGAGGTAAGGTAAGTCATTTTTTCTTATGTTGTCTAAACAAGACTGATTCTTGAGTGGGTTATAGCGGTGAAAGACTTGCCTTCTAGTTCGTGGAGATTTCAGCATTAGCTAACGTCCTCTATACGACCCATACATAAGGTTGACATGTTTTGAGAACCATTCTTCTAATTTGACTAGTTCATCTCCCGGTAATGTCTTGAAGTCGATGTCAAGATATCTTGGATTCATATTTTAGGTGTTTTTGGTTCGCCTCCTAGTTTTAGTGTTGGTCTTAGTAGTGCGGTGGAGTTGGATACTTTGTCCCTACTGTTATATGGTTCTTGATCTAGTGGAGTTAAGAGAGGTAGAGATAGGTGATCTTTCTTGTGACTTCTTCTTAATTTGGTAAATTGGGTATTCACTACTGAGATGGAGTATTGGATTGACCAATTTCCATGTAAGGTTGCTTTTCTCTGAGTTGCTTGAGTTTTGATTATCACTAGTATCACTTGCAACCTTAGTGAGGTCTTGAGAATGTTTTGGTGATTCATTCCCTCCAGTAGGTATATAGTTAAGTTCTTATGCTTTGAACCTATGATTATTTTCCATTGTGATTTTTCTCTTCATCTAAATTTTGATTTCGGCTTTGTCATGATCCATTAAGGATATGTCTAATATATATATTAAGGTTGAGTTTACTGTTTGGCGTTAGTTTGTACTTGTCGGCTCCGACTTTGAATGTGATGCCTTGGAATGGCGACTTAGAAGTTATGATAGATTTGGAGTATGGATGCTTACTAATCTATAGGGTAGTTTTGGACAGTTGAGATCGGGTTGTTCAGCCTGGGTATTGATACATTAGCTGGGAGAAATAGAGTTTGGGTTCAACCTTTGACTTTAGATTTATCTTAGGCTGTCTAAGACTACTCTTTAGCTACTTTCTCGGTCTTCGTCCATTCGGAAGGATAGAGGTTAATAGATGCTCAAATTTTGACCTGTTGGCGCTTGAGGATGGTTTCTTTTTCTCTTGACCATGGTCTTCAATTTTCGTTGGAATTTTGGGTTATGTAATCAGCAGGAGTAGTATGCTTAGTTAGATTCAGTGAAACTTCACTCTTGGTTGATGGAGAATTCTGGAGACGATCGTCCAATGGTGAATATTTGTTCTTCGGACTCCTAACTATCAATTTTGAGGGTCATTAAGACTAGTTATAGCATTGGCGTAGATTGCAGACTTTGACCATCTCCATTTGTATGCTAGGTACCGGCTTATGGCCATATTCTTATGCTTGACATTGTCGATTTTTGTAGGTCAGCTTTAGTTCTTTGAGGATAGTGTGATAGAGTTGCGCTGATAGGACTAGAGTGACCATCTTCTTGGTTTAGAGTGGATAGTAGGTTTGGAAGGGAAAAAGAAGGTTATATTGGGTATTAGAGTTAGTCGTATGACTCATGCCTTGTATTATCTTTATTTTGGATGTCTTGATTTGGTTATGCTAGTATTGATGTGATATTAGTGTGTTGTGGATTGGATTTGCATGCGTCAACCTTCCTTGGTTAAGTTGAGGGGCGGTTTATTGTGGATATTGAGTTTTATCTATTTTAGAAGTGACAAAAAGACGTTGGGTGAAAAACGAATACCAATAGAAAAATCCCTTGGAAACATTACTTTTTCTTAGAGGTTATCTACGAAGTCTTGCTTGGAGCATGCGATCCCAGTACCTCATCCCTTCGATTTGGTTGGTGGGGTGGATTTGGTTTATGGAATTGATACTACTTGGGTGGTATGAGTTATATCGGTGGATACGGGTTGTTTGGTTACTTTATTTAATCTTAGGCTTGGTAACTGAAGTTGGATCTGAGTACGAGTGGCTCACCAAGAGTCGTAAGCCAGGGTACGAGTCTTACCATGGATTCATATGGTGGGCAGTGTTCAATTATTTTGGGATTATATTATTTTAGGTGTACATATCATGTGTACTAGTCGTACACTTTGATATGACATGGTTTGAAGGGAGTCGTATCCTAGACAGTGTTAGGTCTAAGGGAGAAGTCCTTGGGTACGAGTGGTGGGTATAACTCATATTAGAGGGTACGACTGGTATGGATAGTCGAACCCACAAGATGGGATTTTTAGGAGATCAAGTGAGGGGAATTTGGACATTTCCCCACTTAACCTAATAAGGCCCAGGACTTATATACCTATTAGAAGGTTATTTTCCCTATTATTCTATTCATTAACACTTAGAAACTTCTGTTTAACACTCTACAATTCTCTCTAAGGCTTATGGGTAAAGAAAGGCTAGGGTTTCATATTAAGAATTAGTTTGGGGGTTGTGTTGGTGATTCATCTCTTTCATCTTCTTGATTTAAGCATGTTCTATTCACTTATTGTTAGTTCCAACTAAAGGCATGGTTTTATACAATGTTTCATGATTTGATTATTGTATGTTTAGGATTTTCAAACATATTTTTTTTTATAAATGCTAGGTTATGGTTTTCCCAAGTTTTAATTATGCTTTTATATGATTTAATGGTGGTTTTAGATAATTAGTTGCATGGGAATGGATATTTTGTAATTAGCTTTGGTTTTGGAAATGCTATACCCCTAATATGTTTGATAAAATTCCTATGAGAATGTTTTCACTACATTGTTGGATTTTAATCTAACTTATGCATGACTTAAACTTGGCAATGGAACCCTAAATAGTTAAATGGTTGGGAATGGTCAAAATGGAATGGTTTTGGTTTAACAATCATTCTCGTAGGGTATAATGGAATCTCCCAAGTGATGATAATAATGGAACAATTGTGGGGTACATGGGACTCTCCCAAGTTATTTGGATAATGTGATACATGGATACATTGGAATCCCTTGATCTCAAAAGGGTTTGTCTAAGGAAAATACTTTTAAGTTATAGCTTGAATGAATAACAATAGTTTTATTGGGTTGAGCGCTATAACTTTCTTAGGTCATATAGTGCTAGTTTTGGATGAACACTATAACTTTCTTGGGTCATATTATTTCTGCTGAGAGAATCAGGGTTGGTCCTCAAAAGGTGGCTGTGGTTAAAAGTTGTCTATTGTTAAAAGGTGGCCTAAACCCATTACTCCAACTGACATTCGGAGCTTCTTAGGTTTTGCTGGGTATTATAGGCAGTTTGTGAAAATCCTTTCTTCGATAGCTGCTTCTTTGAATAAGTTAGCTTAGAAAAAGGTAAAATTTTCTTGGTCAGAAGCGTGTGCAGGTAGTTTTGAGCATCTTAAGAATAACGTAACTTCGACTCCAATTTTGACATTGTCTGAAGGTAATGAGGGGTTTATAGTTTATTATGATGCATCTAGGGTGAGACTTGGTTTTGTTTTAATGCAGCATGGGAAGGTGATTACCTATGCTTCTAGGCAGTTGCTGGTGCATGAGAGGAATTATTATACTCATGATTTGGAGCTGTTGGTAGTGGGTTTTGCTTTGAAATTATGGTGGCATTATTTGTATGGAGTGTACGTAGACATCTTTTCTAATCATAAGAGTCTACAGTATGTGTTCACTCAGAAGGAGTAAATCTGAAGTAGAGAAGATGGTTAAATCTTCTCAAGGACTATGATATCATTATCATCTAGGTAATGCTATTGTTGTTGTTGATGCTCTTAGCAGGTTATCCATGGAGGTTTTAGCTCATGTGGATAAGGAGAAATGGGAATTGGTGAAAGATATTCATTGCTTGGCTAATCTTAGAGTTAGTCTCTTTGACTCCGATGATGGTGGTGTTTTTATACAGGAAACGGTTAGATCATCTCTCGGTGTAGAGATTAAGGAGAAGCAAGTTCTAGATCTTATATTAATGAAAATCAAGAGTGATGCAAGTAGGTAAAAGGTAATGGTATTCGAGATCAATGGTGGCAGTACTTTATAGTACCAAGGGAGGTTGTGTTCTCCTGGCGTCAATGGGTTGCGATAAAGGATCTTGGTTGAGGCGCATGATTGCTCTATATTGTTTATGCTGATTCCATGAAGATGTATCATGATCTCAAAGAGATATATTGGTGGAATGGTATGAATAAGGATATAGTTGATTTTGTAGCCAATAGGAGATCTACACCTTCTACCATACAATGCCTCAAAAGGGGATATCCCAATGCTAGAACGGTAACTATTATTGTAAGCAAACTCCACAAGAGGTAGATGCTCAACTTAATTACCACCATAATCAACCACACATACACGAAGCATATCTTCCAATGTCTTAATAGTTCTTTCTTCTTGCCCACCGTGAGCGGGTGAAAAGCAGTACTCAGACTAAAGTTAGTACCCAACCATTTCTAAAACGACCGCCAAAAGTGAGTTGAAAACTACGTACCATGATAAGAGATAATCAAAATAGGTATCCAATGCAGCTTCACAATCTTATGAAGACACAACCTCGTATAACCCTCAGTCAAAAAGTTAGTCCTGACTGACAAGAAGTGACTCAACTTTGTCATCCTATCCATGATGACCCAAACCGAATCAAATTGGTTCCAAGACCAAGGCAGACCGGTAATGAAATCCATATTGATCACCTCCTAATTTAATTCAGGCAATTCAATTTCCTATTATAAGCCTCCAGGGCTTATGTGCTCAACTTTCACTTGTTGACACACTAAACACTTGGCCACAAAATCAGCCACATACTTCTTCATACCATTCCACAAATACATCTCCTTTAGATCATGATACATTTTTGTCGAACTGAGATGAATAACGTAGCATAATTCATGCACCTCAACTAATACCATTTCATGCAAACCATCAACATCAAGAACACATAAAATCCCTTGGTACCGCAAAGTACCATCACCACTGATATAAAAAATTATTACCTTTTCCCCACCTACGTCACCCTTGATTTTTATCAAGACAGGATATAGCACTTGCTTCTCCTTGATCTCTATACCAAAAGACGACCAAACCACTTCCTGTACAAACACACCACCATTGTTGGAGTCCAAAAGGCGAACTCCAAGATTAGCCAAACAGTGAGTATCCTTCACCAACTCCCGCCTTTCCTTATCCACATCAACTAAACTCACCATGGACAACCTGCTAATAGCATTAGTAACAATATTAGGCCTACCTGGATGGTAGTGAAGACTCATGTCATAATCTTTGAGAAGCTCAAGCCATCTTCTTTGCCTGAAATTAAGCTTTTTATGAGTGAACACATACCGTAGACTCTTATGATCAGAAAAGATGTCTACATGCACTCCATACAAATAGTACCTCCATATTTTCAACGCAAACACCACTGCTAAAAGCTCTAATTGTGAGTAGGATAATTCCTCTCATGCACCTTCAATTGCCTAGAAGCATAGGCAATCACTTTATAATGCTACATCAAAATAAATCCATGTCCTACCCGAGACACATCACAGTAAACCACAAGCCCCTCATTGCCTTCTGGAAAGGTCAAAATTAAAGCTGAAGATAGCTTATCCTTCAGTTTTGTTGAAACTACCCTCGCAAGAATCCGACCAAGAGAACTATACCTTCTTCTCAGTCAACTTAGTCAATGGGGAAGCTATCGTCAAAAAACTTTCGACAAACCTCCTATAGTATTCGGCTAAGCCCAAGAAGCTCCGAATATCTATTAGAGTCCTGTGTCTAGGCCACTACTTAACCACCGCAACCTTTTGTGTATCCATCATGATCCCCTCATTAGAAATAATATGACCCAAAAAAGTGACACCATTGAACCAGAATTCACATTTCAATTATTTGGCATACAATTGCTGCACTTTCAGATTCTGCAACACCACATAGAGGTGATTTGTATGATCCACCGTACTCTTAGAGCACACTAAAATGTTATCAATGAACATTATAACAAAACAAATTCAGAAACTTATAGAATACCCTATTCATTACATCCATGAATGCCGCTAGGGCATTGGTCAAATCAAATGACATAACGTAGAAATAAAAGTGCCCATATCGAGTACGGTAAGCTATCTTAGGGATATTCAGCTCCTTAATCTTAAGCCGATGATACCCAAACCGATGATCTATCTTAGAAAATAATTTGGGACCTTGCAACTGGTCAAACAAGTCATCTATCCTTGGAAGAGGATACTTGTTCTCGGCCGTCACCTTATTCAAATACCATTGTCAATACACATCCAAAGGGAACAATTCTTCTTACACATGAATAACACCAGTGCACCCCACCGAGACGCACTAGGATGGATAAAACCCCTATCCAAAAGATCCTTAAGTTTCTTATTAAGTTCGCTCAACTCAATCGGAGTCATTCTATAAAGAGGAATAGATATTGGATAAGTGTATGAAACCAAATTATTCCCAAACTCAATCTCCCTATTTGGCGGAACACTAGGAAGATCATCCGGAAAGACCTTAGGAAACTCATTCACCAGTGGAACCAAATGCAAAGAAGGACCTTTCGAGTAAGAGTCTTTAACCCGGAACAAATGATAGAGACATCCTTTAGAGATTAACCTCCAAGCTATAAGATATGATATAAACCTCCTCTTAGGGGCTAGGGAACTACCCTCTCATTCAATAACTGATTCACTAGGGAACATAAAGAAAACCTTATGGGTCCAATAATCTAGGGATGCGTAGAATGAGTGTAACTAATCTGTCTCTAGAATGACATAAAAATCCACCATATCTAATTTTAACAAATCCACCAAAGTCTCCTTACTACAAATAGATACCACACAACACCTGTAGACTCTTTTAGCAACCACAGAGTCACATACCAGGGTAGAAATAGAAAAAAAATTGAAATAACCTTGGGATGAATACCGAAATACACAACCATAAATGGGATCATATAAGAGAGAGTGGACCTCAGAGTAAGTAAACAATATACTTTACGATAAAAAAGTTATAACTTACCAGTCTCGACATCAGGCGATGCCTTAGACTTTAGTCGGGGCGTAAGAGCATATAACCTATTCCAGCCTGTGCCAGCACCGAAAGTAGGAATAGATACAAAAGCAACACCCATGGGTGTAGGAGCAGATGGAGAGGAAATCGGAACCTTGTTCCCCCTGAAGCACACTTACCAACCAGATAATTTCTAAGCATATGGCCTAGTTGACCATATTTGAAGCACCTTTCCCTCCCCTTATCACCGAAGCCCCGATGTAATCGACCACAAAACATGCAAGGAGGATATGATAAGGTCGACTGAACACCACTTGTCTGATATTGGGCTTCCTGGGACCTAAAATTGTCGCTACCCTGCTGACGCCTATTACCCAACTACATCGAGTAGGGAGAATTAGTTGTAGAGAAAGAACCAAAACTCCCCCACTTTTTCTTTGGCCACTTACCATTATCTCGACCACTTTTATATTGTCCACTCTACACAGAGAACTTGAAATTCTTACCCTGCCTTTCACCTACCTCAACTTGCTTTCTCTTTCCCTCCTCCACCTGTTGTATATGAATAAGCAACCTAGAGATATCTATGTACTTAATCAGCAATGCATTCTTTCTTTCGAGGATCAACTCACGGGACATGTCCTGAAGTAAACTTTTTTTATCCTGGAACTTATATAAGACACCAATTTTGGAGCATACCTAGACAACTGGTGAAATTTCAAGGCATACTCCTTGACTGACAGCTTTCCCTATTTCAAATTAACAAACTCCCCCACCTTGGCTTCTCTCAACTCTTGAGGAAAGAAGCAATCTAGAAATCTATTAGAGAATGTATACCATAGAGATAACTCATCAACCTCACCCCTTGCCTGATCCCATTCCTCGTACCATTGGTCCGCCACATCCTTTAGCTTATAGGTATTAAAATTCACCCTTTCCACATTTATTGCCTGCATGACCCTGAAGATCTTTTCCATCTCATCCAGAAAATCCTAAGGATCATTCTGTTCCCTAACACTAATAAAATTTTGAGGATTACACCTCTTAAACTAGCCAACCCTTGTGGCCTCAGAAGATCAAATACTAGATATGCCACGATTAGCCTGAGAAGCTACCAATTGAGCAATCATATGGATCGACTGATGCAAGATTCCATTCATTTCATCTTCCTATAGAGGGATAGACAGAATTGAGGGAAATCTAGAAATATCAGTGACTGTACCCTTAGATCGAGTATAGATCTTCTTAGTAGAATGTGTCCCATCAATATTGTCCCCAGTTGGGACAAATGAATTTTTAGAAACTTCATATCATCGAGGCATGATATGAAATACAAGCAAACCCAAAATCAAAGAATCCAAGACCTTAGACTCCAAACTTAAAATTAGAACAGAAAGAAAAAACATTTCTAAATGCCTTGTAGCCTCTCTATTATGAGTGTGGTGCGCCAAACACCCTTAAAAGAGACTCTAGTCGACATTAATTTGTAGACTTCTAATTGACGATAAACCTAAACCTCTGATACTAACTTGACAAGACCCGAACCGGGGCTTTATCATAATGGGCATCCCAAGTCCAACCTGAACCGAGAACCACCTTTGTTACCCAACCCTATCACTAAATGTATACCCTGAGTTGGATGAATTTCAAATATATAATTAAATAGCATATTTGTACCAATCCAGACTCTGGGATAGGTCCATAACCATGACAAACCCAAGCAAGTCTAATCATCAAATATCCAACCAATAGCCATACCAAAACCAAAACAATAACCAAATACAAGTCCATAACAGAAAAAGATAAAATAATCATAAATACAGTTAAATGGTATAAGACCAATAACAATGCCAATACTAAGGATGACACCAATACCAACACCATCCATTCCAACTCCTAGTAGTTCCATAAAGCCTCTAACCGAAAGTAAAACAATATCTGGTTGGGACATGCCCCCAACTATAGCAAAAACCGATGTCTATAAAATGACCAAAGTATGTAAAACATTCGTGAAATGAAATCTATCATTTCGAAGTATGGAAGTTCACTACTTTAATCCAACCGAGCTGATCCCAAATTTGATCATTAAACAAGAAGAGTAGAATGGCTAGTTCCTGCATCACGTGGGGATACAACCGCCTGAAGACTAGTTAGCAGGTGAACACTATCATGCACTCAGAATAAGAATAAAATAATGTAGACCTTTAAACTAAGTAAAATCAACCATATTTATCCAGAACCATACATACATATATATAACATGCTGGGAAAGAGGATCGGGTTTAACATGCCTTTAAAACCATTAACCTGGGTATGTGTAGCTTAACCATCCTAAAACTGATCATGGGCTATATGGGTCCAGTACAACCCCCTAAGTGGGCCTCGATTTGCATAGACGCATGAACTAGAGATACCATAGGAGTAGGGGATTCCCGAGTACCCTTCGCTCTCCATAATACATATGTACAGGTGTACTTAGGGGATATCTATGTACCCCGTAAGTATGATATATGGTTGCCATGACCATTACTCATGTTAGTAAATATAAGTTTCAAGTGTCCGTCAATTGGACTCACACCTTCACAGTTAGATATCATACCTCCCTATTATTGCCCAATTAAAACTATTACCATATAACCAAACCACCATTCCATTTATTTTTAACCAAGGCTATAAGTAGTTGTATTGTCGTAACGACTATAGCTTTCAAAAAATGTCCTTAGCCATCCTTTTTAAGGTAAACGGATTCCCATGTACCCGTAGATTACTTTATTAAGTTGACTTGGGGGAATCCCATGTATCTCATAAGTAACCATTATTATTTTTCCTTGGGGATTACCTTGTACCCCACAAGGCTTTCAGTTAGACCAATCATAACCACCAAAATCTTACCATTTAACCATTCTAAACCATTTAAATCATTTATACTATTTAGGGTTCCATTACTAAGTTATACACTGAAATAGTTCAATGAAAGTCCAATAATTTGACAAAAAACAGTCTCATAGACATTTATAAAACATGTTTGGGGAAAAGTGTTTCAAAATCTAAAACCGTGTAGTAATTAACCTTTCCCATGCAAAAATATGTTCAAACCACCACAATAATATGAAAAACATAAGTAAAAGACATGGGAAAACCCCAACCAACCATTGTAACCAAAACCCCCATCATATATTTGAAACACTAAACTATACAACCTTTATGCCATGAAAACAATTCGTAAAACATGCCTTTAGTTGGAAATAACAATGACGCAGGAGTAATATGCCTTAGATTACGAAGATGACGGAGAGAAATCACCCTTGTAAGCCCCAAATTCATCCTATTAATGAAACCCTACCCTTCCTTGACCCAAGAACCTTGAGAGAATTTCTAAGTGTTTAAGATTAGAATATTAGGGTATATAATGTCCCAAGACTGATATAAGTCGTGGGGACTTAAGAGGTGAAGAGGGGAAATGTCAAAATTATACCCAATATAAACTGCATAAAATTCTCACAGGAGGGTACAACTCCACTATACAATCCGTACCTTACCATACGAGTGGTACCTACCACTCGTACCTTACGAATCCCTTGGATCCCTAATACTGACCAACATATGACCAACAACCTCCAATCATACCCAAGCATACGACAGGTATCCTTAACCTGTACCTTAGGCAGAATAAAGAGGGGTTAACACTGTCCAACATACGAGTTAGACTATACCACTTGTACCCTACCTCATGATTTATGGTAGGCTACTCATACTCAGATCAAAGTTAAATTACCAAGTTTTTGATTAAGTAAAGGAAAATTTAAACCGATGACCCATCACCCACCATACGACTTGTACCTCCCCAAGTCATTCCAATTCCAGAATCTCAACTACCTAAAATCACCCAACACTTGATGACATAAGACTAGGTCACCTGACCCATACCCTCACTATACAACTAGTATGGTAAGTCCTATGATTTTCAAAAAGTCCAAACCCAAGAAATTTCTATAGACCAAATCCCAGGGTGTTTAGAAAACATAAGTGAAAATAGATTGAAATACAGGTTTAAATTGAAGAATTCCCAATTTTAGGCTTTACGAGCCAAATTCCCATATTTTTACCTTTGAATTCAAGTTTAAAAGGATTTAAATGACAAGAAGTGAAGAAAAATAATTGAAATAGGAGTTTTGGAGCTTACCCAATATAAAGATAGAATAAATTAACCAAAAACTCAATACTTCATGCTTCAAATTTCAAAAATAGTGAAAAAAGTGAAAATGGGGATATAATCCACCCAGGCATTACTTAAGTGACCACCAGGTTGATGTAGGGACCATCGCTTAAGTGACCAGGAATGGCTTAGGTGATGCCTCCCTTGTCGCGTAAGCAACCACGATGTTGCTTAAGCGACAATTGCTTAAGTGAGCTTGGTTTTGCTTAGGCAACACTTCGGCTATCAAGACAAGTCACTTAAGTGACCAAAGTGATGCTTAAGAAATACACTAGCTGAGTGGTACACAACTGGAGAGTTGGAGAATTCTAAGTCTTCGTAGACCTCTTAGGATTCATTCAAGACAAAGAATGCAAATGGACTATGTTACTAGACTAAATTCGACATGCTTGACTCAATTACTTTAAAAAAGTTGACCCTCAAAAGAAAATTTCACAACTTTTTAAACCAAGGATTGAAATGAGATATAAAAGTTGTGAAACCACACTTTATGCTACCAATCTAAAATCAACATTTTTCTATTTTCTATCCGATGTATAGATCAATAAATGTTGACCAAAGTCATCTATGAAACCTTTATAACCACCAAAAACCATAATCTTTCACAAATCATATTGAATTACATTAGGAACCGTGCCAATTCGTCCAACACCCTAGAAATACCACAATGCAACCACAGGGTGAAGTAAAATGATCAATTATCATGGATATGAATAATTCACATAAATAACAAAAAATTAGGTCATTACATCATCCACCACTAAGTATCTAGTTTGTTCTCGAACTAATGATAAGAGAAATACCAGAATCAATAAAAATCTAGGGATAACTACCCCACAAATTAGACTCGACCTCCCAAGTAGACTCACTCACAAGGTGATTTCTCTGGTTGACCTTAACTACTGGAATATCTCTGTAACAAAACCATCTTAAATCCCTCATAAAGATAGAGACAAGATCCTCAAAGAAAGAGAACCTCTTATCTAACTGCACTAAATCCCAACGAATGACACGAGACTTATCTAAAATGTAATGTTGAAGCATAGAAACATGAGAAATTATATGAACAATTGATAAATATGTGGGAAATGTTAACTCATAAACCACATTCCAAATAGTCTAAGTAATCTCAAAACGCCTAATATACCTAGGGATAGGCTTTTTCCTATTCCTAAACATCATCACACCCATCATGGGTGACACACAACTTGGAAGATTCAATAACCAACACTAAATATCAGGGTATGAAGTCTACAATCCGCATAGCATTTCTACCCACTTTAAGCCTTTCGAAGTGTATCCTAAATAATTTAAACTCTATCCAAAGACTCACGAAGCAAGTCCATACCTCGAGGTCTAATCTTAAAAACTTTAAGCTAACCAACTGGAGAGCGACAACTTCTAACATACAAATCCTCAAAAGGAGCCATCTCAATACTTGAATGGTAGCTATTATTATAGGTAAATTCTACTAAATCTAGATGCTACTTTCTATGACCATCAAAATTGATAACACAAGAATGGAGCATATCTTCTAAAATCTGAGTAGTCTGCTCCAACTAACTGCCTGTTTAGGGGTGAAATGTTGTACTAAGATTAACTCAGGTACCCAACTCTTTCTAAAAATCTTTCAAAAGTTAGATGTGAACATTAAACCTCGATCTGCAATGATAGACACTGGCACACCCGTAAGGCAAACTATCTTATGAATATAGATACGATCCAACTTCTCAGCACTGAAAGAAACCTGAATATAGATGAAATAAGAAAACTTGGTCAATTGATCCACAATGTCCCGAACAGTATCAAAACCACGAGAAGTATGAGGTAGTTCAGTTACAAAGTTTATGGTGATTCATTCACATTTCCATTCAAGAATGGGTAACCTTTGAAGCAAACCACCAAGCCTCAAATGCTAAGCCTTCACTTGCTGGAAACATAGGCAACGAGCTGCAAAATCTGCTATATCCAACTTATACCACCCCATCAATAATGCTATCTCAAATCACAATACATCTTAGTCAATTCTAGAGGATGGATTACTTGGACCAATGCGCCTCCTCCAAAATTAGATTAATCCAATCACCAATTCGAGGCACACAAACTCGACCTCTAATCCTTAAAATACCATAGGGATCAAGTGAGGTTTTCTTAGCATTTTTATTCAATACTTTATCCTGAATCACTCTCAACCAACAATATTAAACTGATGAGCCCGAATCTACTCTGTCAAGTAAGACTTTGCCTTAACAAATGTCAAAACATACCCGGGTGTTGAATATCAAGACTAACTATCTGGTTAGCCAAAGAACAAATGTTTAAGGAAAAAGGCCTCTACTGAGTCAAAAGATAAGCCAAGGTACCCATGCTAGTTGATTTTCTGCTCAAGGCATCCATAACCATATTTGCCTTGCCTAGATTATAAAAAATAATGAGATCATAATCCTTAAGAAACTCAAGCCAATGAAGCTGCCTCATATTAATATTTTACTAGGTGAAGAAATAATGAAGGCTATAATGATCTGAGAAGATCTTACAATGGATTACATACAAGTAGTGCCTCTACAAATTCAAAGCGAATACAACCGCGCACAACTCCAAATCATGGTAGGGTAATTTGTCTTATGCGGATTCAACTGAAGAGAAGCATATGGAATCACCTTACTCTCATGTTTCAACATAACAGCTAATCTAAAATGTGAAGCACCATAAAAGATTGTAAAACCATGCCCTCCATGGCGTAGGTCAAACTAGGAGATAAAGTCAACAATCCTTGAGCTTTTTAAGCTCGCCTCACAAGAATCAAACCACTGAATGGAATCTTATTATTAATCAACTTGGTCAATTAAGATGCAAAAGATGAAAAACCCTCAAGAAGGCACCGATAGTAATAGAGCAAACCAATAAAACTTTAAATCTCGATAAGGGAAGTAGGTCCCAATGATGAACTACTATAATCTTGGAGAGTCAACCATAACAATATACTTGGTTAGCATATGTCCTAAGAAAGAGACAGACTCAAACTAAAACACGCACTTAGAGAATTTAGCGTACAACTTCTCATCCCTCAACCTCTAAAGCACAGTATGCAAATGCTCCTCAGGGTTAGCCTCACTCTTGGAATGAACCAAGATATCATCTATAAATAAAATTATAAAAAAGTCAAGATATAATTAAAATTATCGGTTCATCAAATCCATGAATAAAGTTGGGGTATTCGTCAACCCAAAGGACATGACCAAGAACTCATAAAGACTATATCCAGTCTGAAAAGCTATCTTTGTAATATTTAAAGATTTAAGTCTCTACTGGTGATACTCGAATCTCAAATCAATCTTTAAAAACACCAAAGCACCATAAAACTGATAGAACAAATCATCAATATAAGGAAGAGGATACTTTTTCTTAATAGTCACTTTATTCAACTACCAATAATCAATACACATATGCATAGACCTATATTTTTTCTTCACAAACAAGAAAAGCATACCCCAAGGTGATACACAAGGTGGGATAAATCCCTTGTCAATCTTACTATAACTGATCTTTTAATTTTGTTAACTCTACTGGGGCCATCCTATAAGGTGGAATATAAATAGGCTTAGCACTTGGCTGAACTTCAATAGGAATCAATTATATGATCCGAGGCCTACAAGACAAATATTTAGGAAAAACATCTATGAATTAATAGATAATATAAATAGAATCCAAAGAAGAAGGTAGAGCAACACTAGTATAATAAATAAAAGCCGAATAAGAAAAAAATCCCCTCTCAACCAAGTGATGAGTATGAAGAAAAGATATAACTTTCTTGGAACCTGAATGAAGCATACCATTCCAAGCTATCCTTGGCACTCTCGACAACTTTAAGTTCATGGTCTTAACATATCAATCTAGGACAACATGAAAAGAAGATACCAAATCTATACAAAATAACATAAAAATTGACCATATCTAATAAAATCAGATCTACCCAAGTTTCACACCCAGAAAAATTCACAACACAAGATCAATACACTTGGTCAACCACTAAAAAATCTGCTACAGGGGTAGATGCATGAATATGAATGATAGAAATCTCACTAGTAAAATTAAAATCCAAACAAAAATATGCAGACACATAGGAGATAGTTGATCCCAGATAAAATAACACAAATATATATCTAAAACAAATAGGGATGATACTTGTGATAACGACATCAAAAGCCTCCACAAATGTAGATCTAAAACAAAAAGGGATGATACTTCTAATAATGGCATTAAGAGCCTACCTTTGATTTGAGGGGTATAACCTAGCACTACCCACGACCACCACCTATCTATGTTGCCTTGCAACTACCATCATGAGCGCTACTACCTTTGTCTTGCGTTGTTCTAGTAGAACCTATACCTCTTATAGCTAATATAAAAATAGGCTTGAATATATAGTAGGGATTGTACTTGGCCGAATGACTAACCTTATCACATACATAGCAACCTCTATGATCTAACTCAATTGGAAGATGTGCGACTGAGATTGAACGACCACCCAAAGCTACTGAAATAGAAAACACACTATCTAAAATGTCATGACCTGAGACTACCCCTAGGCGTAACATTATGCTTAAGCCCACAAGTGACCCCAAGCTAACCTATGATCTGGCATAAGCCGTAAATACTAAAGGAAGATAACAAAATAATATGTGGAAGTCATCTAATTAATATTTAAATATTCCATTCAATAATAAAGGAGTATGAAACACCTCACCAAAAACATAATTTACTGTTTGACTATCTAAAAGCCTCTAAACATAATGAGTTGTTGGGATAGGTCCCCAACTATCTCAGACTACTGAATTATTCCTAAACTAAAATAGTGGAAAGAATGATAAATAATATAATTAGTCCTCAACTGATGAGGACTTACCAAATGATGTAGCTGAGTGGCACATCAACTGTCTAAGTACAATCAAGGAATTAAGTATCTGAACCTATCTTATAAAACAACATAGCACAAGAGAATGTATGCAATCAGTACTTTAAACATACTAATATGAGAGATATAGACTAGCTAATATGTATATATAAAGTGGTACTGACCATGAATGCATGTATATAAAAATCGAATGCAAGAACAAGTAAAGCATGTGCTAAAAAATCTATAAAACTATTTAACTGATTAAATAATAGATTAGATATTTGGTCATGAAAACATGAACTGGTATGATTTGAATATTGTACTGAGAATGTGGGAGCTAACTACATTGACTTACCCAATCTACTAAAAATTGGGGTCCATCTAGAAACCCTAGTTGGATGGGTGTTAGTACCTTGCTAGGGGTACAAACACTGGCAGGCGTTGATTAACTAATATGTTATCCTAAAGGACGAGGTTCTCATTCCTCTATTGATTGGGGACCCCTCAAAGTATACGGTGGAGCCATAGGTGTGGAACTTACGGACTACTATTGATGGCTCATGCGAAGCTACCCTCACTGTGTTTACTCAAAGCTAAGTATTACTCCCGATTGAATGACACTGGTATTACTAATTATTTAGAATAATTTGGTAATAATAAATAATCAATATGATAATAATTTAAATTTAATGAAACAAGCATAATCTGAAATGCTTGATTTTCCTAGGTATCGGTTGTTTATAACCAACCAACACTATTTAATACAAAATTGAACAATCTGTGGCAGAGGAAAAATCATGATCAACTCCAATATTTCAATGATTAAGCATGGGGTAGACATTTTCATTATCAAACATATAGAAACACCATCATCATGAGGGAGTATACTTTCATGGTTTAGAATCAAAACAATTGAGGGAAAATTTATAAAATTCATAATCTATATGAAATTTCACCAATTAAGAGAAAAAGCTTTCTACTTGCAAAAATAGGAAACTCTTGGGACTCAATAGGTAGAAGGGACCCATTGATTAATACCTCATATACCTTGGTAGAAGAGCCATAGGGAATTCCTTGGGAGTGTTCTTGTTATTTAGAAACCTTAATTTGCTCTTGAGTCAAAAGGAAACCACTCCTTTTGATTTCCCTGAGTTAAATTATGATAATTGATGGAATAAGGGGTTTTGGGTCTTTTATACTTCACTTTTGGAAGACTAAACAACATGGGTTAGGCTTTAAAAAGAGTGGGAAAATGATTAAAATTCTCTGTAAAAATGTACAAGAAATTTGGTTTGCAATCATTACAACTCATCCTATGACTCTTTATGACCGGTTGAAAGTTGTAGTCTAAGTCTCTGAGCCTGGGGCCATCACAATCATAACTATGAATCACTACCCTAAAACTCATTAGATAAGACTACGATTCGTTAGCTGGGGTCATAGTTTGAGGGTAGGTTTTTAGGTAGCATATTATATGACTATGAGCCCCTCCATACAGTTCGTAGCCACTTATTACAGATCATAGTGTAGAGTTGTAGTTGCTGTGCTATAGACAACAGGTTCTCTGAAGTGACTATGACTCGCACATGATGATTTTTCATGAGTGGTAATGACTCGTTACCTTGATTCGTTGCCATGGTAGTGTCTCTAGCCCTTAAGGAAAACTGTTAACAACTTTTTGCCACGACATCAGATTAAGACAAGACTTAAAGAATTGGAAATTTAACTTCATAGCCTATCTTTTAAGGGGTATAGAGCTTTAAAATTTGAATTATTACAATATCTCCCCCTTGGGATCATTTATCCTAGAAAGAAACTAGTTGATATGAGTTAGTAGGAAAAACTAAGATCGTGCACTGAAGACTTATGAGCTGAATCATGGTTCAATATCTAAATCTAGAACATTATGCTTGGACTGCATTGAATTCATGAATGCATGTTACAAGATGTGGATGGATGAATAGATGGGATAGAAAATAAGAAAACTATTACATAAAGTTGAATCTGAATTCGTAGAGAATAGATGCAGATACTTGGCTCGTATATTAGTTTTTTCTTTCAAGTAGCTCCCTCAATGGACTGATTTCTCCAGATAACCTTAACCAAGGTAACCTCGGTATTCCCCAACCTATAGATCTGACAGTCTAGGATTTCTACTAGGACTTCTTCATAGGAGAGGCTATATTTAAAACCCACACTCTCCAAGGACTTCATAGAGAAATAATTTTCTTCCTTAAGTTGGTCAAACAAGTCATCAATCTTGGGTAAAACTGATCTTTTAATTTTGTTAACTCTACTGGGGCCATCCTATAAGGTGGAATATAAATAGGCTTAGCACTTGGCTGAACTTCAATAGGAATGTCAATTATATGATCCGAGGCCTACAAGACAAATATTTAGGAAAAACATCTATGAATTAATAGATAATATAAATAGAATCCAAAGAAGAAGGTAGAGCAACACTAGTATAATAAATAAAAGCCGAATAAGAAAAAAATCCCCTCTCAACCAAGTGATGAGTATGAAGAAAAGATATAACTTTCTTGGAACCTGAATGAAGCATACCATTCCAAGCTATCCTTGGCACTCTCGACAACTTTAAGTTCATGGTCTTAACATATCAATCTAGGACAACATGAAAAGAAGATACCAAATCTATACAAAATAACATAAAAATTGACCATATCTAATAAAATCAGATCTACCCAAGTTTCACACCCAGAAAAATTCACAACACAAGATCAATACACTTGGTCAACCACTAAAAAATCTGCTACAGGGGTAGATGCATGAATATGAATGATAGAAATCTCACTAGTAAAATTAAAATCCAAAGAAAAATATGCAGACACATAGGAGATAGTTGATCCCAGATAAAATAACACAAATATATATCTAAAACAAATAGGGATGATACTTGTGATAACGACATCAAAAGCCTCCACAAATGTAGATCTAAAACAAAAAGGGATGATACTTCTAATAATGGCATTAAGAGCCTACCTTTGATTTGAGGGGTATAACCTAGCACTACCCACGACCACCACCTAGCTATGTTGCCTTGCAACTACCATCATGAGCGCTACTACCTTTGTCTTGCGTTGTTCTAGTAGAACCTATACCTCTTATAGCTAATATAAAAATAGGCTTGAATATATAGTAGGGATTGTACTTGGCCGAATGACTAACCTTATCACATACATAGCAACCTCTATGATCTAACTCAATTGGAAGATGTGCGACTGAGATTGAACGACCACCCAAAGCTACTGAAATAGAAAACACACTATCTAAAATGTCATGACCTGAGACTACCCCTAGGCGTAACATTATGCTTAAGCCCACAAGTGACCCCAAGCTAACCTATGATCTGGCATAAGCCGTAAATACTAAAGGAAGATAACAAAATAATATGTGGAAGTCATCTAATTAATATTTAAATATTCCATTCAATAATAAAGGAGTATGAAACACCTCACCAAAAACATAATTTACTGTTTGACTATCTAAAAGCCTCTAAACATAATGAGTTGTTGGGATAGGTCCCCAACTATCTCAGACTACTGAATTATTCCTAAACTAAAATAGTGGAAAGAATGATAAATAATATAATTAGTCCTCAACTGATGAGGACTTACCAAATGATGTAGCTGAGTGGCACATCAACTGTCTAAGTACAATCAAGGAATTAAGTATCTGAACCTATCTTATAAAACAACATAGCACAAGAGAATGTATGCAATCAGTACTTTAAACATACTAATATGAGAGATATAGACTAGCTAATATGTATATATAAAGTGGTACTGACCATGAATGCATGTATATAAAAATCGAATGCAAGAACAAGTAAAGCATGTGCTAAAAAATCTATAAAACTATTTAACTGATTAAATAATAGATTAGATATTTGGTCATGAAAACATGAACTGGTATGATTTGAATATTGTACTGAGAATGTGGGAGCTAACTACATTGACTTACCCAATCTACTAAAAATTGGGGTCCATCTAGAAACCCTAGTTGGATGGGTGTTAGTACCTTGCTAGGGGTACAAACACTGGCAGGCGTTGATTAACTAATATGTTATCCTAAAGGACGAGGTTCTCATTCCTCTATTGATTGGGGACCCCTCAAAGTATACGGTGGAGCCATAGGTGTGGAACTTACGGACTACTATTGATGGCTCATGCGAAGCTACCCTCACTGTGTTTACTCAAAGCTAAGTATTACTCCCGATTGAATGACACTGGTATTACTAATTATTTAGAATAATTTGGTAATAATAAATAATCAATATGATAATAATTTAAATTTAATGAAACAAGCATAATCTGAAATGCTTGATTTTCCTAGGTATCGGTTGTTTATAACCAACCAACACTATTTAATACAAAATTGAACAATCTGTGGCAGAGGAAAAATCATGATCAACTCCAATATTTCAATGATTAAGCATGGGGTAGACATTTTCATTATCAAACATATAGAAACACCATCATCATGAGGGAGTATACTTTCATGGTTTAGAATCAAAACAATTGAGGGAAAATTTATAAAATTCATAATCTATATGAAATTTCACCAATTAAGAGAAAAAGCTTTCTACTTGCAAAAATAGGAAACTCTTGGGACTCAATAGGTAGAAGGGACCCATTGATTAATACCTCATATACCTTGGTAGAAGAGCCATAGGGAATTCCTTGGGAGTGTTCTTGTTATTTAGAAACCTTAATTTGCTCTTGAGTCAAAAGGAAACCACTCCTTTTGATTTCCCTGAGTTAAATTATGATAATTGATGGAATAAGGGGTTTTGGGTCTTTTATACTTCACTTTTGGAAGACTAAACAACATGGGTTAGGCTTTAAAAAGAGTGGGAAAATGATTAAAATTCTCTGTAAAAATGTACAAGAAATTTGGTTTGCAATCATTACAACTCATCCTATGACTCTTTATGACCGGTTGAAAGTTGTAGTCTAAGTCTCTGAGCCTGGGGCCATCACAATCATAACTATGAATCACTACCCTAAAACTCATTAGATAAGACTATGATTCGTTAGCTGGGGTCATAGTTTGAGGGTAGGTTTTTAGGTAGCATATTATATGACTATGAGCCCCTCCATACAGTTCGTAGCCACTTATTACAGATCATAGTGTAGAGTTGTAGTTGCTGTGCTATAGACAACAGGTTCTCTGAAGTGACTATGACTCGCACATGATGATTTTTCATGAGTGGTAATGACTCGTTACCTTGATTCGTTGCCATGGTAGTGTCTCTAGCCCTTAAGGAAAACTGTTAACAACTTTTTGCCACGACATCAGATTAAGACAAGACTTAAAGAATTGGAAATTTAACTTCATAGCCTATCTTTTAAGGGGTATAGAGCTTTAAAATTTGAATTATTACAATATCTCCCCCTTGGGATCATTTATCCTAGAAAGAAACTAGTTGATATGAGTTAGTAGGAAAAACTAAGATCGTGCACTGAAGACTTATGAGCTGAATCATGGTTCAATATCTAAATCTAGAACATTATGCTTGGACTGCATTGAATTCATGAATGCATGTTACAAGATGTGGATGGATGAATAGATGGGATAGAAAATAAGAAAACTATTACATAAAGTTGAATCTGAATTCGTAGAGAATAGATGCAGATACTTGGCTCGTATATTAGTTTTTTCTTTCAAGTAGCTCCCTCAATGGACTGATTTCTCCAGATAACCTTAACCAAGGTAACCTCGGTATTCCCCAACCTATAGATCTGACAGTCTAGGATTTCTACTAGGACTTCTTCATAGGAGAGGCTATATTTAAAACCCACACTCTCCAAGGACTTCATAGAGAAATAATTTTCTTCCTTAAGTTGGTCAAACAAGTCATCAATCTTGGGTAAAAGATATGGTTTCTTTTTTTTAGCTAGTGTTCCTTTCTCAAAATAATTGGGTGATAGGAGGCATAAAGGTGGATGTAATTTAGGAGCACGGGACAAATAATCTTAGGCAAGTGGGACTCGGTCAGCCTCATAATGCCCTCTCTATCGGTTTCGTGGTAGGTTGTATTGGGGTTTCTAAGATTAAGGGAGGGACAGGTGTTTCAATTATGGTTAGATAGTCCATATGCTTAAAAATTGTTTAGTTGGTAAGGGTAATTTGGGGGCAAGTAAGCCTCCAGTGGATTCATCTTCAGCTTCTGCAACAAAGGGTACTACTTCTGCAATAGTTTCTGCTTTTGGTAATGGAACTGGTCGAAATAGGTTATATGTTTTTGCTACTCGGTAGGAATCTAAGGTATCAACTAATGTGGTGACTAGTACATAATAGACATTTTATTATGACATATATTTCTTGCATGATTTGGGGTTCACTCTCTCTTATATGACCCTATTTGTGGCTGTGTATTTTGGTTTTGATCCGAAGGTTATTTTAGATACTTTTCTATTTCTACCTTGCTAAGAGACTCTGTGGTTTCTTTGAAAGTCTATAGGGGGTGTGGTACTATTGGTAGTAGGTAGACTTTGGTGGATTTTTTTTGACTTGATATGGTGGATTTTGATGTTATTCTAAGGATGGATTTGTTACACTTTTGTTAGGCGTTCTTAGATAGTCGAACATGTAAGCTCGTCTTTACGTTCCCTGGTTAATTTATTATTGAGTGGTAGGGTGGTTTCCTAGCTCTTGTAGGGAGGGGGTTATATCCTATCTTAGAGCTTGGAGATTTATATCTAAAGGGTGTCTCTATCATTTGGTCTAGGTTAAGGATTCTAACTGGGAATGTCCTTCTTTTCATTCAGTTCTGGTGGTGAATAAATTTCCTGATGTTTTTCCAGATGATCTTCATGGTATTGCTATGGATAGGGAGATTGAGTTTGGTATTGATTTGGTTCCGAACACTAATCCAATATCTATTTGTCTTTATTGAATGGCTCTGACTAAGTTGCGAGAACTTAAAGAGCAACTTAAGGATCTTTTAGATAAGGGTATCATCCATCCTAGTGTGTCCTCTTAAGGTGCACCAATTTTATTCATGCACAAGAAGGATTGTTTTATTTGGATGTTCATTGACAATCGACAATTGAATAATGTAACGGTCAAGAACAAGTATCGTCTTCAAAGGATAGATGACTTGTTTGATCAGTTGCAGGGTGCCAAATTCTTTTCTAAGGTACTTCTTTGGTTTGGGTATCATCATCTTTAGATTAGGGAGGAGGATATCCCTAAGATGGCTTTTTGTACTCGGTACAGGAACTTTGTGGTCTTGGTTATGCCATTTGATTTGACTAATGTCCCAACAATATTTATGGATTTGATGAACATGGATTTCAGGTAGTTTCTGAATCTTCTTGTCACTGTGTTCATTAAGGACATTTTGGTGTATTCTAACAGTGAGGTTGATCATGCTAATCACCTCCATATGGTGTTACATACCTTAAAAGAACCACAACTGTATGCCAAGTTCTCCAAGTGTGAGTTTTGGTTGAACACTGTGAATTTTATTGGTCATATTATTTCTAGTGAGGAGATCATTGTGGATTCAAAAAAGGCGGCTATGGTTAAAAGGTGGCCTAGACCCATGAATCCAACAAAAATTCGAAGATTCTTAGGTTTGGATGGGTATTATAGGCATTTTGTGGAAGGTTTCTCAACGATAGCTTCCCCATTGACTAAATTGACTCAGAAGAAGGTAAAGTTTTATTTGTTGGAAGCTTGTGAGGGGAGTTTTAGGAAGTTGAAGGATACGATAACTTTGGCTCCAATTTGACATTGCCCAAAAATAATGAGGGGTTTGTGGTTTATTGCGATGTGTCTCGGTTGGGACTTAGTTACATTTTGATGCAACATAGAAAGGTTATTGCATATTCTTCCAAGAAGTTGAAGGTGCATGAGAGGAATTATCCTACTCATGATTTGGAGATTTTAGCGGTAGTTTTTGCTTCAAAAATCTAGCAACATTGTTTATGTAAAGTGCACGTGGAAATCTTTTTATATCATAAGAGTCTACAATATGTGTTCACTTAGAAGGAGGTAAATCTCAGTTAGAGGAGATGGTTAGAGAATCTCAAGGACAATGATATGAGTCTTCACTACCACCCTGGTAAAGCTAGCGTAGTTGATGATGATTTAAGTAGGTTATCCATGGAAAGTTTAGCTCTTGTGGATAAGGAGAAGTGAGAGTTGGTGAAAGATAGTCACCACATAGGTAATCTTTGATTTCTACTCTTGGACTCCAATGATGGTGGTATGATGGTACAGGAAGTGGTTCGGTCATATCTCGGTGATGATATCAAGGAGAAGAAAATACACTTTCCTATCTTAATAAAATCAAGATGGATTTTGGTATACAAAAGGTTATGGTATTCAAGATTAGTGTTGATGGTACCTTGAGGTACCAACAGTGGTTATGTGTTCTTAACATCGATGGTTTACGATCGAGGGTTTTGGCTAAGGCGCATTAATCGCACTATGTTTTTCATGCTGGTTCAATAAAAATAAATCATGATCTCAAGGAGATGTATTGGTGGAATGGTATGAAAAAGGATGTGGCTGGTTTTATGGCCAAATGCTTAGTGTGCCAACAAGTCAAAGTTTAGCACATGAGGCCTAGTAGGTTGTATCAGGAAATAGAGTTTCCAAGGCCTAGTAGGTTGTATCAGGAAATAGAGTTTCCAAAATGGAAATAGGAGGTAATCAATATGAATTTTGTTATAGGTCTTCTTCAGTCTCAGAATTAATTTGATTTTCTTTGGGTCAAAGTGGATAGGATGACCAGGTCCGCTCACTTCTTGCTGGTGCAGAATAACTTTTCTGCTGAGGACTACACGAGGTTGTATCATCTCCTAAGTGCACATAAGGACTTAACCATTCAATGGCATAACCACATATACACTGATATATTCTTATATACTCACTATATGTGACATCACCATAACACTAGTATATCCTGCGGGTTTACCGGGCATTATCATACATCAATATCTATTCTGAATTTATCGGGCATCATCACATCATCAATAATTCCTCTGAATTCACTGGGAATCTTCACATTATAAATATATCCTATGGATTCATCGGGCATCATCACATCATCAATCCGGGCATTATCACATCATAATATATCCCCGTGACAACAATAAATACACACATATAGCCGAAGAAAGAATGAGTACAAGTCACAATCCATAAAATGTAAGAAAAGTGAGGAAGTACGTATGAAGGTACTTAACCATCAGTCATCACCACATTATACGAGTAGATACATGGGAATGTATATATAAAGGATATGAGCAATCACCACTATTCAAAGTTTTATCATGATTATTAACCAGTCAATTATAAGTCATGGGTATTCCTTCTAGAATCCTTCTTTACCTACATGTTTCACAATATTAGAGAAAGAGATCCTTTTACGCCCATATTAGCTTAGTCAATACACTTAAATCATTATATGGGTTGTCACATAATTGAAGGCTCACATACTAAACTAGCCAACTAGTTACACAACAGCATAATCTTAGATTGAATTCACAAGACTTCCAAATACTGTCCATATCATGAAAAAAAGATGACCAATGAAGTATATACATTATCCTAATATTGGCAATATGCATTAACCATTTACCGGGTTTATCCATTATATTACCAAAAGCATAATCTAGGCGTTCAACACCTATCTAGGTCTCTATGAAATAGTTCAAGCTTAAGACGGGTTAAGTTTCGCTTCTAATAATCCCCAAAGTTCTCTTATACAAGTCTAACTTCTACCCTAAATTGGGATAAGTTATCTAATTCATACCTTGAGGTCTTACCAATCCACATTAGTTCTAGAGGACAATTCTTGTTCAAGCATTCCTTCTATATCATCCCAAGCGCCTAAGTCATCCCATAACTAAGCATAGTTAGGTCAATATATTTTTAAGTGAGTGAACAAGGTAACTCTCATCTACTAGAACAACTAGAGTATTCTCATTTTATTCATAAGATAACAAGCCCATCTATTTGAGCTTTTAGGCTATGACTCAAATACCACACTGAACAAGTTCACTAGCCAAAATGTTTCAACCATCCTAAGCTCCATCTACTAATTCAACATCTAAGACCCCACCCAATCTTATCAAGATATCACAATTCTACAACAATAAAGCTCAATATAACACAAGTAAGCCTAACCTACGTTGAGTCCAATTAGCTCACGAATCAAAAATCATTACTTTCCCTTTCAATGAGGCTTCATCCACGAGCCAAGATATCAACAACATAATCTATGCATTATTATGAGAATAACAACACACATATTGAACAATTGTTCTTTTGGTCTAAAACAACACCAAGAAACCCTAAGTCGGTTCCATACACAGAAAATGAGTTTTCGAGGCCTACTCACTATTCAAATACAATAAAGGAGTTATAACCCTTAAGAAATTCAAAAAAACAACCATATTTGTGGATAAAAACAAGACTCATGCCATATGGGGTTTTGGGTCTAATAATCATGAGATCAACACTAAAAGTTAAAGGATACTTACCTTATATTCATAGTAAGAAGAGATTACACAAGCTAATCATGCTCCTAATCCACCCACAAGACTCACTTTAAGGGTTTTACACTCTATTACAGTTTTAGAGGTCAAGAGGGAGGCATAAATGACAAATTCTAGGCCCAAAAAGCCTTTTAAATAGACCTTGCCTAGGAGATCAGTAGCAGCGATTGCGGGCACTCGAAAGCCGCGATCGCAGCCATCGTGATCACACCACTCCTTAAACAATCACGCTATCTCTTTCATTGGACAATGGCTGAAACTTGGAATTTTGATACCAAGTTCTGGCCAAAGCCTCAGGATTCATTTGGAGTCCAATATGAAAAAACGAGATATGCAACCACATAGATTTTGACATTCTAGATGTGTTGGCGAAGTCACAATTTCTATCCAATATCGCTTTACTAAAGTTTTTGTTTGGCAGCCTTTGGGAACCGACAAAGACTTCTCAAAGGGGAAATGGTTCTAAAAACCAAACAAATCGCCGGGTAACCCAAAGATCGATTCCATCAAGTCATGAATGAATTGGGTCAGCCATGGAAAAGCTCTAATGACAAAATAAGAGAAAACATGAGAAATGACCTGAAGGGTCATTACAATAACCACTACTAAGGAACTTTAATCCTTGAAAGATATAAATGAAGGGAAAATTGGTGAAGTCTCAAACAAATGGGTATACTGTACCCGCATTTTACTCTCGATCTCCTAAGTAGCCTCTTTCATCAGGCAATGCTACCACTTAACCTTAACTACAAGAATTTCTTTAGTATGAAACTATCTCACATCATTAGCCAAAATAAGTATGAGATCGTTTACAAAGACCAACTGCTCATCTAACTGAACTAAATTATACTAACTCACATGAGATGGATCAGGAATATACTTTCACAACATAAAGACATAAAAAACCAGATGAACAACTGCAAAATCTAGAGGTAAGGCTAACTCAAATGCCACTTTGCCCACTACACAAAAAATCTCAAAAGGATCAATATATTGAGGGTTGTTCTTACCCTTCATTTTGAACCTCATAACACCTCTCATAGGCAAAACATGAAGGAAAACATAGTCACTAACTCCGAATCTTAAGTCATGGAGCCTACGATTGGTATAGGGCTTCTTTCTATATTGAGTTGCTCTCAGCCAATCGTTAGTCACCCCGACCCTATTGAATAAGTCCTGAAGCAAATTTGTACCATGACGTCTCATCTCAAAGGTCTTAAACCATCCTTTTAGAGAGCGACATCTCCTTCTATACAAATCCTAATAAGGCGCTATCTTAATACTAGAATGATAACTACTACTTTTGGTGAACTTCACCAATGTTAAGTGTTCATCCCACTGTCCTTCAAAATCTATAATACTGGCTCAGAGCATATCCTAGAGCACCTCGATAGTCCGCCCAGACTGACTATCTATCTACGGATGAAAAGTAGTACTCAAATCTACTCAAGTACCCAACTCCTCCTGAAATGCCCTCTAAAATCTCAAACTAAATACAAAACCACAATCTGATATGATAGAAACAGGTACCCCATGGAAATGAACTATATCTCAAACATAAATTTAGGCTATTTTTTCAGCACTAAAGGGTTTTTGAATAGGAATAAAATATGCTGACTTGGTCAAACGATCCAGAATAACCCAAATACTCTCAGAACCACGGGGAGTATGAGGTAAACAAATAATAAAGTCCATAGTAATCCATTTATATTTCCATTCGGGAATGGGAAACCTCTATGTTAAACCACCTAGACGCTGATTCTTGCCCTTACCTTGCTGACAACATAGGTAATAAACCATAAAGTCAGCCACATCTCTATTTATCCCTTCCTACCAGTAATGTTTCCTTAAATTTGTATTCATCTTGTTTGTATCAAGATGAATGGAATATCTACAACTATAAGCCTTATGAAGAATTGACAGAATAAAGTCATCCAATCGGGGAATGTAAATATGACCCTACAATCTTAAGATACCATCAGAATCAATAGTGTGCCTTTCAGAGTCACCGCTCACCACCCGGTCACAAAGAAAGCATAACTTGTTATCCTCATGCTAACGATCATGATTATTCTCAAATTAGGAGGCCTTGCTTCCACAATATCCGAAATCCTAGAAGAATCCAAAATATCAAAGCGAACCATCAAATTGGCTAAGGAGTAAATGTCTTATGCCATAGGCCTATGTAAAAGAAAAATACAAGCAAAGCTACCCATACTCACTACCTTGCGACTCAAGGCATCAGCTACCATATTCACTTTAACTAGATGATACAAGATGGAAATATTATAGTCCTTCAACAACTCCATCTATCTGCACTGCCGATCTTATGCTCTCAGTAGGTCATAAGGTGCTGAATGTGAAGATCTTACAATGAATGCCATACAAATAATGCCTCTAAATCTTTAGCAAAAAAACTACCACCACCAACTCCAAATCATGAGTGGGGTAGTTGTGCTCATGCATTTTAAGCCATCTAAAAGCATAGGCAATAGCACAACTCTGCTGTATCAAAATACAACAAAGATCAACACTAGAAGCATCAAAAAACACGGTGAATCCCTCACCCTCAATTGGAAGATCTAACACTAGAGCTGAAGTAAAAAAATCCTTAATCTCCACAAAGCTCAACTCACACTTCTCGGACATTAAAAAGGAACATCCTTGCAATTTAATCTAGTCAAAGGGGCTAAAATAAGTACAAAATTCTTAACAAAGTGTCTCTAATAACAAGCCAAGCCAATGAAACAGTGAACCTCAGTCATAGATATAGGTCTATCCCAATTACGAATCACCGAAATCTTAGTCGGGTCTACTATAATACCCGCCTTGACACCATATATCCAAGAAAAGAAATTGACTCAAGCCAAAACTCACACTTCTAGAACTTAGCAAAAAGCATATGGTCACTTAGAGTTTGGAGCATGACCCCCAAATATAGCACATACTCCTCGCTACTACTTAAATACAAAAGAATGCCATCAATGAGCACAATAATGAAGGAGTCTAGATAGAGTCTAAACATGTGGTGCATTAAATCCATGAATTTGACAGGGGCATTAGTCAACCTAAAGGACATCACCAAAAACTTATAATGACCATAACAGGTTCAGAAGGATGTCTTTGGGATATCCTGAGCTTGAATCATCAACTGATGATAAGCTGACCTCAAATCTATTTTAGGGAACACGCTGTGCTCAAAAGCTGGTTAAAATAAACTATCAATACAAGGAAAAGGATAATTGTTCTTCACCATCACCTTATTAAGCTTTCTATAATCAATACACATACGCATCGACCCAACTTTCTTCTTTATAAATAATGCAGGATATCTTCACGGGGACATACTTAGTCTTATTAAGCCCTTACAATGAAGATCCTAAAGTTGAGAATTCAGATCCTTAAGCTTAGCAAGATCCATATAATAAGGTGCCATAAAAATAAGTAGGGTGTTAGAATCAATGTCAATAAGAAACATAATGTCACGGTCAGGAGGAATACCAGGCAGGTAAACCAAAAATATATAAGGAAACTCACATTAAATAGGAATAAAGGAAAACATCAGACTCTCTACATGGGTATCAGATACATAAGCGAGATAAGACTCGCAACCCCTCGATATAATCCTTCTAGCACAAACATAAGAAAAAAATACCAATCAGCTCGTGTCTAACCCCTCCCTACCATACGAATAGGGGTATGTCGGGCATGGCTAAGGTAATGATTTTGGTCAAAGAATCCATGACCACATAATAGTGGGATAACTCGTCCATGCCCAAAATCACATCAAAATCCAGCACATCCAGAATAATAAGATTACCATAAGTACCAACATCACTAACTGTCACAACACAAAGCTCTTATGCTCGATCCACTAATAAATAATCACCCATGGGAGTAGATACACACAATAACACAAATAATAAGTCACTAGTCAAGTCCAACCGTGGTGCATAATCAACAGATATATAAGAATAAATGTATATGGGATAAAAAAACCAAAATCTTATAGCACACCAAAGTCATACCTTTCACAACATCCAATGTCTAAGCCTCAAGTCTACTAGGTACTATATATAATTAACTACACCCCGACCTAGCCGGGCACCTAACCGACCTCCTATCCTACCTACCTAAGTACTACTTCAAGCACCTTGGTAACCACCACTGCGGCCTCACAAAACACCTCTAGCTAGAGGTTAAACTATTCTAATAGGGATAGCACCCTAGTATGAAACAACTATCACCCCACGACTAGGGCAATCTCTTGATAATTGACTGGGAAGCCCATAGCTAAAATAATAAGAACAAGCAAAACAAAAACTCATAGTTTAAGATGAAATAGAATAACCACTACACCTAGTACGACCTATAGATAAACCTCTGAAAGATTGATCACCCCCCTTAATAGGGCTACCGGTATCACCAGAGTAACCTCCCTCAACACTTTAAATTACTGCCCTCACTGGTCGACTAGTCTGACTCTGAGGCTAAAAAGATAGAAACGGGGGATAACAAACATAATAAGTACTATTTTTGAATCAGGAACTACTATAGCTCCCACAGAATCTTTCATGATACTTGGGCCTCTTATTATGGTCTTCATAATGCATGTCCTTTATCACTCTAGCATGATAAAAAACCTCAGTAAAATAATTACCCACAAAAACTAAAATCTGAGTAACTATCCGAACGGGAAGTCTCAACCCTTTCATAAAGCAACTAACTCTCTCAAACTTAGTAACAAAGATAGAAGTTGCATGTCTAGCTAACTAATGGAAATAAGCCTCTTATTCAGCGACTGACATAGTACCCTACTCTAATCTAGAGAACTTATCTCTAAATCAATCCCTAAGGTTATGCAACATATACTTCTCTAAGAAAATCTTAATGAATTGAATCTATGAAAGGGAAAAAGACCCATAAGGCCTAGAACTCATAAAAACTATCCACCAGTGTTGAAAAGATAAATTCAATAGAAATATGGTGTATTCCATACCATGATTCTCAACAAGGCCTAATCCACATAGCCTATCCTCAGAAGAATTCAAAAACTCATATGCATCTTCTCTAGGAGCACTACAAAACCTAGGAGAAGCCAACCTCAAGAAACTACCCAACATCTTTTGCTCCTCAGCATACATATCAAGCTAGGTCGCAACTAGTTGAGGAGCTTTCAACTAGACAATTGTTGGCATAGGGGGAAGCTTAACTCCAAGAGCAGCATCTATCGGCTGCACACCTATCCTAGTAATCTGCGAACCATCAATAATAACCAACAGTTAAATAAAGAATCTCTAAGCAATAAAGAGGGAATCAAACCTGGCAGAGCCTAGGCTAGTCCCTTTCCCTCCGCTGGATGAGGTGGAGAAATCTCTGGCTCAAGTGCAAGAATGGGGTCTAGGAAAGGCCCATCCTGATCCTTAATTGGGGCTATATCATAAGGTTGTGTCTCAGGACCCTCATCACGCATAGCTTAAGCATGAGTCTTGGGCATCTACAAAAGAGTGAGTCAAGAAAACATCCAACAAACTGAGTTAGGATCTTAACATGATATGAGTAAAAAAGAGTAAAGGACTCGTAAGAATGTCTCATAGCCTCCCAAAAATAGGAAAAAAATGTCAAAATTATAATATGAAGGACTCTGTTAGACATTCTTATTGTACCAATAATATCGGTGAGACCTAGGCTCTGATACTAATTTATGATAACCCAATTCACAAGTCATGATGGAACATACAAAACCCTACCAGTAGGAAAGCCAACACCATAACCCAGAGATAAGGCAATGGGTTACTACAATAGAAATGCACAACAAGGGCCATAATAGAAGAACAAATTAACAAACAACAATGTTCCATAAGACAATCGCTAAGGGTACCTATTTTCTATGACTTGGTGATGTGTCATGGAAACACGATACTGTCGATGCTTAAAATTGTGAATTTATACGTGTACTTAGGTATTCTTAGTAGATATGATGCACTTTTATGTTTATTGCAGGTAAAATAGGTATACAGTAGAGTTGGGATAAAAATAGAAGAAAAAGACCTAGATTGACCAATTCTGATCAAGATACAAGTTACCATTTGAGTGATCAACACTCGATATCACTCGTAGGATGATTCATAAGAACAACAGAACCCAAAGACAAATTGGGAATCTAATTATGGAGAAGATATGACTTAAGTATCCAAGTTGTAAGAAAGGATACGAGTCATATAAAGAATTCATAAGCATATTAAAAGTTAAATTTACCTTCCAAAATTTATGTATCAGAAGTATATGAGTCCAAAATTTAAGTATGACTCGTATAGTGAAGTTGTACACATAACATTATTCAATGCATTGAAAAATAGAATTCTAGGTGGATACGAGTGAAGGACATGAGTCATATTATCAAGGTACGAATTGTAAAATAAAGTTGTATGAAGAGAAAAAAATTAAGGGCTTGGGAGATCAGACACTAGATTAGATACGAGAAGGCATAGTACAGCTCTTATGATACCGATGCGAGTTGAAGACCAAGTTGTATTGAGTGCTGACATAAAGTTACCTTTTCTATTTTTATTAGGATTTCTATTTTATTTTGTTGTACTTTAAATACCATAGGGTTTATATTTTATTAGGTTACACTTTATTTCAATAGGTTTCTTACTTTTACATACTTTATAATTATTCTTGAGATTTTTGGTTTTTATTCAATGCCATACTTTGGAGTTTATTCATCTTATTCTTTTGCAATTAATTACTTGTCTTCTTCATTGATAATCATGGATCTGGCATGAACATGAGTGGCTAATCTCCTTGAATAGGGTTGTGGGAACCCTAGCAGATTAGCTACGTAGAGGCAGTGTGATATTCATCTATTTTATGATTAATCTATATATCTTAATAGTCTTCTCAATAATTAATCTTTGAGATGCTGCGGAAGCTTAAGATAGCCTATATTTGCATACATCTTTACAAGCGAGTTTGTGATTAGGAAAAAAAGATTAGGATATTGATTTAGGATTCATCTCCATCTTGTAGTCCTTGCCATCTCATTTAATGACTTGAACACAAAAAGAGATAGTGAATTGAGGTCATAGCAGTGAGAAACAAGGCAACACCCTGACACTAAATTGGTAAAGGGTGATATTTATCTTTACATTCACAAGACGTCTGATAATACATATCTTGTAGACTTTAAATGTATAACAATAGAATATGTGGGCTGAACACGAGAAATTTATGAAGTTGAGAAGCCAGGGGGAACACAATCCTAGTGTTCATCTTCTATTGTTTAAAACCCAAAATAATTCAAGATTTGCTTACTACTTGTGATTGATAAAAAATCCCCACTTTTACTTTTCTATACTGTTCATGAATTGCATCAAACCAAGAAAATATTAAGCATTTTCACTGTGGGTTCAACACCAACCTAGTTAGGTTACTATATCGGCATCGACAACAACACACTTTTTTTGGAGGTTAGTTTTGGGCGACATCAAATTTTGGTGCCGTTGCTAGGGAAGACAATGTTATTGTTTATTGAATTTGGTGAAGTTTACAAGTTTTGTTTTCTATTTTTGATTTTGCACAAGCTGGTGTATGTCAAACACTCGGAGAAGAGTCAACCCCTAAATTTATTTTGATCCAGAGCTAGAAAGAATTCTCCAAACACCATGCAAAATGGAAAACATATTTGTGATGGTGCTCCTATAGGGTTCAAGACCCTCCACTTATTGATCCAACTAAAGCAATTAAGCTTAATTCACTTGATCTATAGAATCTTACAGATAGACATATACAAAAAATTGTAGAGTGAGAGAGGTGAGAAGTAGAAGGGGCTAGGTTAGATGAAGAGGGTCAAAGAGCTCAGAACAGAAAACTAGTTAGGCTTAGAAAAGTGGGTGATAGATTCTAGAGAGGTAGAGCTCCAATTATCCCTACATATTAGCCTCTGTAACCATATAAGGAAGATTATGAGGATATGGGATGTAACACCCCGCATTTCAGGCTACAATAGAGACTATGATTCCAATGCGTTGATAATACTGAAGCCATAAATTATATGCTAATATGGCATGTTAATTATTTGCGTAGTATATGAATCCATTCAAGCTTAAATTTATGCCATAGAGGTCCTTCAATTCAAGGACGAGTTGAAACTATTTTGATCCATTAAGTTTTACTGCATGTTGTAATTTGTGTTAGTATCCATCAATTATAACTCTCTATATATGTTGAATTAGAGAGAAAACTATGTGTAAAATGATAGTTTTTTGAGTTAGCTTTCCAACGATATCAATTTTGCTAAAATCCAACACCCGAGCAAGAAGTTATGGCCTTTCAAAGTAGTATGCGTCGCCTAACCAATCGCACTTGGCCACTGGAATGCATAGGTGATAGCATAGGCAGCGCCTATGTAAATATAGATGATATCATATGTGGCGCCTATGAAATTGTTTCAAGTGACTTAAACACTCTATTTTTGGGGCAAAATGGTCCTTTTCCCACCCTTATTCAGTCATAAACACCAAATTAAGTCCTCAATTCTCAAAAATACATCCATATTCATCAAAAAATTCTCAATAACACTCCCAAGGGTTTCAAACTAAAAACTAAAATAAATCAAGATTCAACCATGGGTTTTCAAAAATTGATTAGAGATACGGAATTCCCAATCCACAGGCTTTAAGAAGCACCCTTTATTTTTTGAAATAGAGGTACACGGGGTTTTCCTAAATTCTCATGGGCATATAAAAATAATGTTCTAGAATGGGATTTTTGAATCTATGTATATATTCATGTATTACATGTTTTAATATCATTGTTTTGGTCTTTTGACCTTTCCCAAAGTGATTTGAGAATATGAATTATGAAACCATATATTTAAGAATGAATTCTTGTTGAGAGCATGATTTTGGGTGAATTCCCTCATATTATGAATTTTTCAGATTTCTCATAGCATATGAATTATTTTGCAATGCATCCTTGAAAATCACTATATGAAATGATTGAACTCTTGTTATTATTTAAATGTGGTTTTACATCACTAAAGAGCGAATCTAGCATGGATGTTTAATGTTCATAATGCATGTAATGAAAGAGTGCATGAATTTGCTAAAGGCACTAGACCACCATATGTTTATGAAGTGTTTGCATGATTTTGACTTGAGTTTTGAGACATGAAATCTTCTATATCAGTTGCATCTTTTTGGTGGTCTAAATTATGCTTTAAATGAAAGATTTAGCTTAATGTATTATGGATCAGAAATCATGACTTGCAAGTCTTGATATGATGATACCAATTCAGACCAATGCCATATCAGACTAAGACTAATAGACATTTTAGACTTACATGATTTTAGAAATTCGAAATATTTCATGTATAGAAAAGGTTAAAAATGGGAATACAGAGATGTTAGGTGGTTCCCTTAAGAGGGCTTGAGTTCAAGCAACTCATTTCTAAAAATCAAGGTTTGCCGACCCAGGTATATTATTATATGCTGACTTAAGTGTCATATGGCATATTAGATTTAGGAACTCCAACCCTTGCGGCATACTCGGGTTGGAGGCTTCCCCGTCGAGTCAATGGCAGATTCTATATCGCCTGTAGAATATCAGACTTGTAGGGGATACCACCTAACTCAGAATTAGGACACTGATCAGAGTGTAAGATTTACAAACAGGTTACATGTTTTCAGAAGATGCCTATGTGTTTTTCAGAAACTATTTTATGCATAATGTTTGATGAAAATTTGCTCTCACGTATTATATATGTATATGTTAAATTACTCTATCTTGGATTTCTTTGTGTGCCAGTATATTTGTACTGACGCCACATCCTTCTAGGTTTTGAGACACAGTCTAGGGGTCCAGATAAATATTAGATATTTTAGATCGTAGAGCAGATTGTGTAGGGTTGAGTCTTCTATATTCTAGAAGGCCTGATTACTTTTAGGTATCTATCTTTAGTCATATTTTGTCCTACTGGGGGCCTTGTCCTAATTTTCATACGCTTTTGTTAAGTTTATAGTAGAGATTTTGCAGACTGAGTCAGACATTATTATTATCCAGATATATTTTGGATTTCATTTTTTTAGTATTATGATCACATTCAAACTGACCATGTTTCCATATTAGATTTATATTTCCACATTATTTTTTATTATATAAATGTTGTGCATAATTACCAGATAGCTAGAGAACGTCCTGGGTCTTCACAATTTGGGAATACTCATCACGGCCAAGGCCCCAGTTCAGGTCGTGAAAAACTTGGTATCATAGCATGATTTGTGGTCCTAGGGTGTCTGCGAAATTGCATGGGGTAGAGTCTTGTTTATGGGTATATAGAGTGCCACACTTATAAGTAGGAGGCTACAAGGCGTTTAGGAGTGTCTCTCTTTCTTCATGTTCTAGTTCATGCTATAGTGTCAGAATATTCCTCCTTCATACTCTAATTCGTGCTATGGTGTCACCCATATGAAAAGAAAAGATATCCTAATTTCTTCATCACTCTAGTGTTTCCAGATATTCTCTGATTATCTAGTAAAAATTTTAGAAGTCCCATAAAGGATGGGAGAGGAGTTCCCTAGTGTAAAATTGTGTCCTCATTCTTATGAGGCATTCAGTTAAGACAAGAGTAAGATGTGTATTCTTGAGTCATTAAATATTGTGTATCAAGCTTCTATCTTTTGTAATTTTGATATCATTGTGTTGTTGAAAACGAGAGTCTAGTGAAGCCATGCGAGGTGTATTTTGATTCACTAGCAACTTGCTGTTCATCTTGTTGTTCTTGTGTTTGTCAGAACTGTATTTCCACCCGAGTAGAAGTATAAGTTATATTATCGGTGTCATGGCCTATTGGTATTTAAATTAGACCAAGAAGTTTGTGAGACGAAGTCATAAGGTTAGAGGACAAAGTGAGGGTGACTTTTGTGATTAAATATTTATAGTTGAATGACTGTAGATTGAGAATGATTTACCCTTTCGTGGTGGTAGACTAATATGGTGGTACCATTTATGAATTATATGGTAGTCTGTGGAGGAAGTGTTGACTCAAAATATTATTTGTTTTCTTCATTTCAAAATAGAGAAAGAGCCCAGAGTGGATACTTAAGGTGGTTAAAGAAACCCCTTATAGGCTATGAATGAAAATGGCTAGATTAGCCAGTAGGTTGTAAGTATAGGCTCATTTTCATATGGGGTATATGAAGGTGTTCTAAATGTATGCTTGGGTAAGTAAGTGTGATGTGAGAAGTCGTATAAGTAGATAAGATTGTATGGGGTTATAGTATAAAATTAATGTCAATCATGTCTATTATGTGACTTTACCCCTTGACCTTCTTTTCCTTGGTAGTTGTAAACTAGTACTACTTGTGAGAAGGTATGTAGTAGATTTTTGAGGTATAGTAGTAATGTCATAAAGGTGCTTTGGTCATGGATAGTATCTAGATAAAATCAGGTATTTGGGGTAGAATGTCCCAATTTGATGGACTAGTAAATTATGTTTGTATTCTTCATGGGTGGTATTTACTGAATAAAACAAGTATGAGATGGTGCCTATGATGACTTACAACATGTATTTATAGTACCTTAAAGTCCCTAAGTCAACAAGGTACAGCCATGCAAGCTATAAAATTATCAATTACAAGCTGAAAATCTGAAAATCCTGCACATGAATGCGAACCTTTGTGGACCTTTTAAAGCTGGAAAATCTGCACTTTCATACCAGCCCGTGTGAACTTCTTAAAGTCTAAAAAATGTATTGCCAGCCTATTTTTGACCTTCTATAAGGTGCTGCAACGTTAGTAGCAATGCCTGGCGTTTATCGAAGCCCTACCAAGCTCAAAAAATGGACCCGAATTGTTCGAAACATGCCCAAAACATGAGGAGTTCAATGGGTTGTGACGTTAAGCGTCACAATGTGGTTGTAAAAATGGTAACTTAAGATTAATTATGTATGTTTTGTAAGAAGTATGCATAAGATTGGGTTGTAAATCATGTTTAGCACTAGACATTAAGTTTGAACAATTGATGTCCATGAAGGTGGATGTGATGATTTCTTGGTTAATGATACTAGTTTTATGGATGTAATCTAATATGATTGAATGGTATATGAAATATTCAAAGTTTATTTGATTCATAATGAAGTATGATGTTGCATATATAATGTAGAAGTATGCCTAAGGTGATCTGAGGTTGCGGTATTTTCTAAGACTATTACACGTTTTGTGTGACGAGTGGTACCGTTGAGTTGCTAGGTCGAGAAAGACTAGTTAGATGGTATTTGGTGTTCTAAATAGACAAGGAGTTTTGATTGATAGTGTTGAGCCTTATTATATGATCTTGATTCTCATAGTAGAGAGATGTAAGTTTGGAGTCCCAATATTGGTAGGCTATGTCGGAAGTAGTATGATTCATTGAAGGCTTGGTGATATCCATGTTGAGTGCTAGATCATAAGTTTGTGTTTTGAAGGTTGAACTAATAGAAATAAGAGTAGAGGCACTAGAGAGTATGCACATCAAATTTGGGCATACTCATGAAGATTCGAAGTTAGTAAGTGTTCGAGTAATAGACAATGACTACTGGGGTTACAGAATAATAGAGTGTGCCTCAGGAGGTAGTATTAGCAGTGGGCGTTCCACTCTCATATGTGATCTTTTGAGTTAGTTTTATTAATTTCCTGTATTGTCATATTTTAGAACCCAGAGTGCAGTGAGTGCAGTTAAGTTTAAAGTATAGTAAGGTATCTCCCAAAAACTTAAGATGATGGCTTGAAGCTAAGGGGGAGATGACTAAACGAATAACCAAGTAACACTCTCAGATTTTTGTAGTGAATTCATGATGATATAAAACATCAAAAAGTAAGGGTGAATCTTAACCTATTCATATCTTAGTATTTATCAGTGATCCTAATACCAACTCATGCTTTACGATTAAGTTCCATGATCAGTTTACGTTCATACATATGATAGAGAGTCATGTACTCATTCTTTATAATATGCTCCGTTTCCATAACTCATGTTTTACTCCAAATGATTGGTGAGATTCAACTTATAGCAATTAATACCATAAATAGAGCGCTTTGGTGAGTCCCTATTGTTGTTTTTATATTCCCCAGGCCTCAAAGGAGTGTCAAGCTTCATATAGTATTATTCCATGCCTCCAGATCTTATGTTATAACCTTTTTGTGACTACTTCTTATGCAATGATAGTGGTGATGAGTAGTTATTCCTTGTTGATGGAAGATCATAGTACACTTGTTTAGATAAGGCCATAAGTATGAAGTAAGATTTGGGGTTAAGTTTTTATTTATGTGATGGTTAGTAGAATTTTGTATGTGTATGTTCTTGGGGTAGCTCGTGGGAGTGATATTGATAGTGGTTTAGAGAATATGTGAAGTATGCCTTTATGAGTGTTTGCTTTGAAGTTCATATGTGGTTATAAAGATAGGCTTGAATGACATATTGAGATTGTTGTAAAGGAATGTTATATGTGCTTGAGACTTCATAATAAGATTTTAGAGTAGTAATTGAAGTGGTAAGGCAGGTTATACTTAGGATGTGATCTTTAAAGGAGATATAGAAGATTGCATCATATGGTTTAGAATAATAACGTGGTCTGGCATGTTGTATTTTTGTGACTTAGAGTTGGGATTGATCATGGTGAAGGGATTAAGTTATTTCCGACATTAGTAGAAAGATTTGTCAATGCTCATATGAGAATTTTAAGCTGAGTTAAATGAATATGATATTTAAGGAGAATAGTATAGTTAAGTGATATTCGAGAAATGTGATAAGCTTGAAAGTAAGAAGTTGTAATGCCAAAGGCCTGGTAATTCTATCCTGATTCAGGAGTTATATGCCTATGTTCCAGACTGCAAAGTAGTGTCAATGTGGTGATTCCTCAGTTGGATGTCTTGTGTAATCCATACTCAAGATTCATGGCTCCCTATTACTGCTAGAAATTCTTTAGGGAATTGTAATGAAGAGATACTCCAATTAAGTATCAGGATGTAGTATAATTAAGTCTATATGGAAAATAAGTCAGTTTAGCAGTTAGATTCGCATGACTTATGTTCTTGTCTTTGCACTTATTCATGCTACTCGAAATCTAAGACATGCTACTATTCCAAGATAGAGTATACCAGTAGTTATGAGTATAGCCCATTTCATGCATTAAATTCAGATTCCAGATGTTCAATTATGATTCAATTCGTAGGTGGCCTGTACATCGCCTCAGTTTTCCGAGTATCTTAGTGAATTGAGAATTCATAGAGGCACATAGGGCACCAAGCAGGAGATACACCATTCAGTTGCATGCATAGAGTCTTATTACAAGATCCATATCAGTTATTATTGCATAGTTAGACATACGTTCATACGTTAGTTCAGTCAAATATGCATGCATTAGAAATGCATGTTCAATAGAAAAGTTCATCTTATCAGTGTATTCAGTCCTGCATTCATGAGAAAAACTCGGTCACAGATCCATGCATCATGTATGCATGATTCATTATGAGAATTCAGCCTATGTGTCACTTCAGTTGTGTATTTCATGCCTCGGATATGCATATCCAGCATAAGCATTTAAAATATCAGTAGTTCCAATCTTATAGTTATGTTTTCGATCAGTGTATTCTTTCTTAGGGAACATATCATGTCCACCTTATCCCATACCCTTAAGACTTCGACATTCTATCCATCATTCGAGGACAAATGATCCCAAGGGGGAGATAATATAATGCCCCACATTTTGGGCTACAATATAAACCATAATTCCGATGCATTGATAATCCCGAAGCCATAAATCCTATGCCAATATAGCATGTTAATTATTTTCGTAGTATGTGAATCCATTCAAGCTTGAATTTAGACCATAGAGGTCTTTCAACTCAAGGACGAGTTGAAACTATTTTGATCGATTAAGTGTTAGCGGACGTTGTAATTTATGTTAGCTTCCATCAACCATAAATCTCTCTATATGTCGAGTTAGAGAGAATAGTATGTGTAAAATTATAGGTTTTCGAGTTTGCTTTCCAACGATACCAATTTTTCTAAGATCCAAGACCCGAGCAAGAAGTTATGGCCTTTCAAAGTAGTATGCATTGCCTAACCAATCGCACATGGCCACTGGAAAGCATAGGCGATATCATAGGCGGTGCCTAGGTAAATATAGGCGATATCATATGCGGCGCCTATGTAATGGTTTCAAGTGACTTAAACACTCCATTTGTGGGGTAAAATGGTCCTTTCCCCACCCTTATTCAGCCATAAATACGAAATTCAGTCCCCAATCTCCAAAATACATCCACATTACTCTAAAATTCTCAAGAACACTCCCAAGGGTTTCAAACTAAAAACCCAAATAAATCAAGATTCAACCGTGGGTTTTAAAAAATTGATTAGAGATTCGGAATCCCTAATCCACAGGCTTCAAGAAGCACCCATTATTTTCCGAAATAGAGGTACACAGGGTTTTCTGAAATTCTCATGGGCATAGAAAAATCATATTTTAGAATGGAGTGTTTGAATCTATGTATATATTTATGTATTAAATGTTTTAACATCATTTTTTTGGTCTTTTGACCTTCCCCAAAGTGATTTAAGAATATGAATGTATGAAACCATGTATTTAAGAATGAATTCTTGTTGAGAGCATGATTTTCGGTGAATTCCCTCTTATTATGAATTTTTTAGATTTCTCATAGCATATGAATTGTTTTGCAATGCATCCTTGAAAAGCACTATATAAAATGATTGAACTCTTGTTATGATTTAAAGGTGGTTTTAAATCATTAAAGAGGGAATCTTGCAAGAATGTTTAATGTTCATAATGCATGTAATGAAAGAGTGCATGGATTTGCTAAAGGCACTGGACCACCATATGTTGATGAAGTGTTTGAATGATTTTGACTTAATTTTTGAAACACGAAATCTTTTATATTAGTTACATCTTTTTGGTGGTCTAACTTATGCTTTAAATGAAAGATTTACCTTAATGTATTATGGCTAAGAAATCATGACTTGCAAGTCTTGGTATGGCGATACCAATTTAGACCAATGTCATATCAGGCTCAGACTAATAGATATTTCATACTATCATGATTTTAGACATTCAGAATGTTGCATGTATAGAAAAGGTTAAAAATAGGCATACAGAGATGTTAGGTGGTTCCTTAAAGACGGCTTGAGTTCAAGCAACTCATTGACTAAAACTGTGGTTTGCCGACCTGGGTATATTATTATATGTTGACTTAAGTGTCGTGTGGTGTCTCAGATTCAGGAACTCCAACCCCTGCGGCATACTCAGGTTGATGGTTTCCCCGCTGAGTCAATGGTAGATTCCATATCGCCCGTGGAATACCAGACTTGTAGGGGATACCACCTAACTAAGAAGTAATACACAGATCAGAGTTTGAGATTTACAGACAGGTTACAGATTTTCAGAAGATGCCTATGTATTTTTCAGAAACTATTTTATGCATAATGTTTGATGAACATTTGCTTTCACGTATTATATATGTATATTCAATTATTCTATTTTGGATTGCTTCCTGTGCCAGTACATTTGTGTTGACCCCCCCTCCTTCTAGGTTTTAAGACATTGTCTAGGGTTCCAGGTAAATAGTAGATATTTTAGATCGTAGAGCAGATTGTGTAGAGGTGAGCCTTCTATATTCCAGTAAGCCTGTTAACTTTCAGATATCTATCTTTATTCATGTTTTGGTCTACTGGGGGCCTTGTCCTAGTTTTCAGACAGTTTTGTTTAGTTTATAGTAGAGAATTTGCAGACTGAGTTAGACATTATTATCCAGATATATTTTGGATTTCAATTTTTTTCAGTATTATGGTCACATTCAAACTGACCATGTTTCCATATTACATTTCTATTTCAACATTATCTTTTATTATATGAATGTTGTGCATGATTACTAGATAGACAGAGGGCATCCCGAGCCTTCACAGTTCGGGAATGCTCGTCTCGGCCAGGGCTCCGGTTTAGGTCGTGACATGGGATAAGTTGAACCAGCTGAGAAAGGAGCAGTCATTCCTCCACCTCCTCCCCTCAATGTGAAGTTTGAAATTACTCGTGCTATGATCCGACTGCTGAACATAAAGGGTGTGTTCTTAGGGGCAGCAATTGATGATACGAATCTGTATCTTGCCAGCTTTACTGAGATATGCACATCTTATACCCTTTTGGGGGTAGACAAAGAAGCTTTGAGGTTGAGGTTATTCCAATTTTTACTTACTTGAAAAAGATCACTATAGTTGGGGGAACTTTCGAGAGGTTCAATCATTTTTTGGCATGAGTTGCAAAAATAGTTTCTTAGTAGGTTTTTCCCTCCTGCATGAATCTTATAGCTGAAAGATGAAATTTATAATTTTAGGCAGTTACGTTTAAAATCCTTGTATGAGGTGTGAATTAGATTGAAGAAATATTTGAGCATGGTACCTAATCACAGAACCAGAGCATCAAAGTTTCTAGAAATCTTCTATAGATTGCTAAATTCAATTCGAGAGCAATGGCAAAACTATTTCAAGGTGTGTATTAATGAAACTTTGGTGGGATCATTCATAAGAAATTTTAGATGGTATTTCAGTGACCAATAGAGGATGGTATACTAAAGATATTGATCATGGTGTAGGAACATATCCTATTAGAGCAGCTCGCGTTTATAACATGGATAATGACTTTGTCGCACAAGAGGTTGCTCAACTTTGGATGGATATTAGTCTTCTTACTAAGAAATTTGCATCAATAGGTGCTAAGAAAGTAAATGCAGTTGGGACTTAAGCATCTACTTTAAAAACTTTTAAGATTGAATCTAAAGAGGAAGAAAAGTATCTTGATGGATTTTTGATCCCAAGGGCAAGGGAATGAAGTTTAAAACTAGTATAATGACAGATATAAAGATAAAAGTAGAGAGAAATGGTAATTAACATCGAAAAGATTACCATAAGGAGAAGAGTAACAAGTATGTTCCATCTGGGGGTCTTGATTCAAAATCCAGAATAGAGGTACTTTTGTCAAAGTTAGTCAAAGAACAAGAAAATCAAGAAAGATATCTTAAGGATATTAAGGTATACCTATCAAGGCTAAATTAGAAAGTTAAATCAGATGCTACAACAATCAAATAGTTGGAGCAACAATTTGGTTAAATGTCAGCCACAGTGAATCAGAGGAAGTTGGGTACCCCCCTTAGTAATATAGTTCAGAATCTGAAGAATCATTCCCATTGCCATGCCATTACGACTGGGAGCGGTAAAACCACCATAGACCTACCTATTCTTACTGTAGATAAATAGCAGTAGTAAGGAGGACAAGGAAAAATAAAAGGTTGGGAAGTCTGTGTTGAAGCCTATTCTATGACCTCTTCCTCCCTTTCCTTAAAACATGAAAAAAATAAGAAGGGTAAGTATTACAATTTTTTTCTATGTTAAAGGAGTTATCAATCAACTTACCACTTGTAATGGCACTGGATCAAATGTTAGGATGTGCAAAATTTATGAAAGATTTTATTAGAAAGAAAAAGTTAGTAAGTTGTGAGCTAGTCGATAATATTCATTATTGTAGTACTGTAGTTAATAGATTATTGTTAGAGAAGAAGGAGAATCCTGACGCTTTAAACATTCTTTTCACTATTGGATCTTTTAATTTGACTTTAGATTTATGTCATTTGGGTGCTAGCATCAACCTCATGCACTTTGTAGTATTCAAATAGTTTCAGTTGGGATCTCCTAAACCAACTACAATAAGACTAGTGATGGAAGATAGTATAGTGAAAAATTTAGCTTGTATTCTTTATAATGTACTGGTGAAGGTGGCTTCTTTCATTATTCCTGCTGATTTTGTGATCTTGGAATGTGAAGTGGACCTTAAAGTCCTAGTTATTTTGGGAAGACCACTCTTAGCTATAGGTAGGATTTTGATTGATTTAGAGAAAGGAAATCTGATGCTGAGACTTAATGATGAACATATGATATCCAATGTATGCAAATCTATGAAGAAGTCTGATGAGTTGAGAGTGATATATGTTATTGATGTGTATGATGATGAGATAGGTTCATTCCATGATATTGATGCAGTTACTCTTTGGGGTGATGGTTATGATGTTGTTTTTCCTATTGAAGAGAGGTTAGGTGTTGAAACTCTTGCATCCATGATCATGAACTTTGATAGTGATGGCATTGAGAAGTATAATGAGATGGTATGTGCACTTATTGGGAGTGGTTCCTATACATATTCACCAAAGAAGCATAATTTGCAGTTGGAGAATAAAACTACTATACCTGCTTGCCCATCCATTGATGAGCCCACTTTTATTAATGTTGAAGGCCTTCCCATCTTATTTGCGATATGCATTTTTGGGGGCCAAGAGCATTTTGCCAATTATTATTTCTACTAATTTGATACAGTCAGAAGTGGAGGCATTATTATCAGTATTGTATAGATTTAAGAAGCCCATAGATTGGTCCATTACATATATTATGGGTATTCTACCAGGTTTGTGTACCCATAAAATTCAACTTAAGCTGAATTGTATTCCAAGTATAGAGCATCAGCATCGAGTCAATCTTCATATACATGAGGTAATGGAAGAAGAAATAATCAAGTTGTTGGATACTGGTATCATGTATCCTATTGCTGATAGTAAGTGGGTTAGTCCTGTACAATGTGTACTTAACAAATGTGGTATCACTATTGTACCTAATGAGAAGAATGAGCTATTTCTAATGAGACCAATCACGAGATTGAGAGTATGCATGGAGTATATAAAATTGAATGCTTGGACTTAGGAGAAGCACTTTCCTATGCACTTTATGGACCAAATGTTAGCACGTTAGCGGGAAAAGGATGGTACTATTTTCTTAATGGGTATTTAGGTTATAACCAGATTACTATTGCACCTAAAGAGCAAGATAAGACAATGTTCATATTTCCTTATAGGTCTTCATATTCAGATGTATGTCATTCGAGTTATGTAATGCTTTAGCCATATTTCAGGGATGTATGATGTCTATCTTCTCTGACATGGTAGAAGACACCATTGAATAATTTATGGATGATTTTTATGTTGTTGGTGATTCTTTTAGCAACTTCCTTGTTCACTTGGAAAATGCTCTTAAAAGGTGTGAAGAATGCAACTTGGTGCTTAATTTGGAAAAGTGCCATTTTATGGTCAAAAAAGGTGTAGTGCTTGGACACAAAATTTCAAAAAGGGGTATTGAGGTAGACAGTGCGAAGATTGAAGCAATTGAGAAATTACATCCACCAATTATTGTGAAGCGTGTTCATAACTTTTTGGGACATGTTGGGTTTTATAGGCGTTTCATCAAGGATTTAACAAAGATAGCCTACCCTTTTTGTAGGATTCATGAGAAAGAGGTGAAATTTAAGTATACAGAAGCATGCTTGAAGTCTTTTGAATGTTTGAAAGAGAAGTTGATGGCTGCTCTTATCATTGTATCTCCAGACTGGTCCTTTCCATTTGAAATTATGTGTGACACAAGTTGTTTAGACTTAGGGGCTGTACTAGGTCAACGGAAAGAAACAATCCTTTATCCCATCTACTATGCTAGCAAGGCACTAAATCCTGCTCAAAGGTGATTGTGCAAACTAATCATGCACACTTATCAGATGGGTAATTTTGTTGCTAAAATTTAACTTTGAGGTAAAGGATAGAAAGGGCACAGAGAATCAGATTGCAGATCACTTATCTATACTAGAGGAGGAATCAATATAGAATGTTGAAGATGGGCTTAATATTGATGAAAGTTTTCCAGATGAGTAGATACTAGTAATTTCTCATGATCTAATTCCATGGTAAGGAGACTACACAAATTATCTTCCTAGTGATCTAGTTCTAGAAGATCTTTACTTTCAACAAAGAAAGAAATTTATGCATAAGGTAAGGAAATTTTTCTATGATGAGCCTTATTTGTTTAGAATTTGTGCGGATGGGAATATTCGTAGATGCATACCAAAGGTATAGATGAGGAGCATACTTAACGTTGGTCACTCTTTGCTAGTTGGGGGTCAGTATGGTGGAACCCACATAGCCTACTAAATCTTGTAATATGGGTATTATTGGACAACAATCTACAAAGACGCACATGACTCTGCTTCCACTTCTGACCAGTGTTAACGACAAGGTAATATCTATAGACGTCATGAACATCCCATGACTACTATCTTAGAATTGGAATTGTTGATGTATGGGGTATAGATTTCATGGGGCCTTTCATGAATTCGTTTGTCATGAAGTATATACTAGAAGTTTTAGATTATGTTTATAAATGGATGGAAGCAGTTGATCTTCCAAACATTCAAGCACAAAGTGTCACTGTTTTCCCGAAAAAGCACTTTTTTTCTCAATTAGGCACCCCACCTGCTCTCATTAGTTACAGTGGGTTAAATTCTTGTAATCATCTATTAAAATGTCTGCTTGAGAAGTATGGAGTGAAACACAAGGTGACAACACCTTGTCGTCTGCAGACTATTGGACGAGTTGAGATTTTCAATAGAGAAACTAAGTCTATCTTGTCAAAGATAGTGAATGCCAATAGGACAGATTGGTCAGAAAAGTTAGATGATGTATTATGGGTTTACCCGACAACATTTAAGGGTCCAATTGGTGCTTCACCATATCAGCTAGTGTTTTTCAAGTCTTGTCACTTGCCTATTTAGCTTCAACATAAGGCAGTTTGGGCCTTGAAGAGGATGAATTTTTAGTGGCAAAATCACAAGTTCAGCTAGTGTATGTCAAGTTTTGTCACTTGCTTATTGACCTTTAACATAAGGCACTTTAGGCCTTGAAAAAGCTGAATTTTTACTGGCAAGATGTAACCACGTCAAGATTAAACAAGATGAATGAGTTTGTTGAATTTCGACTACGATAATATGAATGTTCTACGCTTTACAAGGAAAAGATGAAGCAGCATCATGATAAAAAAATTGAGAATTTTTTTTTAAAAAAAGGTGACTGGGTATTGCTCTACAATTCAATGCTTTGCTTTTTTCCAGGTAAGTTGAAGTCTAGATGGTATGGTCCCTTTACTGTGCTTAGGGTATTTCCATATGTTGTTTTAGACTTTAAAAGGGATGGTGAAGACTCGTTTAAGGTAAATCGGCAAAGAGAAAAGCATTGTACTGGAAATACTAAGGAAATTAATGTAATTCATAAAATGACCTTGGTGTATCCTAAGTAACCAAGGCAATTACATCATTTCGCAATGTTAAATCAAGTGTTGCACGGTAGGCAGCCGATGAGGCTTGTTGGGGAAATTTTAGTATCTAACTTAGACATATCATGTCGTGACATTTAATCAAATGTCGCTGGGGAGGCAACCCATGATTTATCCTTATTTATTTATAGGGTAATATGTTTGCTCAGTCTGTGGGACTAAGGAATTAAGAAATATCTAGAGAAGTGAAAAAGTTTTGGTCATACGAATTCCTTACAACTCCTATATGGATGGTACAACTCGTCATTAGGAGTCGTACGGACCTGGAAGAAAATTTAGAATCTGGTAAAATTTTCTTGAATGGATATGATTCTATGAACAAGTCGTACCCTTAAGGTACGACTCGTAAAATTGAGTCGTATCCACTCCAGAATATCGGTAAGGTTCCAAGTCTATACGAGTCAACTAAATGACCCATAAGCCTGGGAACGGGTCATATACAGGACTCATACCCAGGCTTACCAGGTTGGGATTGCAGGTCAACCTGACCCAAAAATTGAATTTAAATAAAAAAAGGGTACCCGATGGGCACCGGATAACCAAAATTCGTACCCACCTCTATTTTGTCCTAACTTTAAGCTTTCAGTCCATGAATTTACTTATAAACAACTTAATTTAACCACGAACGTGATCAAATTTCTTATTTTTCTTTGAGTGAAGCACGAATATGGGAGAAAAGAAAGTGAAATCGAGAAATTTAGTCTTCAACTCAAACCAAGTGTTTTGAACTTAATCTTTTTAAATTTCATGTTGGCATGATAAATGTGAGACACCTTGAACTTGGTTTGAGTCAAATTTACACTTGTGTTGAATTTTAATGCCCTAGTTCTTGTGTTAGAAATATGAATTGGGGATGAATATGGTTGTTAGGATTGATTTTGTTTGTTAATTTGCTAGAAATATGGGATATTGATGCATAAAGTAGATGGCTATATTAATAAATTGAATTTGGAGTCAAACTTTAAAGTTGGACTTCCATGTTGCAGTAGATACCAGACTCCTTATGAATCATACCCATTTTTAATGGTTCGTAATGGGATACATACCCACTAACAACAGAAAAGTCTAACAAATTTAAGGTTCTGGAATATATACGCCTTTCCTAAGTGAGTTGTATCCAAACCATATGACACATACTCTTAAAGTTGTACACACCTAGGAGTTATAATATTTTATAAAATATTTCTAATCATCTCATGACTATTAGTAATAAGTCATACCTTCTCGGTATCACTGGTTAGGAGGATTCGTATGATGACCAATGAAAAACTGTGCATAAAATTTGTAACTTATGAATTGTTCATATGAGTCGTACCCATTCGATATGATCAGTACCCCCTCCCCCACGTACCCTTTATAGAACATTCACACTGAACATTAAAATTTTTTTAACCTTTGTTTACTTAATTGCTAATAGTAGTGTACTTTTTGGTACAATGCCTCGTAAGAATTCATCTTCATCCGAAAAAGCTAAAAAGGGAAACAAGCAAGCACCGACTACTAAATCGGAGTCAACGTGTTTTGATTTTAATGTGTTATCCAAAAATAGTGGTAAGCTATACGAAGATTCAACAAAGGGAAAGGTCACCCCAAAATTACAAAAAGATAACAAAGAAAAAGGAAAGACTGTTATAACCTTGGAGGAAACACCTCTAAGGGGCACAAGGAGAAAGAATCAAACAGTCTCTTCCCTTCATATACCACAACCTTCTGATGCTGAATAAAGTTCAATAGAGGATAGTTCCAAAAATTTTGACAGTACAGAAGTGGTTAATGCCACACTAATCAATCAAAATAATCCTCCACTTGTACTCACCACTATCTCGATGCCCATCATTAAACAATAGGGGTACCCTAGTATGCAAGAGATATTTAATAGTGGGTTGAGCAGACTTTGGGGTTGAAATATTAGATGAGTGTTATATCTGGAGTGGATATTGACTATTAATGGGACGATAGAGTTACCCAAATTTGAGGAGCGCTTCAGATAGTATGGATTTGAATGGATGATGAGGGTGCCTGGAAGGTATAGTGACGTACTGGTACAAGAATTTTATGCGTCATAGAAAAGAGAACATAAAAGACAATATCCACAAGGTCATTTATGGAAAGGTGGTGAACTAATTACTTTCCTTATTATTTGGGGAGTATGGGTAGACATTTCCCACACACGATTAGGAGATTCTTATATAGAGTGGAGTATCAAACTTTGAGAAATAGTAGGGAAATAGACTATCAAATAGAGAAAATGAGAAAGATTACCAAGAGAAAATTAGGATCAGAGGATATGATGGTTTTGCTTAGATGGATTGCAGAGCGTATAACTTCGAATGTACAGAACGAAGTCTAGATAGTAAGAGGCCCCGGGGTGGCCTCACATAAAATTTAGAAGAATACCATTAACATTAAGGGTAAATATTGGAGGACATTGTCCCAACACCAGCTATGTCCAACTACAGGGCATAATATTCTAATCCCAGTTTGGGCAACCATGATAGCCAAATTCATTGCCTCTTATGAGTTTGATATAGTAGAATTTTTAACTCAGGATCACACAGATATGTCTAGCTGTGTCAGTACAAGAACTCCTAGGGATTGATGAATTACTAGAGGCTATGAAAACCACTGACTTAGGCCTTATTATAGATACAACCAAACCTTTGGCCTGTAGGCAAGGTAGCCCACAGATTTGATAGTTGATATATTTCAATAGAGCTGTCAGGATAGGACTGTTGAGGCTGTTGTATAAACAACGACTTTTTAGACAAATGCAATGGGTATTTCAAGTCCACTACCACCAGTATAGTTTGTACCACCCAGGCTATGAGGTATGCCTTCTGGACTCATGATGATTTCTCAGGAACTATGGACCGAGGTCCTGACCATACAAGCCACACTAAAGACTAAAGTCGATTATATGGAGGGGGTATGAAGCCGTGTCTTGAAATATGGTTTATAAATTAGGAGAGATGTGACTAAGGGCGGCTAGATACGCTTAAGTCAAGGATTACACGACAGTTGAGTGGGGACAAACGCTTGGTATTGCTTAGGATAAATCTAAAGTTTTGATGATTAAGAGGATGGTCACTGAGTTGTATGATAGAACGGTAGTTTTGGAGCCTATAATTAAGACAGTTGTACCCACTGTCCATATTCTAAATATTTTGGCTATTTTGGAGCCGAGAGTTGAGGAGACCCAAGATAAAATATGAGTATGCAAGAAGAAAAATGGTAAGGATAAAGAGGCTAAGAAGAAAACCAAGGCATATAGTCTTCAATATGATCTTGACTGTGAGATTCGGGTCTGTGAAATCGCTACTGAAGTTGGTGGCTCGAGGACACCTATTTTTGAGCCTGAGAAGGACAGTATTGTGCCTCCAACAACTATTGTTGATTCAGTCCCAGTAGATGATGAGATGATTACTGATGAATGTGAGACCCGACCTTAGGGCCCACCTATAGATATTGGGGAGCCGGTGCCTTGAGCTCCAAGGTATGACCTTTCATCACTACTCTAATTTCTTAGCCTTAGATATAATACAAGTATTATTAATCGGGGGTGGGGATATATCTGATTCCAAATTTCTTGGAGTAGCTGAAGAGTATCAGTAGCTAAAAATCTTTCATGACTTGCAGGTTCAGTGCTTCAAAGTGCTAAGATAGGGAAAAAATCGGCACCTATGGCAGAAGATTGTCTTTATATTGTTTCTTTCGAGATTTTGAAAAATTATTTGTAATGAATTTTTGTTTTTGAAATGATATAGATATTTGGAAACATTTGTGTGGATTTGAAATGATTATGTTGAGTATTTGTGTATAATGAAACTGTGTTGAAAAATTTGAGACCCCTTCATAAAGTTTTGTGTTTTTTTATATGCGTATGTGTGTGAGACTATTGTGACTCTGATAAGTGCATTAAAATTAGGGATAAGACAACTAGGGTAAACAATTGCGTAAATGGATAAGTAGAACTTAGCAATACAACCCGTTAGGAGTGTGCGTGAGGTACTACTGAGTTCAAGGTGTAGAGGAATCTAGAAATTGCTCGGTTGCTTTTACCTAGGTATAGGTTACTCAAATAGGAGATGAGTATAGACCCTTTTGTTATAAGTCCATTTGAGCCTAAATGTCCTAACAAAAATGAATGAATCCCTTGGATCCAAATATTTGCCTTAATAGATTAATTTGTTGTTTACACCAATTTCATCTTCCTGTTTGTACAATGAACTTGTTGTTGGCGCTGGTCCTTCTTGGATATTTTGCACCCCAACTCAGTTAAATAGCCTAAGTTAAATGTGGCTATTACAAGGGTGTGCAGGATAAAGTGAGACTAAACAAAGAAGTGTCGAAAGAAAAATGAAAGATGACGTGTGTGGTAATATAAAAATAGAAAGAAAAGAAAAAAATAAAGGGAGAAAATTGTATCTGGCCTAATTTTGAATGTGCTTTAAAGGTAAAAAGGGAGAAAAAAGGGCATAAATAAAGTGAAAAATGGGAAAGTTATGAACCCAAAATGATAGCATAGTATTAAGGAGGTCTAATCACTAAATAAATCCCAAAGAGATACTATACCAACCCTTAACCTACATTATAAGCTGGATAAAGCCCTTTAGTGGTCCTACTTTTTCTATACGAAAACATAGGAAAGGAGCATATGGGCAAGCCTATGGTATTTTTTATACGCAGCTTATAAATATTTTTGAGAGAGAGCATTGCTTTATATATCCTAAATTACTTAACAATTCTTAGCTGAGCGAATGGGATTTTTTTGACCGTGAACGCACGGGGGTTGTGATATTAGGTTACTAATCTGTTTAGTTGATATAGCTTGTGTTGATGCCCGGTTATCTGTGATTAATGTAATGTCCTAATCGGATTCCCTTGTGTTTCACCGTTTGCTGAATTGTTATCCACAGTTTGATTTTTGAAAAGTGAGATTAGGAGAGAGAAACAATGTATGAGAAAATTGAATTCAAAATCACTGCCATGGGTAGCTTATGATATTCTAGTTTAATCATCATGTTTAATATAGATCTTAATCATTGTTTCCCTGAGGACACACAAAATTAATGTGACATGGAAACACGACACTGTCAATGCTTAAAACCATGAAATTATGCACGTACTTAGCTTGTTTTTGTAAATATGATGCACTTTTAGGTTTATTGCAGGTAACACAGGTCTACAGTAAGGTTGCGATAAAAATAGAGGAAAAAGAACTAGAAAGACCAATTCTAATCAAGATAGGATCTACCATAAAAGTCATCAACACTTGATAGGACTTGTAGGATGACTCATAAGCACAACAGAACCCTAAGCCAAACTAAGAATCTTAGTATGGAGAAGATACGACTCAGGTATCCAAGTTATAAGCAAGGATACGAGTCGTATAATGAAGTCATAAGCATAATAAAAGTTATTGCTACCATCCAAAGTTGAAGTATCTGAAGTATACAAGTCGAAAGTCTGAGTACAACTCGTATAGGGAATTTGTACACAGACCATTTTTCAAATCTGGGAAAGACAGAAGTCCTAGGTAGATTTAAGTAAAGGAAATGAGTCGTATTGTCAAGTTACAATAGAAAATAAAACTTTAAGCCTAAATAGTTATATACACTCGTCTTGAATACAAAAGACTGATTAAGGATATGACAGAAAATAGGTGACTTGAAACTCCAAGAGCTCACCCTGTCTAGAGAAGATCAACACAGAACGACCTCAACTCAATAGTATCAATACTTGGGTATACCAAAAAGAGGTACATAAGTGTAGTATGAGTACCTAAAACAATAGTTACTCAGTAGGCATCATCGGCCAACTAAGCTAAATTATGTTATAAGGATGATATAAAGTAAGAAAATATCTATAAGTCAAGGTATATAATCTAACCTGAAGCATCTCTATATTCACTACAAAAACTAACTAACCAACTTTAATAATAATATGATATCTCACATCAATACGTACCACAACCGCTATAAAAAATGAATAATCAATTTGAAAGCATAAAAATCATATATATATATATATATCCAATCACAATAATTAAGCATAAAGTAAAAGAACTTTCTACGACATCCCATACTATCGGGAAGTACACCCAAAAGAACAGAAATTAAAGAATTAATCATGACAACCCATACCACCAGAGAGTGAACCAATAGATCAATTCATTAACCGATCAAGAATATCTATATGCACAACCAACTCACATTTACCTCGATTCCCATATTCGCTTTTATGACCATTGACAAGTCCCACAATCATCATTAAATACCGTAATTCAACACAAAAAATAATATAATCATAACCCTATTAGATAGCCATTTAGAGATCTATGCATCCCAAGTCTAATTTGGACCAGAGACCACCCCCGTTAACTAACCCAACCTTCAGCCATCTGACCTAAGTTTGATGGATTTCGAGCCTATAATAGAGAGTATAACTATCCAACTTACAAATTCTGGGATAGGTCTATTACTGAGACTGACCCAATTAAGTCCAACTGTTCAAACCAAACCAATAGCCAAATTAACTAAACCATAACCATATTAGTTCCATAACAAGTATATATAATCCCAAAATAAATGAGGATGGAACAAAGAAAAATTTAGTCCTATAGTACAAGCCCCATTACCAATACCAATGCTAAGATTGACACCAATACCGATCCCGCCCATACCAACCCACAGTAGTTCCACAAAATCGTCTAACCAAAAAAAATACCAAAATCTAATTGGGATATGCCCCTAACCATATCCATAAATAAAACAAAGTATAAAATAATATCCATAAAATGGAGCCTTTTAGAAAGATGGAAGCTTACCACTTTAATTCAGTAGCTAATCCCAAATATTCGATAGCTAAGTAGGTTAAGTAGAATGGTCGGTTCTTGCATTGCATAGGGATACATCCGTATGAATATGGGTAAGCGTGAGCGGGTGATCACTAGCATGAACTCAGGATAAGGTAACTAAACTTTTAATGTAACTAATAGTGCTCACTAGAATGAACCAGTGCTAGTGTCAGTTTAGTTGGGAGTCAGATTTAGCACCAAGAAAACCTAGGGAAGGGGGCTCACCTGCCACTAGAGGATGTGACCTCTAGTAGCAGACCTTGAGTTCCAGAACTATATAGCCAACATAGGTTTAAGATGTTCACCTACTCATCAAGGCTTGACACAAATATCATAGGGAACCTGCCTGTAGAGGGTGACTCCTTAATCTTTAGAGACACTAATTTAGTGGATCCAAAAAGCGAGTGTTAGTACCCATGGCATGGTACTAACTCCCTTCCAACTGGGTTTACAGGTTGGACCTCAATTAGATCAGGTTTGGGAATGTCGATTACATGATAACTCCCACAGTTTCAACTCAGTTATTCAGACTAAGTATAGTTCAGTTTTACATGATTAGTAATTAGATATCAGGTACTTAGTAAATAGATATTAGTTATTCCATATATAGATATTGGTTATTTAGTTAACAGATATCAGTTATTATGTATACAAATCTTAGTTATTTTGGATACAAACCTCAGATATCTAGTAACATAGATATCCAATTGCCCAGTAATACAAATACAAGTCATTTAGTTATTTAGACCATCTCAATACATGTTATGTTTGGTTTTATTTATGTTTATGCATTTGTCCTCAATGTTATTGTATATTTATAAATATTAAATTAGTTGCTCAAGTAGTGTGCCAGTTCATAGGTTAGCTTGGGATCACTTGTAGTTTCAAGCACCGTGTTATGACTAAGGGGTAGTCTTGGGTCATGATAGCCAAGCCTTCTAAAGTAAAGGAATTCCTCTGTACCCATTTACCAAGTTAACTTAGTGGTCCTACGTACCCTACAAGTGTTCCATTATTAAATTGTTGGGGGAGTACCATATACCCCACAAGTGCTCCATTATCATGTTTACTTGGGGGATTCCATTGCACACCACAAAAAGTTCAATTAACAAAAAGTATGAAAACCAAACTATTATATTTAAACTATTCCAAACCATTTAGCCATTTAGGGTTCCATTACCAAGTTTAAATAATGCAATAGTTCCATTAAAATCCAACAATGTAGAGTAAACATTACCATAGGCATTTTATCAAACATATTGGGGGCATAGTATTTCCCAAACCAAACTCACCAAATAACAATTCCCATGCAATCAATTATCCAAAACCACCATTAATACATATAAAAATCCAAATTAAAGAATGGGAAAACTATGACCAAGCACTTATAACCAAAACCCCAAAATTATATTTGAAAATCCAAAACCATAAAATAATAAAACCATGAAAACATTGTATTAAACCATGCATTTTGTTGGAACTAACAATGTGGGAAGAGAACATGCCTTAAACCAAGAAGAAGATGGAGAGAAATCACCCAATAAAGCCCTAAAGTAATCCTTAAGATGGAACCCTAGCCTTCCTTTATCCAAAAGCTGTAGAGGGGAATTGTAGAGTGATTAAGAGAAGTTTCTAAGTGTTAATGAATAAAATATTAGGGAAAATAACCTTCCAATAGGAATATAAGTCATGGGGCCTTGTTAGGTTAAGTGGGAAAATATCCAGATTATCCTCACTTATTCTCCTACAAATCTCATCAAAAGGGTAAGACTATCCATACCAGTCGCACTATCCACTATGAGTGGTACCCAACACTCATAACCAAGGCCGTCTACCCTGGACCCAACACTGTCCAAGTTACAACTCACCCAAAATCATGTTGTATCCAAGTATACGACTAGTAACCCTGATCCGTACCCCTGACAGAATAGAATTCCAATAGGATTGAACACTAACAATTATATGAGTCCATGGTACGAATCTTACCCTGGATTACAGCTCATGGTGAGCTACTCATACTCAGATCCAACTTAAGTTTCCAAGCCTAAGACTAAGTAACCTAAACAAACAACCCATATCCACTTATACAACTCGTACCACTGAAGTTGTATCCATTCCAGAAACCAAATCCAACCCATCGACACTAGTCAGCATAAGACTAACCCATACCACTTGTATCCTAGTGTATGAGTCATTTCCCCTAGTTGTATCCTATCCATAGACAAAAAATCTAAGACGTTTTCCAAGTGACAGGAACCCAGGGTGTTTCACTTACTATGGGATATCGATTGACCTCACAGGTAATTATCGAATTCGGTATGACTTAGTGACATAATGGATAATTTATGATTAGGGTTGAATATGATTAGTCTAGTAAAAACAAAGGATGTTACAAATAAATTATAACAGAAAACCTTTGGTTAAATAAACTTAATTTGTATGTTTCATTTCAAATATTTATGTGATTTAATTTTGGTCAATCGATGATGCTTACATGTACGTGTTGTTTATACTAATACTACTCTTGGTATACCTTTTTTGCAGTATAGTCTAGTTGAAGGATAAATAGGTGTTTCATGCTTTAAATGGTAATAATATCCATCAACATTTGTTAGTCCTCCTATGGTAGAAGTTGGGTCATGTATACAGTTAGTATCTTCTCTTAGTAGCTCTCGTACCTATTTAGACTAGTTTCTTAGGGAAAAGTTTATCAATAGTATTTAAAGGTTTACAACCAGCTATTATTAATAAGGTTTTTATAAATTCTTGTTGACTTTTACATATATATTTTGAATAAGTTGTAAGGGATCTAGTATCTAGATGGACGCCCAAATAATCTAGTTAGTTAGGCATGATAGTCTTACAACAAGTATGTTTACAAAATAGAAAGCCGATTAAAGACTCATAATATGATTTCAAATATCTTTACAATAGTATTTTATGGCCTATATGATTATAAATATAGTTTTTGAAGAATTATTTAGCTCTAAAATGACATATATTCTAGATAGTACATACCCTGTAATTGCATTGCCATCATAGGTTATGGTTAGATTTTCTAGATGGATAATTTTTTTAAACTAAGAAGCTTTGTTCCAGATTCACAGATACATAGGTTTTACACTTTGTAAAGTGTAGGTGATACCTCCCAACTGGGATTGTATATTGAACATTATAAGCTCACATGGTATTTGTTGGTTATAAGAAACTCCCATAAATTTATGACATAAATGACTTTACTCTTTCATATATGTGGGATTTTTTATGAAATTTTTATTTGTAATGATTTTGATCAGTTTTCAACATATTTATGATGATTTAAGTATTTTTCTTGTGATTCATGATATAGACTTTACTCTTGTTTAAAGGATTTTACTGTCATGAGATCATGCCGAGTTATGAGCTTTATAGTATGTGTGTGTATATGTATATATACACACATATTATTATGCGTACCAATACATTCTATTATATTGACTACCTTTTGCTCTTTATCTTTCATGATGTAGATTCATGTACTTGACCTTAAGGTTTCTTTTCAAAGTTTATCTAATAATACATATAACGAAATAGAAGTTGAAACATAAACTACATCAATGGGATCATTATAAAAGAAGAAATATTTACTAAGACAAAAATGGAAGTAAATGAAAGATAGTCGACTTTCACATAATTATATTTCATGAAAAGAAACCTTAAGCTTAAGTACTTAAATCTATATCATGAAAAGATGTAGTGGAAAATGCAATCGATACAATAAAATGTATAGGTACACAAGAACTATTATTTATATATCTATACACACACACATAGACACATAAGACAAACAATATAAAGTTAAAAATAGAGCACGGTAACATGAGTGTAAAATCCTTAAAACAAGTGTAAAGGTTAAACATGGATAATATGAAACACTTTTTAGTCATCTTAAACATGTTTAAAATCTTAAGAGAACCATAATAGAAAAAATCTAATTAAAAGAGATTTCTTATAAAATTGATGAAGTCATATAGTAATAAATATAGAGTTTTTTGTGACTAACAAATAGTATGTAAGCTCATGATGTCCAATGCATGATTCCAATTAGGAGGGATAACCTATACTTTCCAAGACATAGAACCTATCTATCTATGGATCTAGAACTAAGCCTAGGATAAATGAATTATTCAACTTGCAAATCGAACTATAACCTACAATGGTAATGTAGTTATGCGCTATGTGAAATCTAGAACCATTACTATTTTCATAATCATATAGGCTCATAAAATTTCTTTTAAAGCTATCTGAAATCATATCATGAGTCTCTTGTCAACTTTTCTATTTGTAATCATACTTGTTGTGAGACAATGCTTAAATCTAAATAATAAATCATGGGCTAAAATCTTTGATCTATAATATATGTCTATTCAACATAGGGTTCATAGTTGGTAAATTATCTTAAAGCCAAGAATTGCAAAATTTAAAAATGAAATTTTCATAATATTTATAAGATCATAGAAAATCTTTCATGAAAATTAGGTTTATCGTATGATGGAATGAACATTAATGATAAGGGTATAAGTCCCTAACTTTAAACAAAATTCAATATAACATCAAATATTTGGGCATGAGAATGAAAGAATTCATCTCTAGTAGAGTTGTTAAAAGTTTCTGTAGGGTGTGTGTGGTAGTTGTTCGAAGTAATGAGACTCTGGTATACTTGATAGAGTTGGACATGGTTGATTTTTATGTTATTCTACGGATGGATTAGTTGCATCCTTTCTATGCTACCTTAGACTATCGAACCCATAAAGCCATGTTTAAATTCCCTAATGAGATAATTGTTTAGTAGAAGGGTGGTTCCCTAGCTCACTTGGAGATGTTCATATCATATCATAGAGTTCAGAGGTTAATCTCTAAAGGGTATCTTTATTATTTGGTCTGAGTTAAAGATTCTAACTTAGAGAGTCCTTCTTGTCAATATGTCCCTGTGGCAAATGAGTTTCCTAAGGTCTTCCCTAATGACTTCCCTGGTGTCCCACCCTATAGGGAGAATGAGTTTGGGATTGATCTTGTTTCAGACGCTCATCCTATTTTTATTCCCCCTTATAAAATGGTTTCAGTTGAGTTGAAGGAGCTTAAGGACAAATTGAAAGATCTATTAGATAAGGGTTTCATCCACCCTAGTATGTCCCAAGGGGGTGTAACGGTGTTGTTCATTCGAAAGAAGGATGTATATCTTTGGATATGTATTGATTACCGACTACTGAATAAGGCAATGGTAAAGAATTATATCCCTTTTAGAGAATTTAAGATCTCTTCGATCTGCTTCAGGGTGCCAAATTTTCTTCTAATATTGATCTTCGATATGGGTATCTGTAACACCTCAAATCTGGTAATCGGAAATTTACACAGTGCTTACTACCCCAAAGGACCACAAGCTAACACATGACTGATATTTGTACCTGTACACTGTATAACATACTAAATATAATGCAAAAATGGAGGCTGAAAGGCCATAAGGTTCAAAACTGCATGACTCATAAAATATAACATCTGAGTGGGGTAATGGAATACTAAAACTGAAATACTGTCTGAACATACTATAGTCTGAAAAAATTCAAAAACATAACTGTCTGGATAAGGAGTTGTGGTGTATGTCACCCACTAACTCCAACTTATAAATTAATTAACAAGATAATAAATAAATGATTATGTCATCGAAAGATGAGGACTCACTGCTAACTCTGACTGATGAGAATGGAATGCTGCTGATGCACTGGATATCGTGCTTTTGAACCTATGGTATAAGATACCATAGCACAAATACGTTAGTAGTTTTAATCTACTGGTATGCACGGAAGGTAGGCTGAATGCAAAGGGTTCATATGAATGAACAATACTTGCTAACTGACTGATAGGAATGTGAGAAAACATATATGAATATGTCATCACTATTTCTAAGATCGTGATAACATGGATTTACTGATACCTAACATGACTAATAACTGATATAACTTATGACATAAGTGATTGTATCTGATTGTCCCAAATTTGATTGAACTAGCTGAGTTCTGTACTATTCTGAGTTGACTATATCTAACAGTCCTGAATTCTGTAGAACTATCTGAGTTCTATTACTGAGACTGAATGACTGTATCTGATAGTCCTAATTCTGCAACTGAAACTGCGGGGAGTAGTTACCTAACTAACATGCCCCTAATATGCCATAATGGCTGAGTTGGGGTCCAATATGTAACCCTATTTGGGAGGTTTTCAATACCATTCCACTAGTAAGGATGAGCTGTGAGTGACCCTCGTCTGACAGTGTCCATAAAAGAGAATGGTGGGGCCCTCATCTGATAGTGCTTATCCATCTCATCAACCGTCATCTGATAGTGTTAATATCTTTACCTATGTTGGCTATATAGTTCTAGAAAGCAAGGATGACTTCTAAGAATGACACCCTCATCTGGCAGTGCGTGTTCCTATCCTTAGGTTCACTCGGTGCTGATTCCTACTCCCATATGAATAGACACTGAATATAGATTACTGAACTGAACTTGACTGAATTAACTGAGTTTCGTTGACTAATGGAATAGTACTGAGATTACTGTATTACTGATGTTTCTAAAGTCACATGATTGACTGAGTTCTATAGATCATGGTTTGGCTGAGGATATCATGAAAACATGACACAGACTATAGGCATATAACAATATTTTATAGGTACAAGTTCCCTCAAGACTCTATAAAAGGAAACTGACAAAGCATAACTTTCTTGAGTACAAGGCCAACATTAACAATACATAATTCATTGGTTAAGACATTTCATCAAATACTTGACATACATAACTTGTACATGAATGAAGATTTCATATTATTATACTACTATTGCACTTTTCCATCACATAGGCATTTAATCAAACAAGGCGGGAGCACGCTATGGTTATACAATCATCAACACATCTAATAATCAAGGATACATCAATCAAATTGTTAATTGAATGGTTTATCATGAATACCGCGTAATTCCTCATATACTAAAATCAATTCTTGTAATTAATTGTATATAACATGAAATGAAACCAAACCACAATATGAACATCACTTTTCAATTGAATCAAATCATGAACATTCATAAATATACAAATATTTGATTTTTAAAAGATATTCTTGAGCTTCATAGGTGAAAGAGACCCATGAATAAACACATGACATACATTAGTTCTTTATTTAGTGAAGATTGATGGAGAGACTTTCTTGAAATTGAATCCCTAATTAAAAACCTAGCTTGTTCTTGCGAGAAAGTTGAGAGAAACTAGTATATTTTGGGTTCCAAATAGATGAATCTCATGTTAAAGGGATTAAATAGGGGTGGGAAATTGACCCTTTTAAGCCTGGATGATTCTTTTAAATTGATGAAAATTTTTCGACTTGGACCCCTAACGCGATGCGGAGCCATCTCGTTGCCATTTTATTTGCAACTTGAACGTTTGGTGCGATGCGAAGAAATTGCACTGGTACACTATAAAAAGGACAATTTCCATTTTATATTATGGTGCGGTGCGCCACTGACCAATATGGTGTTGTTTTTTGATGGGGACTTGAAATACTCATAACTTCTTACCAGTTATCAGATTTAGGCAAATTTTATATTGATGTAAAGCTTATTGAATTTCCCATATGAGTAAAAGTGGAAAATATTGAAAATTCCCATGGAATAAACATCATTCAATTTAGAAGCTAATACTTGACATTCTTGAGACAAAATTAGTTTGGAAACTTTGGGTTATTACAATTTCTCCCCCTTGGAAGCATTCATCCTCGAATGAGACTAATTGAGAGGGAAGAAATGATGAACTAAAGTACATACTAAATATGAACACTAAAACATGACTATATAACTGACATTTCTGAGATTCATCCAAAGCATATATATCTGATGCATAATTTCATGACTGAGCTGATACATGAATGCATGACTGAGAGTACTGATAAGGTGATCATATATATCTGATATGTGAATACATGATGGAACTGATTATATGATTGAGATTTCTAATAACTGAGTCTTCTTACAAGGAGAATGCATGTCTGATGCACGAACACATGACTAATATGATGCATAAACATATAATTGGATATATAATGGTCCTTAGTACCAAGTTTAAATAATGGAATCTTAAACGTGAGGCTAATACCAAGTTGTAACTTAAATCTGGACATGAAAACTAAAAATCTTAAGGAGAACTATACCTTGAGCTTGATCTAAGTCAGCAGACAAGAGGTGAGGGTACTTGGTACGCATGTTTGCTTCTGCTTCCCAAGTAACTCTATCAATGGACTGATTTTGCCAAAATCTTTAAATAGAGGGACTTCTTTGTTCCCCAGTATCTTATATCTGAAAGTAATTGGATCTCATAGGCTAATTTTCTGAAAAGACTAAGAATTTTAAAGGGATCGAACTATCGGGGACTAATATTTCCCTTCTTGCCGAACCTCTCCACTCCCTTCATAGGAGAGATCTTTAGGTAGACATAGTCACCAACCTCAAACTCAAGATCCTTTCTACGCACATCTACATTAGACTTCTTTCGGCTTTGAGCAACTCAGAGTCTTTCCCTAAGGCATCGAATACTAAGTCAGGTCCTATCATAGAGGCCTGACTAACTTCAAACCAACCAACTAGAGATCTGTATCTCCTACCGTAGAAAGCATTGAATAGAGCTATTCGAATACTAGAATGATAGCTATTGTTTTATGCAAAGTCAATCAAAGGCAAGTGGTCATCCCAACTACCCTTGAAATCAATTGCACACGTCCTTAGCATATCATCTAGGGTCTGAATGGTCCTTTTTCCTTGACCATCTATTTAAGGATGACAGGCTATATTGAGATGAACTTAGGTACCAAACCCATTTTATAATGATTTCCAAAAATGAGAGGTGAGCTGGGTACCTCTGTATAAAATAATGGATAGTGGAATACTGTGTAATCTGACCAACTCCCTGATGTAGAGTTTGGCATAATCCTCGGCTAAATAAGAGGTATGAACTGGAATAAATGGGTTGATATGGTGATACTGTCTACGATAAACAAAACTAAATCATGTTGGTTATGAGTACGAGGCAAACCCATCAAAAACTCCATGTTCACTTTTTCCCACTTCTAAGTAGGAAAATTGAACTCCTCCTTGGAGCCACTAGGCATTTGATGCTCTATCTTAATCTTAGTCATAAACTCTGTAATATCTCTCTTCATCCCACTCCACCAATAGATCTCCCGCAAGTCATGACACATCTTTGTGGCCCCTGGGTGAATAGAGTAGCATGTACCATGTCCTTCTACAAGAATTCGCTTCCTTAAGTCATCTACACCAGGAACATAAAGATGACCCTGAAAATGCAATACATTATCTCCCTCTTGGGATAAAACATCTATTTTCTGGTCCTTAACTGACTTTTTAAACTTGACTAAATTGGGGTCTCTATATTGCATTTCTTTAACCTAAAAAACTATAGATAATTCTGAACTACTCTGAACCCATATGTTACCCTACTCTGAATCGACTAAGAAAATGCCTAGTGTGGTAGGCTGATGGACTTCCTAAGCTAACTTTTCTTACTATCCTCAATATGAGTAACCCTACCATAGACAGTCTACTACAGCGTTGGCCACTATATTGGCCTTGTTCGGATGATAAAGGATAATTATGTCATAATATTTCATGACCTCTAACCACCTTCTTTGATGAAGATTTAGATCTTTATGAGAAAAGACATACTGAAGGGTCTTATGATCGGTTAACACATCTACATGAACTTTGTACAAGAAATTCCTCCAAATCATTAAGGCAAAAACCACGGCTACTAACTCAAGATCATGAGTAGGATAATTCTTCTCATGTATTTTAAGTTGTCTGGAGGTGTAGTCTATCACCTTACTATGCTACATGAGGACATAACCCCAAGCTACTTTAGATGCATCACAGTACACTACAAACCCATTTGGACATTTTGGAAGAGCTAAGACTTCGGCTGAGGTGAGTCGAGTCTTCAACTCCTAAAAGCTCTTATCGCAAAGATCTGACCACTAAAACTTGACTTTCTTCTGAGTTAATCTAGAAATAGGGTATGCAATAGATGAAAATCCTTCAACAAATCATCTTTAATAGCTATCCAAACCCAATAAACTCTTGATTTCTGATGGAGAAACAGGTTTGCGCCAGTTTCTTACTACTTCGGTCGTTTGAGAATCTACTCTAATGCCATCACTGTAAATGATATGGTCAAGGAATGCTACTGACCTTAGCCAAAATTTGCACTTACTAAATTTGGTGAACAATTAATTATTTCTAAGAGTCTAAAGTACAATTCTGAGATAGTCTGCATGATCACACATACTTTGGGAATAAACCATAATATCATCTACAGAGACTATGAAGAACATACCCAAGTACTACTTTAACACAAGGTTCACAAGCCCAAAAAAGCTGCTGGGGCATTGCTAAGACCAAAGGACATGACTAGGAATTCGAAGTGACCATACTGGATATGGAAGGATATTTTTGGAATGTCATACTCTTTGAATCTGAGATAATGATAGCCGAATATGAGGTCTATCTTAGCAAAATAATTGGCACTCTTAAGTTTGTTAAACAAGTAATCATATCTAGGTAGAGGATACTTGTTCTTGACTGTGACTTTATTAAGTTGATGGTAATTTATACACATTCTGATAGAACCGTCTTTCTTTCGCACGAATAAAACTGGTGCACCCCATGGGGACACACTCGTCCTGATGAATCCCTCATCTAAGAGATCCATCAACCGCTCTTTGGTTTCTCAAAGTTTTACACGTATTATTCTGTATGGTGGAATAGATATAGGCTGAGTATCTGGCAGAAGATCAATGCCGAAGTCTATTTTTCTTTCGAGAGGAATTCCAAGAATATTTTCAGGAAAGACATCTAAATATTTATTCACTACTCGGACTGATTCAAGACTGCAAATTTTAGAACTGGTGTCCTTAACTCAAACAAGATGATAGACACATCCTTTAGATATCATTTTTCATGCGCGAAGGTAGGAAACAAACTGATCTCTGAAATCTGAAGTAGTAATCCTCTACTCTTGGATGGGTTCTTTTAGAAACTAAAACTAGACTATTCTATTTCTGCAGTCTACTATGGCATAGTAGGAATAAATCCAATCCACGCTGAGAATGACATAAAAATCAGCCATCTCTAATTCGACTAAATCGGCTCTAGTGACTTTCCAAAATATCATAACTGGGCAGTTCCTGTATATCCGTCGGGCTATGATGGTTTCACCCACTAGGGTAGAGACTGAAAAGGGCACTAGAGCACCATATGTTGATGAAGTTTTTGCATGATTTTGACGTGAGTTTTGAAAAACAAAATCTTCTATATATCAGTGGCATGTTTTTGGTGGTCTAAATTATGCTTTAAATGAAAGATTTAGCTTAATATATTATCACTCAGAAATGATGACTTGCAAGTCTTGGTATGACGATACCAATTCAGACCAATGTCATATCAGACTCAAACTAATAGACATTTCAGACTATCATGATTTTAGACATTCAGAATATTGCATGTATCGAAAAGGTTAAAAATAGGCATACAAAGATGTTAGGTGTTTCCCTCAAGAGGGCTTGAGTTCAAGCGACTCATAGCTTAAAATTGTGGTTTACCGACTCAGGTATATTATTATATGCTGACTTAAGTGTTGTGTGGCATATCAGATTTAGAAGCTCCAACCCTTGCGGCATACTTAGGTTGGAGGCTTCCCCGCCGAGTCAATGGTAGATTTCATATTGCCCGTGGAATATCAAACTTGTAGGGGATACCACCTAACTCAGAAGTAATACACAGATCAGAGTTTGAGATTTAAAGACAGGTTACATATTTTCAGAAGGTGCCCATGTGTTTTTTAGAAAATATTTTATGCATAATGTTTGATGAATAGTTTCTCTCATGTATTATATATATATATGTTCAATTACTCTATTTTGGATTGCTTTACATGCCGGTACAATTATGGTGACTCCCCCTTCCTCCTAGGTATTGAAGCGCAGTCTAGGGGTTTAGATCCTCAGTAAAGTCGATAGACAGGGTTGTCTCAGAGTTCAGTTGGTGAGAATTCTTTGCTTTAGAAGGCCTAGTTATTTAGGTATTTATTTTAATATGGTTTTTGGTCTGCTGGGGGCATTGTCCCAGTTATTCAGATAGTATGTTAGTAGAGACTTCGAGACTATTGTAGATATTAATTAAATATTATTGGGCATGTTTTAGGCCTTTAACTATTTTAAATTATTGACCATGTTTCCATATTATTGTATATATTCTGTATTACTTTGATCATATCAATTATGTGCATGATTACCAGATAGACAGAGGGCGTTCTGGGCCTTCGAGTTTGAGAATGTTCGTCACGGCCAGGACCCAGTTCGGGTCGTGACAAACTTGGTATCATAGCACGGTTTGTGGTCCCAAGGTGTCTATGAAATTACATCTGGTAGAGTCTTATTTATGGGTATGTAGTGCACCACACTTATAAATAAGAGGCTACAAGTCATTTAGGAATATCTTTCTTTCTTCATGTTCTAGTTCATGCTATAGAGTCAGAATGTTCCTCTTTCATACTCTAATTCATGCTATGGTGTCACCCATACAAAAAGAAATGTTATCCTAATTTCTTCCTCACTCTGGTGTTTCCAGATATTCTCCGATTATCTAGCAGAAATTTCAAAAGTCCGACAAAGGACGAGAAAGGAGTTCCCTAGCATAAACTTTTGTCCTCATTCTGAAAAGGCATTCAGTTAAGACAAGAGTAAGATGTGTATTCTTGAGTAATTGAATATTTTGTATAAAGCTTCTATCTCTTGTAATCTTGATATCATTGTGTAGTTGAAAGCAAAAGTCTAGTGAAGTAGTGTGAGGCCTATTTTGATTCACTAGCAACTTGCTATTCATCTTATTGTTCTTGTGTTTATTGGAACTGTATTTCCACCCGAGTAGTAGTATAAGTTAGAGTGTCGGTGTCATGACCTATTGGTAGTGAAATTTGACCAAGAAGTTTGTGATATTAAGTCATAAGGTTAGAGTTCAGAGTGAGGATGACTTTTGTGATTAAATATTTATAGTTGAATAACCATTGATTGAGAATGATTTACCCTTCCGTGGTGGTAGACTAATATGGTGGTACTATTTATGAATTATATGGTAGTCCGTGGAGGAAGTGTTGACTCAGAATATTATTTCTTTTCTTTCTTTCAAAATAGAGAAAGAGCCCAGAGTGGATACTTAAGGTGGTTATAGAAACACCTTAAAGTCTATGAATGAAAATGGCTAGATTAGCCAGTAGGTTATAAGTATAGACTCATTATCATATGGGGTATCAGAAGGTAGTCTAAATGCCCATTGGGGTAAGTAAGTGTGATATGAGAAAGCCGTATAAGTAGATAAGATTGTATGGTTATAATATAAGCTTAAGGTTGATCATGTCTATTATGTGACCTTACCCCTTAACCTTCTTCTCATTGGCAGTTGTAACTAATACTACTTGTGAGAAAGTATGTAGTATATTTTTGAAGTATTTGGGTAGAATATCCCAATTTGAATGATTAGTATATATATATTATGTTGCACTCTTTATTGGTTGTAATTGATTGATGCTAGACTATAGGCTTGAACTTAAATGGTGTGGTGCTGAATAGTGGCAAGAGATTGATGATACATATTTTACGGGATTAGATTTGTAAGCTTGATGTGTTGAAATAGTAAGTGGTAATGGATTATGACAAGGAGAACCATAAGGTCATGATCGATTATTGTGGTTATGAATTTCTAGTGTACTAGTGTTTATTGATTTTTATTTCATAGTTTCTAAGTGAGGATTGTGTGTAAGGTTGGTTCTAAATCATGTTTAGCACTACATAATAAACTTGAAACAATTGATGGCCATGGAGGTGGATGTGATAATTTCTTGGTTAATGATACTAGTTATATGGAAGTGATCTATAGGCTTGAACAGTGTAAGTGCCTAAGTTTATTTTATTCATAATGAAGTATGACGTTGTATATATGATGTAGAAGTATGCACAAGGTGGTATGAAGCTATAGTATTTTTCTAACGCTATTACATGTTGTGTGTGGCTACTGGTACCGTTGAGTTGCTAGGTGGAAAAAGACTAGCTAGATGGTATATGGTGTTCTAAATAGCCAAGTTAAGGAACTTTGATTGATAGCGTTGAGCCTTTTGATATTAACTTGATTCTCATGGTAGAGGAAAATAAGTTTGAAGTTGTTATGTTGGTAGACTACGATAGAAATAGAGTGGCCTATTGAAGACTTGGTGATACATATGTTAGGTGTTATAATCTAAGCTCGAGTCCTTGAAATTCATGCTAATAGAAATAAGAGTAAAGGTACTAGAGGGTGTGCACTTCAACTTTGGGGATACTCATAAAGATTCGAAGTTATTAAGTATTCAAGTAATAGGTGATGACTATTGGGGTTATAGAATAATAGAGTATGCCTCAGGAAGTAGTACTACAAGCGGGCGTTCCACTCTCATATGTGGTCTTTCGGGTTAATTTTTATTAATTTTGTGTATTGTCATATTTCAGAACCCAGAGTGCAGTGAGTGCAGTTAAGTTTAAAGTCTAGTAAGGTATCTCTAAAAAACTTAAGATGATGGCTTGAAGCTAAGAGGAGATGACTAAACGACTAACCAAGTAAGACTCTCATATTCTTGTAGTGATGTCATGATGACATAGAACATCAAAAATTAAGAGTGAATCTCAACCCATTCCTATCTCAGTATTTCTCAGAGATCCTAATACCTACTCATGCTTTACGATTTAGTTCCATGATCAGTTCACATTCATACATATGATAGAGAGTCATGTACTAACACTTTATAATGTTCTCGGTTTCCATAACTCATGTTTTATGCCAAATAATTGGTGATATTTAGCTTATAGCCATGAAGACTCTGAATTCAGACCGCTTTGGTGAGTCCCTATTGTTGTTTTGCTATTCCTCAGGCCTCAGATGAGTCTCAAGCTTCATATAGTATTATTCCATGCCTCCAGATCTTATGTTCTAACCTTTTTGTAACTCCTCCTTATGCGATGATAGTGGTGGTGAGTAATTATTCCTGGTTGATAGAAGATTATAGTATGCTTGTTTAGATAAGGCCATAAGTATGAAGTAAGATTTGGGGTAAAGTTTTTATTTATGTGATAGTTAGTGGAATTTTGTATGTGTATATTCTTGGGAGTAAATTTGATAGTGGTTTAGAGAATATGTGAAGTATGCCGTTATGAGTGTTTGCTTTAAAGTTCATATGTGGTTATAAAGATAGGCTTGAATGACATGTTGAGATTGTTTTAAAGGAATGCTATACGCGCTAGCGACTTCATAGTAAGAGTTCAGAGTAGTCATTGAAGTGGTAAGGCATGTTATACTTAGGATGTGATCTTTAAAGGAGATATAGAAGATTGCATCATATGGTTTAGAATAATAGTGTGGTCTGGCATGTTGTATTTTTATGACTTAGAGTTAGGCTTGATCACGGTGAAGGGATTAAGTTATTTTTGACATTAGTAGAAAGATTTGTCGATGCTCTTGTGAGAATTTTAAGCTGAGTTGAATGAATATGATATTTAAGGAGAATAGTATAGTTAAGTGATATTCGAGAAGTGTGTTAAGCTTGAAAGTAAGAAGTTGTAATGCCGAAGGCCTGGTAATTCTATCCTAATTCAGGACTTATATTCCTCTATTCCAGACTGCAGAGTAGTGTCAATGTGGTGATTCCTCAGTTGGATGTCTTGTGTAATCCATACCCAAGATTCATGGCTCCCTATTACAGCTAGAATTTCTTTAGAGAATTGTGATGAAGAGATACTCCAGTTAAGTATGAGGGTGTAGTATAATTAAATTTATATGGCCAATAAGTTAGTTTAGCAGTTAGATTGGCATGACTTGTTTTCTCATCTTTGCACTTATTCATGCTACTCGAAATCTCAAACAATCTACTATTCCAAGATAGAGTATACCAACAGTTACGAGTATAGCCCATTTTATGCATCATGCATTACATTCAGATTCCTGATGTTTAGTTATGATTCAATTCGTAGGTGCCATGTGTATTGCCTCAGTTTTCTGAGTATCTTTGTGAATTGAGCATTCATAGAGGGACATAGGGTACAAAATTCACAGATTCTTATTACAAGCTTCACATCAGTTATTATTGCGTATTTAGCCATATGTTCATACGTTAGTTCAGTCAGATATGCATGTATTAGAAATGCATGTTCAATAGAAAAGTTCAACCTATCAGTGTATTCACTCCGGCATTCATGAGAACAACACGGTCACAGATACATGCATCAGATATGCATGATTCATTATAAAAATTCAGCCTATGAGTAGCTTCAGTTGTGTATTCCATGCCTCGAATATGTATGTCTTATATAAACATTTAAAACATTTGTAGTTCCAATCTTATAGTCATGTTTCCGATCAGTTTATTCTTTCTTAGGGAACATATCATGTTCGCGTTATGTAACACTCTATCCATAATTTGGGGAAGAATGATCCCAAGGGGGAGATAATGTAACACCTCGCATTTCGGCCTAGAATATAAACCATGACTCTAATGCGCTGATAATCCCAGATCCTTAAATCCTATGCCAATTTGGCATGTTTATGTAGTACATGAATCCAGTCGAGCATGAATTTAGACCATAGAGGTCCTTCAACTCAAGGATGAGTTGAAACTATTTTGATCAATTATGTTTTAGTGGATGTTATAATTTAGTTCAGCTTCCATCGACCATAACTCTCTGTATATGTCGAATTAGAGATCCTACTATGTGTCAAATGATAGGTCTTCGAGTTAACTTTCTAACAATACCAATTTCGTGAAAATCCAACACCTGAGAAAGAAGTTATGGCCTTCCAAAGTAGTATGCATCGCCTAACTAATCGCACTTGGCCACTGGAAAGCATATGCGATAGCATATGAGACGCCTATGAAAATATAGGCAATATCTTATGCGGCGCCTATCTAAATATAGGAGATATCATATGCGGTGCTTATCTTATGGTTTCAAGTAACTTAAACACTCTGTTTTCGGGCAAAATGGTCTTTTTCTCACCCTTATTCAGACATAAAAACGAAATTCAGTCCCCAATTCTCCAAAATACATCCATATTCATCTAAAATTCTCAAGAACACTACCAAAGGTTTCAAACTAAAACCCCTAATAAATCAAGATTTAACCGTAGGTTTTCAAAATTGATTAGAGATTTGGAATCCCCAATCCACAGGCTTCAAGAAGCACCCATTATTTTCCAATATAGAGGTACGCGGGGTTATCCTAAATTCTCATGGGCATCGAAAAATCATGTTTTAGAATGGGGTTTTTGAATCTATGTATATATTCATGTATTAAATATTTTAACATCATTGTTTTGGTCTTTTGACCTTTCCCAAAGTGATTTGAGAATATGAATGTATGAAACCATGTATTTAATAATGAATTCATGTTGAGAGCATGATTTTCGGTGAATTCCCTCTTATTATGAATTTTTCAGATTTCTCATAGCATATAAATTATTTTACAATGCATCCTTGAAAAGAACTATATGAAATGATTGAACTCTTGTTATGATTTAACGGTGATTTTAAATCACTAAAGAAGGAATCTAGCATGAATGTTTAATGTTCATAATGCATGTAATGAAAGAGTGCATGGATTTGCTAAATGCACTAGACCACCATATGTTGATGAATTTTTTGCATGATTTTGACTTGAGTTTTAGAATATGAAATCTTCTCTATTAGCTGCATGATTTTGGTGGTCTAAATTATGCTTTAAATGTAAGATTTAGCTTAATGTATTATGGCTCAGAAATCATGACTTGCAAGTCTTGTTATGAAGATACCAATTTAGACCAATGCCATATCAGACTCAGACTAATAGACATTTCAGACTATCAAGATTTTAGACATTCAGAATGTTGCATGTACAGAAAAGGTTAAAAATGTGCATACAGAGATATTAGGTGGTTTACTCAAAAGGGGTTGAGTTCAAGCAACTCATTACCTAAAACTGTGGTTTACCGATCCAGGTATATTATTATACGCTGACTTAAGTATAATGTGGCATATCAGATTTAGGAACTCCAACCTTTGTGGCATACTCGGGTTGGAGGCTTCCCCACCGAGTCAATGACGGATTCCATATCGCCCGTGGAAAATCAAACTTGGAGGGAATACCACCTGACTCAGATGTAATACACATATCTGAGTTTATGATTTACAGACAGGTTACATATTTTCAGAAGATGCCCATGTGTATTTCAGAAACTGTTTTATGCATAATGTTTGATGAACATTTTCTCTCACGTATTATATATATATATATATTCAATTACTCTATTTTGGATTTCTTCACGTGCCAGTACAATTGTGCAGACCCCCCTCTTCCTCCTAGGTACTGAGGCACAGTCTTGGGGTCCAGATCCTCTGTAGACTATACTGACAGGGTTGTCTCGTAGTTCAGTTGGTGAGCCTTCTTTGCTTTAGAAGGCCTAGTAATTTAGGTATTTATTTCAATATGGTTTGTGGTCTTCTAGGGGCCTTGTCCCAGTTATTCAGATAGTATGTCAGTAGAGATTTGGCAGACTGTTGCAGATGTTTATTAAATATTATTGGGCATGTTTTTAGGCCTTTAACTATTTTAAATTATTGGCCATGTTTCCATATTATTGTGTCTATTCTGTATGTCATTGATTATATTAATTATGTGCATGATTACCAGATAGACAGAAGGTGTTCCAGGCCTTTGGGTTTGGGAATGCTCGTCACATCCAGGGCCCCGGTTCAGGTCGTGATAAGAGGATTCATTCTGGTAAAGTTCTGAATACTAGCTACAGCTGAATTGTCCACTAGGTTGGCCGGAATGATAGAAGGTCATTCATTTTTAGCAACAACTGACTGAGCACGAGTAGTGAATACAGCTCAGAACTTTGCATGAGAAACTTGTTTGCCCAAAGATTCTTCGGGTTGAGGGGCTAACTGATTTCCTTTTCTTCTTTTAGAAGGCATGTTCTATAGAAGAATGGGAGAAATGAATTAGACTTAGAGATTGACTTGAGATTATGCTCACTGGCATGACAAGAATGCTGAAAGAAGGGAAAACTATTCAAAAAACATCTTATAGCCTCCTGTACATAAATATGGCCTGCAACATACCCATGTACAAGACTCTACTAGATGCGGCTTTCAGACTTCCAAGGACACTATTGAACCATAGGCTCTAATACCAAGTCTGCAATACCCCGAATCTAGTGCTCAAAATGCTACACGGTGCTTATGACCCCAAACGACAACAAGCTAATCCATGATTGATATCTGTACCTATAGACTATTTTACATACTAAATATAATGCCGAAATAGAGGCTGAAAGGCCATAAGGTTCAAAACTGCATGACTTCTAAAATAAAACATCTGAGTTAGGTAATCGAATACCTAAAAATAAAATATTGTCTGAACATACTGTAGTCTGAAAAACCTCTAAAACATAACTTTCTAGATAAAAAGTTGAGGGGACATGTCCCAAACTAACTGTAAATTATAAATTAATTAAAGTGATAGTAAATAAATGATCATGTCCTCGAAAATTGATGACTCACTACTAACTCTGACTGCTGAGACTGGAATACTACTGATGCTCTGGGGCACATGCTTCTGAACATATGGTATAAGACACCATAGCGTAAATGCGTCAGTACTTTGAATATACTGGTATAGATGGAAGGTAGGCTGAATGCATGGGATTCATATGCATGAACAATACTAGATAACTTACTAATATAAATGTGAGAATACATGAATGGATATGTCATAACTATAAGTGAGATTGTGCTAACATGAATTTACTGATAACTAAATTTTGATGACTGATATAATTGATGACATGAGTGATGTATCTGATAGTCCTAAATCTAATAGAACAAGTTGTGTCACATACTGTTCTGAGTTGATTGTATCTGAAAGTGCTGAATTCTGTAGAACTATCTGAGTTCTATTACTTAGACTGAATGACTATATCTGATAGTCCTGATTCTATAACTAAAACTATGGGAAATAGTTATCTAACCGATATACCCCTAATACGCTATTATAGATGAGTTGGGGTCTAATCTTTAATGCTAATTTGAAGGGTGTCAATACCGTACTACTGGTAAGGACAAGCTATGAGTGACCCTCATCTGACAGTGTCCCAAAATAGAACGGTGGGGCCCTCATCTGTCTGTTCTTATCCACCACATCAACCCTCATCTAACAGTGTTGATGTCTCAACCTATGCTGGCTACATAGTTCTGGAATGCAAGGATGACTTAAAAGAATCACATCTAAATCTTAAAGTACATGTTCCCATCATTGGGTAAACTCAGTACTAATACCTACTCATATCTGAATAGACACTAAGCATGGATTACCAAACTAAACTGGACTGAGTTAATTGAGTTTCGTTGACTAACGGAATAGTACTGAGATTACTCTATTACTGAGCTTTTTTTAGTCACATCACTGACTGAGTTCTAGGGATCATGTCTTGATAGAGGATATCATGAAAACATGATATGGACTCTAGGCACACAACTATATTTTTTGGGTACAAGTACCACCAAGACTCGATAGAAGGAAACTGACAAAGAAGGACTTTCTTGAGTACAGGACCAACATCAATAATACATAATCTATTGTCTAAGACATTTCATCAAAGACTTGACATACATAACTTGTACATGAATGGAGATTTCATATTATCATACTAGTATGACACTTTTCCTTCACATAGACATTTAATCATATATGGGGGGTGTATCCTATGGTTATACAATCATCAACACATCTAATAATCAAGGATACATCAAAAAACTTGTGAATTGAAGGGTTTATCATGAATACCGTGTAATTCCTAACATACTAGAATTATTTTTAGTAATTAATAGTCAATAACATGGAATAAAACCATACAACAACATGAACATCAGTTTTCAATTCAGTCAAATCATGAACATTCATAAAAATACAAATCTTTGATTCTGAAAAGAGATTCTTGAGAGTTATGGGTGAAAGAGACCCATGATTCAACAAATGACATACCTTACTTCTTGATTTAGTGAAGATTAACGGAGAAACTTTGTTGAAATTGAATCCTCAATTGAAACCCTAGCTTATTTTTGAGAGAAAATTGATAGAAATTAGTATATTTTGGGTTCCAAATAGATGAATCACATATTAATAAGATTAAATAGAGGTGGAAAATTGACCCTTTTAACCCCGGATACGTCTTTTAAATTGGTAAAAATTTTCTGATTTGGAATTCTAGCACGACACTGAGACATCACGTTGCCACTTCATTTATGACCTGGAAGTTTGGTGCAAGTAGAGAAATCATGCTAGGACACTGGAAAAGGGAAAATTTCCATTTTATCTTGTGGCGCGGTGTGTCACTGACCAATATGGTGCTATTTTATGATGGAGACTTGAAATAATCCTAAATTCTTACTCGGATATAAGATTTTGGCAGATTTTATATCGATGAAAATCTTATTGAATTTATCACATGAAAAAAGTGAAAAATGTTGAAAATTCCCCATGGAATAAATATCACTCAATTTAGAATATAATACTTGACATTCTTGAGACAAAATTTATTAGAAAACTTTGGGGTTTTACACTATCATATGCTAAAGATTATGGAGGTGGATATCCCTAAGACAACTGTCCATAACTGGTATGGGAATTTTGAGTTCTTAGTGATGTCTTTTGGGTTATCCAATTCCCCAATCACCTACGCATCGTGTTTCAAACCTTTAAAGATCAGTAGTTGTATGCTAAGTTCTCTAAATGGGAATTCTAGTGAATACTGTAACTTTTCTGGGCCATGTTGTTTCTAGTGATGGGATTATAGTTGATCCTCAAAAGGTTGTTGTGATTAATAAATGGCCTAGACCAATGATTCTAACCGCTATTCAGAGTTTCTATGTTTTAACGGGTTATTATATGAGGTTTTTCGAATTTTTTTTGTCTATAGCTTCCCCATTAACTAGGTTGAATCAGAAGAAGGTCAACGTTCTTGTGTTCAAATGAGTGTGATGGCTGTTTTGAGATATTAACGAATAAGTTGACTTCAGCTCTAGTGTTGACCTTACTCGAGGGTAGTGATGGTTTTTTAGTATATTATGATACTTCTCGTGTTGGGCTTGGTTTTATGTATATCCAACATGGTTGGGTGGTGACCTATGCTTCTAGGCAATTGAAGGTTCATGATAAGAACTACCCCACTCATGACTAGGAATTGTTAAGAATAGTATTTAAGTTAAATATTTTGTATCACTATCTCTATAGGGTTTATATTGACATCTTTTCTTATCATAAGAGCCTGCAGTATATTTTTACTTAAAAAGAGTTGAATCTAAGATAATGAAGGTAGCTTGAGTAACTGAAAAACTATGATTTGAGTCTCCATTACCTTCCATGTAAATATAACATAGTTAATGATGCTCTAAGTAGGTTATCCATGGGGAGTTTAGCTCATTTGGATTAGGATAAACAAGAGTTTGTTAACTATATTCACCATTTGGCTTATCTTAGAGTTTATCTTGTAGACTTGAAGGATGGTGGTGTGTTTGTGCATTAGGTGTCACAGTTGTTTCTTGTTGTTGAGATAAAGGAAAAACAAATGTTATCCGGATTTGATGATGATTAATAAGAATGCGGGTCAACAAAAGGTTGTTGATTTTGCAATTAGTGTTGATAGTATATTGAGGTACCAAGGTAGGTTATGTGTTCCAGACATTAATGGATTGAGGGAAAGGATTTTAGATGAAGATCTTGGATCTCATTATGCTATTCGTCCCGGTTCCATAAAGATGTATCATGATCTTAAGGAGTTTTATTTATGGAATAATTTGAAGCGAGCTGTGGCTCTGTGTATGGTGTGTCAGTATGTAAAAGTTGAGCATATGAGACCCAGAGGTTTGTACCAAGAGATTGAGTTTCCCAAATGGAAGTAGGAGGTAATCAATATGGATTTTGGTATCGGTGTTCCTCTGTTTTGCAATCAATATGATTCTATTTCGTTCATTGGGATAGAATCACCATGTCCACTCACTTTTTGCCGATAAGGACTAGTATTTGGTAGAGGATAATGTTAAGTTATACCATGTCGAGATTGTGAAGCTGTATTATGCTTCGGTTTCTATCTTTTCAGATTATGGTACTCTATTTCTATCTCACCTTTGGAAGTTATTTAAGAAAGGTTTAGGAACTTAGGTGTGCTTTAGTACCAATTTCTACTCGCAGATGGGTGGACAAGCAAAAAGGACCATTAACACATTAGAAGACATGCATCGTTCATGTGTGATTGATTATGGTGGTAGGTGGTATGACATGTTCTTTTGATTGAATTCACCTATAACAGTAGTTGTCATTCGAGCATTGGTATTACCCCTTTTGAGGCATTGTATGGTAGGAAATATTGTTCTCCTATTGGGTGGTATGAAGGTAATGAGGGTAAGATATTTTGCCCTAATTTGTTTCACGAAGCTGTGGAGAAGGTGAAGGTGATTTGTGATTTGTTGAAATCCACTCAAAGTCTCCAAAAGTCATATGTGGATGTGAGGCATAGGAATTTAGAGTTCAATGTTGGTCATTAGGTATTCTTGATGGTGTCTCCCATGAAGGGAGTAATGCGGTTTTGTAAGAAGGTGAAACTTAGTTACTGGTATGTTGGTCCATATTTGGTTTTGAAAAAAGATGGTAATGTTGACTATGAGTTGAAGTTTTCCTCTATTTTGAGTTCCATCCGTATGGTATTTCATGTGTCCATGTTGAGGAATGTATAGGTGACCCTTTATTGGTTATTCCCTTAGAGAATATTGGTATTTAAGACTTTTCTTCCTATAAGAAGGTCCTATTGAGGATCATGGATCGACAATTTAACAAATTAGGAATGAAAGAGGTGGCTTTGGTGAAGGTTCTATGGAATAACCAAACGTTTGAGGAAGCTACTTTGGAGGTGGAAGAGGACATGAAGTCCAAGTATCCACTTTTTTTTTCTATTTTGAATACTCGTGCTTGATGTGTGTGTTGATCTTCTTATCTTTTTCTTATGCCTTTCTTCTCTAACTTGGTTAAAGGTTAGTTTGATATGTGACGATAATGTGTTAACTTTTTCTTGTGCTTTCCTTAACCCATCATTTGAGGAAGAATGATCCAAGTTGGTGAGAATTGAAACACCTTAGCTTTGGACCATGAGAAAATTCCCTAAGTTTGAGTTTCTTGACAAGGCACAGTTTGGGCATACTTATCGTATGCTAAGATACGGTTTGGTACCCTACATCTCGTATGATGGTCAGCATGGTTGGGTTTAGTTTTGTCCAAGGTACGGTTAGTATATTACTAAGTTGTATGATGTCCTAAGTTAGTTTAGTGGATTCTTCTAAGGTACGACTAGGATTGGTACTAGTCGTATGTTAAAATACAAATTTTCCATGTGTGGTCAGTATGGGGGTCCAGGGTGAGATCTAGGGTACGAGTTAAGAGTACTACTTGTACCCTAGGGTATAGTTTAAGGGGATGGGTCATACCCTCCTGCGAGCAATTTTTGGCTTTTAAGCTGAGTACATTCCAGATATTTTCTACCGTAAAACCCTTAAGTCCTAATACATTAAAACATGTTGAGGCCTCTCATAAATCACGTGTGAAGGATTAATCACTTAAAAAACACTCTAAAACTCTCTCTTGAAGATTGGAGTCTAGGGTTTCAAAGAGAAGTTCATCTAAAGGCTAAGGGGGTAAGGTTTCTTTTGTGAATCATCCTGTATAAGCCATATGACTCTTCTTTTTTTATTAATTCATAAATATTATGTGTTTTAATGTGTGATTATGATTCTTAAATGGTGGCTTGAAAACCAAAATTGAGGGTTTTGTTGCATATGGATAAGTATTGATTAATATTTTTTTAACTTATGTTTATACATATTTTTGGTGATGGTTTATACGTGTGGATGCTTATTGATTGTATTTTAACAAATTGGTCATGAATATCCTCAATCTTGATGGTTCTTACATTAATTTTTGTCTTGATAATAGCATTCCCTCGAGGTGTTTGTGCAAATGTCTAAGAGAAATAACTAATCACATATTAATACTATTTTTAACTAATGCAATGTCTTAATGAATATGAATGGTTTATAGATGGTTTTGCAAAGGACTTGTTATCCATGTAATGTTTTAATTGGTAACATTGGTGGTTGGATTCATTAAAAGGTTTTGAGTCCCTATACATGAAATTGATTTTTGTATTGAACTAAAGCTTGGTATGGTTAAGCTAATGAAAGGTGAATGGTTTTGAAAGGGGTTTTGAGGACCATAAAATGATTTGGATTATGATTTGAACTAAGGCATTGGCCTAGTAAAGTAGAAGTTTGACAAGTGGCTTCATGAAGACCTTATGGTCATATATGGTATTGAATTGTGACCTTGGAGGTTTAAATTGGCTGAATGGGTTAGAGTTCCCTAAGTGTTGAATTGAATGGATGTCATTGCCTATATTATGGGTTAGAGTCCCAAGGTTGATTAAGAAGGGTCAAAATGTCTTGAGGTTAGAGTCCACTTGCTTAATATGACCGGGATGTCCAAAGGGTAGGGGTGGCAATGGTGCAGTGCGGTGCGGGTTTTTTCTAAACCTGCAAATTTTAAAACTGCCCTGCTCCACACCATATCACCTTTAAACTTGCATAAACCTATCCCACACTCATACCCAGGTATACCCACACCATACTGCCCCACATTTTTTTTCTTTTTTGAAAAATTTGTAACTCCACTGAAAACCATAATATTTTCAATACTAGGAAATAACATTAATCAATTTCTACTATATCACTTTCACTAAGAAATTATTAGAGAGGTGTCACGTGTACAAGTAATGATCAAATATCAAATTTTCATTAAGATGATTAGAGAAATTAAAAAAGTTATAAAATTATTTATTTGTAGTGTTATACATGTTGTTTTAGGTATCATAAAATTTTAAGTTAAGAATACACATAATTTTTGGTAGATTTACTAAAATAATACTAATTTTTAACCCTTTTTTAGTTTAAACCAACATATACCCACAACCCGCCCCGCCCTACATCATTCTAAAAAACATACTTAAACATGTCCCACAACAACAGTGCATCCACATAATCTAAAACCCAGACTGCCCTGCATAGCCTAAAACCCACCTGCCCTGCCCAATTGCCATCCTAACCGAAGGGTCAAAATGGCTTGAGGTTAGAGTCCATTTGCTTAATATGACCTGGAGGTATGAAGTGTCAAAGCAACGTGAGGTTAGATTCCACTTTCCTAATAGGGCCGAGCCATTCCAATTTTGTAAGCTGTATGAGTGGGAGGCTATGTTCCCCAATTCATGCATCATGATTGAGTGCTTCAAAATATATGCTAAGCCTTGATCCCTTTCACGGCACTATATCTATATATGTATATAGATATGATTGCATATGATGTCTTAACTTGGTTGAATGATGGTAATATTTTTTCCTTATACCTGAGATACATGCTCACGATCTAACCGCTAAACGTCATTAAACATTGTCTCCTGATGCGATATAGGCGACAAATATTCTTCTTCTCTTCCTATGTAGTGTCCAGGTGTTCTAGCTATTCATGTGTTCACTTTGAAATTGTGAGCTTCCATACTTTGGAAGGCATACATTTCAAGGTCTTTCTACCTGATGTCATAGACATTTATAAGACTTTGTTTTGTAAATTGTAGGGGGCATGTCCCGACATAATATTGAATTCAAATTTGTAGAGGCTTTATGGATGATTATGGACTTGGGTATGTTGGTTAGTATGTTGACCATAATGGATTGAGTAGACACTTGAAAAGTTATGATTGTTAGTCTTGTTTATGCTATCTTGTTATATATTTAGAGTTTATTCGACAATTGTTGATTGATATTATGGTTAGATTAGGATTAACGGGGATATCACCGATCCTTGTTCGGCTCTAGATGCCCAGTATGACAAGGAGATAGTTTGGATCGTCTCAATTGCTTAAGAGTTCATAGTTGTTTTTTTTAGAAAAAACCCTTTTTTGCAATTTTTTTCTATTTTTGAGATCTTGATCATCGATTTAAGGGAATATTGAGGAAGTTCTTCTATTTTCAAGCTTGACTAAGCTCTAAATCAATATTTCAATTTATCTTTATTTCAATTCAAAATTTGGGGATTTTTTGCTCGGAAGGCCTAAATGGTATTTCTTTAATTTAGTACGTTATTTTAAAAGTGCTTTCACATGGGCTTTCTCCTATGACTTTTTCCTATCATGGGCTAGATTTTATAATTATAATTTTTTATTTTACCCTTTCTTTTACAAAACCAATTCCGGGGATCCATTGTGTACCCAACTTGAATATAGGAAATATGGTATTACAAGCTTCCTTTTAATGCATTAAATATTTTTGTGTTTTAGTTGGTTTCAGTATCATTTGAGAGGTAAAATATCCATGTTGAAGGGCTTAAGGCCTAGGTTTGACATCGAGAGGTAGAGTATGGCTAAATTTCTTTAGGTCAGGGAAAATTGTTAATATTTTCCTAAAAACATGCTATAGTTATGGGTAATAATCATGAAATTAGAATTTTAATTATATTATTAATATTATGTGCCCATGTGGGGGCTTATATTGTTATTGTTGGTGACTTGATATGATATCTACTATGTGTTGCCCATATGGGGGTTTTATTAAATATTACAAGCCTTATATATGCATTGGCTGCTTTTTTCACGATGGAAATACCCAAGGTGGGGTTAATTTGGTACAAATTATGCCATATATTCATATTTATTTTAATGGTAGATTGCTAATACTAAAGCATGGATGGCTGACATATTGAGTTTATTATGAGGTCACATATGTAGATATTGAATGGTTTCGAGATCTTTATACAGGTTTGGCTATGAGCATTACATACTTATATCACACATACATTCATGAGACATTGGTACTATTGAGTACATACAAATTTTTATAGAAATAAGGATTTTTTACAAAACACTCTATTATAGTCCACGAGTTGGAGAGAAGAACCCTCTATCATAGTCCACGAGTTGGAGGGGAGATATGGATATTGATATTGGTATTGATTATTGAGAAAGTAAATAGGTTGGAAACCCTACAAAGGTCCTACCTAGAATGTCAAGGCATCGTACATTTATACAGAGGTTATGTGATAACCTCAGTTATATCATATCATTATTATAATCATCATTACATTTCACACATTATGCATCTTCAATGTTGTACTTTTGTATTTTATTTGATTCATATCTATTTTGTTTCTTTTACATATTATTTTTATTTTCTATCTACTATATTTAGAATTGTTTGGGGAGATGCTATGAGGTACTATTTAGGGAATTTTCTGATTGCAAGGTACGTGCTCATAATATATTTATGTACCTTATTTTCTACATTACCTAGTCAACCTATGATACCTACTTGTTCTAGGTGCGAGTGTGTAGTACGACAACTGCAATTGTGCGATTGGTCATTTATAGTTCTGAAGTACTGACTACTCTATGACTTCAAGGTCAACCTCATACCCCTCATATCGAGTTATTGTTTTTATTTTGCACTTAGAGAAATACTTGTTTTGTTTAATTTAGTTGTATTCTAAGTTCTGAGTTTCACTTAGATTATTCATGCACTTAGACACCATGTTTTTGGATGGTTTATGGTATTTTTATTATTTAGACATCCATTATTATTGTACATGTATGGTTTGAGTTTTCTCTAGCAGTCTCGTCTAAGGAATTGTTAGAATGTTTTCTTCTTACTCATTATTCTGGGTAATAAGCTTATTTATCAAGGATTGGTTTTATACATTCCATTATGACCTTAGTTTTTGGTTCATGATAATATCAGAGAAGCCAGGTTCTTTATTCTCCCAAGTGTAAGAATAGGGTGTTTGGTACAATCTTGCAGATTGATATGTAGATGTTCGTATCTATCTTGTATAGGCTATAACATATCTTTAGTAAACTCCCATATTTTTTTCTTTATTGTATAGATTTTTCCAACGCTACATTCTAAACGGTGTTTCACTCTTTTTTGCAAAGATGTTAAAAGGTAGATCCTTTTAGTTTAGGGATGTTGAGATGGAATTTAAGGAGGGAGCCCATCCTAATGGACAAGTCATGAGTCACAAAAGGGATCAAGGTAGATGAGAGATATGAGGGTCTGCCCCTTCTAGAGGTAGTACTAGGGGAATCTCTCTTGAGCATAAGATTACCCATACTAGAGATATGGGCCCTACACAGAATCCATAGAGTACTACAACTCTATTCGGTGTGTTTATTGATTTGTTTGCTGACTTATTTGAGGGTCGTTCCTTTAAGATTACCTGGCATTACTCCATTTCTAAGTGTTTTACCATTATATTTTCTCCACTTTTGAGTGTGGTTCCTTCTTGGGTATCAAATATACTTATGGTATTTCGTATGTTTCAAGTGTAGTTCCTTTTTTTGTGCCACTATTTAAGTGTGGTATTCCAAGTTTAGGAATTTAGCCTTTTTATATATATCCCCCTCAGGTGGGATCACCCAACATGGTTTACTATTCTTCTAATTATTTTTTGTCATCCTATGTCTTTTAAGGATCATATGAAGTTTTAGAGATTTACTTACTTGAGTTCACCCAAGTTTAGTGGTGTTGTGTGCAAGGATGCCTATAAGTTCTTGATTGATTATTAAAACAAGTTCTATAATCTTGGATCGCTCGACTCTCATCGAATTACTCATACTACATATAATTTGAGAGATATAGCTAGGGATTGAGGGAGGTTACTTGTTAGTTACAGACCCCTACGTTTTCTAAAGATGACATGGGATCTATTTGTTGATGCCTTTCTGGATAGGTTTCTTCCCTACAATAAAAGAGGTAAAATGATATATGAGTTTAATCACTTGAACTAGGGCTTCATGACTCTAAGTATAAGGCATATTTCCATGCCTTATTTAGATATTCTATTGCCTATATCATCACTGAATCTAAGAAGATTTAGAATTTCAGAATGGGATTAAATAGTATATTTCATCTATCTACTACCTAGATAGTAGTGTCTGGGGCATCTTTTTAGAGTGTGGTGGATAATGCAAAGATGATAGAGGCTATTCTTTGATCAACTCAAAAGTTGCCAAGAGGGTTTACTGTCAGGAATAGTAGAGTGGTTACACCCCTCGAGGATGAGATTTTAGAGGTTCTCATGGAACCACAATAGACCAGTCCTGACAACTTTGTAGGGTTTAAGTTTTAAGTCTTGTAGTTTAGTGGCTTTGGGTTGACAGGCATCATTCTAAGGTTGTCTTTCCAGATCAATCGCACCTCAATAGATTGAGAGGAGCTTTAGAGGATGTTATATGTTTGCTTATTTTCTCCATGTGGCCAAAGATTACCCCCGTCATGCTTTCAGGCGTACTCCTATATCAATAGTGAGATGTAAACCTCAAAGTAGGAGATGTGCTACTGTAGGTTTATGAGGTAGAGGTGGTGGTACCCATGGTGGTGCTCGTGGGGTTCCTCAGTACAAAAAATAATATGGTTAGTGCTATGCTACACCTTCTAGACCTATAGGACAAGCTTCTAACATTTTTATTATAGGTATTGTCCTAGTATGCTTTAGATCTATATCTGTGTTACTTGACTTGGGGTAGACTTTCTCCTATGTCTCTACATATTTTACTTTGGTTTTGATTCTACTTGTAAGCCTCTTACAATTCCTATTTGTGTATCTACCCATGCAAGGTACTCTTTAGTGGTGGATTGGGTGAACTAATCCATTCATTTAACCTTAGTAGGGCGTGAGATATAGGTAGATCTAATCATCCTAGATACGGTAGATTTTGATGTCATCTTAGGTATGGATTGGTTACCTCTCTGTCTTGTTATTCTATAATATTAAACAAAGACAATGATTTTAACTTTGTCGGATGTGCCAAGTATAGCTTTGAAGGGAAAGCTTCTTTTCTGTCCAAAAAGAGTTATATCCTTTATAGTGATCATCGCTTGGTTAAGCGAGGATGTTTGTCTTATTAGATGCATATTCATGATACTAGTGTTTCTTTACCGCATTCTTTAGATTCTATCTGTGTTGTTTGTGCATTCATGGATATTTTTCCTATGGATTTTCCAAGTATGCCTCTAGATCATGATATTAACTTCTCTATTGATGATGAGCTAGGCTCCAGGACCATTTTTATGTCTCATTATAGGATGTCCCAATCAAAGTTAAATGAATTTAAGAACTAGATATATGAACTGTTGGATATGGTGTTTATTTGACTTGGTATGTCACTTTAGGGTGCGCCTATCTTGTTTGTGAATAAAAAGGATAGACCTATTCGTATGTTTATTGATTATCTATAGTTGACAAGGTGATGATTAAGAATACATACCCTCTTTCTCATATTGATGATTTGTTTGAATAACTACAATGTTCTTTGGTGTTTTCAACAGGGTAGCAGCAGTTGAGGATTAGAGCTTTAAATATTCCGAAGACAACTTATTAGACTCAATATGGTCATTATGTGTTCTTGGTCATGCCCGTTGGGTTGTCCAATGTTCCATCCACATTCATGGAGTTGATGAAGTTAGAGTTTCAATCGTATCTCAACTTTTTGTTATTATATTTATACATGATATCTTGGTTTACTCCAAGTGTGAGGCTGATCACAAGGAGCTTTTACGGATTGTACTACAAAGATTCAGAGATGAGAAGTTGTATGATAAGTTTTCTAATTGTAAGTTTTGGCTAGAATCTGTCTCCTTCTTAGGTCATATTACGACAAAGGAAGGTATCATGTTTGATCCGGCCAAGGTTGCGATTGTTTGTGATGTGGCTAGGACGACTTCTCTTATCATGTTTTAGAGTTTTATTGTTTTATCACAACACTATCAATGCTTTGTTTACGATTTTTAATCTATTGTCACTCCATTAACCAAGTTGACTCAGTAAAAGATTTCTTAGTTATCTGATTCTTCTATGGTGATCTTTCAAAAGCTCACGGATTTATTGACATTAGCTCCTATCTTGACTTTGCCCATGAAGGGCGTGGACTTTACTATGTTTTGTGATAGTTATGGTGTTGGGTTAGGTGTCATGTTAATTTATGACGGTAAGATGATTGTGTATGCTTCTTGTCATTTGAAACCTTGTGTGAAGAATTGCCTTACCTATGATTTGGAGTTGTACATGATTGTATTTTTTTTAAGTTATGGGGACATATTTTTTATGGAGTTTCTTGTGAGATCATCTCCAACAATCGTAGCCTTTAGTATTTCTTCACTACTGAGATCTTAATATGAGGAAACGTCGTCGTCCTGATTTGCTTAAGGATTATGTTCTTACTATTCTCTATCATCTGGGCAAGGCTAATGTGGTTGCAGATGCCTTGAGTTGGATGTGGACTAGTATTGGTAGTATGTGGATCTATGGACCTAACAGAGGACTTTCATTCTTCCATTAACTAGATTGTTAGTCTTGATGTTTTAACACCTGGGTATGTTTTGGCATTTGTGGAGGCTAGATCTTCTTTGATGGAGCAAATTCGGGCACACCAGTTTTATGATCTTAGTTTGAGAGTAATTAGGGAGAAAAGTGTTAAGTACGAGATTTAGGAAGTCTCACTTAATTCTAATGGTCTTTTTAGGACTGGAGGTCGAGGTTGTATGCTAAGAGTGGGTGATTGGGTTAGATTGATATTAGAGGAGGCCCATTGCTCTACGCACTCTATTCATCTAGAGTGACCAAGATGTATCGTGATTTGAGATAGCACTGCACGTGGGGTGGTATGAGAAAGTATGTAGTGGATTTTGTAGCTCATTGCTTATGCTGTTAGTTGGTGAAGGCCGAGCATTTGAGGCTTAGTAGTTGATAACTGTAATGCCCCAGAAAACGAGTCACGGAGCGTCACACGGTGCTTGAGGCTACGAGTATCCCTAAGCTAACCCTTTGATCCTTTTTCATTTAGTTCGACACGAATCAACGGGGTTTCCATAAATAACCCTCAAATATCAACAGAGTAATCATCATCCAAGAATAAACGAATTTCAGAAAGATAACAAAATACGACTTATTAGTCAACTCCCAACATCTATGCTAGTCCGACAAGCCTCTAAGAAAATCAATAAAACCAGCGAGCCATTGAGACATGCCCCAACTGACTCATACTCAATTATCAAATGTAAACAATTCTGTGAAACCAACATCAGACATCACATCCTCGGAACATGAGGACTCACCAAAACAGAGGATGTAGAATAGAGTGCCCGAAGAATCATTGATGAACCTGGAACTGAGCACCTGAACCTACATTCTGAGAAAATGTAGCCCACATCCGAAGATGTGGGTCAGTACCATGGAAAGGAACCGACTATATGGGGGTGTATGAGTTTTATAAACATCATCATCATAAATATTTATAAGAAATATGCAGGATGCATGAAAGACTCACATAGCCCGAAGAAAATCATCATAATTATGAGAGGATGAAATAAGTACAATAACACATGTGAGTCATCATATAATTTGTCAATCACTTTCATTTCATAAAGAATATCAATTCTCATAATGTAAATATCATTTAAATCTTTCGAAAGAATAACTTTCACAATTCCACTTTCAAATCACTTCACTATTCACCATAGACGTAAGGAAACACACACACTGGGAGATCCTATAACTGACATAAACCATGTGAGCTACATCGGGTCCAATGTACAACCCACGTTGGGGAGAGCCATCCTATCCTTACCATCGGAGTAGGACTATCGATATCAAATCCACACAAACTAGTAATCACTATATAAATCAGCCTAAGGCTCACTCCTATGGGGGAACGTAGTTCTAGGAAAGTAAGGTCAGTTTATACCTTCCACTCGGTGATAAAGATTTCTCCCGGACTTAGCTCAAATCATTTTAAAGACAATCCACATCAAAACAATTTCAGTAATATATAAATATACATCGGGAGCCATCATGCTTCCCATCTATCAAAATCAACCATGTTGTGGATTTCTTTCACACTCGAGTTCAAAACAACTCCATTAAGACCAAAAGGTCAAATAATTGAAAATATCTCAAATATTCAACATCAACATCTTATAAGACACACTTTCTCAAAAAAATACAATTTCCAATAGGGATTCACGACCCAAATATCAAAATCATGATAAATATCGTTCAAGATTCATGCTTTATATCTCCACATATGTAAGCTCATCTTTCAAAATCATAAACAGTAAGAATTCATAATAATCATCATAAGATATGGGTTCATGCTTCAAATTCGTAAAAATTAAATAAAAATCATGCCTTTGTAAAGAAAATAACTTTTGGGCACAAGAAAGAAGGAGAGTTCTTGTTGAAAAACCCCGCATACCTTGAATGATGAACTTTAGATAGATACTCATTTTTGAGATGTTAATTGTGCCTTTGAATGATGGTTCTTGGAGTTCTTGAACTAGGAACTTGGAATCTTGAATAAATTTGCAGAATTAATGGTGAACTTTGGAAGTTCTTGAAATTGGATGTAGGAGCTTAGGGTTTTCTTTTTGAGGGATTTGATGATATATAACATATAATGCTTCTAATAGGATTTAATATAGGGTTTGGATGGATTTTGTGTGAGGGAGGATGACCAAAACACCCTTAAAAATGAAATAATTCTCGAGTCTGTCCTTTGGTGGACTGTTTTGATAGTCCGAAGTGGATCAACCATAACGTTTTACTTCGATATCCAAATTCTGATGAAACAAATTTCATTAGAAAGAGGACTCTCATATATTACAGTTAATATATAGTATCTCGCTCAGATAATTGTGTACGAGGAGTTATGATCATTTGAAGTTGACCCAAAAATTCACTTTTGGTAGGCTGAAGTATATCGACCATAACTTTTTGCTCCAACAGACAAATTTGATGAAACTAATTTCATGGGAAAGAAGACTTGTAGATATTTATATTGATATATAGTACATCACCCATATCATTATGTACAAGGAGTGATGATCATTTAAAGTTGGAGAAAAAATACTCCAGGCCTCAGTACTTTTTCCTACATGTTTTACTATTCACTACTATTCACGGTTCTTTCAGAATGTTCATAAATCATCGCTCAGGTGTCCGTTTTGGATGATCCACATATTATTGGAAAGCTTATTCTGTACTCTACACAGTATGGGTAATAATCTAAGAAATTCCGCCCGGAAAATTCATAATTCATTCTAGAAGATAGAACACAACATATTTACCCACAAAATTTCAACGAAAAATTTCCCTAGGTATTACAATAATGCTCAACTTACACATAAATTTAAGTGTAAGACGGTAATTGTCAATATAATTACCAGACTATGAGTCGGATTCGAATCCACGTGGAGCAATGTTTGTGGTGATTAAATATTTTTGAAGTTAGAGTTTCTTGCTAAATTCAAATATATTATACAAGTATTTTAAGGGATTTTGAATGTTTTCAAAAGTCTAAAACAATTCTTGGGCTTCTATCGGACTAATTTGAAACTAAGAATAATTAAAGTGTAATCAATTATGAGTGGATCTTAGGACTATGTATAATGTCTGGGTACGTAAGAACCAGCTACAAATCTTAGCTAAGGCATGCAATGTGGTAGGCAAGGTCTAAGGTTCTTGAAGATAGTTTGTCAACAAAACCTTATGGATATCACTCATTGATTCTTTTGAGTACCTAAGAAGTGTGACAATTACACCCACCTATTACCTTAATTGGGCATCCCTATTTCTAGGAAGATGCCCAAGACATGGTCAATTTCCTAATAACCCTTATGTCTAAGATAGTGAAAATTAGCGAACCACATCCATCATTTGTCCATTACTACTTTGTCTCCTATATCCCTCTTTATAGGACGATATTGGTTCCAAGGGTTCACCCAAGCCCCTCTTTCAAGGATCTTATGAGCTTCCAAGAGTTTGGAGTTTTCACCCACAAACCCATTTTGGGTATTTGGGGGCTACCACCCTTAAATCCTAACTAATTAAACAAAGTACTAATGAAACCCAACGTTATTAACTAAGAATTATAGCCAAGAATCACAACTCATCCACACTTATACCTTATTCAAACATAACCACAAGAGGAAGAGCTAGTAAATCGTAAAGGCAATAAGCAACCATAGACCAAGAACTCCTTCAAGTAGATTAATGAAAAGATAACGAACTTTCAAACAACACTTTTAGTCCCACAATTCCTTAATGGGATTTGCCAAATCTTCACTTAGGATTTACTCAAATGTAATCTTAGCTCAAGACTAGTACAATAAGCTCCATGTTACAAGAATTACAAAACCCTACAACCAAGCTAAAATATAAGTTGATGGATGGATGAAATATTTTTTATGCTGATATAAATGAGGGTTTTTGAGACCCTCTTCAAAAATTGGGGGTCGGCTGTGTGCATTTACCTCTTTGCCCCGGGCATAATCCCGTATTGATGTGATTGATGTTACTTGAACACAATAACGATAATTGCAATTGCGGTAAAGTCACCATTTGTTTGCACTAGTTTGAATGGCCACAATTATGACCCACAGACCGCGATAGCGATAACTGAGGCTAATTTTCTGCTCTGTTCTTCCAACTACACTTTTCTTCCCTTTTTGATCCTTTTCAACTCAAAACCACATCATTCGTTCTTATCATTTATATTCTTGCAGAATGTGGAAATTAGTGCATTAAACCATCAATTTTTCTTATTCATATGTTTAAATAGTGGTAGTTTGCACGAGTGTTGAGTGAAAATTAGTGGTAAATTAACCACTTTTCAACACCCCAAACATATATCTTTGCTTTTCCTCAACCAACACTATCGGTTAACAGAAGACAATGCAGATTTATGCCCAAATTACATGACCTAATGATGATAATGTTTTAAAGCTAAGTCACTACCACAAATAGCTCTTCAAACATGGTCATAACTATTTACTCAACTTCTTCTTCATAAAATGTAATTCACAAGGATGCAAAAGACTTCAATGACAAACCATGTAACAATCACTAATAGTCTAGAAGTAACTCACATTTGAGCTAAACCTTACTATACAACTTTAACCTTATTTTTCTAGAGATGACAAAATCACCTACCTCAACTTAGTTAAATATCTCCTAACAAGAAAGAAAATCCTAAACACAATGTTATCAAATATGGAACAAGGAATTTAAGTGCAATACTGTCTCTCTCTTAAGGACTCAAAATGATAAGAAGTACCATTCCATAGGCTTTCCCCTATATTTAAGTGCCACTACAATGAATATACTTGGTTGGAGATCTCGAAGGATATTTTGAGCTTGTAACGTAGGTTTAGGGAAGGGTCCCTTTAGGGAAAAAATGGCTTAACCCTACTTGAACATCTATATCACACTATTTCAACCAACTTATTTCCATGGACCGCATCTCTTGTTTTCACTCTATACACATGTTCCTACTTTTCTTTTCTTGGTTCACCCATTTTTATTTTCTTTTTTTCTTGCACACCTCATGATTTTCTTTCCATTGTTGGATCCTTATTTTTTATTATTCGTTTGTTCTGAATGTTTAACATCTTAGGCACTTACTAACATATTCGTGGCCCAAAGTTACCTCCTCCAATATTAACCAGCCCCAACTTAGGCTTTTAGCCTCAAGATGCAATTTTAAGTTCAAGTGGAGAGTAGGGTTCAAAAGTGGGATAAAAATTGAAAAGCTGACTGCTTGCAATGCATTTTCCCCAAAAAAGGTCTGAAGGCTCAAAGCGGGTGACTAAGGATAACATATATATGTAGGGGTAGGCTTTTTAGGCTAAAGTGGACTTCCAATGTGACAAATATGGACTAGGATAATCTCAACAACAAAGTACAATAAAAATTATCCTTGAGAGACTAATAGAGAAAGTACTAGATAGTAAAAGTACACATGAGATTTGGACAAATAATGTCCCCAAACATGGCATGAAAATTTGCCAAGAAGGCTCAATTGCCCTTCTCCATAAGGACCAAAAATAGAGTATCTACCAATTTTCATGAGTCAAAAATCTAGAGTCACAAAAGGAGAAAAAGTATTAATATAAGGTCTCTCACGTCCGTGCCTTTGATTTTTGAAATAGTTTTGGATGAAATGGGATATTTTCTTTGCATTTGCACCATGCATAATTGGCTAATTATGGTACCAACATGAGCCTTCATCTCACATTATGGATTTCATACGAGTGAACCATATGGCTACTTAGACTTCGTCATAGGTACAAGCGCAACCCAAGATCCAACATGCCACAGGTACTCAAATATCCTTTGCATTTATAACTTTGATGCTACGGGTACTCAGACTTCCCCTGTATCTCTATATAAAAATGCATCCATGATTTTCCCTTATGAATGTTTTAACTCAATCTATCATAGGGAAATTCTCATCCGATATCATCATAAAAAGAATAAAATAAAAACTCAAATTAAACTAGAAAATATTCCATGAAACGTGGGCACAATCTGAGTGCCCAAATTTTACAAATCAAAAACAAAACCAAAATATCCAAGTCAATATCAAACATCCATAAATTAAAACATATAACACCTTGAATTTCTCACTATCACGAATTATATACACAAAATCGAAAGCAAACATGGAGAATACACACCAACTAACAACTTCTAGTGTCCTCACAACATAATCACATAACTAATAAATGGGGAAAAAGATGTGCTCCTTGTGTCTCATCATGAGGTGTTATATCTCTCATTCTTTACATCAACTACATCATCCTCAAAATTAAACCACTCAGTTGGAGCATCATCATTACTCTTAGCTCTCGGTGAAGGCAATCGCTCTTGGGTTTGAGCACGTAAAATATGACCTTCACCCCTTTCCACATCTTACTGAAAAAATTATCCCCCTTCTTCTGTCTCTTCACTATATTCTCGTGTGAATCCTTAACGTCCTTGTGTAACTGTGCCAATGCTGAATAAGCTCTTTCTAGTCTGGCAATGGTGGCCCCCTGTTTCTTTTGGACCTTAGGGTACACTTTATAATCTGGCCGAGCTACATGGGAATGGTGGACAGTGGAGGATTCCTCTGGTCCCTATGGAAAATTTAACACCAACTCCTTGATAACCTGCATCTCCCCAGAGATCTCATTGAAGGGCTTTGCCGAGGAAGGTCTACAAGAGTTTGTGTCTTCCTGGGTAGACTTGCCTATGTCGATGTTTGTCGTTTTTCTTTTACTAGGTGGACCCTCACCTTGAATTTTGAGTGGAAAGATAGGGGTTTTTGTTGTGCCTATGTATTTGCTGGATAGTCATCTACTACAGCCCTCCTTCACAACTCAGGAATAATAAAAAGAAAGAAAAGAAGTGTACCACCCTAACTCTTGAAATATCTCCATTTTTATATCGTAATTTGGACAACGTTCAGAGTAACACCCGATAATAAACAATTCACCATGTGCACAATAGTCATATGTATCCAATGGAAAACCTGGCTACAGATGCTATACAACCAAATCCCGCCCTCTGATGTGAAGTCATTCATGAAGATTCCTTTCTCGGTGGAAGCCCAATAAACCTCATTGCCAGGGCACAGTATTATAGCCATCTAGGTCCCTAACTCATAACCCTTTACCTGGAACTGAGCCATATACTTATTTTGGAGCATATATATGTCATTTATATTCTCTGCTCCTAATTATACCTCATTTACCATTGCAATGCCCCGCAAAACCTCTTCAAGTCTGAGCCTTAGAGCGTATTTGGAAAAGAAAAACAAATTTATGTCTAAATGATTCAAAAATATCCTCCTATGTATGAAATACTTTGAACGTGTGGGAATCTATTAGATCATGAATTAAGATCATAGAGGACCCCTAACTCAAGGACGAGTTGAAAGCTTTCCTATCGTTCAAGTTTTAGTGAGCGTCAAAACTTTGGTCAAATTTAATTGACCATAAATCTTTTTATATACTAATTAGAGGACCTACTATATATAAAATAAAATCTCTTGGAATTATCTTTCCAATGATACCAATTTCTTCAAAAGATGATATCGGATTAAAGAGTTATGCATATTTTACTCCAGCATGTCAGGCTGAGAAACTGAGTGACAACATTCGTGATAAGCTGTCACGAGCGTGATGACCTATCACCAATGTCATCATCCCTGGGTAGATTTCTACCTCTGTGATGACATTTTGTGATAATCCATCATGCCCGTGACGGCCTATCACCAATGTCATCAACCTTAATGTGAAACTCAAAATTTCACCCTTTTGTCATGACATTTCGTGATGACTTATCACCAACTTGACGGCTTGTCATGGATGTCATCAATTATTTATTTTTCAAAAATTTAAGGACATTTTTGCAAGAGTATTTTGGTCTTTCCCACCTTTTGTAGATCTCCATCAATATGAGGAACCGTATCCAAATCCTAATTCCTTCATCTACTCTTTCAATTCTCTTAAGAGAAAATATCTATGGTTTCGATTCAAGAACCCTAATCTTCAAAAAATTCACCCATAATTTTTTAAGAATCAAGTTCCTCATAGAATTGGCTTCGAGAATTATTTATTACAATTGCGGATAAAGTCTCGAGGATTAGAATTCATCCAATTTCAAAGATTAAGGTAAGTAGATGTTGATTCTTGGGTTCCTTCATCCAAAAAGCTCAAGAACCCTTTTCAAATCTCAAATATTTGTATGTTTATGAGTTGTTAATTATTTGTATGAGTTGAAATTGATGTTACATATGCTTTGGAGTTTTGATTCATGTTTGTTTACAAGATTCATAAGCCCTGACTCTTGTAGGTGGAATCCATATGTTATTTGTGATGAATCTTTATTATATTTCTTTCTAAGTCTTCATGTCCAATGGGTGTAGAAATGGTTGAATAAGAGAAGCATGTTACCTCTAGGTTTGATAAAGAGCTTAGGTGACGCATAAGGGCCATTGTATCATGTTAAAGATGAAACCCCAAATTGCAAGTTAGTTCATGCATACCTAGTGTTTGATAAAATGCCCAAGTGAATGAATTATTTCATGGTAGTAAGAAATCCCCAAATAAGTGTGAACACGTGCATCTCTAGTGTTTGTTGAAGGACCTTAGTGAATAAGTAGAGATGTGATAGTAGTAAATTCCCTAATTATGTGGTCTTGATATATGCTATGTTTTTAATACATGCCAAGTGGTTAGCCAGTAAGTTATGACATGGTACTATGAATTTTGCCCAAGCCATATGATATCCATACATATGTTAAGACTGATTTAGGTATGAAATAGTTGAGGTAAAACCTTGTTAATTGGAGTACGTTCTAGTACCATGTTTTCTTTACATTATTATATGGTTGTTATTCAGAGATGCTTAAACTGACCCCTTGGCAATTGTGATGATGAACAACTATTTGTGATCCTTAAATACTTGAGGTGATGTCTTAATAACTGTGAGATGCTTTAATTCTTAGAATGAAGAACAAATGCTTGTGATGATGAATGAATGATTGTGGTGATGACTAGTCCAGAATGATTATGCTTTACTTTTATGTTATCGAGTCCTGGGTGTATTTATACCCGATAATCGAGCTATTATTTTGAGCCTATGTCAGTTTCTCGATAATTCTAGTCGACCCATGATTCTCAAAACTCAGTGAACTATAGAACTCTGTATCATCAGAAAAGTGCAGAACTTAAGAAAGCTCACTAATCTCAGTTATCTATAATCTCTATATCGCTAGTAATCTTGCCTCAGTCCTATAATCGGCTCAGATCTAATAGTATTCAAGTGACTCAATTCTAATCTTAGAAGTGATTCGGGTAATCTATTCAAGCTATATATCGTCAGTCAGATACCATGATTTAATACCTTTTCCATTAGATACAAAACTAAGTAATCTCAGCATAACTTAGTCAGATCTTTTAAGAAACATGATCAGTATCAGATTTAGTTCAGTTGTGTTCAGTTAAGATTTCAGTTCAGAGTCTTTCAGTTGAGAGTAGAGACTAGCACCGAATGAGGGAAGGTATGGCGGCTCCTTGTCAGAAAGGCTGAGTCATTAGGAGAAATCCCTAAACTCTAGAACTACGTAGATAGTGTAGGATGTAGGATTCCTTCTCGGTACAGTATGTCACCATCAAAGAGGTTTGACTATTATATTGGCTCAGGCCAACTTCCTGCGAGGGTTATCCTATTAGAGAGGATTGACTAGAGAGTTTTTTACTTAGGGTACGGTACCGACACCTTTCCAATTGGGGTTATAGGTTGGACCCCACCCATGGTAAATTGGGGCATGTTAGTTAAGTAACTATTTCCCACAATTGCAATTTCAGTATCAATCTTCAAAAATCAGGACTGTGTAGTATAGTTGTCTATCTCATTGAGGAACTCAGATAGTTCTATTGATCGATGGACTATGACATCAGATAAGCTTGATCTCATATACAGATTCTTATTATTATATCTATAGATCTCCCGTCAGATAGGCTTGATCTCAGTCTCAGACCATATTGAGTATTCTTATTATCATATCTAGAGATCTCCCATCAGATAAGCTTAATCTCTATCTCAGATTCTATTAACTATTTTTGTTGTTAGATTCAGACATAAGCATACTTTTTATCATTGATAATCACTTCCAAAATAATCTGTTAGAAAGGTTGATCTCTAATTCTGTCAGTCAAAAGTAGTATGCTAAGAATTCAGACCTTCATATAAGTACATCTAGAATCTTAGTTATTAGTAGTAGATAAGTCAGTGATTTAGTATCTCAGTGTCAGTAGTGAGTTTAGTCTATAGTAAAGTGGTATCCAAGTTTCATTATCTATAGTTCCGGTGATTGTGTTCATGGTCTGTGCATTAATGTATGTGTTCTCATGTGGCATCTTCATGATTATTTAGTTTAGATATTGTGCAGGCATGAGACCTTGTATTAGCCTACCTCATCTACATACTCGGTATATTTCTATACTGATACATTTGTGCTATGGTGTTTTATTTTCCACCATAGGTTCAGAGGCACAGGATCCAGAGTATCCTCAGTAGTGTAGTCCTAGTTAGCAGCAGTAGTAGTGAGTCCTCTTATTTCGAGGATGAATTTTAGTTTCCTATTATTGCTTTAGTCTTTGTTTATTTTTAGTTGATGGCGTTAGTTGGGAACCTGTCCCATCAACTATGCCGTTCAGATAGTTTAGAGGCTTTTCAAATAGATTATTAGTATTTAATTTTCTGTATTATGAGTATTCATAGAAGTGTTGAACCTTATGGCAACTTTCCACATTTAATTAAGATATTATGTAGTGTAAAGGTACATATATCAGTAAACGGTTAGCTTGTGGTCCTTCGAGGTCATAGGCACCGTGTGACATTTTGGGATGGTCTCTTGGGGCATTACAAACTTGGTATTAGAGCCTAAGGTTCAAGAGTGTCATAGGGAGTCTTAAAGTCGCATCTAGTAGAGTCTTGTACATAGGGTGTATAGCGCACCAAATTTATGTACAAGAGGCTATAGGATGTTATTAGGAGCAGTTTCCCTTCTTTCAGCGATCATTTCATGTGAATGAGAATAAGCATAAGTTGGTTCTCAGTCTAATCCACTTATTTCTTCCAATTACAGAGTATGCCTCCTCACAGAGATTTTATCCGTAGGGTTGATGATCACCACCCACAGCTAGTAAATCCTAAGAAAGAGAGTTTGTCACATGCAGAGTTTCGAGAAGCTTTTCAGGCCCTAGCCCAAGCTGTGACTAGTGTTCAGGGTAATTTTCAGGCTGCAACTCCACCTCAGCAAGATGGGGACTCATTCGCAGTCAGAATTAGAAGTTTTATAAAAACAAACCCGCTCAAATTTTTCAAGGCAGTAGTAGGTGAGGACCCACAGCTTCATCTAGAAAAGGTAAAGAAGATCACACAGATTATGCATATTTCTTAGAAGGAGAGTGTTGATTTAGCACTTATAGGTTGAACGATGTTGCTCATGATTTGGTAGTGATGTGAGAAAAGAGTAGAGGGGAGAATACAACTCCTGTGACTTGGCTAGAGTTTCAGAGTGCTTTTCTAGATATGTTTTTCCTGCTAGATATGAGAAAGGCTATGGTAGTAGAGTTCATGAACTTAAGGCAAGGTTCCGTAATCGTGAAAGAGTATTGTCTTAAGTTTTACCAATTAGCTAAGTATGCTCCGGACTTTATAGCTGAACCTAGAGAGTGTATGAGTAAGTTTGTAACTAGTGTATCTGGGTTAGTGTTGAAAGACTGTTTGAGTGCTATTCTTCATAAGGATATGGACCTTGCTAGACTGATGATACATGCAAAACATATTAAGGCAGATTAGATAAAGGATAGAGAGAGTGAGTAAGAAAGCTTGGACAGGTAGTTGCAATTTCTCACAGTCAGGGTCTTAAGGTGGTAGTAGTCCTCACTATGGTCGGAGATTTTTAGTTCAGCTCTATCTTAATATAGTGTAACCGGACCAGTGTTTAGGGGTGTCAGATCTGAGGGAGCACCAAGCTTCAAAGCCCATAGTAGATATAGTGGTATTCGTACCCATTCGCATTGTGGAGAGTATGACAGGTGCCACAAAGGTGTGTGTGGAGATGGTAGTGATGCAGGCTTTAGGTATGGTGAGCCAGGCCATAAAATGCAAAAATGTAAGGTGCGGACTCAAAGGGGTAGACTCCATGCATTTCTGGCTTGCCTTGATCGGGAAAGATCCGTGAAATAGACCCGGGTATGTTATGAGATCTTTATCTTTATGACGTGCATTGATAGATACTTTCCTACCATTTTGATCTTATATGTTATCATGAGTCATGCATGAGTTTGAGATCTTGATCGATCAATCATGACCCAGTCAGTAGCTTCCCCGCGAACCGCCCCAGTATTTCTGCGAAGTGTGTTTAGAAGGACATACAGTTCCAAGGTGGAGATACCCCATAGTATTATGATTTTGCATGCCATTTGATCCATCCCGATGCATGTTCAAATTTTCTTTATGAAGTTAGCATCACTCATTATTTCATTGTTAAGTTGTAATTTCGAACGTCAACTTAGCCGGACATTCATGCATTAGATATGTGCATTTAGTCGAAATGAGTTCATCTTGTCAGTGTATGATCAATCATGCATTCTTGAGATCTTCCCAGTAATGAGTCCATGAATCAAACATGCATAAGTGTTATGGGAATTCAGTTATGAGTAGATTCAGTCGAGTATTACATGCACCAGATATGAATCATGCCCAGTGTGAGAACTCTTTATGTCAATAGTTCTAGTTGCGTAAGCATGCCTTGAAATGTTTCTTTTTCTTGAGTAGGTTCTTTTGATCCATATTTTCCGTCGATCAGGCAACATTCGAGGATGAATGTTCCCAAGGGGGAGATAATGTTATGCTTCGTAAAATCCTCTTCCAGTCTGAGCCTTAGAGCTTATTTGGTAAAGAGAAGAAAAATCTGAGTCTAAATGTTACAAAAATATCTTCCCAAGTATGAAATACTTTGAATCATCTGAGAATATATTTGAGAATGAATTAAGATCATAGAGGTCCCCTAACTCAAGGACGAGTTGAAAGCTTTCCTATCGTTCAAATTTTAGTGAGCGTCAAAACTTTGGTCAACTTCAATAGACCATTTATCCTTGTATATATTCAATTAGAGGACCTACTATATATCAAATTAAATCTCTTTGAATTATCTTTCCAACTATACCAATTTTGTCAAAAACCAATATCAGAGAAAAGAGTTATGCCCATTTTACTCCAGCATGTCAGGTTAGGAAGTTAAGTGACGACATTCGTGATACGCTGTGACGAAAGCGACGACCTACCACCATTGTCATCATCCCTGGGCATATTTCTACCTCTGGTGATGACATTTTGTGACAAGCCATCACGCCCGTGATGGACTATCACCAATGTCGTCAACCTTAACCAGTAACTCATAATTTCACCCTTTTGTGATGACATTTCGTGACGACATATCACCAACTTTATGGATTGTCATGGATGTCGTCATCTATTTTTGTCCATCAATTTAAATATATTTTTGTAAGGATATTTGGCCTTTTCCCACCTTTTGGAGTTCTTTATAAATATGAGAAACCCTATTCAAACCCTAATTCCTTCATCTACTCTTCCAATTCTCCTAATAGAAAATATCTAGGGTTTCAATTCAAGAACCCTAATCTTCCAAAATTCATCCATAATTCTTCAAGATTTCTTAATGAATCAAGTTCCTCATAGAGTGGGCTTTGAGAATTATTTATTACAAGTGCAAATAGAGTCTCAAGCATTAGAATTCATCCAATTTCAAAGATTAAGGAATGTAAATGTTGATTCTTGGGTCTCTTCCATCCAAGAAGCTCAATAACCCTTTTCAAAACTTAAAGATTTTTATGTTTATGAGTTTTTAATGCTTTTTATGAATTGAAATTGACGTTACATGTGTTTTTGAGTTTTGATTCATGTTTCTTTACAAAATTCATGATCCTTGACCTAAGGATGTTGAATCCATGTGATGTTTTTGATGAATCTTCCTTATGTTGCTTTCTATGTAATGTGTTCATATCACATGGGTGTAGAAATGGTTAAATATGTAAAGCATGTTCCCTCTAGGTTTGATAAAGAGCTTAGGTTAAGCATAAGGGCCGTTGTAGCATGTTGAAGATGAAACCCCAAATTGTGAGTTAGTTTATGCATGCCTAGTGTTTGATAAAATACCCAAGTGAATGAATTATTCCATGGTAGTAGCAAATCCCCAAAGAAGTGTGAACTCGTGCATCTCTAGTGTTTGCTGAAGGACCGCGATGATTAAGTGGAGGTATGATAGTAGTAAATTCCCCAATTATGTGCTCTTGATATATTCTATGTTTTTAATACATGCCAAGTGGTTAGCAAGTAAGTTATGACATAATAGCATGAAGTTTTCCCAAGCCATGTGATATCCAAACACATGTCAAGACTGATTTTTGTATGAAATAGTTGAGGTAAAAACTTGTTGAATGGTGTATGATCTAGTATTATGTTTCCCCTACGTTATTATATGATTGTGATTTAGAGATACTTAAAGTGACCCCTTGGCGATTGTGATGATGAATAGATATTTGTAATACTTAAATGCTTGAGGTGATGTCTTAATGACTGTGAGATGCTTTAATGCTTGTGCTGATGAATGAATGATTGTGGTGATGACTAGTCAAGAATGATTATGTTTTACTTTTATTTTATTGAGCCCTAGGGGTAGCTATACCCGACAATAGAGTTGTTGTCTAGAGCCCGTGTTAGTTTCTCAATAATTCTAGTTGAGCCATTGTTCTCAAAACTCAATGAACTATAGAACTCTGTATCCTTTGACAAGTACAGAAATTAAGAAAGCTCAGTAATCTCAGTTATCTCTGTAATCTTTGTATCACTAGTAATCTAGTCTCAGTCTTGTAAGCATCTCATATCTAATAGTATTCAAGTGATTCAATTCTAATCTTAGAAGCAATTTGAGTAATCTATTCAAGCTCTGTATTGTTAGTCAGATGCCATGATTCGATACCATTTCCGTCAGATACGGATCTAAGTAATCTCAGCATAACTCAGTCAGATATTTTGAGAAACATGATCAGTATCAGATTCAGTTCAGTCATCTTCACGTAAGATTTCAGTTTAGAGTCTTTCAATTGGGAGTAAAAATAAACACCGAGCGAGGGAAGGATTGATAGCTCCCCACCAGAGAGGCTTAGTTGTAAGGATCCATCCCTGAATTCTAGAACTGCATAGCTAGCGCAGGATACAAGAGTCCCCGTTAGTAGAGGCTGTCACCTTCATAGAGGTTTGACTATAATATTGCCTCAGGCTGACTTCCTACAAGGTTTATTCCGTCAGAGAGGCTTGACCAGAGAGGTCCTTACCCGTGGCACGGTATCGACACCCTTCTATCTGGAGTTACAGGTTAGACCCAACCTGTGGTAGGTTGGCGCATATCGGTTAAGTAACTACTTCCCATAGTTGCAGTTTCAGTATCAATATTTAGTAATCAGGACTGTGTGATACAGTCGTCTATATCAGTGAAAAACTCAGATAGTTCCATTGATTGATGGACCATCCTGTCAGATAATCTTGTTCTCATATATTGATTCTTTTTATCATATCTAGAGATCTCCCATTAGATAGGCTTGATCTTTTTCTCTGACCATGTTGAGTTTTCTTTTTATCATATCTAGAGATGTACCGTCAGATAGGATGGATCTCCATCTCATATTATTTTGAGTATTCTTGCTATCAGATCCGGACATGAATATACTTCTTATCATTGATAATCGCTTCCGAAATAATCTGTTAAAAAATTGATCTCTAATTCTGTCAGTCAAAAGAAGTAAACTCAGAATTCAATCATTGATGTAAGTACATCCAAACTCTTAGTTATCAGTATCAGATAAGTTAGTGATTTAGTATCTCAGTGTCAGTAGTGAGTTTAGTCTGCAGTAAAGTAGTATCTGATTTTTAGTATCTAGAGTTGTAGTAATTGTGTTGATGGTCTGTGCATTCATGTATCTGTTCTCATGCGGCATCTTAATGATTATTCAGTTTAGATGTTATGCATGCATGAGCCTTTGCATTATCCTACCTCGTCTACATACTCGGTGCATTCCTGTACTAATGCATTTGTGCTATGGTGTTTCATTTGACACCATAGGTTTAGAGGCACAGGATCAAAAGTATCCTCAGTAGTTCAGTCCCAGTCAACACCAGTAGCAGTGAGTCCTCTTCTTTCAAGAACGAATTTCAGTTTACTATTATTGCTTCAGTCTTTGTTTATTTTTAGTTGATGGAGTTATTTGGTGAGCTGTCCCATCAACTCCGCAGTTCATATAGTTTAGAGGCTTTTTAGACGGATGTATTAGTATTTAGTTTTCTATATTATGAGTATTCATAGATGTGTTGAACCTTATGGCTAGTTTCAACATTTATTATAGATATTATGCAATGTACAGGAACAGATATCAGTAAAGGGTTAGCTTGTGGTCCTTCGGGTTCAAAAGCATCGTGTAACGTCTTGGGATGGGATCTCGGGGTATTATAACCCTAATTTTAATTACTGGGTTTGTGAGGGATATTACGCTAAGATTAGTGTAGAACTCTCTCACCAATTTGTCATTAAAAAAATAGGGGTACAGGACAATGTATATCCACCTGGTAGCAGCTAGACTAGTATGAAATGTTGGTAATTTCTCTAGTGCCTTGTCTATGCAAATACACTTTTTCAGAAGTAGCTTTATCTTTCGGAGGTCATTGTAGTAGAACATGTGACATTTTTGAGACATAAAGTGGATATAGTAATAGTATCCCAACACAACAAGAACCATCATTAGTATTTTCACACCAAAACCATGCTAGGTTTATCAGATAAACTCATCGGGCAGTGTTATAGCAGGTTTTGGGGTGAAAGTGGGCATGCAATTTTTAGTCTAAGTTGGCAATTGCTCTCAGATGTGGTGATCTCAAACCCTTCACTGCGATCGTGGTACCGCAATTGCGATATTTAAGACCAATTTTGGCTGAATTTTTTCCTCAAAAAATACCCAATTCCAACCCTAATTTATGTTTCAAACAATCAACTAATCATTATGTTCATGATATATAGGCCGTAGGTGTTTCATTGTGCTCTCAGAATCATAAAAAATTGACAATGAATTCGTTGGAGCATTTAAACAAACACATGATGCACACACAAATTCTATTCTTTTTAGGCCAACTTTTGAGTACTGAAGACCTCCCCATTATAGTGTACACCAACTACAATGACCGAGTATACAGACAATCATATTCAAGTATAGATTTCGAGTTGAAAACTCTATCAAAGTCCTATTCATAAATTAAAACTTTTAGTCCAACAAAATGTGCAATTAAAGGGAGTTAGAAACACATACCATAGTGTAGGATGCATGGATGATGCAATAAACACCATGGATTTACCAAAAATTAACGAATCTTGTGTGCAATTTTGGGAGAAAAGTTGAGGAGGAAGTGTGGAGGAAATGGCAGTTGGATGGCCATTTAGACAAACTTGACTGCGATCGTGGTCCAAAATCTATAATTGCGGACACGCAGCCACCGCGATCGCAAAGTCATGGGGCCTGAGATCGTGATATCTGAGGCTGAATTTTTTTCCCTCTGCAGTCTCCTGCTCAATCCACCTTACAAAAATTTCACACTTTATCCTTCTCCAAACCATTCAAAACACTCTATAGTGTCACGTATGCATGTATTAATCAATGAAAAATTTTAAATCTACTGTACCAAGTTAAAAGAAAGAATACAGGCAACTTTTATAGTGTGATGGTTGCTTCGTATTTAGTGCCAAATTTTAATGTTTTTGCATGACATAACTTCTTAAATATCTTTTATTTCTCCTCTTAGAAGATTTGTATTGACGTCCCATCTTGCAACCATAATGTTTTGAGTAAAAGTCGGGAAGAAGATTCAAATCTTCAAAAATAATTTTAAACAAATGATACAAACCAAAACAGGTCCATTTTGTATGGGGACCTCAAGCCCGTATGAACCAGAGGTCGCCCTGATAACCCAACCTAATCATCACATCAATCTCAATGGTCGGGTGAATCTTGACCATATAATAAGATAGCGAAAAACATACAACAAGTCATAACTTAAGCATGTCTAAATACTTCATTAGATGAATTAAACTAACCAATGTACCCAAGTCCACAGTCATCAACAATACCTCTATGCAACTGATGTTTAAAATATATATGTTGGGACAGGCCCCTGAAAATAGACAAACCAAATCAAAATAATACTAAGTCTAAATATAGGAGAAAAAAAACAAATGTCTTCTAAAGTATGGAAGTTCGCCACACAAAAGTCAATGCACGAACTCCTTTGATCACTTAATCACTGCAAAAAAAGAAAAGATGATGCTCTGGCCCCTATGTCGCATGGGGACATAGTGTCGGGAGATGGTTAGCAGTTGTAGTGCTATCATATAACTCAAGGATATAAAGTAGCATGCCAACCAAGTAAACAAGTCTTAATAATATTCTCAAAGCACTCAATCATGAGACAAAAAGTAAAGGACTCTGACCTTACATACTTAAATTCAAACAATTCTTATTAGGTATGGGACTTCAACCACATTCACGCATTACTTAGACAAAGGACTTTATCCATGTATACCCTTATTAAGAAAGGGACTCTAACCACATACACATCCATTTAAGCAATGGACTCTAACCACACACTCACAATTATTTAGGAAAGGGACTCTAATCACATGCTCGCATATTAGGTAAAGGACTCTTACCTCATTCCATATTATATAGGGTCTCTAACCCAAGATATTTTATTTGGCGATACCCTTTAACCTCAACAGATCTCATTGTACAAGGGACTCTAACCACAAACGATTTCATGAGGCAAGGGACTTTAACCTCAATCCCTTTCATTAGGAATGGACTTTAACCTCGACCCATTACGACTATCATTAGTTGAAATTGGGACTCGAACCCTTTGTCCATTTATCATCATCTATTCAATTCACACTTAAGGATTTTAACCTATTTAGACAATTCAACACGATATATGATCACATGGTCCTCACGGGATCCTTTGTTGCTCAACTATTTCAATAAGCCAATGATTCAATTTAATTCATCATAATATTAAATTTATGGTCATCAAGACCATCATAAACTATTCACATTTCATTAGCAATCTGCAACCACATTCATACCACAATTTATTTAACACACAATTTAAGTTCATTTTCATGGTTAGGGGCTTTGACCCCTTATTAGTCATAAACCCAACAAAGTCATCAATTAAACAATACATGGCATACAATACCTTTACTATATCACTTAACAACTATTCATACTTATTAGGGAATTTCCCTAGTTCAAAACATCACCAACATAAGACTAGACAATTTACTTAGACATTTTCACAAATACCTTGTATGCATGCCTTTACTAAATCCATTTTGATGTTAGAAATCATCAACAATAGGGTTAATCAAGACTCACATGCTATAAGACATACAACAATCACCCACATGCAAAAATAATCATTGAGAACATGTATAAACACAAGTCTAAGAAAAAGTCCATATTATTTAACATTAGGCAACAACACCCTTTTCATTTGGTTTTAAAATCACCATGTACACTTACTAATCCACGTGTAAAATACATGGGTTTAGGGTTATTTATTGAGGGGTAGAGATATATGCCTTAGAAAAATTTGTTTACCTAGAGTCTTGACTGTATGTTGCCTCTTGAAGATCACCCTTGAAACCCTAGCCTCCAATTCTTCACAAATGAGTTTGAGATAGTATTTAGGGTTTTTGCTCCATCAAAATAGATGTTTAGGAGGCTACAAAAACATATATAGTGAGGGGACTTAGGGTTTTGGGTGCAGGAAATGAATACAAGTCCCTTAGTTAAAATATGGAAAATAAGCTGGTGCAGAGATACGACTTACTTAAGGAACCATACCCTAGGGTACAAGTGGTACCCTAACTCATACCCTGGGCTTCTCCTAGGTCACCTACACTTTGTTGGGTATGACTAAACACCTTTGAGTCATATCCAAATGGTACAACTCATGCACTAACTCGTACACATCACTAGTACCAAAAGCAGTCAACTTTTGATCAAGGTATCACTCTATATGATTGGTCTTGGGACAACTCATACCTTAAGGTATGATTAGTCTGAGGATCACTCACATCTAGGATAGTGAGTTACTCTAACCACACTTTCTAAGGTATGAGAGATAAGGGAGAGAAGGATGCAACTCGTATTAAAGAGGTATGACTCATACCCCCTGTCATACCTTGTTCAGTGATATCAAAAGAAGAAATTCTCCTTATGGTTAAACGCCTAGGTGTCTCTATACTCCCTCACTTGGATCATTCATCCTCGAATAACGGGTAAGGCAAGTAAAAACAAGTAAAAACATAATGATACATCAAATCAACCATCAATAAAGATAGGGCAAAGCGCATAATAAGGATGCAACACATATCATGCTCATTATCGTTCAACTATTCATTTTAGTAAACTTGGGACTCATACCCATTACTTATCAAAACACTTAGTCATTTCACAAAATAGGGACTTTAACCCATCGACTTATCAAAGATAATTTCTCAACTCAGGGACTAGGGACTTAAACCCAATGCAACAAGGACGAATAAAATTTTAAGGCATTAGGGACTTGTACCCGTGGTCTAACAAGACATACATCAATTCAAAGATTATGGACTTTAACCCATTTTCTAGATAAGGCATAACTCAATCCAACACATTAGGGACTTTATCCAATCATCTATCAAGACATAAATCAAGTTAAAAAGATTATACCTTCATCACAAGTTCCCGGGACAAGAAAAAAAAATTGATACTTGGACTTCATGTTCTCTTCCACCTCCTAAGTAGCTTTCTCGGACTTTTGGTTCCCCCATAGAACCTTCACCGAAGCCACTTCTTTAATTATCAATCAACAAACATGCTAATCCAAGATCCTTACCGAGACCTCTTCATAGGATAAAGAGTCTGAGATATCAACATCCCTCAAGGGAATACAAATGAAGGATCACCCACACATTTCTGCAACATAGACATATGAAATACCTAGTTAATGGTGTTCATGTTAGAAGGCAACTCTAACTCATACGAAACATTGCCAACCCTTTTCAAAATCAAGTAGGGACCAACATATCGGAGACTAATATTCCCTTTTTAACAAATCGCATCATTCCCTTCAGGGGTGAAACTTTTAATAATACCTAATTTCAAACACGAAACTCTAAGTCCCTACGCCTATAGTACTTTTTGCGACATTGAGTCATTTTCAATCTAACACGAATTACCTTTACCTTATTTAAGGCTTGGTTAACTAATCGGGTCTGAGAAACGTACCCTCGCCAACTTCATACTACCTAAAAGGAGATCGACATCTCCCACCATATAATGACTCAAAAGGGGCCATATGAATGGTAAAGTTGTAAATATTATTATAGGAGAACTCAATAAAAGGAAAGTGGCCATAAAAGTACCACCATAGTCAATATCACAAGCCTGCAACATATCCTCTAATATTTTGATGGTCCTCTCCACTTGCCCATCCTTTTATGTGTAGAAAACTGTACGAAGGCACACACTAGTACCTAAACATTTTTGGAATGACTTTCAATAGTGGGATGAGAGTAGAGAACCACGATCGAAAATGATTGCAACTAAAGAACCATACAACTTCACGATCTCCACAAGGTACAACTTAGCATAATCTTCTGCTGAGTAATTATTCCTCATTGGAAAAAAGTGAGCAGACTTGGTCATTCTATCAACAATGACCTAAATAGAATCACAATGATTCCGAGATACATATTAATTGTCTCCCACTTTTATTAAGATAATGGAATCTGTTGATACAAGACCCCGGGCCACATGTTCTCAACTTTCACTTATTAGCACACCAGACACTTGGCGATGTAACAGAAATATATCATTTCATATTATCCCACCAATAAAACTATCTAAGATTATGACACATCTTGGTGGAACTAGGATATATAGCATACCAAGATTTATGAGCCTTAGCCATGACCCTTTCCCTCCATCCATGGACGTCGGGAACACATAGTCTACCTTGTTATCTGAAGATACCTTCAAGACCAATCACAAAGTCCTTAAGTTTGTGTTTACCAACATTACTCTTGATGTTCATCAAGTCGGGGTCAAATACATGATTTTCATTTAACTCAACCATAAGAGATGACTAAGATACCGAATGAAAAAATACACCACTATCCTTGGAGTCCGCAAGTCAAAAACTAAGATTTTCTAATGGTGAATGTCCACCAATTCCTGATTATCCTCATCCACATGGGCCAAACTTCCCTTGGATATTCTATTAAGAGCATCAGTTACTACATTAGCTTTACTGGTGCATGATGATAGGCGAATTTACGTGTCTATATCAATATATTTTGCCCATATTTTAGCCTAGTTTTGAGAACTAATTATCCATTTCATGCACTTTTAGTCCTTTTTCCTATAAATGAGCTAACAAACATGATTAGTAAAGTTTCAGGTATAAATGATGCAAAATACAGCATTTTATGGCTTACTTGACGCAAAAGAAAGCTCACAAACGAAGTGGAAAGGAGCTGGACGCCTAAAGGACCAAATCTGCTGCATGGAAAATCTGTCCCGGGCTAAAACAGCAATTCTGAAGACTTTGGGGACTTACAGACACAAAGCTGGATTTTTACCAAGATACATTAACCTAGTGCAATTAGGTTATGTGTTTCACTAATCTATTTGGATTATGATATTGTAACCTTACCCTAGTACATTTGGGTCAAGGATTTCATTACTATATTAGGATTTGGTCATTTATTTAATTAGCTTAGTAGGAGTAGGATAGGAGTATTATAAATACCCTATCATGCTAGAGATTTGAGGACATTCTTAATTCTTCAACTTCTTCAACTATCAATTCAACAATTAATTTTCCTCCATTCCTCTCATCTTCCACCACAAACACTTCTAATTTACTCTTCTATTCATCTATTCCACAACAAGAGAATCGTTACTTGCTAGGGAATCACCAAAACCACACGCCTAAACACCCACTTCTCACGCCATCCACCATGCATAACGTGATATCCTTCGCATTCATGGGTAACTAAACCTCTTAGTTGGGGTTATGGAAGCCGAATGAGTTACTATCTATAGCTGTGAGTTTGTGAGTTCAAGACATGTATATTGATTATATCATTACGCTCTTCATCTTAATCTACATTCTTTGCAGTTGCAAACGCAAGAATAACGCCAGTCTAACATTTAACTTGTTCGAGAGAAAGGTTATTTGTCTGGAAAAGAGATAATGTCAAGGTAGTATGACACCCTTTCGTATTAAAAAGTTAGTGCCGTAACTGGACTAACCTCTTTGAGAATTCGTAACGTTAGACATGCTTTAAGCTCGAGAGAGTTAAAGTGAAATAGTCCTTGTTCAGGTCGAGAGACACTTGGATTTACCATCGCCTACAATTCTCTATATGCAATTGCATGTCAAGACTCTACACACTCATAACCGATAGAGACGTATACCTCAGAAGGTGGACATAACCCCAACGCCTCAATTCTCATTGTTTACAACCAACATAACAATCTTCCTGTTTTTACTTTGCTATTTTTAGCATTTACTTTATTGTTTTTGTTACATATTACAATCCCCCCTTCTTACGAGACTTGCACCAAAAGTTTAGTAATTTTGCTTACTTGTTGGACAAGCTATTCCCTGTGGGATCGACACCCAACCCAGGTTGGGTTCTATATTTGCTAACGACCGCTTTACACTCAAACGAGAGCTGTAGATTGAGCGTTATCAAAAATTAGCGTCGTTGCCGGGGAATACGAGTGTCAATCAAGTTCATGATAATTACTAGACCCTTTGGTTAAAGATTCTCGTACTTTTACGTTTAGTTTTTGTTTTGTTTATTGCAGGTTTTTCTTTTAGTGCATGCCCCATACTAGAAGTTCAGGTCAACCGTTATTACTAATCAATCCGGAACCACAACGAATTAGAAGAATGGAAGCACAAGCTGAAATCGACAGGATGGCTGCTCAACACGAGCAAGCAAGATTAGTTGCTCTTGCCGCTGCTCAAGTCCAACAACAAAACATTGATAATCCTGGGCTAGCAAAAAATCCTGACGATGAAGATTTAGGAGATGACGAGTTGATAAACCCAAGGCATGGCGCTGAAATTGCAACACCTGCCAATCGAAGAGGTTGACAAGCTCGGTATAGGTATGATCGCCCACCTTTGCAACCAGCTTTCGACGATGATGATGATGATCTTGATGGTGCCGGAGCCACTGGAGCAATAATTCCACCACCATTAGCGCCCGGAGCCAAGTTCAACATCACTAGCACCATGATTCAGTTATTGCAACTCAAGGGGTTATTTGGTGGACTAGCAGGCGATGATCCGAATATGCATCTCATCAACTTTATTTCTACATGCAAGTCTTTTAACAATCCTGGTGTTGGTCAAAATGCTATTCGATTACGTCTATTTCCATTGTCTCTGTCTGGGGAGGCAACACTATGGTTGAATGGGCTGACTCCTGATTCAATTACAAATTGGAGGCAATTGAGAGACGTTTTTCTAGAAAGATTCTTTCTGCCATCCAAAAGGGCTCAATTGAGAGATGAAATCAGCAACTTTCGTCAGCTTCCCTCTGAAGCTCTTCATAAAACATGGGAGAGGTTCAAGACAAAGCTAGCGAGATGCCCAAACCATCACATGACTAATGTTCACCTCATGGAGATCTTGTATAGAGCCTTGAATTCAATAACTAAACCAGTGGTGGACAACGCAACTGGAGGTTCTTTCATGGACCTTACCTTTGGTCAAGCAAGCAATATGCCAGATCGCATGACAAAGCCAAGTAGATCTTGGCATACCAGGGATTCTGAGGTAGCAAGCCCCACTTTATCTATTGGCATGACTGCAGACCAACGAAGAAGAGAAGAAGAACGTGATCAAGATATGGCGCACATGAAAACCCAAATGGATCTTCTTACAAAGCATCTATTAGGGAAGACTGAAAAAGTGAAAGCTGTGGCGCTAAAAGGAAGAGACGAATCTGATTCGGAAGAGGAGGCCAACTACTTGAACAATCAGGAGGGTTTCCGTGGGAATGCCCAAGAAAACCAAGGTCGGAACTATTATGATAAATCCGGAAGCAAAGACCAAGGCAGTTGGAAGAAAAATAATGAAAATAGTGGTTTGTACGTTACCCCGGTAAACGTGATACCACCACATCTAATTCTATGGAAGACATGATGGCTAAGTTATTGAAAGGAGTGGAAGCAACGAGCGCGGGAGTTAAGGAGGTGATTGATGATTAGTCCTCCATAAAGCAACTAGTTGATTCTTATTCCACTTCTATCAAGAAAATAGAGCAGCAATTGAGCCAACTTTCAGCAGCATTCAATCAAAGAAAGGCTGGCACCTTACCGAGCGATACTGTGCAAAACCCAAGGAATGATGGGTCATGCATGGCCATCACTACCAGAAGTGGTAAGGTGCTGGAAACTTCAGCAAAAGGCAAGCAAGTGGTTGACGTAGCAGTAGACATTGATGCCACACCTAGTGACGTTACCAGAGAAGAAGCCGCAACAACTACTTCAAACATCAAGGATGTTTTACCTAGTGATGTGCAGCCTGAAAAAAATGATAAACGGAAGCAAGAGGAGAAGAAAGCCATGGAGAGAACACTTCCATACCCACCACCACCTTTTCCACAAAGATTGAAGAAGGTGGCAGATGACACTAAGTTCAGCAAATTTATGACCATGTTGAAGCAACTGACTATTAATGTCCCATTGGTAGAAGCACTTGAACAAATGCCTGGGTATGCGAAGTTTATGAAAGATCTTTTGACTAAGAAGAGGGCAGCAAGCTATGAGCTGAAAGATGATGTGCATCATTGTAGTGCAATTGCTACCCGATCGATAGTTCAGAAGAAGGCCGACCCCGGAGCTTTCACGATTCCTTGCACCGTCGGATCTTTGGACTTTGCTAAAGCATTGTGTGACTTAGGAGCCAGCATCAACTTGATGCCATTATCGATCTATAAGAAGTTGGGGTTAGGAGATCCTACACCAACTAATATGAGGCTTGTTATGGCGGATAGGTCGGTAAAACGACCGGTTGGTATTATATGCGATGTCTTGGTGAAGGTATCTTCATTCATATTTCCAGCAGACTTTGTCATCTTGGATAGTGAATAAGATTCAGAGGTTCCCATAATCTTGGGATGCCCTTTCCTTGCTACGGGAAGTGTGCTCATAGATTTGAGAGCTAATGAACTTTCATTCCGAATCAATGACGAAGTGGTTCGTTTTGATGTTTGCAAATCAATGAAGCAACCCAAAGATCTGAGTGTATTTTCGGTGGCTGATGTTGTCTTTGATGACGAGAAAGAGTTACTTGCTGAAGAACGAATTCTTGATGATCCTTTGGAGGTTTTGCTCATGAAAGGAGAGAATGATGATGCTGAAATTTCTGATGAAGATATTTGTGCTCTATCGGTATTAGGGACATATCGTTATACTCCCAAGAAGCTGGATCTTGATCTCAAAAATCGACCCACACCGCCAGCTAAGCCATCTATTGAAGAGCCACCCACGTTAGAATTAAAGGAGCTGCCAAGCCATTTGAAGTACGCATTCTTAGGAAGCGGAAACACTCTTCCAGTCATTGTAGCAGCCGATTTGGGTGAGCAACAAGTTGCAGCTCTTATTACAATCTTACGCAAGTATATTAGAGCTATTGGATGGACCATTATGGATATCATTGGTATTCCACCTGGGATTTGCACTCATAAAATTCAGCTTCAAGAAAAGTGCACACCCACCATTGAACATCAAAGACGTCTAAACCCACCTATGCAAGAAGTGGTGAAGAAGGAGATTACTCAGTGGTTAGACGCAGGAGTCGTGTATCCTATTTCTGATAGTACATGGGTAAGCCCAGTACAATGTGTTCCCAAGAAAGGAGGCATGACGGTGGTCGCGAATGCAAAGAATGAGCTTATTCCACTCAGGCCCGTTACTGGATGGAGAGTATGCATGGACTACCGCAAGCTGAATTCTTGGACGCTCCAGGATCATTTCCCCATGCCATTTATGGACCAAATGCTAGATCGATTAGCGGGGAAAGGATGGTTTTGCTTCTTGGATGGTTATTCAGGTTACAATCAGATTTGTATTGCCCCCGAAGACCAAGTGAAGACAACGTTTACATGCCCATATGGTACTTTTGCCTTCAAACGCATGCCATTCGGGTTGTGTAACGCACCAGCCACCTGTCAACGTTGTATGATGTCTATTTTCTTTGATATGGTAGAAGACACTTTGGAGGTATTTATGGATGACTTTTCAGTTGTTGGTGAGTCTTTTGAAGCATGTTTGGCAAACTTGAGCATGGCATTGCAAAGATGTGTAGAGTTCAACCTTGTGCTGAATTGGGATAAGTGCCACTTCATGGTAAAAGAAGGAATCGTTCTTGGGCACAAGATTTCCGAAAGAGGAATAGAGGTTGATCGCGCCAAAATAGAGGTAATTGAGAAGATACCACCTCCAATTTCGGTGAAGGGAGTTCATAGTTTTCTTGGCCACGCTGGGTTTTATCGTAGATTCATCAAAGACTTCTCCAAAATTTCTAGTCCATTGTGCAAACTATTGGAGAAAGATGCGAAGTTTGACTTTAATGATGATTGCTTAAAGGCATTCGAATGCCTAAAGAAAAACTCATTGAAGCCCCTATCATGGTAGCACCAGATTGGACGCTCCCGTTCGAAGTCATGTGTGATGCTAGTGGTGTAGCCGTTGGTGCTGTTCTTGGATAGAGAAAGGAGAAATTATTTCATCCTATCTACTATGCAAGTAAGGTCCTAAATGAAGACCAAAGGAACTACACTGTTACTGAACAAGAGATCTTAGCGGTTGTGTATGCGTTTGAGAAGTTCCGTGCCTATCTATTGGGTACTAAGGTGATCGTTCATACAGACCATGCAGCTCTTAGGTATCTAATGACAAAGAAGGATGCAAAACCAAGGCTGATTCGATGGGTATTGCTGCTGCAAGAGTTTGATTTCGAAGTCAAAGATAGAAGAGGTTGCGAGAACCAAATGGCTGATCACCTATCCAGACTTGAGAATGAGTATGTGGCGCAACCAGAAAATTAGATTGATGATGCATTCCCTGACGAGGAGATACTAGCAACAACAATAGAGAAATTACCATGGTATGCCGACTTTGCAAATTTCGTGGTGAGTAATGTGTTACCTTCCAATTTATCTTACCACCAGAGGAGGAAGTTTATGCATGACGTTCAGCACTACTATTGGGATGAGCCTTATTTGTTTCGAAGATGCGCGGATGGTATCATTCGACGATGTATATCCCATGAAGAAGTGCCTACTATATTGGAAGAATGCCACACTTCACAAGTTGGAGGACATCATGCAGGGAATCGAACGGCAAGGAAAGTCTTGCAAAGCGGTTATTATTGGCCTACAATATTCAGAGATGCATACGACTATGTGCGAAGGTGTGACCAATGCCAACGTCAAGGTGCTATTTCAAAACACCATGAAATGCCCATGTCCAAAATTCTGGAGGTAGAACTCTTTGATGTGTGGGGTATTGATTTCATAGGACCATTCGTGAATTTGTTTGGAATGAAGTACATCTTGGTTGCTGTGGATTATGTGTCAAAATGGGTTGAAGCTGTAGCATTGGCCGACAACGAAGGAAAGCGTGTTGTAACGTTTTTAAAGAAGAATATCTTCTCTCGCTTTAGAGCACCTCGTACTATCATAAGTGATGGAGGATCTCATTTTTGCAACAAGCTATTCAAATCTGTATTGGCCAAGTATGGAGTCAAGCAACACAAGGTAGCTACGCCTTATCATCCCCAAACCAGTGGACAAGTTGAGGTTTCCAACCGCGAGATCAAGCAAATCCTTGCCAAGACGGTTAATGCGAATAGGAAGGACTGGTCTCGAAAGCTAGATGATGCACTATGGGCGTATAGGACTGCATTCAAGACACCCATTGGCATGTCACCTTATCAGCTAGTTTATGGGAAGGATTTTCATCTACCCATCGAGCTTGAATACAAGGAATTGTGGGCATTAAAGCACTTGAATCTGAATTGGGATGATGTGAAGAACCTGAGGTTGGAGCAGTTGAACGAACTAGATGAATTTCGTCTCCATGCATATGAAAGATCAGATTTATACAAGGAGCGGATGAAGAAGTATCATGATCAGCGGATTGTTCGACGAAACTTCCAAAAAGGAGACATGGTACTACTCTTTAACTCCAGACTCAAGCTCTTCCCAGGTAAGTTAAAATCGAAATGGTCTGGTCCATTTAAAGTCATCCAAGTCTACTCGTCTGGAGTGGTCGAATTGGAAAACAATGAGGGTGTTATCTTCAAAGTGAATGGCCAACGTGTCAAGCCATATATTGGTCCTCTTGACTCGATGAATGACATGGCCATCACTTATCTCGACGAAGTCTAAGTACTCGAGATAAATACGTCGAGCCACGACAATAAATAAGGCGCTAGATGGGAGGCAACCCATCGTTTTATTGTTTTATTGTTTTGTCGTTTTATCGTTTTATCGTTTCGTCGTTTTAGTATTTTTTTTTTCTCTGTTTTTGATAAATGAAAATCCAAAAATACGAGTCGTGCCACGACCAAAACTAAGGCGCTTGGTGGGAGGCAACCCATCGTACTAATCGTTTTCATTTGTTTTGAGTTAATATAGGTGCAAGAAGTATGCAACGAGGAGATTGATTTCAATTGACGATTTGGTCGCATTGTATGGTAAAGTCGGTAAGGTAGGAATGGTGATGCATAAGGCTATGAATTGAGCCTTTATCACGTCATAATAGGCCTCGAGGAAGGCTAGGCCTTGGTAAAAATAGGCCACGAACGATGGACAACCTATTCTATAGCCTAAGGACTCGGAATCTAGTGTGCTATACACTATGGGCCGCCTATTCCTAGGTATGCTTTTGACTATGCGCCGACTATGCTATGGCATTTGAGATACTGAGACCAAATGCCATAGACTATGCGGCGCATATGTCTAGAAATGCCATAGACTATGCGGCGCATATGTCCCATTATGCCATGGACAATGCACCGCATATGTCATTGATATGCCGAGAGATATGCGCCGCATATGTGGTGATCTTGTCCCCAAATCTGATTTTAAATGGGTCATAACCCGACCCATCTTCCTATATAAAGGGGACTTGGTTTTATAACACAACCACATTAGAAAAAACCCCAAAGGCGCCGCATAACACTCCAAATCCTCTCAAAATTTTCTTCCTTTGTTCTTCCAACTCACAACAACTTCTCCACAATCTTCAAGCAAGTAAGTACTCTCTTATTCTTCATCTATTTATCGTAAGTACTACGTTGATATGCTTATTATATTTTGCCAAATCATGTGAGATTGGTGGTGATATTCATGTGTTTGTATAATTGTTACAAGATCGTGTGATTGAATATATACGTAGGGAATTCTTGACTTGTTTCCGACTTGAATTTTGTTTCGATAGCATTGTTATGATAATTGCTGAATTAATATGGCTATGAATATTGCTTAAGATTGTTGGTTGGATGATTACATGATAGACTATCCCGGCCATCGGGATAAGGTTATAGTGCCTATCGACTTAGGAGGTTGTGCTTGTTGTAAGAATAATAATTCCATGTGGTAACCCCTAGGTTGTAGTGTTGCTATATCCACCATGAAAGTAGTCCAATGGATGCAAATAAGTGATGTAATGCTGATTTTCTTGTCGGAATACAATCCTAAAACGGATGTCGACGAAATCTGAGTACTCGACCACTTTCACTTCACTGATTTATGCTAACAAGATTAAGTGTGAGGTGGTACCCCTAGTGCCTGCATATAGATTGTATAAAGTGAGATTGTGCTGCAACTAACATTATTTCTAGTCTCAGGTACAATGGCACCTAAAGCAAAGCAAGGCAAGGAGAAGGCTACCACGTCCCCAAAGGACAAGAAGAGAAGTCGAAAAGACCAAGGAGAATCATCTTCAGCACACCTACCACGTAGAATGTTCGGAATAAAGTGGGTTCTTGAGGAAGAAGCCAAAGCATGGTACAGCAGCAACAAAGAAAAGAAATATGTGCATGTCGACTTGATCAACAAGGAGACCTTAGCAAAGAAGGAGCCGCAAATGTTGGCTAAAATAATGGCTTTGAAGCTAGATTTCATCTTCCGCGACATGGGAGAGTGCAATCTTGACTTGACAAGAGAATTTTATGCCAACTGGTCGCCAAACACAACAGGCAACGAAGTCAAAATTCGGGGCCAAGTGTTACAGCTTACAGCGGAATGGATCAACTCTTTTCTTGGCCTACCTTCGGTCGACCCTGCACCATACAAAGAGCTGTACAGCAGGCCTCCTTACAGAGCGATAAGACACACGCTTTGTGGAAGCAGATCAATGGCAAGATGGGGCAGACATAAGGAAACAGGCCGTCACAACACCTTCCCCTATGCTCCACTAAATAGGGAAGTAAGAATCTGGATGCGCATTGTCAACTCATGCCTTATTCCTGGGACGCAATACACCAAGATATCAAGAGATAGAGTGTGTTTGGTTTATGCGTTGATGACGAATGTCCCTATCAACTTTGGGGCAATCATTCGATCTACCATGAGGAAGGCCAGACTCCACCGAAGGTCCCATTTCACATTCGGCAATTTGTTGACAGCAATGTTGCGGAAGGAGGATATAGAAGAGGAACCAGCTGACCACAAACTCCCACATAACCCAAAGAAGGTTGACCTCACAAAGGTCAAAGATGCTGAAACAACTCATGGAGTCAACCTTACTACTGCGGAGAGACATGCTCGTGATGAGAGTTTCTTTCGTCATCTCTATGGCATGACACGATTTACTATGATGAGTGGTGGACGTATTCCAACTGCTGAAGAGCTCCAACAGCTGGACCACGACTACCCAATGAACAGGCATGCTCGGGAGATGTGTGGAGTGGGCGTATATTTTGAGGAACCTCTGGAAGATGACGTGCCAACTGATAATGATAGACGCTTTCCTGATTCTGATGATGAGGAGAATCCTGACGACGACTCTTATGATGATTCAGACGAAGGGGGTATGACCCCCGACATTGATGAAGAGTCCGACTAACCAGGTTCTTCGCATTTATTTTCCACTGAGGGCAGTGTCCCGTCTAAGTGTGGGGTGGCAGAATCCGCATGCTATACTTCCTTGTTTGCACCTATGTTTGCTCGTTTACTTTGTTTTTTTTTTTTTTTTGAGTCCATCCATTTTTTTTGTTTTTTTTTCGTTCAAACGTTATTTTTTTATTTTTTAGGAGTCAAATTTTTCTAGCTACGCATGAAATTATTTTGATAGGCAGCATGAGATTAGAACAAGAGTATGTGCTACAATTGTGACTATTGAGACATTTAGGCTCTAGTTGTGACTTATTATGTGATATTGTGTGACTCAATTCCTTCACTTGTTGGGTCGAGAGTCTATATTACTTCCAATCAAGTCGACCATATGCCTTGTGTGTGCGAGATAATAGTATATTCTATGTTTGTGGCTGATGCTAGAACTTGCCTGGTATGTATGCAAAGCGAAAATAAGGAGTGTAAGTTTAGGATATGATTCAGGCATTTATTTGGCAACCTATACATGTTTACCTTCAGTTTTACCTACCCATGGACATCATCCTAGTTAAACCCTTTTGAGCCTTTAGCCTATTTCTTTGACAACCTTGTATGTAAGCCTAATCCATTTTTTTCAAGACCGTAATTTGATCCAAATTCCTAAGTGCTTTAAAGTGAAAAAGTCATGTGACAACATAAGAGGAAATTGGGTGAGTATGATGCTTTAAATTGTAATGGTGCTTGAATGTGTTATGAAAAAGAAAGTGCTATCATAAGAGGTATGTTGTGAAAAGAAAAAGGAAAAGAAAGCTGAAAAGTGAGTTGTGCTTAAAATTGAAAAACAAAAGATGAGAACAAAGGTGGAAAAATAAAATAAAGAAAGGTTGAAAGAAAAAAGTGTCAATGATACAAAGTGATGTATTAAAAGCGCTTAGGAACCTAGTCACTATTCTTGGCCAAAATAGTCCTACCCGTCCCTTAGCCTACATTACAACCATCAAAAGACCTACTTGATCCTAATCTTAACATTCTGACATTTAGTGGAGTACTACATTAAGGGCAAGCCTATGGTCATTAGTTGCTACATATGAATTCTTTGTGAGAGTGAGAGCAAGGACATTTTGATACCCATGTTTGAAAAATATGTTATATTTGTGAGTGATTATGGGTACCATATTGTGAGACACACATAGTTGATGAGTTTTGGATAGTTGTATATGATTCTATGTACCTTAACGTTTGCATGCGAGCTGATCACCATCACGAGTCTATGCTTGAGGTTAAATTGTTTCTACGTTTAATCGGAAAGCTACTCTTTGTTGATAATTGTTGTGCTTGTCTTGATAAATGTTTTGTGTTGCTGCTGTAAAAACCTTAAGTCGATGCTTAGAAGGACATGATATGTTGTTCGAGGACGAACAAAGCTCTAAGTGTGGGGTGTTGATGATAGGCGAATTTACGTGCCTATATCAATATATTTTGCCCATATTTTAGCCTAGTTTTGAGAACTAATTATCCATTTCATGCACTTTTAGTCCTTTTTCCTATAAATGAGCTAACAAACATGATTAGTAAAGTTTCAGGTATAAATGATGCAAAATACAGCATTTTATGGCTTACTTGACGCAAAAGAAAGCTCACAAACGAAGTGGAAAGGAGCTGGACGCCTAAAGGACCAAATCTGCTGCATAAAAAATCTGTCCCGGGCTAAAACAGCAATTCTGAAGACTTTGGGGACTTACAGACACAAAGCTGGATTTTTACCAAGATACATTAACCTAGTGCAATTAGGTTATGTGTTTCACTAATCTATTTGGATTATGATATTGTAACCTTACCCTAGTACATTTGGGTCAAGGATTTCATTAGTATATTAGGATTTGGTCATTTATTTCATTAGCTTAGTAGGAGTAGGATAGGAGTATTATAAATACCCTATCATGCTAGAGATTTGAGGACATTCTTAATTCTTCAACTTCTTCAACTATCAATTCAACAATTAATTTTCCTCCATTCCTCTCATCTTCCACCACAAACACTTCTAATTTACTCTTCTATTCATCTATTCCACAACAAGAGAATCGTTACTTGCTAGGGAATCACCAAAACCACACGCCTAAACACCCACTTCTCACGCCATCCACCATGCAAAACGTGATATCCTTCGCATTCATGGGTAACTAAACCTCTTAGTTGGGGTTATGGAAGCCGAATGAGTTACTATCTATAGCTGTGAGTTTGTGAGTTCAAGACATGTATATTGCTTATATCATTACGCTCTTCATCTTAATCTACATTCTTTGCGGTTGCAAACGCAAGAATAACGCCAGTCTAACATTTAACTTGTTCGAGAGAAAGGTTATTTGTCTGGAAAAGAGATAATGTCAAGGTAGTAGGACACCCTTTCCTATTAAAAAGTTAGTGCCGTAACTGGACTAACCTCTTTGAGAATTCGTACCGTTAGACACGCTTTAAGCTCGAGAGAGTTAAAGTGAAATAGTCCTTGTTCAGGTCGAGAGACGCTTGGATTTACCATCGCCTACAATTCTCTATAAGCAATTGCATGTCAAGACTTTACACACTCATAGCCGATAGAGACGTATACCTCAGAAGGTGGACATAACCCCAACGCCTCAATTCTCATTGTTTACAACCAACGTGACAATCTTCCTCTTTTTACTTTGCTATTTTCAGCTTTTACTTTATTGTTTTGGTTACATATTACAATCCCCCCTTCTTACGAGACTTGCACCAAAAGTTTAGTAATTTTTCTTACTTGTTGGCCAAGCTATTCCCTGTGGGATCGACACCCAACCCAGGTTGGGTTCTATATTTGCTAACGACCGCTTTACACTCAAACGAGAGCTGTAGATTGAGCGTTATCAGTGCATTAATGAAGACTTATATCATAGTCTTTCAACAACTCAAGCCACCTCCTTTGCCTGAGCTTCAACTCCTTTTGAGTAAACACATATTGAAGACTCTTATGATCGAAAATTATATCAACATGAACCCCATAAAGATAATGTTGCCAAACTTTTAATACCAAAACCACCTCTAACAACTCTATTCCATGACTGAGGTAGTTTTTTTTGTGAACATTCAATTGCCTAGAATCATAGGCCACCATCCTACAATGATGCATGAACCAACAATCGAGACCAATATAAGAATAATCATAATATACCTCAAAGCCATCATTACCTTCGGGCAAGCTCAAAATTACAGATGAAGTTAATTTATCTTTCAACTTCTCAAAACTACCCTCACACGCATTTGACCACAAGAACTTGACCTTCTTTTGGGTCAACTTGGTCGATGGGGCAGCTATAGTCTAGAAACTCTCTACAAATCTTCTATAGTAACTGTCTAGACCCAAGAAGTTTTAAATATCAGTTGGAGTCGTAGGTTTAGGACACTTCATAAAAACTGAAACCTTTGCGAATTTATCATGACTTCTTCAGTAAAGATAATATGACCAAGAAAAGCTACGACTTTCAACAAAACTCACACTTGGAGAGCTTGGCATACAAACGATGATCCTTCAAATTTTGCAACACAACACGGAGGTGATTGACATGATCTTCCTTGATCTTAGAATAGACTAAGATATCATAAATAAAGGCAATAACAAATATGTCTAAGAACTGATGGAAGACCCTATTCATCAAATCCATGAATGATGTTTGGGCATTGGTCAACCTAAATGACATGATGATAAACTCATAGTGACCATACCGGGTTCTAAATGCAGTCTTAGGGATATCTGCATCCCTAATTTGAAAATGATGATAGCCTAATCTAAGATCAATCTTAGAGAAACACTTCACACCCTTAAGTAGATCAAATAAATTATCTATGCTAGGAAGAGGATATTTATTCATTACGGTCACTTTGTTCAACTGACGATAATCAATTCACATACGAAGGGAACCATCCTTCTTGTCCAAAACAACATGAGAAACCCAAAGGAAACACACATGGGCAGATAAAACCTTTATCTAAAAGGGCCTTTAATTTCTCTTTAAACTCCCTTAGCTCTACCGGAGTAATTTTTTAAAGAGGGATAGAAATCGAACTAGTGTCCAAAACAAGATCAATCCCAAAATCAAATTCCCTATTGGGAGGAATACAAAGAAAATCCTCGGAAAATACCTTGGGAAACTAATTAACCATGGGAATAGATTCTGGAGAAGGCTCTTCAAAGTTAGAATATTTAAATCGGACCAAATCATACAAAATCCTCTTTAAAATTAACCTTTGGTCTTTAAGATAAGAAATGAAGCTTCCCATAGGCACAAAAGAACCACATTCCAATACAATGATCAACTCATTAGTGAATTTGAACAGGAACCTATAGGTTCGACACTCTAAGGAAGCAAAATATGAACGCAACCAATCCATCCCTAGAATGACACCAAAATTGACCATGTCCAACTCTATCAAATCTACAAGAGTATCCCTACCATCAACAAATAGCAAACACCCCATATAAACCCTGCTAGCAATCATAGAGTCTTCTACTGGATAGAAATAGAAAAAGGAATCGATAGACTCCTAAGACCATAATAAAGATGTGAAGCCACCTACGGGGTCACATAAGAAAGTGTAAACTGTGGATCAAGCAAAAAATATAAATCACGAAAGAAAAGTCTCAATATACCCTTGACAACATTGGAGACCCCTTAGAATCCTGGTGAGTAGAAAGTGCATACTAGCAGTTTCGGCCAACAACGGTGCTAGAAATAGAAGTAGAAGCAGAAATAGCACCCTTTTGTAAGGGAGTAAATAGTGTAGTAATAGGAGCCCTATTAGCCTAAGAAAATGCTAGAGAGGGGCACTCACACTGCCGGTGCTCAATCTGACCATAGCTAAAACATTTGTTTCTCCTTTTTTCACACTGATCACGATAAATCTGACTATAAAATATGCAAGGAGTGTGGGGTGGAGCCAACTTGGCACCACTAGCCTGGAATTAGTCACCCTTTTCCCAAAACACACCACTAAACATAGATTGAAAACCTCTTAACAATTTTCTGTAAGGAAAGTGAGCACTGGCCGAGGTGAAAGAACGCAAACTCTCTTACTTATTCTGTGGATACTTACCTATATCTCTACCACAAGACTTAAAAGACCAAAACTTCTTTCCTTTCCTTTCACAACTTAATTATTTTTCAATTCTTCCACTTGTTAAATATACATGATAAACCTTGAGATGCCTATGGTTTCATTCTACAAAGAAGCCTTTCTATCATGGACAAACTCATAGGACAATCTAGAAACACATTTACACATCTTAACACCATGCTATATACAATCTAGGCAGTATACCTTAAGAATTGATGGAATTTCAAGGAATACCCTTGAATAGACATCCCCCCTTGCTTTAAGTTCACAAACTCTTCTACTTTTACATTCCTTAGTTCTTGAGGATAGAAGTAGTCTAAAAAAGCCTTTAAAAAAATCTCCCATATAGCGGGGCTAGAATCAACACCTCTAGACAACTCCCACCCTTCATACTATTGGTACGCAACATATTTTAATTAGTAGGAAGCAAACTCAATGGCCTTAACCTCTAAAGCTTGCATAATTTGGATGAACTTCTATATTTTATCAACAAATCCTTAAGATCTTTCTCAACCTTTGCACTCATAAACATTGGAGGTATCAACCTCATAAATTGGATAATTCAAGTGGCCTAAAAAAAATAGAGGTATGAGTAACTCACTCTAATTAACAGGCTACCAATTAAGCCAAGTGGTTGATAGAGAGACACAACTCGGTATTAGTAGCATCCCCTAGATGTATTGAAATAGAAGGGTTACTTTCATACTCGGGGTTGGTTGGGATAGGTCAAACCACACGAAGATGGTCAAATACTGCAACCCTAGCTCAGGTCCATAGTACAAAAGTTTAATAAGCTTTATCTATAAGGCCCTCGATTTAGGCAGAATTATTTGCCTGAACCTCAAATCTCCTGGGAGGCAGATCTGAAAGATAGAAAATAGAGATCAAAAAAATCCAAGAACATAGACTATATAGCTTGAGATTTAAACACAAGAAAGGGGAAACATTTCAAAAAATGTCTTATAATCACTCTCTTATAATTGTGGCGTACTTCACACCCATAAAAAACCATAATTGACATGGCATTGTGGACACCCAATTGACCATGAACCTAGGCTTTGATACCAACTCGACATGAACCAAAATCGAGCCATTTCGTATGGGTACCTCAAGTCCTTATGAACTGAAAGTCTCCCCGATAATCCAACCTTATCATCATATCAATCACAATGGTCGGGTTAATCCCAACCATAAAATAAGATAGTGGAAAACATACTACAAGTCATAACTTAAACATGTCTAAACACTTCTTTAGACTAACCAAACTAACCAATGTACCCAAGTCCTCAGTCATCATCATACCTCAATACAACTGATGATTACAAAAATGTATGTCGAGATAGGCCCCCTAAAAAAGCCAAACCAAGTTAAAATAACACTAAGTCTATGTATACGAGAGCAAGAAGAAATGCCTTCTGAGGTAAGAAAGCTCACCAATCCAAAGTCAATGCACAAATTGCTTAAATCACCTAATCACTACACAGGAAGAGAAGATGATGCTTTAGCCCCTATTTAGTATTGGGAGACAGTTACCGGTTGGAGCGCTAGCATGTAACTCTAGGATAAGGATAAAATAGCATTATTAATCAACAACAAGACAATATATAATAGCCAACCATATTCAAGAACTCATCTATACGTAGAGATATATTACATGAAACCCAAGTAAACAATTCTTAACAACATTCTCAAAGCTCTCAATCATGAGATATAAAGTGGAGGACTCTGACCTTCCACATATAGATTAAAGAAATTCTTATTAGGTATGGGATTTCGATCACATTCACGTATTTCTTAGACGAAGGATTTTAACCAGGCATACCCTCTTTAAGATAGGGAATATAACCACATACATTTCCATTCAATCAAGGGACTCTAACCACACACTAACAATAATTTAGGAAAGGGACTCTAACCATATGACTGCATCTTAGGCAAGAGAATTTAACTTCATGCCTTACTATCTTATTAAAAACTTTAACCCAAGCCATTTCATTTGGATAGGCACTTCAACCTCAAGAGATCTCATTGAGCAAGGGACTTTAACTACAAGCAATTTCATTAGAAAAGAGTCTTTAACCTCAATCCTTTTCATTAGGCTAGGGAATTTAACCTCGAGCCATTACGAATATCACTAGTCAACATTGGGACTCGAACCATTTGTCCATTCATCATCATCTATTTAATTCACACTTAAGGACTTTAACCCATTAGATAATTCAACACTATACATGATCACATGGTCCTCATGGGAACCTTTGTTGCTCAACTATTTCAATAGGCTAATGTCGTAAATCAATTCGTCATATAATTAAACTTATAGTCATAAAGGTCCATACAAACTATTCACATTTTTTAGCAATCTTCTACCACATTCATACCATAATGTAGTTGAACATACTATATAAGTTTGTTTTTAATGATTAGGGGCTTTAACCCCTTATTAGTCATTAAACCAACAAGGTCTTCAATTGTACAATACATGGATAACAGCACCCTTACAATATCAGTTATCAACTATTTATACTTATTGGGTCATTTTCCTAGTTCAAAACATCACCATCATAAGACTAGACAATTCACTTAGACATTTTGACAAACACATTGTGTGCATACCTTTACCAAGTCCATTTTCATGTTAGAAATTATTAGGATAAGGGTTACTAAAGACTCACATGTTATACCATATACAAAAATCACCCACATGTTTAAATAATCATCAATAACATTTATAAACACAAGTCTATGCAAAAGTACACATTATTCATCATTAGGCAAAACCCTTTTTATTTGATTTCAAAATATCTATGTACACTTACTAATCCAAGTGTAAAATAAATGTATTTAGAGTGATTAATTTAGCGGAAGAGTTACATTGCTTAGAAACCTTGATTTAACAATATTCTTTACTTCACATTGTCTCTTCAAGATCACCCTTGAAACCCTAGCCTCCAAATTCTTCACAAATGAGTTTGACAGAGTATTTAGGATATTTGATCCATCAAAATAGATGATTAGGATGTAGAAAACAATTATATAGTAAGGGTATTTAGGGTTTTTGGTGTAGGAAATAACCAGAAGGCCCTTAGTCAAAATATGGAAAATGATCCTGAACAAGGCTATGCCTCACTTAAGAAATCATACCCTAGGGTACGAGTAGTTCCCTAAATTATACCCTAGGCTTATCCTAGATTGCCAATACTCTTTAGGGTACTACTTAAAAGGAATGAGTCATAAACAAAGGTTATAACTCAAGAACTAACTCATTCAAAACACCCATACCAAAAATAGTCCACTTTTGATCAAGAAATCACTCTATAAAATTTGTCTTGGTATGAATCGTACCTTAAGTTTTGATTGGTTGGAGGATCACTCATACCAAAGATGTTGATATACCATCACCATAGTTCCTAGGGTAATAGAGGGTAGGGAGATAACGATATGAGTTATATCCAAGAGGTATGATTCATAGCCCTAGTCTTACCTTGATTAGTGACATCAAAAGAAAAAATTCTCCACATGGTTCAAAGCCTAGGAGTCTCAATAAAGTTGAGAGTGTATTGATGATGCCTTTATCTTTCCACTTCAAAGACTTAGACCGTTTACCCAACTTCACATCAAATTTTTGAGTAGGCTCAATAGGTATTGGTGAGAACATCAAAAGACCATTAGTTGGACATCAAATGTGTATCTTCTTTGTCTTCCAATGAGGTACATCATCTCACCATTGTGGAATGAAAAACTCTAAAAAATAAGGATTTTGTACGCGTCCTCCAACTTTATTATTTGCTGGGGTTGCTCGACTTTTTTCATATCCACCAACTATAATCTTGAGAAGTGATTAAAATGAGGTTATTGTCCCAATTTTAAATTTGTATTCAACTTGAAATTCTAACCTAAAGACAAACAGGAGCCCTCACAATGATTTTTGTTATCTTATTATTTGTACTCTAGTTCCATTTCCTCAACTTTGGCATTACAAATTAAGTTTAATTTAGTTGGTTGGCGAATCACCAAGGATTCTTCACTATCATGCTCATAACCATTCTCATCTTTTGATATATTTTCTTTATTATCCTTGTTATGAAGATTGGAAATATCCATGGTACTTGAAATATTTGTGACCTTACCCACTTCTTCTATCTTATTAATATCCCTTCCAAATGCCTAATAGGATTTATCCATGTGATTCGCATCCTCCTTTATTGTAGTTACCCAATCCAAATGAATTTGAAGTATTTAATTATGACACCAATTAAATTCATAGGAAGAACTAGCATTTTCTTTTGCATAACACAGTTAGGGGGTATTTGGACAATTACTCCAATTTCCATCCCGACCACCACACAAAGAACAATCATACTCCCAATAGGATCGAGATGGTGCACATATCTCTTTTCAGGGAGAATATCTACAATCTCGCTAAAAGTGGGGTCCATAACAATATGGGCATGGATCATCAAGATAAGATTACCAACCGCGAAACCCACATTCACCCCAAGATTCCATAGTAACTATCAAACAAAAACAAAAATCTACCTAACAGAAAAGGCAAAAGAAAATCATTAAAGAAATATTTACGAGTTCAAATCCAAGCAAGTAAGCTAGAATTTTGAACTAACTCAATGAACCAAATTTCTCCCTGACAACAACGCCATTACTGATAACGCTCAACTTGCATGTAAATTTAAGTGCAAGGTAGTTGTTATCAATATAATTACTCAACTTGGAGTAAGGATCTAATCCACGAGGAACAATGTGAGTGGCGATTAAATAAGTTCAAAATTAAAGTTACTTGTTGAATTAAAATATATTATACAAACATTTTGGGGGATTTTGAATATTGTCAAAAGTGTAGGACAATTCGTAGGTTTCTAAAGGAAAAATTTGAGACTAAGAATTATTAGAGCAAAATCAATTATGAACGCATATTGGGGGTATGCTTTAATAGAGGTAACTTATGTGTGGGTACATAAAAATTAACTATAAATCTTAGCAAAGGAATGCAATGTGGAAGGCTAGGTCTAACGTCCTTGAGGCTAGTTTGTCAATAAAACCTTAAGGATATCACTCATTATCTCTTTCGAGTACCTAACGTATGCCAATTACACACACCTATTATCTCAATTGGGTCTTTCTATTCCAATTATACCCACCTATTACATCAATTACACATCCTTATTTCTAGGAAGATGCCCAAGATATGGTTAATTTTCAAATCACCCTTCTGGCTAAGATAGTGAAAATTAGAAAATTATATCCATCAATTGTCCACTATTACTTTGTCACCCCTATCCATTTTTCAAGGACGATATGGGTTCCAAGAGTTCACCCAAACCCATCTATCTAGGATGGGGTGAGCTTTCAAGATCTTGAGGGTTTCACCCACAAACCCATTTTTTATATTTAGGGGGCAATCACCCTTAAATCCAAACTAATTAAACCAAGTAATAGTGAAACCCAGCAATATTAACTTGGAATTATCGAAAATAATCACAACCCACATACACTTATACCCACTTCAAAAATAAAACCAAGAGGGAGATTTAGCAAATCATGAAGACAATAAGTAACAACAAACCAAGATTTCCATAATGTAAATTCAAGAAAAAATAATGTGATTTCAAATGACACATTAAGTTCCAAAAATCCTCAATGAGATTTCTCTAATCTTCACTTATGAGTTATTCAAATGTAGTCTTACCTCAAGACTAGTACAAATTTAAGCTCCAAGCCCCAAGAATTATAAAATGCTCACAACCAAGCTAAAATTTAAGATAATGGATGGATAATAGATTCTTAATGATGATATGAATGAAGTTTTTTAATCCTTTAGTTATAAATTAAGGGTTGGCTATGTGCATTTACATCTGTGCCCTCAGGTATAATCTCATATTACCGCGATCACTGTTACTTGACAATAATCACGGCTACCACAACTATGGTAATGTCACCGTGATTGTTTTCCTTTGAATTGGTCTAGTTTGCCTCAATCATGGCCCATAGACTGTGGTCACAGTAATTGAGGTAGATTTTCTACTCAGGTCTTGCAACTGTACTTCTCTTTCTTTTTTAATCCTTTTTAGCTCAGAACCAAATCTTTGCTTCTCATCACTTGTATGTCTACAAAATATGGAAATTAGTGCATTAAATAATAAATTTATCTTATTCATACATTTATATTATGTTAGTTTGAATGAATGTTGATTTCTAATGAGTTATAAATTCACCACTCATTAGTGGGTTGCTGTAACGATTACCCAATCCTTAATGGAAGTGGGAGCGAATCACTATGGATTTCATGATTGGGTTTTCTCATACTATTTATGGTTTTGATAATGTTTGGGTCATCACGGATCGATTGGACTAAATTGATTATCTCATCCCTATTTAGGTTTTTTAGTAATATCAGGTTAGCTCGTGTCTATGTTTGTGAGATAGTTCCTCTCTATCATGTAACATATATTTATTATATCTGATAGAAGTTTAGTTTTTACTTCTTACTTTTAGAAGGGATTTGAGGAGGTGTTGGGTTTCAAGTTGATATTAGTACAACTTTTTACCCCCAGACCAATGTCAATTAGAGCAAATTATTTAGGTTTTGGAGGATATGCTCTGCACATGTGTTATGTACTTTAGAGTTCAATGGGAGCAATATTTAACTTTGCACATTTTTCATATAATTATAGCGACCATTATAGATTGATATGAAAACTTTTGAGGCAGTATATGGTGGACGTTGATGCTCTTGAATTGGTTGGTTAGATTCTTTTGAGATTAGACCTAGTGGTATAACTTGCTTCCTAAGACTTTGGATACGATTTTTGTTCTTTAGGGTAGAGTTTGAGTGACTCAGAGTAGGTTGAAGTGCTATGCAAACCGAAGACTTCTAGCATTGATATTTACTATTGGTGATAGAGTCTTCCTTTGTGTATCATCCATGAAGGGCGTGATGAGATTTGGGAAGAGGGGAAAGCTTATCCATAGATATTTTAGGCCATTTGAGATTCTTTGGTGTATTAGGGATGTAGCTTATGAGTTAGCATTACCCCTAAATTTTTTATCTATTTATCCATTTTTTCATGTATCCATGCTACGACATTATATTTAGGATAAGTCTCATATCATTCATTAGGACACAGTGCAGTTTGATAAGAGGTTGTCTATAATACCCTACACTTTCCTAACTTAGTTCAGCTCTTAGTGTACAAGAGTTTCTATGTAGAAATTTCTATACACATTGAATTTTCTAGATTTAGACCACACCAGATGGTAGAAAATTTTATTAGCTTTCCAAAAATATAAATTTTTCCCAAATCTAATATACGGGTGAGAGGTTATGGAACTTTTAGTGAAACAGTATGTCAAATTGAGGAGCACCACGTAGCAGTGGCAGGCCAAATGGCATTCGTCAGTTTACAGTGAATCACCATGATAGTACTGCTTTGTGGTGAATTTCCTATTCCCTATTGACATTTTCTAAAGTGTCACTGAGATAAGCAGTGCGTTGCGGCAGAGTACCATTTTGGAAATGTCACTTTCCAGTGAGGCTCTGCGATATCTCCGCGTCGCCCCAAAATGCATTTTTCCACTCTTCCTTGGACTAAATTAGCCAAACAAATTTAGAGACTCACCGTTATGGAACCACATCACAGTGATCCCCAAAATTGGTATTTTCAGTAACGAAAATTTAATTCTTTTCAGGGGTAGTTCTATCTTTTCCATGACCCTAATCGGCCCCAAGCATGAGATTAATGCCTAAATAGCCTAATTACTCTTTGATTTATTCAATTTCCCTCAAATCAAGATTCTCTCTAAAATAGCAAACCCTAGCCTTCAAGAATCAAGATCAATTATCAAGGAATCCACAACGAAACCTCAATAACTCAACTATTCAGGTATGTTAGGTGTTCATCCTGGGATTTGTTTTCCACCCTTGGAGTTTACGAACCATTTATCTTGTTCTAAATTATAAATGATGTTATTGAATGGAATTTTGTTCATGTATGTGATGACTTTATGCATTTTAAACCAAGAAGAACATGAATTTCAAGTAAATAAACTATTATGTGTGTTGATTTTTGTATTCCTCAAGCCATAACTTATGATTTTTGAACTATATATTGTAACTATAATAATTTTATGTTATTTTCCTCATGTTCAAGAACCATGCTCTCCAAGTGTTTGATAAAATGTCCATGTTAATGGAATAGTACAATCATGACATGTTATCATGTGTTCTCATTCATATGCAAGTTAATAACCTCCAAGTGTTTGACACAATGTACTAATGAATGAATTCTGAATAATTGACAATTGTTACGCTTTCAAGATTTATTATATTTTATTATTGATACTATCGAGTCCTTGGGGTACTTAATACCCAAAACCTATGTATTTATTTAGATGATAGAAGTCTTGGAATAGACTCAGTAATGTCACAATAGTAGTATTCAGTAATCTTTCATGATCAACGTGTGTTTCGATAAATCATTCCAGTAATGATCAATTCTAGTATCCTTTCAACTGGGAGTAACATTTAACACCGAGTGAACCAAGAGATGGAGGCTTACCTACCAGTTGAGGATGTGATCCTTAGTAGTAATTTCTACATTTCAGAACTACGTAGCCAACGTAGGTTGAGATGTTAACCTTAAAGTTAAAGGTTGATATATATTTCATTAGGGAACCATCTAGTAGAGGGTGACCCTGAGTTCTTTGGGACAACTCTTTAGTGGATCTATAGAACCAGATGTTTGTATCTGTTCCACGGTACTGGCATCTTTCCAACTGGGGTCACATGTTAGACCATAAATTAGTTTTCATCGGGGTATGTAAGTTAAATAATCACTCCCACAGTTTCAATTGCAATCTCTTTTTTCAGTATAGAACTCAATCCAGTTCTACAGAACCATGGCTAACAAGTTATCAGATTTCTTAATAATCAGTTATATAGCCATTAGAACTCAGCATTCACTTTCAATATGATCTCACATACAGTATATATATATATATATGTATATGCACAGTATTGCATACGTAGTGTTTACAATAGTTTCAGTTTCTCTATGTACTCTCATTCAGTTACTTTAGATTATTCAGTCAGTTACTGTTCAAGCAGATCAGTCCATGCATAGTAGCCTTACCTCACTTAGCATACCAGTACATTCCATGTACTAATCGTTAACTCTCTTTTGCACTATGATGTATCATATTATAGGTTCAAATGCATGTGTTCCTGATCATACTTAGCAACTTAGGATATCAGCAGCAGATTCAATAGTGAGTTCTCATCCATCAAGGATATTATTTTTATTTTAGTATTTTGGTAGATTTAGGATATTCAGTTGTCAGAGTTAGTTAAGGACTTGTCCCATCAACTCCACATTCAGTCAGTTAGAGGCTTTCTAACTAGACTACTTCATGCAGATATTCAACTATATTTTTAGTATTATTATCAGTACTCAATATTTATTTTTAGTTATGAACCTTAAGGCATTTTCAGCCTAATTTCCATATATATTTTTAGTATTATCATTCAGTGTTCACAGCAGGTACCAACTAAAGGGTTAGCTTGTGGTCCCTCGAGACGTTAAGTACCATGTGATGCCTAGGATGTACTTTCGATGTGTTAAAAACTTGGTATCATATCCTATGGTTATATTGTATCCTAGGAAGTCTGAAAGCCGCGTCAATTAGAGTCTTTTACATTGGTGTGTACCGCACCACACTTATGGACAAGAGGTTATGAGATGTTTTAGGAAAAATTCCCTATTTTTAGTGTTTGTGTTGTGCTAAAGAGAATGAGCTCATGTTAAACTCTCTGTCTAATCTATTCTCCCTTTCTTTTAAAGAATACCCTTCCTAGAAAGACAAACGTAAGAGCAATATGTAATTAATAGCCCCTCAGCCAGTTTAGGAAGATCCCCTAAATGAGCATATTTCTCATGCAGAATTCAAAGCCTCTTTAACTACTCTAAATCACTATATAGCATCTAAGAATGCTCAGCCAACTGCTATTCTGGCCATCCCAGTTTAATATTCTATCGCAATAAGGATTAGAGACTTCACCCGAATGAATCCTCCTTCATTTTTGGGATCCAAGTATGATGAGAATTTGTAGGAACTCTTAGACATGGTTCAGAAAGAAAATGATATTATGGGAGTGACTACTAGTGAGAGTGATAAATTAGCTACCTATCATCTACATGATGTAGCTCATACATGGTTTAAGCAGCGCAAGGTAGATAAAGGTACATACAAAAGGCTTATAGAATAGGATGAATTTGCTACTGCTTTCTTAGATATGTTTTTTTCGCTTGAGTTAAGAGAGGCCAAAGTGTTAGAGTTTATAAACTTAAGGTAGGGCAACATGAGTATGGAAGAGTATTCCCTTGAGTTTACTGAGCTAGCTAGGTATGATCCTCATGTAGTAGCTGATAGCTGGTCTAAGATAAGAAATTTCATGTCTCCGATATCTAATAGTGTGGTCAAGGACTGTAGGACTGTGATGTTGATTAAGAAGATGGACTTGTCTATGCTTATGGTTCATGCTCAGCAGATCAATGAGTAGAAGAATAAAACGAGGGAGAGTAAGAAGTCTAGAATAGGTAGCTTTAGTTTTCCTTACCCAAAGTCAAAGGGTGGTAATCATCCTTAGTTCTACCAAAAATTACTAGTCCCACCTCCATCTTTAACTAGTACCCCTGTACCCAAATTCAGAAATGATAATAAGGATAAAGCGCCAAGATCTAAGTCCCAAGGCAGTGTAAATAGCGGTCGTACGAATCCTCTTTCATTGAAATATGGTAGAAACCATCAGGGTATTTTTAGACACGACAATGATGTATGTTTTTGTTATGGAAAGCCAGGCCACCGAAGTACGGATTATCTAAAGAGTGGTCAGCAGGGTCAGTCTAGTCATCCCTTATTTCCAGTCGGTCACCCAAATTAGTAGCGTGCCACTTCTTGTTCAACCTATGGTCAGCGTCCAAGGAGATTGTATGCTCAGCCCTAATAATATCGATAAATTTCTCCTGATGTGGTAACTGTTACATTGCAGATCTTTTATTTACATGTTTATGCTTTATTAGACCCTGGAGCTTCTCTTTTCATTGTAACCCCTTATATAGCCATGAACTTTGGAATCAATTTGGCAGATTCTTTTTTAGTGTCTACCCTAGTGGGTGTCTCTATTATAGCCCAACGAGTATACAACAACTTCCCGATTATAATCTTTTAGAAAGTTACTTTAGTTGATCTTGTGGAGCTAGAGATGACTTATTTTAATGTCATTCTCAACATAGATTGGCTTCATTCATGATATGCGTCAGTTGATTATAGAAGTAGAGTTGTTTATTCTCAGTTCCCAAATGAACCAGTCCTTAAATAAAGCGACAGTACTACAACACCTAGAGGTTAACTTATTTCGTACCTTAGGGAAAGAAAGATGATATCACAAGGGTGTATTTTCGATCTTGTTCCAGTCACAGACTCTAGTTAGGAGATTCCCAGTCCTGAGTCAGTTCCAGTAGTAAATGAATTCTCAGATGTGTTCCCCAAAGATCTTCTTAGAGTTCCTCCCTATAGAGAAATTGACTCGAGAATAGACCTTCTTCCAGATATTCATCCTATCTCTATTCTGCCATACAGAATGGCTCAAGTTGAACACAAAGAATTAAAGGAACAATTAAAAAATATCCTAGATAAGGGATTCATCAAGCCCATCATTTCCCTATAGGGCGCATAAGTTTCTATTCATGCTTAAGAAAGACGGTTCTCTTAGAATGTGTATTGCCTATCATCAATTGAACAAAGTCAAAGTCAAGGAAAAGTATCCACTTCCCAGAATCAATGACTTGTTTCACCAACATAAGGGAGCTAGTTACTTTTCTAAAATAGACCTTAAAACTGGCAAGCATTAACTTAGAGTTAGGGAATGTGACATTCCAAAAAATAGCTTTCAGAACATGGTATGGTCACTTTAAATTTATAGTCATGTTTTTCGGTCTTAATAATGCCCAACAACTTTCATGGACTTGATAAAAAGCATGTTCAAGCAGTACTTGGACATGTTCATCATAGTTTTCATCGATGGCATCCTTGTCTACTCTCACAGTGAAAGTGATCATGCAGACCACCTAAGGATAGTATTACAGACTCTTAGATCCCATAAGTTGTACGCTATATTTATTAAGTATAAATTTTGGCTTAGATCCATAGCTTTCCTTATCCATATTATTTCCGGTGATGGCATATGAGTCGATTCTCAAAAGACCAAGGCGGTGAGAAACTAGCCCAAATCTATTTCTCTATTAGATATTAGGGGATTCTTGGGTTTGGATGGCTATTACCGATGGTTTGTTGAAGGATTTTCATCTATTACTTCCCCATGTACATATTGAATCAGAAGAAATTTATGTTTCAGTGGTCAAAGTTTTATGAGAAGAGTTTCTAGGAGTTGAAGCCATGACTCACCTCAGCCTCAATTTTGACCGTGCTAGATGGTTCGGATAGATTGTTTGTGTATTGTGATGTTTCCAGAGATGGGTTGGGATGTGTTTTTATGTATAGGGGTAAGGTCATAGCTTATGCCTCTAGACAGCTTAAGCCCCATGAAAATAATTACCATACCCATGATCTTTAGTTAGCAGCTATTGTGTTTTCCTTAAAGATTTTCAGGCATTATCTGTATGGGGAGTATGTGTGTTCACATATCACTAAAACTTTCAATATGTATTTTGGCAGAAGGATTTAAATCTGCATCTGAGAAAATAGTTTGAGTTATTGAAGATTATGACAAGAGTGATCTATATCATCTAGGAAAAGGAAATATAGTGGCAGATGCCCTAAGTAGATTGTCTACGGGTAGTGTTTCTCACATTCATGATGATGAGAGGAAGTTAGTCCAAAAATGTCATAAACTTTCTAGGTTAGATGTTCATTAGGTTGATTCAACTAAGGGTAGCATTTGGTTTAAGATTAGTTTAGAATCTTCCTTGGTTGCCAAAGCAAAAGAGAAGCAGGATAGAGATTCTAGTTTGGTAAAGATGAAAGAGTCAATCAAAGATAAAAAAGTAGAGGTTTTCTCCTAAGGGAAAAATGTATTATTGCATTGCTAGGGTAGATTGAATGACTTGTGTGTTAATGAGTTGAGATAGTGAATACATACAGAAGTGGATGGTGCGCGTTACTCGATTCATCCCAGGGCCATAAAGACGTACCGCAACCTGCGGGAGATCTATTTGTGGAGTGGGATAAAGAGAGATATTGAAGAGTTTGTAGCTAAGTGTTCCAGATATCAGTAGGTTAAGATTGAGCATTACAATCCTAGTGGATCTATATAGGATTTCAGTATTCCCACATAGAAGTGGAAGGAAGTTAACATAGATTTTATGATAGGTTTTCTTCGTACTGGTCAGCAGTATGATTCTATTTGGTACATTGTAGATAGGATAAAAATATCAACCCATTTATTGCTAGTTCATACTTCTTATTTAGCCAAGGACTATGCCAAGCTCTATATTAGAGAGTTGGTTAGGTTGCAAGGTATTCCGCTATCTATAATCTCAGATAGAGGTACTCAGTTTACCTCTAACTTTTGTAAAGCTTTTCAGAAGTGTCTTGGTACCCAAGTTCACCTTAGTACAATATTTCACCATCAGAAATATGGTCAAGCGGAGAGGACTATTCAGACCTTTGAGAATATGTTGAGAACATGTGTTGTTGACTTCAAGGGTAATTTGGATGACCATTTGCCTGTGATTGAATTCAGCTATAATAACAGATATCATTCCGCTATCCTAATGGCTTTAATTGAGGCTATGTATGGAAGAATTGTAGATCACCAATTAGTTAGTTTAAAGTAGGTGAGGCCGCGGTGGTAGGGCCTGACATGGTGTTTGATGATCTATAGAAAGTATTGTTGATCAAGGAAAGTCTTAGGGTAGCCCAGAGCTGAAAAAAATCATATGCGGATATGAGAAGGAAGGATCTTGATTTTGAGATTAGTGATTTTATGTACTTAAATATCACTCCCATGAAGGGAGTAAAGAGGTTTTGTAAGAAGGGGAAGCTTAGCCCCCAATATATCAGACCTTATAGAATTCTCAGTTATTTTCGAAAGGTAGCTTATAAGCTTGAGTTTCCTCTAGACTTAGCATTAGTGCACCTAGTATTCCATGTCTCCTTGTTAAAGAAGTTCATAGGTGACCCAGTAGTTATCATTTCTTTAGAGAGCATAGATATTCAGAATGAAATATCTTTCAAAGAAGTCCCAGTCCAAATCCTCGATCGCTAAAATTAGAGAATAAGGAACAAAGAAGTTCCCTTGGACAAAGTTCTTTGGTAGAATCAGTCAGTTGAGGGAGCAATTTGGGAAGCAGAAGCAGATATGCAGACCAAGTATCCTAACCTTTTCTTCGCAGACTCAGACTCAACTTGAGGTAGTAATCTTCTTAGAAATTATCTTTTCCATGCTTAGTTTCAGATGCATATCTTCTTATCAGTCATGCATTCTTGGAACCATTTCAGTCAAGGATTTATAAATCAATTTAGTCATTTAATTATGCTTCAGATATACATGTTCATTTTCTAAACTTAGTTCCTCAGTATTTTCAGCTTAAAGTCAGGTAATCATGCTTCAGTTGTGCATGTTCATTTTCTAAACTTAGTTCCTGAGTATTTTCAGCTTAAATTAGACTTATTCAATGAAAAATGTTCCTAAGGGAAAGATATTGTAATACCCTGTACTTTCCTAACTTAGTTCAGCTCTTAGTGTACGAGATTTTCAATGTATAACTTTCAATACACTTAGAATTTTCCAAATTTAGACGCCACCACATGGTAGGAAATTTAATTAGCTTGATATAAATTTTGCCCAAATTAATTATCCAGGTGAGATGTTATAAAACATGTAGTGAAACAGTATGTCAAATTGAGAAGCACCACATCACTGTAACAGGCCAAATGGCATTCCTCAATTTCCAATGAATCACCGTGATAGTACCGTATTATAGTAAAGTTCTAGTTCCCAATTGGCATTTTCTAGTGTGTCACCACAATAAGCATTGCTTGTTCCAGAGTATCATTTCAAGATTGTTACTTTCCAGTGAGGCTCTGCGATAGCTCCACATCATGACAAAGTGTAGTTTTGCACTTGTCCTTGGACTACAGTAGCCAACAAAATATAGTGCCTCACTATGATGACACCGCATCGCGATAATGGCCAAAATTAGGATTTTCATTGAAAGAAATTTAATTTTTTCAAGGGGCAGTTAGATCTTTTTCCATGACCCTAATCAGCCCTAAACACTAGATTAATGCCCAAATAGTCTAATTACTCATTATTTTATTTAATTTCCCTCAAATCAAGTATATTCTCTCTAAAGTAGCAAACCCTAGACTTTAAGAATCAAGGTCAATTCTCAAGTAATCCACCAAGAATCCTCAATAACTAAACTATTCAGGTATGTTAGGTGTTCATCCTTGGGTTTCCTTCCACCCTTGGAGTTCAAGAACCCTTTTCTCTAGTTTTAAATTATGAATTATGTTATTAAATGCTTTCAAAATTTTGTGATGTTTTATTATTGATACTATCGAGTCGTGGGGGTACTTAATACCCAAAACCTAGCTATTTAATTGGATTACAAAACTCTTTAGATTTACTAAGTAATATCATGATAGTAGCATTCAGTCAGCCTTCATAATCAGCTTGAGTTCAGTTAAGCCATTCAAGTAATGATCAGCTCCAGTGTCCGTTCTGTTGGGAGTAGGATTCAACACTGAGCGAACCAAGAGATGGGGGCTCACCTGCCAGTTGAGGGTGTGACCCTTAGTAGCAATCTCTATGTTCTAGAACTACGTAGCCAGCATAGGTTGAGATATTAATCGGCTAGTTAAAGGTTAACACATATCTCATTGGGGAACTTGCTAGTAGAGGGTGACACTTAGTCCTTCGGGTCAACACTTTAGTGGATCCACACAACTAAATGTTAGTACCCATGGCACGGTATTGAAACACTTCTGAATTGGGTCACAAATTGGACCCCAAATCAGTTTACATCGAGGTATGTCGGTTAAATAATCACTCCCACTGTTTAAGTTTCAGTCTCTATTTTAAGTATAGAACTAAATCCAGTTCTATAGAACCATGGCTAACCAGTTATTAGATTTCTCAGTAATCAGTAATTTATCCATCAGAACTCAACATTCAGTTTCATTATGATCTCAGATACAGTATAATTATATATGCATATGCACTATATTACATACTTAGTGCTTACAATAGTTTCAGTTTCTCCATGTACTCTCATTTAGTTACTCTATATTATTAAGTTAGTTACTTTTCATGTATATAAGCCCATGGATATTAGCCTTACCTCACATAGCATACTAGTACATTCCACATAATGATCGCACATTCTCTTTTGTGCTATGATGTCTCATATCATAGGCTTTGACGCACGGATTACTGATCATACATAGCAGCTCTGGATATCAGCAGCAGATTTAGTAGTGAATCCTGATACATCGATGGTATTATTTTTGATTTCAGCGTTTCAGCAGATTTATCATGTTAATTAGTCAGATTTAGTTGGGAACTTGTCCCACCAACTCCATTTTTAGACAGTTAGAGGCTTTCAAACTAGACTACTTCAAACATATATTCAGTTATATTTTTAGTATTATTATCAGTACTCAGTATTTGTTTCTAGTTATGAACCTTAAGGCATTTTCACTCAAACTTATGCATATATTTTCACTGTTATTATACAGTTTTCATATCAAGTACCAACTTATGTATTAGCTTGTAGTACCTCGAGACTGTAAGCACCGTATAATGCCCAGGGTGTATTCTCGGGGCATTACATTTTCCTTAATCTAGGAGAAAGTTTTCATTTTAGCCAGGGATGTTTGGATATTTAATTCTAGAGATATTTTAGTAGTTAAGGTCAAGTGGAGACACCATTCTATCAATGATTCTACTTAGGAGGTCGAGTTAAATATGCGTCGTAGTTATCCCCAACTTTTCTCTTATTTAGGTACTTTCCTCACCATAAATTTGAGGCTAAACTATATTCTTAGTGGTGGATATTACAATGAGTTGATTCTGTGAACATTCTCTTTTTAAGTATTTTTACCATTTTAGCCTTTCCCTTGGTTTCTATGTGTTGTTTCTTGGTTTTAGGGTTGGTTGGCATGTTTTTTAATGTGATCCTGATATTAGTAAGAGTTTGTGGTTGTCAGAGATTGGAAAGGCCTCATAGTTGAGTTTAGTCAACATTTGTTATTCTATTTGTCAGATGGTAAAATAGACCACGCCAGCAGATTCAGAACATTGATTTTAGGTTTGCATTATGGTTGGTTTGGTTTTATAGATTTTTTATCTCATTTCAACCTTCATATCGAGAATTAGAGTAATTAGGTCTTAGAAGTAAATTTTGTGGAAACAAATTCTTTTAGAAAATCTGATGTCACAATTGATTCCTGAATATTGAATTTAGTCTAGTAGAATATTTTTATGCCATCACGGGATTCTAAACAAATTTTGAGGGATGTATCAAAAACTTTATATCTTAGCAATGTTGCTAATCCAACTGAGTCTTGTGCAACCATCTGAGCGGTTGTGGATCACTTCAGTAACCTAGAAGGCTGAGCAACTGTTGTTTGTTTGGATTATTGACTGCTTAAGCGGTCACTTCTTTAGTGATAGATGGCTTGTTTAAGAGATCTCATGCATGGGGCTCAGCTCTTCTCTTAAGCGATGTCTGCTTAAGTAGTCACTTTAACTCTTAAGCGATCATATCTGGCTTATTTAAAAACCTTTTTATCAGGATTTTCTTCCATTTCCTATACCTTGAGCTTTGAGTTAATAGATTTTTGAGTAATTTATTCCATTTTTAAACTTGGGTAAACTCTAAGTCATTATTTCAATTATTTTACATCTACTATGTCATATAAAAAACTTTAACCCTCATTTTATAAAAAATTTCACTTAAGTTTATCCAAGACTTTCTTTAATCATGGGTAAGGTTTTTATTAACAAAACTTCTGATTTTGCCATTTCTTTTTGAAAATCTATTTCGGGGGTCCATTTTGACGTTAACTTGAAAATAGGTAAACCAGGTATCTTTGGATTCCTTTTAATGCATAGATTCAATATTTGTATGTTTTAGTTGATTTTGAGGCTGATTGGGAGGGAAAAGCTCCACGTTAAAGGGCTTAAGGTTTGGGTTTTGACACCACGATGCAGGTTATGGATTAACTTTCTTCAAACCAAGCTGAGTAGTTAATATTTACCTAAAATCAGGTTATGGGTATGAGTATTAATCATTGAAATGGTTTTTTCACAATGTGCCCATGTGGGGATTATATTGTTGCTGTTAGTGACTTGAGATAATTTTCACTACGTATTGCTATTATTGGGTTTTATCGGATATTAATTGCCTTATATATGCATTGGGTTCTTTCCTCATGATGGAAATATCCAAGTTGGGGTTAATGTATGCATATTAATTTCATTGGTACATTGCTTATACTAAATCATTGATAAATGTCATATTGAGTAGATTGCGAGATGTAATGACCCTTTAGGTTATTTTCTTCATTTTTAATTTTATTTATCATTTGAGCTTCTCCATAGCTACCCAAAGTCATTTTTGACATTCTAGGATCAACAGTTTGATTTTCGAGAAGTTCATTTATTTTTTAGAACCAATTCTATATGTAGAAGTCTTCACTGGTTACAAATCGGGCCTGGGGCACCAGCTATGCTCCTTGATGTGGTGACATTAATTGGATTACTATCAACCACAGCTCTATAATCCAACTCCCCTTTTTCAACTCGGTGCCTTCTTAAATACTGAGTCAACAAGCCTCTAAATTCATATTTGCGCCCCTCATTGTAGCGTAACTTCATCATAGTAGAAAATATTACCTGGCCCATATTAATTTCATTATATTTCATGTTAGAGCATAAGTCAAACATACTCGGTCATATGTAACCTCTGTCATATATTTGCCTTTAATAAAGCAATGGTACATAAAGTGTCCCCACATATGGGCTTCTTTGTTTATCTATGCATATAGGAAGGAGGAGTGAAGACCCATACCTCTCTTTTGAGTCCACCTAGCCACTGAATGAGTACCACAAAGCAAATATCTGATATACGCAAAGTTTGGAGTGTAGATCATCTGCCTCAACTGGTTTGCATCTGCCACAGGTATCCCCAGAAAATCATTGATGTTGTCCACTATAAATTTCACTACTCTACCGAAAAATTTTACCTCATGAAGTGGGTCTAAGGGATCCTAATCGGCATAAAACTAAAAGATGAGATGCAAATTTTAGTTCATCGTCTGGTAAAATTTCAAAGTCATGTTTGTCTGTTCTAAACGACATACCATAATTGAGTATTCCCGTTGCAAGCTCGCCCGGTCAATAAATGTCTCCGATATGTATTTTGTGTCGAGGTTTTTGATGTACCACTTTCTTCCTGCTTGCCTCACTTCCTTAAACCCAATTCTCTGTGTATGACCATGTGGAACTGGTAGAGAATGAGGCACCCTATCAATTTTCCTCTCGGGATGCCTTGTTTATTTTCTAGCTGACTAAGAACTACCATCTCATCCTTTGAGTATTAGTTGGCTCCAATCCTAATTCCTGTGATTCAAAACATTCAACAAACAAATTAACAACCACGTTATAGATTATGCTAGTCTGAATTAAGTGTGGAAAAATGACAATGTCACCCCATACTTGGGTGCTAGCTAATTGCTCACATGCAAGAATGGGGTACTCAGACTTTCCCCTTTCAATACATCTTTGTTAAATACTATTATGCCCAAAAGAATTTAGCACCTTAATATGTCATTAACACGATCAATCACTGACAACTGTCCACAGTTATATCCCTTAATCGGTTACATCAAGTTAATGCAAGGTGTACAAACTTACAGATGGCTCCCAAAATTGCACATTCATAAACAATATTATATATCAAAAAACAAAATTCAACAAGTAGGTTGTATAATTTATTACAGGAATGACTCAATTACGCATATTCAACCCAAATTCCACCCCTTATTTCAACTCTATAGGCCTTCTATTGAAAAGAATTCATAAGTCAATATCGCAAAAACCTAGCACCAATTGGGTTCACCTCACATTTATATTTTTGATTTGATATGCATCATTACTAAGTAAAGTACTCATGCTTCACTTCTCGGTAATACGACACCTCCCATGTTAAACCAGTTCAAATATTAAGTACACTTCTACAAAATGTATAATTTGCACATAAGATTGCCATCCTAACTCAGATGCACAAACCACAATACCCCTAAAAGTTGAATCACATTGATACACACATAGGTTAAGCAAATCACGTCCTACCATACACATTTACGTTAATCAATGTACCCTATATCTATAAAAGCACCCATCACCAAAAATATATCATACTACACTCATTTTGATATGCATCAAATCATCATAACACATTTATTTAAAAATTAAGTACGTAAGCATGAAACAAATGACTAAAAATTCACAATAGTTTTAAGATAAATATGGCATAAGGTACTATACTCAGTTGAATGATTCATAAGTAAATCTCTTATATCCAATAATATCAAAATTTTTTGAAAGATAGATCTAAAATTTAAAATATTTAGAACTTACCTTAGGTGTTGATTGGAAGAATTGAGCTTTGAAGAAAATTTAGAGAGATTTGTGTTTTGCGGGATTAAGTGCGACGCTTAAAGAGAAAGAATAAGAGGGTTTAGGGTTGGGAGGGTATTTATAAAGGGTTGGTACCAAGTTGTGTTGGGTTGGGTTAAACCCGATTCTATTAAAAAAATATGGATTTGACACTCACCTCAATGTGTGAGAATCGCGGTAAGGTTCTAGAAAGCATCAATTATGGTTTGGGACCTCACCATGATGCAGTGACCCTTATATCAACAATTGTTGTGCATTTTAGCCCATCACCATATTGTGGTGATATCACGATGACCCACTAGAATTTTACAATTGTGGATTGTCACCTCACTATGACGCGGTGACATATAAATCAACATTTTCAGTGCATTTCTCAACCCCCTTTCTTACCTGATGTTGCACCAAACTTACATGTATTATTTTGCAAACCTGAATGCCTCATTGAACATGGTATTATCCCTAGTTTCACTTCTCTCATCCCTGTATGCTAAACAAAAACACCAAAAAATTATAAGAACTCATGGGTTGTCTCTCACTCAGTGCCTTAGTTTTGGTGGTTGTATGAATTATATTTTTATATTTTTATATTTTTTTTCTTTTAATTTTTGATAATGCTCAAACTACAGCTCTAATAAGAGTGTAAGCGGACGCTGTCAAATATAGAACCCAACTGGGTTGGGTGTCGAATCCCACAGGGAATACTTGGTCACTAAGTAAGCAACAATTATTAGACTTTTGATGAATGTTCTGCGAATAAAGGGGGGGATTTTGTGTGTGCAAATAAGGTGAACAAAATAGTAGAGTAAAAACGGAAAATAGAAAAGTAAAACGGAGTACTTGGTAGGTTTTAATCAATGAGAATCGAGAGTTAGGGTTATGTCCACCTTATGAGTTGTACGTATCTATTGACTATGAGTTATGCGGAATTCAGACATGCTTGCGCTTATAGAGAATCATATTCTATAGTAAATCCAGGCGTCTTTTGACCATCAAGGACTATTTCACTTTAACTCTTTCGAGCTTAAAGCATATCTAATGGTACAAATTCTCCAAGAGGTTAATTCAGTTACGACACTAACTTTTTAACAGGGGTTGGTGCCCTATTACCTTGACATTATCTCTTTTCCAGACATGTAACATTTCTTTCGAACAAGTTAATGCTATACTGGCGTATTCTATATGTTTGCAACCACAAGAATTTAAATTAAGATGAAGAGAGTAATGATATAAGCAGCATACGTGTCAAGAATTCACAAACTCATAGCAATAGATAGTATCTCATAAGTCTTCCATAAACCCTAACAGAGAAGTTTAGCTACTCATGATTGCAACGGAGATCACAACAATCATCATCATGATCAAACGTTGGTTACAAGGGCCGTGATTTCTCTGTCAGAAAGTGTAACGTGAATTAGGATCAAACGTCGAATGAAAAAGACATGAATTAATTAATGAGTGAATAAGAATTTATTAGAATGGGAAGGAATAAAAAGGGGAATAAGAAGAGAATGCTTTAATTGTAATAATGCTTGCTGAAAAGTTCAGCATCATAGGGTTTTTATAACACCCATATCCTATTCCTACTAGGCTACTGCGTACTTATCCTAATCCTACTAGGGTACTGCATCCTTATCCTAATCCTACTAAGTTACTGCCGATCCCTAAGTCTTTGGAAATGCTGTTTTTACTCGGGACAAGTTTTCCATGGGTCACTTTCAGTCATAGGTGTCGAAACGCTGCTTTCCTTCTTACGTGAAGCTTCCTTTGGCTGCAACCAGTCCATAAAATGCTGAAATCTTCATCATTTATACCTGAAAACTTGCTAATCACATTGGTTAGCTCACTTGCAGGAAAAAGGACTAAAAGTGCATGAATTATATATTTTGTCCTCAAAACTTAGCTAAAATATGGGTTAATTAAGGCACTTTAGGCTTGTCAATACGCCTAACATCAATTTTAGCAAATAAAAATTAAACTACCTAATACATTCAATCTGTGGGTTGCCTCCTACGTAGCACCTTATTTTACATCGTGGCATAACTTAGCTTAGACTTACTTATCAACAAAGGTGATGGACACATTGTGTTTGTCTCCATCATCTACCTAATAATGCTTCACATATTTTCCATTCACTAAGAAATTCTCAGTATTTTGCCTATTCCATAATTCAACCATTCCATGAGGTGTCATTTGCACCATTTCAAAAGTCCCTGACCATTTAGATTGCAATTTACCTTGAAATATCTTTAACCTTGAATTGAATAGCAAAACAAGTTGTTCGGGTTGAAATACTCTATCCTAAATATATTTGTGATGCCATCTCTTGGTTTTCTCCTTATACAGTTTGGCATTCTCATATGCATGGAGATAAAACTTATCATATTTAATAAGTTATATTAATCTCTTCTATCTCGCAGTCATTGTTTCAAGATTTAACTTTTTAACAGCCCAATAAGCTTGATGTTCTAGATCTACCTACAAAAGATAGGCTTTTTCCTAGACTAAGCGATATGGAGAGGTCCCTATGGGAATCTTATAAGCTGTCATGTATGCCCACAATACATCATCTATCTTTTCAGCCCAATCCTTATGTTACCCATTAATAGTTTTCTATAATATCTGATTTATCTCTCAGTTGGATAACTAAACTGGACCACTTATTTATGGATGGTACGCAATGGCCACCTTGTGCCTAAAACCATATTTAGCTAAAAGATTCATAAACCAAGTGTTATTGAAATGCGTACCTCAATAACTGATTATAGCTTTGAGAGTTCCAAAATGGGAGAAAATATGTGTTTTAACAAATTTCAATACCACTCTGGCATCATTAGAGGGAAAATCTATAGCTTTCACCAATAGGATACGTAATCAACCGCCACAAATCTATACAAGTTGCTATTAGCTTATGGGAATGGACCCATAAAATTGATACCCCAAACAATGAATACTTCAACTTAAAGAATATTATTTAGGGGCATCTTATGATGCCTTGAAATTGTAACTAACCTCTGGCACTGATCACAACTATTCACAAAAGCCGCTGCATCTTTGAACAAGATTGGCCAAATGAAATCGTATTGCAACACTTTTATTATTGTTCTTTGACCCCCATGATGGCCACCATAAAGAGATGAAAAAAAATTTTGTAGCACATATGTGAATTAATCTTTTGAAACACATCTGTGAATCATTCCATCAAGACCCTACTTGAAAAGATACGGCTCATCCAATATATAAGCACGAGAATCATTAAGAAATTTCTTTCTTTGTTGAGTGGTGGCTTCATGAGGATAAACCAAACATGCTAACAAGTTCACAATATTAGGATACTAAAGAATCTCACACACATCTAGAGCCAATAATTTTTCACCCAAAAACTCTCACTCAATGTGGAGTGAGTCATACGCAATGTAGTCATATGTCTCCAACCATGACAAGTTGTCTGCAACATGGTTCTATGCTTCTTTCCGATCATAAACCTCTAGGTCAAACTCTTGCAGTAATAAAATCCACCTGATAAATCAAGGCTTTACATCTATTTTATTTAAGAGATACTTGATGGCCATATGGTCTGTGTGAACAATAAATTTTGTGCCCAACAAGTGTGCTCTAAATTTACCGAATGGATAAACTATCACTAACATGTATTTTTCACTGACTGTATAATTAATTTGGGTATCAGTCAAGACATTAATAGCATAATACATTGAATAAAATACCTTATCTTTTCTCTACCCCAAAAATGCTCCCACAGCAACGTCATTAGTGTCACACTTCAATTCAAATGGTAACTCCCAGTCTGGTGAAATCAAGATAGGTGCTTCCATCAATTTCTTCTTTAGCCTATCAAAAAATATATAAAAATTAACCCCAAAATCAAACTTGGCTTCTTTTTCAAACAGTTTACATATAGGGCTTGCAATCTTCAAAAAATCTTGAATAAAATGCCTATAGAAACCTGCATGCCCTAAGAAACTTCTCACTTCCTTTACTGTAACAAGATGTGGTAGCTTTTCAATCACTTTAAATTTGTATCTATCTACTTCCAGTACTTGACATGAAACTTTATGGCCAGGGACTATTCCTTCCTTAACCAAAAAATGGTATTTTTCCCAATTCAACATAAGATTTGTCTTTTCACAATGAGCTAGGACTATATCTAGATTATGCAAGAATACATCAAAATAACTACCATAAAAAAATAAATCATCCAAGGAAACCTTGACAAATTCGTCAATCATGTCATAGAAAATTGAACTTATACATCTCAAAAAAATTACAGGTGCATTGTAGAGGCCAAAAGGCATGCATCTGAATGCATATGTGCCATATAGTCTAGTAAAAGTAGTCTTTTCTTGGTCCTCGTGTGTAATGGTGATCTGATTATAACCCAAGTAACCATTAAGAAATAGTAGTAATCCTGCCCTTCCAACCTATCCAACATCTAATCAATGAACAAAATATGATAGTGGTCTTTTCTTATGGCTTTATTCAGCATTCGATAGTCAATACAAATTCTCCATCTAGTCAACATATGAGTAAGAATTATGTCATTTTCTTCATGGGTAACCACAGTTATCCCACCTTTCTTTGGGACATAATGTATTGGTCTTACCCAATTACTGTCTGAAATTGGATAAATAATCCCATTATCGAGCCACTTTATGACCTATTTCACACCACGTCCTTTATCACTGGATTCAACCTACGTTGTTGTTGTACCGTTGGTTTCAAACCCTCTTCTATGTATATCTTGTGAATGTAAAAAAGCTAGATTTATCCCTGTAGTGTCAAATATCTACCAACCAATTGCTTTCTTTTTTCTTTTCAAGGCTTTTATTTCTTCTTTTAAAGGTAAAAATATTTCAAGTTAGGAGAAAGAAACTTAAGCTCTAATTTTGGAGCTTCCTCAATTAAAGCTTTGGGTGATGGAGAGTGGTGGTTCAACATGTAAGCTCTTCTTTGCTTCCCAATTAAAGAAAAAGTGAAGAGTGTCAATTTGACATAATTAGTATTCACCCTTGTAGGAATGTATGTATAATTTATTTCCAAAAAGATCTATATGTGCTGCTATGGATCTTTATGTGAAACTACAGAAAATTGCCTAGTTGAATTCATCAATTGCACCATATTCTGCTTTAATTTAAATAAACCACCTACCTCGGGCTTGTGAATATTGTTAGTAGCATGGGTTTATGAGTCGGATTTCCACCTCATGAACAGGTCTAGTAGCTGGTTGAGCAGGAACAACTGGAATAATAGAGTTTCGACATGTCCAGCATTTGGATCGACAACATCATTTAGATAAACTCTATCATCCATTTGAAACTATTGAATGGGATATTGAGCTTTTCACCTTGGTGGAAATATCAGTTCTGGTTCTGCAAAAGGCTCTACCAACTCTTTATTTATTGCCAGTCTTGTAGTCAGCTAAACCTGCAAAAATTTAGCTGCTAAGATCAAGTCGTTAACACTTAAACTAATTATCAAAAACAAAAAATTTTGCAAAGTAATAATTATACTAGTCCCCGACAACTATTCCAAAAACTTGTTTTTGCTCAAACACACATTCAAGTGCATGTAATCGTATAAGTAATATAGTAACTTAGACGGTCAGATATTGTTCCCACGAGGACTATACAACTAGAAATTTAACCAACTTTTCATTTTAGACAAAGAGGTACTAAGTGTTGTAATGTATCAAGATGTTTTTCAGATTGTGAATAAAAATTGTCAACAAATAAGAAAGAAAAATTTGTGACAATAGATGTGACATGCCTTCTATGTGAGAGATGATTACATTATTAATGATATTATGCCTGCTAGATATGGGATGCCTTCTATGTGAGAGACTATTAAATTATTATTGATATTATACCTCCTGTATGCGAGATGCCTCCCTTATGTGAGATGATTAGAGATATGTTATGGCTTTGAAATATAATTATCGATATAAGTTCGAATATGTATATGGGCTAAAGGCCGTGACCATTATTTTGTGATTATTTCAAGCATATTATTAGGCTGAGGGTCGTGTGATAATATTGAATGGATATTCGAGAAATGTTTATCATTATAAAGGATGCGACTGTAAATTATGAAGATGCAAATATATGTTTGTATACATATCTCTTTGACATGGGATACAGAAAGATATGGTATAATGCATATTATTCCATTGATTAAATAGTGGTGATGGCATGCATAAATTTGGTATATTCATTATTATTATATTTGTAATTGATGTGATTCTAAATAAAATACGATCCTATATTTGTTCTTCCTACTTAAGGGTTAAGTTATATGATAACTAGTTGTCTATTAGGTGAATATAGCACTTGGTGACTTCGTTAATGATTGTTGTGGCTTAAACACACACTCAAGTGCACGCGATCGTACAAGTATTATAGTAACTTAGAATTTTAGATTGCTTTCCAATGAGGACTAATCAACTAGAAATTTAACCAACTTTTAGTTATAGGAAAAAAGGTATTAAGTGTAGTAAAGTATCAAGATGTCTATGAAATTATTAATAAAAATGGTAAATTAATAAGAAATAGTAATTTGCAATAATAGGAAAGCATGTAACGGTTGTAAACAGTAGTGATGAGAATTCTATGGTTGATGAATATCTAACAATCATACAATTCTATCTTCTTATCACATTTTAGTTGGTTATCGGGTTCCTGATTCACAAAGTTACTGGTACGATCTTGGCCTCCCTACCTTAAATTTTCTATGTATTAAATATTATAGCTACAGCTCCTACAAGGATGCAACAGTTCATCTAGATTCATAAATCTATCTGATTGCAATTGAACCAAGCAACTTTTCTAGGTATATCCCTATCGTATATGCTAATTCAAACCCTTATTTTATAAAAGGATAAGAACCTTACTCCTTAATTTCTTCATTCTATCCTATGATTCTCCTCCTGAATTCACATAGAAATATAGATTTATTCTAATTGTAGCCACTCCTCAAAATAGTAAGCTTAAGATATTAAGAATAACCCATATGATAAACCAACAAGAACTACGATAAAGAATATAAAAGAGTAATCATGTTCTTGGCTTCAACCACCGAACAAGGATGTTTAGCCACTCATGTTTGAATTGAACATAAAAAATAAGTAATTAATCATACCAAGAATTAATCGTGAAGTAAAGAAATTCTAAGAACCCTAAGATAGATAATTTTGTGTTTTTCCGCCGCTACTATAGTTTCTAAAAATGTGTCCAAATTGTCTTTAATTTTTCCTTTTATAGTTGGGTTGAAAAAACCCACTTTTTCTCCTCAGCGCATCGGGATACCCTTACTATTTCCATGGTGACCGCGACTCAACAAGACTCTATTTTAGTGAAAATTATGGATTAGACCCTCACCAAAACACAATGGAATCACAGTGAGGTACTGGATCATGACAATTGCCTATTCTGTTTTCAAAACACGAGCATTGCTGATCATATTTTTGCCAGGATGCAGTGACTTTCTAAAGGAGACTTCTGGAGCTTTTTTTTCTTATTTTCTTCCCAAACCATGTTTCAATGCCTTTACTGCTCCTTTAATCATCATACCTCCTTAATTCACCGAATCACGATCATTTCCATCAATATTTTATCCTACACACAATAATCATATCCATTCGATAAAGAACATACATATAGCTTAATTTTAATTCTTATAACATCTTTTTAATCTCAAAACAGATCCAAATATAGGTAAATATCATTGAGTGGACATATAAATATGCCCCAGATCAATGATGTGAATTTTTTGTTAAATAAGATATTGTGCATTAATGAGGGTGCACAATAAAAGATGTTAGAGATAATCGATGACTTGTTTATAATGATATATAGTTGGTAAACTATGGGTAGTAAATGAATGGTTTTAGTTAAGAAAAAACGGTTATATGATAACTGGTAATGTGTCAGCTAATAATTATTAACAGTTATAGTTTGATTAGTTGAAATGATTATTAGTGGATATATAATGATTATGGCCTGGTGATGAATCTAGACTAGAGGTTAGGTATTGGCTACAAAATTAATAAGGGTTAGTTATAGTCCCACAAATAAGGATTATGTAAAGTATAATGATTAGACTAATAATTAGAGGTTATGCGAAGACCAATGAACTAATGGTTTAATAGTCATAAGCATTGGTTAGCTAGTAACAAATAGTTGGGAAGTATTGACAAGTTAGATATTTTTATGATGATGTGATTATGATTACAGGAATACTAATGATCTTGTAGATTTACCCTCATTTTTCCATGCCTTGAGCACGTGCACCTATTATATATCTATAAATATATATTTATTAATGATTATGATAATGTTGATACCTAATAAGGCTGGAGGATATTTTGATGATATATTGATACCCGACCAAGTTGGAGGATATTATGATGATATATTTATACCCGACAAGGCCGAACGATATTATGATGATATTTTGATAGTCAGCAAGGTCGGAGGGTATTATGACGATATATTGATACCTAAAATGATCAAAAGATATTATGATTGTATATTCACACTTGGAAAGACTGCAGGATATTGTGATAATATATTGATGCCCGACAAGGAAGGAGGATATTACAATGCTTCTATTGACACCCAACAATGATAGAGGATACTGTGATGATATATTAGTATCTAGCAAGACCGGAGGTTGACTACGCTTATGATAGCCATGATGATGAAAACTATGCTAGAGATGGTTATTATGATGAGATTGTGATATTGATTATGTAATTTGCATTCATTCCTACATGTACATCACGCATCACCAATATGCACATATGTCTATTAGTTGATATGGAAAGGGTGCATAGATATAGGTAAATAGTATTCCTTGTGTTGTTGTATGTTGATTGAACCTTCCGGGTATGGGGCGATAGTGGTACACATTGCCTGAACTAGTTATTTTATTTTCTAGAATAACTAGTTATTTACGTTGTTATTGATATTGTTGTTATCATTGTTATAATCATTATTATGGATAGCTTATGATAGATTGATCATTGATTTGGTATGAAGATCTGAGGTATGTTTGTGACCTTTTCTATTTTACTATGGTACAATTAAGCATGATTATTTCATGTTTATCCGTGCGGATTAGAAGACTTGAGTATGATAGTATTAAATCCTAGTAGTCTTAAAATGAGTTCCTAGAATGACGATATCATAATCTAGGTTATGCTTTGAGATGAACTCACGTTTATATATATATATATATATATAATGATATAGCACTACCATCTATCCCTTAATTCGTTAGTACACATTGTATATTGTTTTTTGGCCTTCTATATTACTATATATATATGTTTCATTGATCTTCATTCGTGTATCGGCCTAGGATATATGATATAGTATTGATATCTATTAACTGTAGCTAGAATAGGATAGTTCACCTGATACTCTCTTAGTTTTATTGTGTTTGACTTTTGGACATGAGTAGGATAGTTGTCCATTATTATTTTCATTAACTTGTTATACGATTTTTAGAATCTTAGGTGTAGATTCAATCCAATTTATATATTGTATATATTTACTTTATCTTTAAATGTCAGTTGGGAGTTGACTACTGAGTACCATTCATTTGGTACTCATACTACACTTCTACAGCCTGGAGATCATAGTATAGGTTATCGCTATCTATATGTGCATTATGTGGAGCATCCATAGTTCAGAGACTTAGAGTGAACTCCTGGTATTCAAAGCATTCCCCATATCTCTCTTATGTATTAGACTAGTCTCTATTTTGTATGCAGAGATAAGTTTTATCAGGGTAATGCTCTTGATCTTTCACTTTTGTACTCTTATTATATTTAGAAGATCTTGTACTCATACCACTAGGTTTTGGAATTTTCTTATGTATTGATCTTTACCTTATTTATTCTGTATATTTTTACTTATATTATTGTGTAGTCTGTTGTTAACCATTTTTGACTATGGGTTGGCTTGCCTACTGGTGTGTTATGTTTGGCATCATCGTGACATGAGAAATTAGGTCGTGACAAATTAGCATTAAATCCCTAGGTTTCACCGGTGTGTTAGTACACGAGCTAAGTGTTAGTAGAGTCCCGCGGATCGTTGCAAAGACATTCGTAACCTTTTTTCGGAAGGCTACAATGACATTTTAGGAAATTCACTTCTTGACTCATTATCGTGTGTCTGCATTTCTATGATCCTTGAACATATTCTTTTACTATATTCTATCCTTAAAGGATGATGAAACTTTATCGATAAATATGGATGAGACTTTAACACGCATTTTTAGAGATTCAGCGCACCATAAAACTAGAGTATGAGAGATGGATATTGAAGATCTTTAGTGACAGCCATGAAGTATTTAGGCTACTGAAAAGTCATCAATTTGACAACTTACTGGCATTTTTAAGCCTAAATTATCTTGCTTTGTCAATTTTTTGTTGTTACTTTCTTACTTAATAATCATCAGTGTAGGTAAAAGTTGAAATAAGAAGATGATGAAGGAAATTTAATAAAAATGAGCTAAGGAGAAGGTGAAAGAGATAAAATATAAGCAAAAAGAACAAATGATGAAATTCTAAGCCTAGGAGTCAACCCTTGGTTACTGCAATTGCAGACTGAAGGTTGCGATCGTGGTATGTCGTTAAGTTAACTGAAGGGCAATTGTGATATGACTACTGCGATTGCGTTAGCAATTGCAGTCAAGAGATGACAATTACGATAGAGCGAAAAAGTTCTAAGGGCATTTTTATAATTTTTGGCAAATGTGAAATGGGACCTTAAATAGGAATTCTTAGTTCATTATTGATACATCTTTTATCTTACATACTATCCTATCCTTAGTTTAGGATTTCTGTAATTTTTTGGGCTTGGAGCTAAAATTTATACTAATTTCGGACAAGAAGTAATTAGAGGAACTCCAAAGTGTGGATTTGGCATCACCCATTGATGATTCATTGGATTCTAATGTATGGTTTTCCCTCTCTTCATTTTCATATGGATAACTTTAATGGAAATATTAGTTTATTTGTATTTATTATCAGTATGATTTGCTAGATCTACCTCTTGGAATTATGCTAGAATAGGATGTTGTTGTTTGTGGGTTGTGATATATTTATGTGTATTTTAGCTTGTTGATGATAGGTTCTATTATTGCATGATTAAATTGGTTGGGATTTATGGGTGAAAGTCCTAAATGCCCAAATGATTGATGGATGAAAATCCCAATCTCTTTAAAGCTCAAACCATCCTTCAAAGAAGGGATTTGGGTGAACTTTAGTAAACCACCTCATCCTTAAATGAGGGATGAAGGAAACAATGCAATAGTACACAATTTATGGGTATTTCTTGCAAATTTTTCACTATCTTAGATTTTAGGGTGATAAGGAGGTTGACTATACCATGGGTGTTATCCTAGAAATAGGGATACAAAATTGAGGTGTTGTTTGGCTTTAATTGTTACACTAATTAGGTACTCGAAAGGGTCAATGACTGACATCTTTAAGGTTTTGTGGAAGAACTAGATTCAAGGACTTTTAAACCTAGCCATGTACATCATCAACGATTAGAGTTTGAATTGAATTATCATTTTCTCTTACATAACTTGCCCCAATGAAAGAATAGTCGCAAGATCCATTCTAATTGATTATACTCTAATTATTCTTGTTCTCGAATTAGTCACTTAGAAGACCAAGAATTGCTTTCATATTATACAAGATTGAAAACCGATAAACCATTTTTTACCATAGGTTAGAACTAGCAAGCTACTTTTATTTTGAATTTACTAAATCGTCACTTACATTGTTCCTCGTAGATTCGACCTCGACTCTTAGCTAGGTAAATATATTGACAACAATCTCCTTTCACTTAAATTAACGTGTAATTTGAGCGTTATCAAAAATGGTACCGTTGTCGAGGAATAATTTAGCGTATTAAGTTAGTTTGGAATTCTAGCCTACTTGCATGAATTCTACTTTGTAAATATTTTCTTGTGATTTTCTTTTGTTTTTTGTGTTACATATATTTTAATTTTAATTTTAATTTTAATTTTATATGCACTTGTCACTATGGCATCCAGGGACTAATATGATTTTTGTAGTTTGAAATCATATCCTGATTATCCATGTCCATATTGTGATAGACCCATTATCCACGATATTGTAGATATGCTTCCTAGAAATAGATGTGTGCACTATCTCGATCCTATTGGGCGTATGAATTTTCTATATGTGTTTGTCATGATGGACATTGGAGCAATTGTCCAAATACTCCTTCCCCCGTAATACTAACCCAATTGCTAGTTATTTTTATTATTTTGATAGGTCTTATGATCAGAAAGAGGAAGAACAACGTTCCAAGGAAAATAGGATTAATGCAATACTTCAACATATATTTGATTGGGTAGAAACAATGGGGGATAACATACAACTCATCCATCAATACATGGGGGCATGTAAAGAGGAAATTGAAAGGATAAAGAAAGTGGGTATAAATGTTAATTTTTCAACTACCATAGGTATTCCCACTCTTCCAAATGAGATCAAAGTTGATGAATTCTCGGTTTTTTCCCAAGCGACTGAACCAAATATAATAAATGATTCCAAGATTAAGGAAACAATACTACAGTCAGAAGAAAAATCCAAGCAAATCCTTTATGAAGGCTCTAGTCCATTTTAGGGAGAGAATTCCAAAATTGATGTACCTCTAGAATTAGGGAGTAGACCTCACTTGAACTACTTTTCAACATTACACTTGGTGGATGTGATGAAAGTCTATCCACCCAACCAAGTGATGAATTTTGGAGATGAGGAGGAAAATCCCTATATTTTGGAGTTTGCCATTCCAAAAGGGCAAAATGAAGCCCCTCAGTTGAAGGCCAATAAATGAAAAATTCAGTGTGTAACAAGTTAAATTTTGATGCTCCCACCAATACCCAATGATCCTATTAGAAAGTTTGATGTAAAGTTGGGTAAAAGGTGTGAAGTTGGGTAAAAGGTTTAAATCTACAAAGTGGCAAGATATAAAATATTTCATTATGTCCCCACCTTTGCCCAAAGTACGTCAATGATGAATTAATCTCAAGTTGGGCTACTTTTTCAAGTCTTCCAAATGGAGACATAAATTTGATAGGTAAAAGATCTCGTGCCGCGACTTTAACTAAGGCGCTTCTTGAGATACAACCTAAGGAATTTTTCTTTATATTTTCTAATATTTTAAAATCATTTTTAGCTTGTTTTTGTCTATTTTTAGGTGATAGCACAAGTTAGAATGGTTATCTTAATAATGAAACCCGGATAAGTATATTGAACTTTTTTTCATCACTTTTCTCTCTTTAGTAAGCTTGAAAGGTATGATCTTTAAAATACGAATGATAACCACATTCTATGGTTTCTTTTGGTTTGAATTTAATTTATTTGTTTTTAATTTGGTAGAATTTGGTATTTGGGATGTAGATTTTTGAATAAGTGCCTTGTCTCAAATGCTAAATTCCAAAATTCTTATTTTCATACACTAGTGCACACCATGTGTTTGATGAAACACCCACCTGGGTTTGTTTGCTTAATTTAGTGGTGGGTGATTTAATTTATTTAGAATGATCAGAAGTGGTGTGTTTGGTGATGAATTAGTGTACTGGTCTTGTTCATATGTGTTGTTCTTTTATTTATTTAAGCTCTTACTTTTCATGCACACCACATGTTTGTTAAAATATCAATAAGTGAGAAACACCTTATATGCTTGTAAAGGTTAGCGTGAAATTTCTTTGCGCATTATGTGATCATTTTTGGATCATGGCTTTGAGTCCAATTGGTCTTGAATGTGGGATAACCGGTGTTCTTTGGTTGAAATTCTTAAGGAATATTGCACCTATGGTAAGAGAGATGGATGCTTGTTTTTCCCTATGATAGATTGGGTGACACCATTCTAAAGGGTATAGGGTCGTATATATTTCTATTGGTTCCATGAGTGTTTCATGATCTGAATGAGCGATATTCGATGTTGTGAGTAAAGAATTCCACGAAGTGTAATTATAATGTTTCCTTGCACACACCCAAGTTTTTCTTTAATTATTTAGGAAGAAGCAAAATTTCAAAATACTTTCAAAATGTCATGGGCAAGAAATAAAATGATTTTGAGAAAAACCAAATATATATATATATATATATAGTTTTATTTTTAAAAAAAAACATCAAGGATGTTTTTGAGCTTTCTTTTGAATGAGACTATTAAATCCAATTTTTGGATCTTTCTTTAGAAGGATGAGTTCTTGACTTAGAGTAAATTATCAAGCTCAAAATTTACTCTCTAAGTGTACGATGACATTTGTGGTAAGATTTTTGAATAATTCTAGTACATATGTGTAGTCTAGAACTTACCCCGAGTGTGTTCAAGGCGAAATCCTAGACAAGATTGGTTTTGAAGATGACCCGAGGCCACATTTGACCAGTCATAAAACTAAATTTTCACCTTAACACATTTCCATAGATAACACCTTTGAACCTTTTGACCCATTTCCATTTCTATTTGTACTGATAACATTGCTAAAAACCTAAGACCTTTATAAATCTCTCTTTTGGCACTTAACCTCCTTTGATGTATTACATGATTTGAAGAAATAAAATATAGGTAAAAGCCTATGTTTAGAGGGTTTGTGTAGTTGGGAGAATAATGTATGGGTGGTTTATATACCAAGTTTAGGGGGTGAATGTGATGAGATAAGACAATTAAAGGTGTACAAAAGGTGGTCAAATCATGTTCTTAAGTGACAAGAAACATACTAGATGGTAAAGTTGTATGGCCTAACCCATATAACTTAAAGAGAAATAAGAAAAATATGGGGGATAAGAAGAAGTTGAAATTAGAAAGTTTATTAAAGAAGTCTATGAAATGAAGTAAGAAAATGGTGGCTTTGAATTGTTTGCTAAATGATAATAAAAGGGTAAGGAAATATGGGCAATGATTTAAAGGAGAATAAGGTGGGTAGTTTGAAAATTTTATGGAAAAAGGGTTGAGAAATTTCATTGAAGGAGGTATTTTAGTCACTTGATCCAAAGATATTAATTCCCACACTTTAAGCCTTCATATTGACCCACAAGATCTTGACCATTCTAAATTAAGTAATCTACATTAGTGGTAAAAAACACAAAGGAAAAGCCTATGGATCTACTCATTATACTTGAATTTCCTTGCAAGAGTGAATTCTTTCATTATTTGAGCTCCATTAGAAATTTAAATGTCTTCTCTATGTGTGGAACTAACTCTTGATTGTGAGTGGGATAGATACTTTGAATTTGATGGTGAAGTCTTACTCTCGGTTAGGGTAAATGGGTGAAGTAACTTGCATTGTGAAGAACGAGGAAATTTTTGAAGATTTTGTGTTTCCGCTTAAGATGCTTTATTTAGGAAGATTTATTTGATACAAACTTGTTTCTTTACTTCATAATATGTGCTTATTAGAAAATTTTTGTGTGCTTGTTGCCATGACATGTTTGGAAAGTCTTTGTAGAGATTTTAGCTTATTTTCTTAGTTTAGCTTTTCTTTTGGTGAGATTCAGTTAAAAATACTCCATCTTGTTGAATTGTTGTTGGTTTCTTGAGGACAAGCAATATTTTAAGTTCGGGGGGGGGGGGGGGGGGGGGGGTTAATAAGTTATCAATTTGATAACTTAGTAGCATTTTAAAGACTAAATTATCGTGCTTTGTCAATGATTTATTGTTACTTTCTTACTTAATTTTCATTTGTGTAGGTAAAAGTTAAGATGAGTAGATGAGCAAGAAAACCTAATAAAAATAAGCTAAGGATAAGGTGAAAGAGAAGAAATGTGAGCAAAAAGTTCAAAAGATAAAATTGTAGGCCTATGAGTCAACCTTCATTTACTATAATCGTGGACTTACGGTTGCGATCGCGGTCAGTCCATAAGTAAATAGAAGGGCGATCACGATATGAATATTGCGATTGGAGTAGCGCAATTGTAGTCAAGAGACGGTGATCGAGTTAGATCGGAAAAGTTCCAAGGGCAATTTTGTAACTTTTGGAAAATGTGGAACTGGGGCTTAAATAGACATTTTTAGTTCATTATTCCTCCATCTTTTATCTTAGATATTATCCTATTCTTAGTATAGGGTTTTTGTAATTTCTTTGGGCTTAGGGCTAAAATTTTCACTAATTTGAGACAATAATTAATTAGCAGAACTAGAAAGTGTAGATTTGCCATCACCCATTGAAGATTCATTCAATTCTAAAGTATGGTTTCCCGTCTTTTTATTTTACCATGGATAAATTTGATGGAAAAATTAGTTTAATTCTATTTATTATAATTATGATTTTCTAGATCTACCCCCTGAGATTCTGCTAGAATAGGTTACAATTGTGTGTGGGTTATGTTATATTTTTTTGTATTTTATTTTGTTGATGATGAGTTCTATTATTTCTTGATTAATTTGGTTGGGATATGAGGGTGTAAGTCCCAAATGCCCAAATGGTTTTGATGGATTAAAATCCCCAGCTCTTGAATGCTCAAACCATTCTTGAAAAAGGGGGGTTTAGTGAATATGAGTAACCCACCTCATCCTTGAAGAGGTATATGGGAACCAAAGTAATAGTAGATAATTTACGAGTATGACATGTTATTTTTCACTATCTTAGACATAAGATTGACCCTTCCCCCCAAACCATTTTGTACCATAGGTTTGAACTAGCAAGTTACTTTGATTTCTAATATACTTAATTGCCACTCATGTTGTTTATTATGGATTCAACCCTGACTCTCTGTTGGGCAAATATATTAACAATGATTGACTTGCACTTAAATTAACGGGTAAGTTGAGAGCTATAAATAATTGGTGTGGCTGCTTACGCAATAAATTAAACTTGTGACTATTTCAGCATTTGATCTTTTATATTATAAATTTGAGTCATGTTGTAGATCCTCTTAGCCATTGGTGGCATTTGATTCATTGAGTTTTCCTCAAACTTGAGTTGAGTCTATTGGTGTTCATTACGGTTCTTCACCAGTTTTAAGTATGAGATCGGATTTCTCATGTGCTCCAAGTTTTTTTCCTATGCTACTATATTTTAAGCCATACATTGGTACATGATTATGTTAGAGAGTGACTATTTTCACTTTATTTTGCATTGAAACACTTGATAGCATCGAGCTTTCCTTTCATCCAAATATTGACTATGAGAGTTCCATAGAGAGAAACAGTATTCAAAATTATCAAACTAGCGACAAGAGGCATTCCATCGTATACTGCTATTGGTATTTTATCAAAAAATGAGGATTCTTTTGGTGGATTAAAAGTTTACCTACAACCCATCAGCTATACACAAAGAGTATTCCATACCATAAGTAGTTCTTAAACTACTCGTAATGATCATAGTAGGCAGAGTCCATATCTTACTTGTAAAATATGGTATTGTTCCTTGGGCCATGGAAACCATTATGGATTATGAGGGGCATTATCGAAAAGTATTCCAGCATCTTGGTTTGGTGGTGTCATGATGAGATAATAGTTCAAATAATGCCCTAGATATGAGATTGATGATGAGCTACAGTTAGCACGTATTCTCTTCCAGCTTAGAGTTCCTAAGGCATGCTATGATTTCAGAAGTATGAACATAAATTTTCAAATTTATCTCATTGTTAGTCGACCAACCATTTGGGCTTAGTTAATGTTCTCACATTATTGATACTTCAGGAGTTGCTGGGACTATAAGGATATCAACTACTAGTCCCGGGAGTTTCCCCGACATGGGATTCCATTCATTCAACTCATTCAGATTAGTCTCATGATATTGTGCCATCTTCAGTTTAGATGTGTGTGTGGCACCTCATTTGATGATTTAGTCAGTCGGGACAAGTTGGACCTATTTAAATTTAATTTTCCCTGTGCCCATCAGGCATGTATTTGTTGATGTCACCCTGATTGGCTTACTTTTATTTCCCATATTTATCTCTTATTATATCTATTTGCATTTTTATATGCATTTATTATTATAAGCTTTGATGAGTTGATATCTGTCATTGTGTGACATATTGTTAAATTCATGATTATATTACTACTCCATGGTTTATTTATTTTAGTAGTGGATGGAGTAGATCTATGTTGATTTTTTCCCCTATATGTGTTATTTTTGGGTTTGAGTTTTATTTATCTCTGCATATTAGCAATGTTATAGCCCGTGAGTGGTATATGATATTGATGTTTATTTTAGTATCACCAGTTCAGTATATTGATAACGATATTGTTGTTGTTATTTCTAACACTGCATGATGTTAATGATATTATTACATGATGTAATTAATTCTTGCTAGGTAGTTGTATAGACTAGTGTTATCTAGTTAGACTTTCATTCTCTGTGATACTATTTTGTGGCTTGAGTAGATATTTCCAGATTTAATGATTTTTTTCCTCATGCGGTGAGGTTGACTGTGTTCACTTGTGGTTAGCTGTATTAGATTGATTTAGGGATGTTTGTCTTATCGAAGAAATGTTGACCTTTTATGGTTTTGTGTGATTTTTGGGACGACAATTTAGTTATGTCGCCCGTTATTGAGTTTGATATACTTAGACTTGCCTCCTACATTAAAAAAGTTTTTGCTTTGGCTATCCCTTCTTATATAGACTGTTTATAGGGTTGACACATTTAAGGTTCGTTGTTTGGTTGTGTCTACTAATTCGTCCAATAGGAATTATGATATTGATATTGAGATATCATGGATTCATCTCTCAAGTTTCTTCGGTTGGTTCCATAGTGATGGGTTGCCCTTGTAATTACTAGGAGATTGGATGCACTTTTCCCATATTGTGGTTATTCCTTAAGTGAAGTTAGAAGTTAGAGGTAGGTGACCTTTTTTGTGATCGTTTCTTGAGTTGGAAAGTTGGAAATTCTTTATCTCGAGTCATTGATTTTTGGTGGTGGTTTTTGACTTTGATCTAGGTTTCGATATTGGAAATTCTTCTTCAATGAGCGATTTTTGGGTGGATTTAGGAAATCCCCATTTTCGCATTTTCTCAGACTAGGGAGGCTTGGTAGAGTGATTTTCCTTGATGATATAAGCCTATGACTATTTTTTGCTGAGATAGAGTATTGGATTGGTTAGTTACCAACTTAAGTTGAATTTTTTTGAGTTGCTAGAATTTTTCCATTTATGGTGAAGTTTCTCAGCCTTGGGAAGTTTTTGAGTATGTTTCAATAGTTCATGCCCTCTAGTGGATATGGAATGGGTTATTTGTATTTTAGCCAGTGATTTATCCTTTTTTCATGATTTCTATGTTGTGACTATATTTCATGCCCTCCAGTTGATATACAGTTCGCTGCTTATGTTTTTCGCAAATAGTTATTCATGTGGTGATTTTGTTCTTCAGATATTTATCAAATGTGGCTTGTTACGACCTATCTCAAATATGTTAGATTGGTATACTAGAGTCAATTTGAGGTAATGACATTGATATAGCCTGATTGGCTCAGTTAATAATTGGACGCCTTGTAATGGCAATTTAGAAGTATAATAGAATGGGAGTATTAACGCCTACACATCTTTAGGTTCAGTTATGGTAGCTGAGATCGAGCAATTAAGCCTTGGTATTGAGATTTTAATCTTGGTGATGTTGAGCTTGCGTGCAACTTTTGTTTGTAACTTGACTTTGCTCAGATTTTATTTATAGGCTGGTTGAGTGTACTTCGTGATTGGTTATTAGGTTTTCTCGATGTCCGTTCGATTAGTGTTAATAAGGGTTTAGATGATAGCTCATGGGCCGAATATTGGATATTTAAGTTTTGACCTTGAGTTTTAGTTATCTTTTGCAATTTTGGATGATTTACACAGTGAGAGTAATATACTCAAGTTGGATTAGTATGGCTTCCTTCTTAGTAAATTATACATCCTATAGTGGAATAATCAGTGATGAGTGGTGATACCTTGGATCTCGAGATTTCAAACAGAATTTTATTTGTACTATTTTCAGCATTGGCATAGATTACATTCCTTGATTATCTCCATTCGTATGCCTAGACAGCGCCGCATGAACTTATTCTATTCTTTACCAAATGGACTTTTAGCTGATCAGCTTTAGTTCTTTAAGTTCTCCATGAAAAGACAGTGTGGATGATACTCAAGTGATTATCCTCCAAGCTTGGATTAGATATCAAGTTCCAAATGGTAAATGAAGTTTATATTTAGATTTAGATGTGCATGCATTATCCTTTTTGGTTCAATTGGGGTCTTGTAAGCTATTGAAGATGAGTTTTGGTTGTTTGGAAGTAGAGTTAAGAGTATTGGTTGACAAAGAAATACACGTGGAAAAAAAATTGATAGAAGCATTTTCTCTTTGTTTAGGTTATCTGGGAAGTCATGATTTTAGCATGTGGGCCTAGTACCTAATCCTTTTAAGCTTTTGAGATTCTTTCCATTCATTTATTTTCGGGGATGAAAGTCCTTATAAGTACTGGATAATGTAATGACACTTGAGGTCATTTACCATATTATTGATTATGTTTGTCGTTTGAGCTTTTCTATAGTTGTCCTAAGTTATTTATGACTTGCTAGAACCAACGATTTGGTTAACAAGCAGTTTATTTGATTTTTACAACCAGATGCAAATTTTGACTGCCCAAGCAAATCAAAAATATCAATTTTAGGCTAGGTAGAACTTTCGTTCGGATCTCAATACACCAGAGCTCATTTCGACCTATCAATCAAAAATTTGAAAATTTTAATATCTAGTTATGGGACCCATATTTGGTCAAAACAACCTCGATTTAAAAATTTGACTTCACTAACGCATCTGGAATGTGAAAATTGTATTCTTGAAGCATCCCGACTAATTGGCCTAAACATGGAATAAAATTCTAGTTTTCAGTTGTAATCTAGTGCAACAAATAACTGCTAACGTGGATGTAGACTTCCGATCACAATAATCGCGATGCCATAATTTTGGCACGTGTAGGTTCATGATTGCCATGGCTGTGGGCCTGGGTAGGGTTGTTTAAATACTCATTTTTTGCTGAGAATTGACAATCTTATTCATCTATTAAGACCTAGAAACCCTAATATGGTATGGTAATGACAAAGTGGTCATAATGGGTGACTTGGGAGCTTGATTATCATCTTTTATCATGATTATCTTCAAATTTAAGGTCAGAATCCTTTGAATTCCAACATGAATTTCCTAGTTTGGCCTCAAAAGTTTAATTTAGCATAAGGCTTGATTTTACCCCAAAGTATGCTTAATTTTCACGTATTTCTTTAGGATTATGATTCCTTTTTCATGTGGGAACATTGGGTTGGCCTCGAAAACTCATTTTCTATATGTGGCACCCACTTAGGGTTTTGGTAACATTTTTGGCACTGAAGAATAATAGTGCAATATGGGCATCATTAGACCATATTATTGAGTAGTTTATGGTATAGTTAGTGTGACGGCATATAGGATTTTAAAGTAAAGTAGAGCATATGTTGTATGATGTAAGGCTTTGTAGTTCGGCTTCAAGGTAGTCCTCTATCTACTCCTCTTCATAGATGATGTGTGATATATATATTGTGTGTTAATCTAGATGTTAGGCTTGCTTATGAGTGGAATAATTTAGCCTTGATTATTGATGTTTGGAGATTAGATGAGAGTTTTGGAACCGTTAGATGGTATGTTTATAACCCTTGAGAATCCTATTACCTTTTTCACTAGTTTAGATTAGTTGGTATCCTGGATATGATAATGCTAGGTTTGGGATATTGTTTTAGCATTGGACGCATTATAAGAACATTTTAATTTTATTAGGCTACTGTGGTGGTATTAAAATCATAATTGGGTAGTGTAGAAGTAAATGCCCTTGTTTCATGTAGAAGTCCCTATCTTAAGCTTGAATATGGCTTTATTGACATCTAGAAGTTGAACTAGATAACTTATCCTAGTTTGGGGCTTAGTTTACCTAAATATGGAAATTAAGGATTAAAAATAGGATGTTTAGTCCTGCTTTACCAACGCATGTGTTAGCCTTGTAGACTTAGTTTTTAATGTAATGCAGAGCTAAGACTTGTAAACCTTAGTATAAGGTTACTTTGTGTCTTGGTAACTTGCAATGATGTTCCCTAGATTATGACATTGAGTTATGGTTATGGTAGTCTTATAGAAGTGATATTGGCCTATAGAGATGCTATCTCTTTTTTGTTATTATTGTTGGGCATATAGAGATTTTATTCCTCACACATAGGATTGTTGGGCCTATAGAGTTGCTATTCATCTTAGATATGATTGTTGGGCCTATAGAGATGCTATTCATCTTAGATATAATTGTCGGACCTATAGAGATGCTATCTTTTTTTCTTATGATAATTAGACCTATAGAGATGATATTCCTCTTAGGTATGACAATTGGCTGGGAGATGAGATACTCCCCATAGTCATGATGTATGATGTATTGATATGACATATCTTATAGATGATTACATGTTTATTGATATTATGCCTCTTAGATATAAGATGCCTCCTATATGAGATAGGAGTACATGCTTATTGATATTATGCCTTCTATATATGAGATGTTTCCTATGTGAGAGATATTTACATGCTTACTGATATTATGACTCCTAGATCTGAGATGCCCCTTATATGAGAGATGATTACATTCTTATTAATATTGTGCCTCCTTGATGTGAGATTCCTTCTATGTGAGATATGATTACATGCTTATTAATATTATGTGTCCTAGATATGACATGCCTCCTATGTAAGAGATAATTACATACTTATTGATACTATGCCTCCTGTATACGAGATGCCTCCATTATGTAAGATGATCAGAGATATTCTATGGCTTATAAATATGATCATCGATATGAGTTCAGATATGTATATAGGATATTGGTTATGATCATGATGTTGTGATTATTCTGGGCATATTATTTGGTTGAGGGTTGTGTGATGATATTGATTAGATATCTAAGAAGTATGTATCATTATAAAGGATGTGATTGTAGTTTATGAATATACATATATATGTTTGTATCCATAAATCTTTGGTATGGGACATAGGAAGATGCGTATGATGCTTATTATTCCATAAATTTAATACTAGTGATGGCATGAATAGATTTGGTTCAATCATGATTATTATATCGATAATTGATGTGATTCTAAATAACATACGATCTTATGTCTATTCTTCCTACTTAAGGGTTAAGTTATGTGATAGCTAGTTGTCTATTAGGTGACTATAGTACTTAGTGACTTAGTTTATGATGTTGATTAGTTGATAAATGAGAAGTTGTATATTAGTGAGGCTAGACAATCTGAGATGTTAGAGCTAAGAGCTGACTTGTTAATAATGATAGATAGTTAGTAAATGATAGTTAGTTAACGTATAGTGTTAGTCAATAAAAGATGGTCAAATTATAAATTTTAATGTGTTGGCTAATAATGATTAATGAGTATAGGTTGAATAGTTGGTAATGATGATTAGTTGATAAATGATGATTATGGCCTAGACATGAATCTTTACTAGCTGTTAGGTAATGGCTACTAAATTTAAAAGGTTTAGATTATGTCCCAAGAATAAGGATTATGTGAAGTATAATGTTTAGACTAATAATAAAAGGTCATATGAAGACTAGTGAACTGGTGGTTTAATTATCATAAGCATTAGTTAGCTAATAATAAATAGTTGGAAAGTGTTCACAAGTTAGATATTATTATGATGATACGATTATGATTACTAGAATACTAATGGACTTTTAGAGTTACCCTCCTTTTCCACTTCTTGATCCTATGCACGTATTATATGACTATAAATATATGTGTATTGATGTTTATTATGATGTTTATACCCGTCAAGGTCAAAGGATATTGTGATGATATATTGATACCTAGTAAGGCTGGAGGATATTGAGATAATATATTGATACTCGGCAAAGACAGAGGATATTGTGATGCTATATTGATACCCGGCAAGGTCGGAGGATATTATGATGCTAATATTAATACCTAGTATGGCAAGAGGATACTGTGATAATGTATTGGTACTCGACAAAGCCGAAGGTTGATTACATTAATGATGACTATGGTGATGACAATTATGATAGAGATGGTTATGATTATGAGATTGTGATATTGATTGTGTACTTGGAATTCATTCATAAATATGCATCACCTACCACCAATATACATCTATGTCTATCAAATGGCATGGGATGGTTGTATAGATATCAGTGAAGAGTATGCCTGGTGCTGTTGTATGTTAATTAAACCTTCCATGTCTTGAGCGGTGGTAGCACACATAGGCTCGGCTTGGTAGTTGATTTTCTAGAATAGTTATTTTAAGTTGTTATTGATATTTTTGTTATCCTTGTTATGACCATTATGATGGCTAAGTTTTGAACGATTGGTTATTGATCTGATATCGAGATCTTAGGTATGTCTACGACCTTTTATATCTTATGATGGTACTATTATGCATTATTATCTCATGTCTAGCCATGGGGATTAGAAGTCCCTGAGTATGATAGTATTAAATCCTTGTAGTTTTATAATGAGGCCCTATAAGGATATGATGATCTAGGTTATGTTTTGAGATGACCACATGTTTATATGTATATATATATCTATCTATATGATGTTATGGAACTACCGTATATTCCTTCTTTCGTTTGTACACATTTTATGGTTTCTTGGCCTTGTATATTGCTATATATATATATATATATATATATATAACTTCCTTTACTCTTTATTCATATATTGGCTTGGGATATATGGTATAGTATTAATGTTTATTGACTTTGGCTGGAATAGGATAGTTCACCCTAATACTTGATCTTGGGTGTATTTATATGCCTAAGCACTATAATTTATCCATATTTTAGCTATGTTTAGAGAACAACGTGCCTAGTTTCTTATGTTTTTACTTTACTTCAATGTAATTGAGCTAACTGATGTGATTAGCATGATTTCAGGCATTAATGAGGTAGATGAAGACATTATGGGACTATGAAATGCGGATGGCATATGACACAAGAGAAAGTAGCAACCTGGACCAAATGTCGTGCCTAAAAACTACAATCTGGACAAAATGTGGCGCCAAGAAACTATGTCCAAAACCAGTTGGTCATTTATAATTAGTTCCGAGACCTAGAAGGCAATTATGAGAGAAAAGATTATTAAAAGGCTTAATGCTGAATTTTTTTTACTATTCAATTATTCTGTATTATTCAGAGAGAGGATTTATTGTTTTGTATTTTCTTTGGAGAGAGAATAGAAGGGCGGCTTAGATTGAGAGAGAGAGAAAAACATTTTTTTCTCTTGCTCTCCGTATTCACACACCAAGATCATCTTCTAGTTTTTGGTATGATTAATATTTCTATTGTGATTTTCATTTTATTCATAAGTAGCTAAGTTTATTTGTTATTGTTATGGAAGCCTTGTAGCATACAATCTATTACTTTGGGTTTTGAACTCATTATGCATTAATTTGTTTACATCATACTCTCTTTGTTTATCTTGAATTCTAATGGTTGCAAACATAGAGGATTTGCCTTAAAACGCAGCTTGTTCGAAAGAAAGGTTGTTGTTCGAAAAGGAGAGTAGTGACAATAAAATAGGATTACTAACCCCTATTTCATATGTTAATGCCTTAAAAGGATCAACTACTTGGAGATTTCGTATTGTTTTTGGTAAACTCTTTATGAGAGAGAACTAAAGTGATTTTGGCCTTGATGGTTGAGAAACACTAGGATTATGTTATTAAAAAAATACGTTTCTATGTAAGCATGATGCATGTATGAATTCATAAAGCCCAGAGTTAGAAAGTGTTGAAAACTACAAGGTGGACATAACCCTAGCTTGCTCTTTCTCTAAATTTGAATACTACTACACCTATTTCATCTTGTTAAACTGAAACCATTAATTTGTGAACTAAATCAAATCCCCCTATTTTTTTTATGGAAACAAATGATTAAAAGTCAACTAATCTGCATACAACTTAATTAGCACCATATTCCCTGTGGGATTGGACACCAACCTAGTTGGGTTATATATTTGACATCGACCGCTTACTCTCTTGTAAGAGAGGTGTAGTTTGGGCATATCAATACTCCCTAAGTTTTATTATGTTTTACACTTGGACTTGAGTAGGATAATTATCCCTTATTATTCTCATTTAATTGTTATATGATTTTTTGACTCTTGTGTGTAAATTTTGTTCTATTTATATATTGTATATATCTTCCTTATCTTTGGAGCTCAATTTGAAGTTCCCAATTGAGTACCAGTCATTTGGTACTTATACTATACTTTTGTAGCCGAAAGATCATAGTACGGGTTATTATTGTTGAATTGGGCATAATGGGAAGTCCTTGCATATGTTGAATTACTCATCTCTGTCTTATGTGTTAGACTAGTCTCTAAATTCTATGCAAATATAAGTTGTATCAGTGTAATTGTCTTGATATTTCACTTTGGTACTATTTAATATTTAGAAGCTCTTATACTTATACCACTAGGTTTTTGGATTTTTTTTATGTATTAGTCTTTACCTTATTTATTCTACATTCTTTTCCTTATATTGTTAAGTCGTCCACTATTTTCGGAAGATGGGTTAGCTTACATACTGGTGGGTTATGGTAGGTGCCATTATGACCTAAAAAATTGGGTCATGACAAATTGGTATCAGAACCCTAAGTTTCACTGGTGTTCTAGTACCAGAGCTAAGTGTTAATAGAGTCCATCGAATCAGTGGGGAGACATTTGTAACTAATATTCCAAAGGCTACAATGATATTTTAGGAAATTCACTTCTTGACTCCTTATTGTGTGTCTGTATTCCTATGATCCCCGAAAATATTCTCTGAATCTATTGTATTCTTGAAGGACGATTTGACACTTTTAATAGATGTGAATGAGAGTTTAGCATGCATTTTTAGTGTTTTAGTGTAGAATCAGACTAAAGAGTCATAGATGGATGGATATCAAAGATCTTTAACGGCAGCCAAGAAGGAATTGGGCAAGGTTAGCCTCCAAATTATTCTTGTGACTACTTTTCCCTTTAAGTTTCAACATTAGGCATTCCAGTTATGTTGTAGATCCTACTCAGACATTGATGACATTTGATTCATCGAGCATTCCTCATACTAGAGTTGAGTCTATTGGTGTTCATTAGGGTTCTTCACCAAATTTGATTGTGAGATTGGATTTCTCATGTTATCCAGGTATTTTACAATTCTACTTTATTTTAAGATGGGCATTAGTACATGAATGCGTTATAGGTGAGTAATTTTACTTCATTTGGTGTAAGAGAACTTGATAGCAGTAGAGTTTTCCTTCCATTGGGATGTTGACTATGAGAGGACCATAGAGAGAAAAAGTATTGAGAATTATTGAAATGGTGACAAGAGGCATGCCATTAGTAACGTGATATTGGTATCTTATCAAGGAGTGAGGATTCTTCTGGTAGAGTTTAGCTTTACCTGTAGCCTATCAGCTCTACGCAGACTGTATTACATACCATGAGTACTTCTTATATTAGTCATGATGATCATAGTGGGTTGATTCCCCATTAGACTTGATGAGAGTGGTATGGTTGTTCGGGCCATAGAGACCATTCTGGATTATGAGAAGGCAGTATCTTAAAATATTCAAGGATCTTAGTTTTCTAGTGTCATGATAAGACTTAAGTTCTGAGAATGCCCCATATATTAGATATATGACCAACTAGAGTTAGCATATATTCTTCACCATCCTAGGGTTCCTAAGTCAGTAGGTGATTTTAGAAGTATGAACATAAATTTTTGGATTTCTCTCATCATCAGTTGGACAACCATTTGGGCTCAGTTTGTGTTCCCTCCATATTGATGCTTCAGGAGTTGCTACAACTATATTGAGATTGACTAATAGTCTAAGGAGTGTCCTCTATTTGGGGATTATAGTCATTCAACTCAGTAAGATCAACCTGGTGATGTGGTGGCTTCTTCAGATTGAGATAGTATGGGTGTGACACCTCAATTACTAATTCAGTCGATTGATTAGAGTTGGACCCAATAAGTTTTATCTTTATTTATGCTCATTAGTCATGTTGTTGCAGATTTCACCATGATTGGTATGCTTTTATTGTCCTTATTTATCTCTAATTATGTGTATTGGAGTTTTCATACCCATTGATGACTATATGCCTTGATTAATTGATATCAGTCATTATGCGGCTTATTGTGGAATTCATGATTATGTTACGACTTTGTGGTTTATTTTTTAAGTAGTGGATGTGGTATATCTATATTGATTTTTCCCCTATGTGTGTTGTTTTATGTTCTAGTCCTATTTATCTTGGCCTATTAGCCCTATTGTCGGCCTTGAATGGTACAATATTGATGTTCATTTTTATACCGTTTGTATAGTATATTAATGTCGATATTGTTATTGCTATTGCTACCACTGCGTGAGGTTATTGATATTATTTACTATTATTACTTGATGTAATTAATTCTTGCTAGGTATCTTTAGAGACTTGTGTTATAAAGTTAGACTTTTATTCTCTATGATACTATTTGGTGGCTTAAGTATATATAGCCCACTTTGATAATTTCTTCCCCCTAGCGCGGCAAGGTCGACTGTTTCCCCTCTTTGTTTGCTATATTAGATTGATGCGGGTATGTGTGTGGTATCGAAGGTAAGTTGACCTTTCATGTTTCTTTTTGTCTTTGAGCCGACAATTTAGTTATGTTACCCCTTATTAAGTTTAATAATCTTAGACTTTACTCCTACATTGCCAAGGTTTTTGCTTTATCTACTCTTCCGGGATATCCTATTTGTGATATTGACTAGTTTGAGGTCCGTTCTTTATTTTTGGTCATTTCTTCATCCGATAGCAATTTTAATATTGATGTAGAGATATTGTAGATTCATCTCTTAGGTTTGTTGGGTTGGTTCCCTTGTGATGGGTTGCCCTTGTTATTAGTGGAGAGATTGGATGCAATTTTCCAGTGATATGGTTTTGCCTAAAGTGGAGTTAAAGACTTTGGGGCAGGTGGCCCATCATGTGATCGCTCGTTGAGTTGGAAAGTTGGAAATTCATTATCTCAAGCCGTTGATTTTTGGTAGTGGTTTTTGACTTTGACCTTGGTTTCGAGATTGGTAATTTTTCTTCGATGATGTGATTCTTGGGTGGATTAAAAAAATTCCCATTTAAGCATTTTCTTGGCCTATTGAGGGTTGGTGGAGTAATTCTCTTTGTTGATATAATCCTATGTTTATTTCTTGACAAGACGGAGTATTGGATTAGTTAGTTTTTGGCTTTAGATGCATTTTTTTGAGATGCTATAGTTTTTTCCACTTCTGGTGTATGTTTTTGGCCATGGGAAGTTTTTGAGTATAATTGGATAGTTCATGCCCTCCAGCGGCTACGGAATGAGTTAATTTTATTTTTGCTACTGATTCGTCCTTTTGTATGATTTCTATGTTATGACTATATATCGCACCCTCCAACTAATATATAGTTTGTTGCTTAGGTTTCCAGTCATCAGTTATTTCTGTAGCAATTTTGTTCTTAAGATATGTCTCGGTTGTGGCTTGGTATGACTTATCTCGGATATGTTAAATTTGGATACTAGTGTCGATTTTTCATAATGACATTGACATAGACTTATTGGCTCAATTCTTGATTTGACTCTTTGTAATGGTGATTTGGATGTATTATAGATTAGGAGCATTAATCCCTACTCGTCTTCATATTTTATAGGGAAGTTGAGATCAAGTAATTCAACCTTGGTATTGAGATTTCATCTTGGTATTGTTGATCTTGCATGAAACTTTTATTTTACACTTGTCTTAGCTCAGAGTTCATTTAAGGTTGGTAAATCCTACTGTGTGATTGCTTTTGCGTTCTTCTTGATGTCAGTGGATTATAGTTTATAAGTGTTAAGATGATAGTCCATGGGATCCGTATTAACTATTGCAGTTTTGACCTCAATTTTTAGCTTTCTTTGGAAATTTTGGATGATTCACTTAGTGGGAGTAATATACTCGAGTTGGATTTAGTATGGATTCGTTCTTGATAAATAACATATCCTAGAGTAGAATATTCACTGATCAGTCTATTTTTTATTCGGATCGATTGCAATATTAGAATGGATTGCATTCCTTGATTATCTCCATTTACGAGCCCAGATAATGCCTCATAAGCTAATTGTCTTATTTTTTGTATAGACTTTCAGCCGTTCAGCTTTAGTTCTTTGAGTCCACTATGAAAAGGTTGTGTGGGTGTGAATCAAGTGATTTTACTCCTGGCTGGGAGTAGATAGCATGTGTTGAATAGTATATTGAGTACATATTCTTATTTAGAGTCTGTGGCATGACACTTCTCTTGGGTATCTTTTTTCTTGGATAATCCTTGGATTGATTTGCGTGGATTTAGAGATGGTATCAGCGTGTTGTGGTTCAGATGTGTGTGCATTCTCCTTCTCGGATGAATTGGAGGCCAGTTAGTGGTTTAAGATGAGTTTTTGTTGTTTGGAAGTAGAATAAGAGTGCTTGTTTAAAAAACAATATCTATGGAAGAACATCCCATATGAGAATTTTTTCTTCATTAAGGTTATCTGTGAAGTCATGATCTAAGCATGTGGGAATAGTACATCATACTACCAAGCAATTGAGATTTTTTCTATCTGTTGACTTTCGGGGATAAAAGCCCATATTAGTAGTGAATCATTTAATGACACTTCATGTCATTTTACATATTTTTTCTTTTCTTCGTTGTTTGAGCTTCTCCATAACTTCCCCAAGTCATTTATGAATTGCTGACAATGACTATTCGATTAACGGGGAGTTCATTTAGTTTTCAGAACCAATTCCATATTAGAAGTCTTCACTTGTTCCAAATTGCCACATGGAGAAAACTTTAGTGAAATGATTTCGGATGCAAATTCTGACTATGCTATTAGATTTGGTCTATTTTAGGCTAGGTACACCTTTCGTTTCGGTCCCAATGCACCCGATCTCATTTTGACCTATCGATCGAAAAGTTGAAAATTTTAATGTTTAGGTATGGGACCCGTATATGGTTGAAACAATGTCAAATTAAAAATCCGACTTCACCAATGAGTTCGAAACATTGAATTTAGAGTAGTCACATCTTTTGTTTGTGAAAATTGGATTCCGGATGCATCTTAAGGCATTGGCCGACAGTTGGAATCAATTCCAAGTTTTAGCTGTCATCAAGTGAAACAAACGACCACAATCATAAAAGGAGACTTACAATTGCGATGACTGTGATGCCACGATCAAGGTATGCATGGGTTCACGATCTCCCTACCTGATGGACTGGGATGGGCTGTTTAAATAGTCATTTTTGCCGAGAATTGGCCATCTTCTTCCTCCATTGAGACCTAAAACCCCTAATATGGTGTGTTAATCACAAACTACTCATGTGGGTGACTTGGGAGCTTGAATATTATTTTTTATCATTATTATCTTCAAAATTAAGGTAAGAATCATTTATATTCATGCTTGAATTTCCTAGTTTGGACTCAAAACCTCAATTTAGCTTAGGTCTTGATTCCCTCAATTTAAAGTGTTCCACCAATTATAGTTGTTCCATCCACAGCTATAGGTAGTATACATTTTTGCAGGGGTAGACCCTAGGGTCCTCAGGGAGGTTCTCAGGCAGGTAGAATAGGAGGTAGGTTAGGAGCTCAGCTAGGTAGTGGGCATGTTCAGTTGTATGTTGTACATGCTAGAACCTAGGTAGAGTCTTTAGATGTTTTTAATATAGGTACAATTTTAGTGCATCGACAGTCGGCTAATGCTTTATTTTATCTGGAATATACTTATTATTATACCCCGAGGTTAGAGCTGTCTTATGATTTATTATATGCTTATTACATGTATCTACTGCCATAGGTGGTTCTTTAGTAGTGGATCAATTTTATAGATCAGGTGTTTTCATTATTTGAGAGTTTGATACTCGGGCAGATTTTGTTATGTTAGATATGGTGAATTTTGATGTGATTTTGGGCATGGACTAGTTATCCCGCAATCATGTAGTCCGGGATTATTTTTCCAAGATTGTAAACTTTTCTCTTCTTGGAAGACCCACCATCGTGTGGCAGGGAGCTGCTAGCTACAAGTCAACCATGATTATTTCTTATAATTTTCCTAGGAGACTTATTTATAGCGCTTGCTAGTCTTATCTTGCTTATATTTGTGATGTTAGTATTGAGAGTCTATTGCTGTAGTTTGAGAGTATCCTAATTTTTCCCTATCAATCTACCTAGCCTTTCTCCCTAGCGTTGTATTGAGTTTGTTATTGATAATGAGATGGGAAATTGACTACTTTCTATGGCACCTAACTTTATAGATCCTGCTAAGCTTTAGGTTTTAATTCTCAGCTTTAGGATCTTCATGGTAAATGTTTTATTAGACCAAGTATGTCTCCTTGGGGAGATTTTCTGTTGTCTATGAAGAAGAAGTATTTGACAAGCTTCAGGGAGCAATGTTATTCTCCAAGATTTGTTTAAGGTTCGATTACAATAGGTTGAGGATTCACAATTAAGATATCCCATAGATAGCTTTTAAGACTTGTTACGATCCTTGTGAGTTCCTTGTAATGTTTTTTGGGTTGACTAACTCCCAACTATATTTATAGATTTGATGAACTACGTGTTTAATCCTTATTTTAATCTTCTTTATATTTGTGATCATCGACGACATCCTTGTATATTCAAGGAGTAGAGAGGAGAATATGTGCTATTTGAGGATGGTGCCCCATACTTTGAGAGATTATATGTTTTTTGACAAGTTTTGTAAGTGTTAACTTTTGCTTGGGTTGGTGACATTCCTTATGTATGTGGTTTCTATGTATAGGATTAGGGTAGATTTGGCTAAGATAGAGCCTATTTGTTATTAGGCCAGTCCTACATCCCCGAATAAGGTTTGTAGCTTCATTAGTTTGGATGGTTAATATAGATTATTCAATGAGAGTTTTGATTTTATTGTGGCACTGATAACAAGATTGACTTGGAAGGTGGTTCCTTTCTAATGTCCAAGGACTGTAAGTCGACTTTGGAAAGCATAAGATGTTTCTCTCCTTAGCTATGATTCAAGTTTTTCCTATTAAGGGAGAGGGATTTCCCTCATATTGTGATTCTTCTAGTGTTTCTTTGGGTTGTGTATTGTTGCAACAGGGTCGTGTTCTAGTTTATGCTTCAAGGCAGCTGAAGGTGCACGATCACGACTATGTAACTTATTATTTGTAGTTTGCAGTAGTATTTATTGTGCCTAAGATTTTTAGGCATTATCTCTATGGTGTGCATTGTTAGATCTTCACGGATCATCATAGTCTTCAACATCCTATTAAATAGAGAGAACTTAATGCTAGGCAGCATAGATGGATAAAATTGCTTAATTATTATGCTCCGTGCATGTGTTATGAATTTTTTAGGTTAGTGGGAGCAACACTTTTCCTTGGCAAAGTTCGCATATAGTAAGTACTATGATGGTGCCTTTTGATCCTTTATATGGTAGGCAATGTCATTCTATAATTCGATCGTTCTAGACTTCTATGATTAGACCCCATTGTACTAACTTGCATCAGAGTCATTGGATAAAGTATATAAGATTCAGTACATATTAAGGGAAACTCAGAGCAGGCAGAAGTCTTATGCAGATCATAGACTTTGTTCTTTATGATTTATAGTTGGTCATTGGGGTATTATTTCGTATATTACTCATGAAGGGTGTGATAAGGTTCGGGAAGAAAAGTAATCTAATCTGTAGATATATTGGACCTTTTGAGATTCTTCACATAGTTGGTAAAGTGGCTTATGATTTAGCCATACCAAAAATGTTTCTGTTGTCCATCTAATTTTGCACGTTTCTATGTTGCGGAAATACATTCTTGACCCATCTCATGTTTTTAGATAGGACTTAGTTCAATTGGATGAGTAGTTGATCTTTGTGGGGGAGCCTATGCTTATTTTTTTTAGTGATTTCAGGCAGTTGGGCACAAGATATATTCCAGTCTTTATGGTTTGGTGGAGAACAACTAGTAGAGGCAACTACTTGGGAGATTGAAAGTAAGATGTGAACCTAGTATCCTCACCTATTTAAGGCTCTAGGTATTTCCTAATCCCTTATATTTGAGAATAATAGTTCTTTAAGTACTGGATATTTTAATTACCCTCCAGTTCATTTTTTATATTTTCGCTAATTTTCGTCATTTAGAAGTTCCTATAGATTCCCTAAGCTATTTATAACATTATGGAACTGGCAGTCTGATTATCGGGTAGTTTGTTTGTATTTTAGATCCAACCCTCTATCTTAAAACCTTAACTGATTCAAATTGGCTATTGGGTGAAAACATCAATTAAACAACCTAGATGCTAAGTTTGATAGTTCCTAAAACTCTAAAATACCAATTTTAGGTTAGATGGACCCTCGGTTTGGTTCTTAGGTCTCCTAGAACAATTTTGAGCTACTAGCCAATGGTTAAGAAAAATGGCAGGTGAGTGTGGGACATAGTTTTCTTTAAAAAGACCTTGAATGGAAATTTTAACTACACCATTGATTCTCAAACGTTAAATTCTATAGGGTAGTATAGTTCCTTTTCTCATACGTGATTTTGAATGAATCCCAAGGAGTTGACGGAGACACAAAAAAGTTCCAAGTCTCCAACTAGTGCCTAAAATCTGTTATAACAACTAAAGTGGCACTTTGGGTTCTTTAGCGGCCCATTGGGCACTTTAATGGCCCTAACTCAGCCAACATATATTGCTTTAATGGCTAGCACTAAAGAAACCATGGTCCGCTTTAGTAGCCTGGTTGATGGGGATTGTTACCGACTTAGCGATACTGAGGCACTTTCGCAATAAGTGCTAACGTGGCCTAGTGTCTGCTATAGTGGTATTCGGGTACCTGGGAAGGGTATAAATACCCCACTTAGCTTGATTTTCTCCTTTATTCTCTCATTACTTACAATATTGAATCATAAAAAGTTGGAACTCTTAGGAGAAACAATTATGGCTGGTTTTGCAGCTTAGGTAAAGTTTATTTTCGCGATTCTTCATTGATTATGTGGTAAGCTTGCATTATTTTATTTTTGAATTCTACTTTCTTATCTGAAATCCCTAGATGTTTGGTGGCTTGATTTTAGCACCATTATAGATCAAAATTCACCCATTTTTAGGGTAAACATTCCTTGAGCAGAGAGGGACATTGTGTTGATTTTGAAAATGCAATTTCCACAGGCAAACCCCAAATGAGATTTTTACATAATTTTTTACCCAAAGCATAATAATATAATATGGGTATAAATACTCATTTTGATAAGTATATTGTGATTTTGATAGACTTGCACCATGAAAAAGCTTCTTGAAAAGGAAAATTTGTGGTCCAGCGGATTCTTTGTTTTTTCCTTCATCATCTAGGTAGGTTAGGTTTACCTTCTCCATAGATCAAGCTATCTAATTGTATGATTATCATATTATGCAGGATATGTGTAATACCCGTACTTTTGCTAGCTTGAAAATTTTTCTCAAGAATGTTAGAATCTTTCTATGAATGATGAATCTACTTTTATGCAAGTGGTATTTTTAATATTTTCCAAAATCCGACACCCGGGTAAAAAGTTAGAGACTTTTTAGTGATACAGTGTTTCACATGAGCCTTCAGCACGTCATGGAGATAGCTCTAATGACAATTGTCAATTTCCAGTGTTGTAGACAAGGTGGAAACATGATAGCTCGGCATCGCGCCACCATGCAATTTCCTATTTGTAACTTTCTAGTGACTTAGCGCGATAGTGGCGCATCACGCCAAGGATGAAAATCAGATAAAATTCTCAGAAATTAAATACATGTCCTAGGGTTAAAAGGGTAAATTTTCCACCCTATATAAGCCTAATAACATGAGATTTGGCCATAATTCAGCAACTTATATTCAATTACTCTCAAGAAATCTAAACAAGCCCTAGGGTTTTAATAGAAGGTTCAATTCCAAGGGAATTCGCCGTCAAATTTCAAGAATCTCTCCATCAATCTTCGTACAATCATAAACTAAGGTATGTGTAGCGTTCATTAATGGAAACTTTTCATCCATGAAGCCCAAGAATCTCTTAGTTTAAATTTATGGATTTATTTTTGTGTTTCATGTTGGGTTTGTTTTTTTTATGTTGAGAATGATCAATTGAATTCAAGTCCATGTTGGGTGATTGATTTTATGGGGAATTGATTTGAATAGATGTATATTTATGTGAACCTATGAATATACCCTAGGATGATTAAATTAAAGATGAATCATGATGATTAATTATTGTATAATGTTGTATCCAAACATTTAGCTGTATGCGTAGTGCCGTGTCATGTTTTCACGATCTCCTCAGTCAAGCTATGATCCATAGAAATCAGTCAGTCATGTGACTTAGGAAATCTCAGTAATCTTAGTAGTTCAGTAATCTCAGTGATCTAAGTACTCAGTAATCTCAGTATTCCCAGTCAATCTTAGTAACTTCAGTATTCTCAGTAAGTCCTCAGAACTCACAACATTCCATCAGTCAACGGAACTTAGTAAATTCGGTTTAGCTCCGGTAAACAATACCATTAGTATCTGTTCAGTTTAGCTAATCAGTTTAGTTCAGTTAATCAGTTCAGTTTAGTTAATAAGCTCAGTGTCTTTCAAATGGGAGTAGGATTCAACACCGAGCAAGCCTAGGAATGGAGACTCACCCACTAAATAGGACAGAGGTCTCTAGAAGAAATCCCTAAGTTCCAGAACTACGTAGCCAGCATAGGAACAAGATGTCACCCGTTAGATAGGACTAGCATACATAGGGATTACCCGTTAGTATATTTAAATGTATAGGACTAATCCCAGGAGTCACCCAATAGATTAGGACTGACTCCACAGCAGTTGTCTTTACCAGTGGCGCGGTACTGACACCCTTCCAACTAGGGTTACAGGTTGAACCCCATTTAGTTTAGCATGGGGCATGTCGGTTAGATGAATACACCTCACAATTTCTGTTACAGAATTAGAACTATCAGATATAGTGAATTTAGCTCAGTAGTATATACTTAGGACTGTCAGATATAGTCACTCCTTATCATTATAAATAGACTCCGGGATCACCCATTAGATAGGACTGATATTAGTTATGGTTAATCAGTAACGGTATCATCAGATTTAGAGATCACCTCAGATTTAGTTATTCAGATACAATATGGAACTCATCTTGTTCCATTAGATTTAGGACTATCAGATACAGTCACTCATGTTATCAGTTATATCAGTTATCAAAATTCATGTTATCAGTGTTCATCTTCAGGGCTGTTAGACACAGTCAACCAGACTAGTTTTTCATAATTAGAACTGTCAGAAATAGTTATTCATGTATTATTAACACAGCATCAGTCCCGCATATGTCAGTAATTCCTAGTTATTAGTAAACTCAGTAGTCAGAACTTAGCATTCACTCCTATCATGATGTCAGTTACAGTTACATATGCATGCATTTACTCCCACGTTCATTTTAGTCAATAAGTTATTATTGTTCATTCATATGAACCTATTGCTTTCAGCATACCACACTTGCATACCAGTACATTCAAAGTACTAACACATTTGCGCTATGATGTCTTATACCATATATTTAGAAGCACGATCTCTAGAGCATCAGTATTATCCCAGTTTAGTAGTCAAAGTCAGATATGAGTCCTCATCTTTCGAGAACATGATGATTACATTACTATTTAAGTTTTTAGTTTATTTTAGTAGATGGAGTTGGTTGGGGATATGTCCCATCAACTCCCTATTCAGTTCATTTTAGAGGCTATCAGACTATTGCATGTTAGATAGTTATTTCAGATTTTCTTTGGTATTGTTATACCATTTTCAGACATTTTTTTCTCAGATATTTATCAAGTTGGAACCTTATGACCTTTCAGTATATGTTTCTGAAATTATGCAGTATATTATGCAGTGATTAGGTATAGATATCAGTCATGGGTTAGCCTGTGGTCTTTAAGGGTTATGGGCACCGTATGGCATTTCGGGTAATAGATTCGGGGAGTTACAAACTTAGTATCAAAGCCTAAGGTTAAGCAGTATCCTAGGAAGTCTGAAAGCCACATCCAGTAGAGTCTTGTACATGGGTGTGTTGCGCACCTCACTTATGTGCAATAGGCTATGAGGTTTTTTAGGAATAGTTTCCCTTCTATTAGTATTCATGTCGTGCCAGTGAGCATAGGATCAAAGACAAACTCTTAGTATAATTCATTTCTCCCTTTCTACCACAGAACATGCCTCCTAAATGAAGAAATGGGAATCAGTCAGCCCCTTAGCCTGAAGTACCTTTGGGCAAACATGCTTCTTATGCAGAGTTCAGAGCCATATTCACTACTCTTGCTCAGTCATTTGCTACACATTATGAACAACCAGTTTTAGTTCTAGCCAATCCAATGAAAAATATAGTTGCAGCTAGGATTTAGGACTTCACCCAAATGAACCCTCAATTCTTTCTTAGGTCTAAGTTAGATGAGGACCTTCAGGAATTCCTAGATCAGGTCCAGAAGGTGTCTGCAATCATAGGGGTGACTACTATTGAGAGTGCTGAGCTAGGTGCATATTAGTTGTAGGATATAGCTCATACTTGGTTCAAGAAGTGGATGTCAGAAAGGGCAGATAAGGCAAGGCCTATAAAATGGGAAGAATTTGTCACTACATTCTTAGAGATGCTCTTTCCCCTAGATCTTAGAGAAGCTAAGGTGCTAGAGTTCATCAACCTCAGGGAGGGAAATATGACAGTGAAAGAGTATTTTCTCAAGTTTAGTCAATTAGCGAGATATGCCTCTCATGTGGTTTTAGATAGTAGGGTCATGATGAGTATGTTTGTGTCAGGAGTGAATGATAGCATGATTAACGAGTGTACCATATTGAATAGTGACATTACTTTAGCTAGGCTTATGATTAATGATCAGAAGATAAAAGAGAAAAAGATTAAGATAAAGGAAAAACAGAATAAGAGAGTGAGGATAGGTAGTTTTAGCTTTGCTCATCCTAAGTCAGGAGGTGGTAGCCGTACTCAATATAGTCATAAGATTTCATTCCCAGGTCCATCTTCAGCTAGTGCACCAGTACCCAACTTCGAGAATGATAGCCATGATTAGGTAGTGAAGTATGTTATGGATATGGTAAGCCAGGCCACAGGCTGCAAAAATGTAAAGTAAGGGCTTAGAAGGAAAAAGATTTGCACCAACAGGGCGTTACTTCTAGTACCACTCGTGGTAAGTGTCAGAACTGCTTTTACACTTTTCAGACTCACCCTGATCAAGGAAATTCCCTCAGCATATATTCGGGTACGTTATAGGTTTTTCATACACATGATATGCACTGTTAGTGCTCAATCGCTAAGCCCCAATGCATATTTTCCACATGAGTTAAGATTAAAGATTTATGGCCAACAATCATACCCATAGAGGAAAATAGAATTTCACCCAATTAAGGATCAAACCATTCACATGCCAGTAAAACACGAGTTTTAGCTGTTGAGTCAATTGGACTAGTACCTTTTCGGTTAACCTTCTAGTTATCTTTAAGCATAGATTTTAATATTTTCATAACATCAAACATCGTTAGAATAATTTTCTTTCAATTAAGGGCATAGAGATTTGTTGGTATAATCATACAAAGACTTCCAAGTAATCTATTTTATAAACCATTTAATCGGATAGTCTGTTGTCACTTTATCATGCCTGTGTTATCACAAAAAAAGTATAGGGTAGTTTTTCGCACCAAACCAAAATCATTTATGAAAACCAGTAAATAATTTTTACTCATATTACTTATCAAGTATATAGTAACATTTTTAATCATGGGTCAAACCACCCCTTAATCAATAAAATGTACATACCACATTTAAACTCATCAATTAGAATTTTCTCTTTGACCTAATAATCAACAAGCAAAATTTAAGGTATTTGGGAAAATGTATTTTGTTTCGATTTCTCAAAGTTTTAATCAACAAGAATCTAAATGGAATTTCAAGAAAACATATCATCATTTCGTTTTGAGCTCTTACAAATATTCCATTATAGAATAATTACACCCTAGTTAAAAATTCTATCACATATATAAGAGTTTAGAAACAAATCATTAATTTAAAAGTTCACTTAAGAAGAGATTACTATTATGACCCAAACCAGGGCCTAGTGGTGATGGGTATCTCAAGTCCCACAAGGATCGGAGATCACCCCGTGTACGTAACCAAACCAGACATAACACACCCCTAAACTTGGTTGAATTATAAACATATAACAAGACAAGAGAATATTAATTTAAAGATATTAAAATACGTCTATTACCAAAACCAACCGCTATCGGTATAAATTCCAATTCCAATACCAATATGGATACCAACACCATCCATGCCAATAGTAATCTGACAAATCCTCTGATCAAAACCTAAGAGAATTCAATCGGGACATGCCCCCAGCAATAGAAAAAGATCATATATAAAGGAATAATTAAAATGTAAATAAAATCATTAACAGGAAGTGCGGTATTCTGAAATATGGAAGATCTCCACTTCAATCTTACTCTTTAGAAAATCCCGAATCCAAGTCACTAAGTAGGAGTAGAAGTATGATCAGTTCTTGCATCGTGTGGGGATAAAAAATCCGAAGGAGGTTCGCAATGTGAATGCTCGCATGAAACTCGAGGATAAGGATAACGTAATGATATGATAAATAGTATAAAAACATTTAAATCCAGTGCACACAATCAAATGCATATATATATATATATATATATATATATTACATGATGGGGTTGGGAATAAGGATAATCATGGTTTTCAAAACATTAGACTAGATTATGTAGCTCAACCGTCATATAATAGTACCCATGGGCTATATATGCCCCATCTCTCACCACTTGGTTTGGCCCAGTGCAATTAACTGTATGAATTGGAGAATAATCTCATATATATACACATGAGGGACTCAATCCCCTTAATATATTCCATAGTAGCTTAACCACTCGATTATATAATAATTTACAGGGGACTCAAACCTCCCTAATAATGAATTATTAATAAAGGGTCAAACCTTCCTGGTCAATTTAACTCCCGCATCAGTGAACACGGTTTCCTGTATTAGTACTCAGACTTCCACTTTTATAATGCATCTATACAATACTAATTAAAGGCCAATTAACATAGTTGTCACACATTCTAATTCAATTAACCAGATTACACTTTTAGGCATTGATTGTTGGTATCATCATACAAACTACACTTGCAAGGTAACACATCATGCCAAAATAATTTCCATTAACTTAGGGTGAACAACTCCCCTTGTTCATTAATACACATTAGGGAAACCTAACTTTCTCTATTCATTAAATCATCCAATTGTATTTTATAGTTCTATATATAATGCAATAGTTCATGGCTAGTTTAATTTTACAAATTCCCATAGTTCTCATAACTAAAAAAATTTCACATTATGGGGTTGGGTTTATAACCACTTTTTCATGACCCAAACTAGGGACTAGTTGTAATAAACATCTTAAGTCCCCCGGGATGAAGACATCACCCTTTGTACCTAAAGAAACAAAATACACTACACCCTATGTAGGCTGAATTTCAAACATATAATGAGACAAGAGAATATTAAATTAAGACATTAAAGTATGCCCATAACAAAAAATAGTTGGTACTAGCATCAATGCCGATACGAATAACAAACTAACACCAATACCTACATTGCCCATACCAACAATAATCTGATAAAGACTCTAATCAAAATCAAAGAGTATCTGGTAAGGACATGCCCCCAACCATAGCCAAAAACTAAATCCCAAGGGATAGTTAAAATGTAAAGGAAACCATAAACATGAAATGGGGTCTTCCAAAATATGGAGTCTCACCATATATTTGACTCTCTAGATGATCCCAAATCCAAGTTACTGAGCAGGATGAGAAAAAGTATGAATAAGTCCAACATCGCGTGGGGATAAAATGTTCGAAGACTATTGGGTGAACGCTATCATAATGATGATTTATAGGGGAATAAAACCTCCCTAAACATGAAATAATAATGAGGAGGACTCCAATCTACCTGGTCACTTTGAACCTTCATCTGCAAATGCAATTTCCAATATTGGTCACTTGGACCTCCATTGTCACGACTCGCTACGCTACCCTTATTAAAGCCCATTAAAATAAGTGTCAGATATTCCTATTTAATGAACCACATTTCACATTAAGGAATACATTATTTGTATTATTGTACCAACTATACTTGCAAGTTAACATATTATGACAAAATAATTTCCATTAACATTAGGGATAACAACTCTCTTTGTTTATTAATACACATTGGAAAACACTGACTCACTTTGCTTATTAAATAATACCATTGTATTCCAAATACCTTTTTATGTCATGCAATAGTTTCAAGTTTAAAAATTTCCACAATTATCAAAACCTAAAAAATTTTACAATTTCAGGTTTTGGTCATAACCACTTTAAAATACAAATGTTTGGGAAAATTACAATTCCTTAGTTCATTCACCAAATTAAAAGCCTGAAAATCATTTGTACAAGCCTTGAGAAAAAATGTTCTATTCATAATATTTAAACTCCCCTACCATTGTTTTCAATACAAAACAAGAACCTTATGAACAATATGTTAAATCACATGCCATTGAAAAATTGACAATGAGGGATGAGTAACACGCATAAATTTTAAAGATTTTTATAGAGAGGAACCACCCTTGAGTATCCTAATTCATCAACCTTTTGGAAAACTAGGTTTTTCTTTAATGGAGAGTTTGAGAGAGAATTTTTTGAGTGTTTAATCCATTAAAGTGTTGTATGAATGACCTAAAAGTCTTTTAGGGTTGTGGGTTCAAAAATATTTTTAGTGGGAAATGTCTAAAGTTCCCCTAACATAAAAGTTGCAAGGTCATCAACTTTGGTTATGAGTTACCCCACTTGGCTTGTACGCACAACTTATAAATTGTGACAAGGAGTTGTAACTAAGACAGTTACTAGGACCCCCACACATTGACCACCTTATGACTCTACCCACCATCTCGTAACATGACCCTATGAATCATAGGTTCCTAATTATAAGCAGCACAAAATCCAAATAAATCAAAGACTGGACATCATATTATTTGATTTTATGACTCATAATATATCCTCACGGCTTACAGTGAGCCACTTATACTCAGAGAAAAACCATGCCACTAAGTTTATGATTTGGTTATGACCATAGTCCTACGACCCATAGCCATATCTTACGACTCGTTAGAATAAGTTGTGACCATGCTAGTGAGCCCAAAGCTCAACAATATTCAAAGGCAAAAAATCCAGGGTGTTTCACACATCAAAGCTATAAATTTAGGATAATAAAAATTCCCTAGCTCATTCACCATATCCCATGTGCCTGCAAGTTCAAAACCATATTTCAAGCATGAAAATCATATATATAAACATTGAGAAAAATTATCCAATTCAAAACATTCAAAAACCCAACCATTATTTTCAAAACCAATCAATGATTCTATGAACATTACTTTAATGCACATGCCTTTGCAAAATTTAGATTGAGGAAGAGTTATATGCCTGAAATAATAAGATATACGAAGAGAAACCACCATTAGGGGCACTAATTGATCAACCTCTTGAAAACCTTGACTTAACTTGAACTAAGAGTTTGAGAGAGAATTTGAGAGAATTTATTTCATTAAAGTGTTGAATGAATTCTCCAAAAGTGTTTTATGGATATGGGTTCTAAAGTATTTTAATAGAAAAATATCCAAAGTGCCCCTAACTTAAAAGATGGAAAAGACTCATCTTAGGTTACGAGTTAACACCTTGACTCATACCCATACCTTAAGACTTATGAATAGGAGACATAACCAGAATGGTATCCCATACCAATAATAATATCATCCTTATGAGTTGAACCAATAACTAATTACATGATCCTAAGACTCGTAGGGTCTTATTCATAAGAAACATAAAAGCCATATGAATCAAACATTAGACATCCTCCAAGTTATGATATATCATTACGGATCTTAGTAAGATACTCGTACTCATAGCAATATCAAGCCTCAAACTTACTAGCTTGGGCACGAATCCTCCTAATAAATCATCAAGATAGCCTATAACTGAAATACCTAGAATTTAACCATAAGAAAATCTCTTCATTTTAAGTAAATAGACTAGGTATGAGTTAGGGTACTAGTCATACCTCGTTGATATGACTTGGTGACCCCCTCTCATACCCTAGGTAGTATGGTGGGGGTTACTCACCATCCTAGGAAAAAATTATCCTCCTCTAAATCATATATTATGGTACGAGTCATACTAAACCTAGTCATATAGAGTATTATCTTGAACTTGAGTGGACTATTTTTTGTATGAGCTAGGGGTATAGTTCAGGGTACAAGTCGTACTATTTGGATATAATTCAAGGGTATATAGTCGTACCCTGACTAGTGTATAAGTCCTAGGTAAAGCCCAGGGTACAAGTTATGGTACTACTCATACCACTCGTACCCTAGGGTACGATTGACTTAACTAAGTCATACCCACCTAGAAGGCCAATTTTGAACTTTTAAGTTGGGGGATTTATATTTATTTCCTACCCCACAACCCTTAATTCCCTTTATTATATAATGTGTTTTAGCATCCTAAAAACTAATTTTCCTTTTGAGCCTTTGCCTAAACCCTCATTATCTCTATAAAGTTTATGTTGACATTTTAACCAATTATAAGATTCTTCAGTATGTATTTACTAAAAAAGATTTGAATTTCCGTTAGAGAAAGTGGCATTGATTTCTTGAAATACTATAATATGAGTCTTTATTACGATTCGGGTAAAGCTAATGTAGCCACTGATGCTCTTAGAAGATTGTCTATGGTAAGATTAGCCCATGTGGTTGAGGATAAATGAGGATTGGTGAAGGAGATTCATCATTTGCCTAATCTTAGAGTTCGTCTTCCAGACTTTGAGGATAGTGGCGTATTTTTATATTCGATATCTCAATCATCTCTTATTGTTGAATAATAGGAAAAATCAAGTGTAGAATCTCGATCTGATAATGTTCAAAGGTAATGTGGGTAAACATAAGGTTGATGACTTTGTGATTGGTGGTGATGGTATGTTGTGGTACTAAGGTAACCTATGTGTTCCCAGTGTCGATAGATTGAGGGAAAGGATTATTCATGGCCATGTTATTTAATAATTTATGATCTTGTTGGTATGATGGATAAAGGGGTTAAAGTCCCCAACATAAAATTTAATTGTGTTAAACTAAAAAGGTGTGAGTTAGCAAATAAGGAATGAGTCATTCATAAGGGTCTTGATGACCATAAATTGAATTTAATAATGAATTGAATTAACGCATTAGCCTAATGAAATGTTTGAATGACAAGTGACCATAAGATTCATATGTGGTGTTGAATTGGTTAAGTGGGTTAGAGTCCCTAAGTGTTGAAGTGAATGGATATTGATGTAGGGAAAAAGGGTTAAAGTCCCAATGTCGACTAAAGAAAATAGTGATAGCTTATGGTTAAAGTCCCTTGCCTATATAACAAGACTTGAGGTTATAGTACCTTGCCTAATGAAAGCATAAGAACTAAAGTCCCTTTCTTAAATAATGATTGGGGTTAGTGTCCCCTAACTAATATTGTGTGTAGTTAAAGTCCCATACCAAATGATCTCATTTGTGGTTAGATCCCTCTATCTAATAAGGCTTGAGGATAAAGTCCTTATCTTAATGAAAAATGCATGAGGTTATAGTCCCATGGAAGTAAAATAGGGCATGAGGTTAGTGTCCTGTGCCCAATTAATGTGTGTGATTAAATTCCCTATTCTAGTGAGAATGCAAGAGGTTAAAGTCCCTTGAATACATAAAGTTAAATTCCCTTTCCTAAAAAGAATCATTGGAATCTATACGTGTGGAAGGTTGAAGTCCTCTACCACATGACATGTGAATGAGTATATTGAGAATTTCGCTAATTCTTCTCTACTTGTGGAACATTATAAACATGCTATATATATATATACATGAATGATGACGTATGCAAACATGGTTGAACATGATGAAGTGACCTGGCTTTAAATTATAATGCTATTTTATCCTTATCCTTGAGTTACAAGTTAGTGGTCAAATCACTAACTTTCTTCGAATGCTATGTCCTCGTGCGACATAGGGGCTGGACCTTCATCTTCTCTTCCTGCATAGTGACAGGTGTTCAAGCAGGTCCGGTGATTGACATTGAAGTAGTGAGCAACCTTACTCCAAAAGTTATGCATTTTATAGTATTTAGCTTATTATCATAGACTTGTCTTGGATTCAGTTTTTGGGCTATTGTCAGGGGAAAACTTTGACGTACATATATACACTTTGAAAATTTATAGAGACATTGCGAACGACTGTGGACTTGGATGTGTTTTTTAGAATGTTGATATTTATGAAATATTAGATATTGTCTTAGTATTGACTATTAGTCTTAATTTTTTCTTCCTTAATATATGTTCAGAGTATATCAGAGACTTGTGATTTGGTATGATGATAAGGCTAGGTTAATGGGACAATCTCTGATCCAAGTTAGGCTTGAGATGCCCATATGACATGGGCCAATATTGAGGTCTGTCAAGTTGGTATCAAATCCTAGGTTCTTCGTATTTTGGGTATCCATAATGTTGTGTAAAGTAGAGTCTCTTTTGTCGGTGTGAAATGCACCATATTTATAAGAGAGGGGCTATGAGACATTTATGAATATTTCATTTTCTTGTGTTTCAATCTCAAGCTATAGTGTCTGAGGTCTTGTATTCCTCTAATTTCTGTATGCTTATCTTTTATATCATGCCTTAAAAGAGATCTGATACTCAGGAAAACACCTCAGCCCTGACTGAAGGCCCAATTGATGGAGCTCGTCTAACTTCTAAGGTCATAAATCGGGATAGAGTTGTGGTATTTGACCATCCTTGTGGGGTTCCACCTGTCCCTTATAAACCCCGACTATGAGGGTGACCTCCCACCTTAGTCACCTTAAGGGTATGCTACTAATGATGAGTTTTGCTATTCTATCAAACTCTTTTTTCAATTGGCAACCTCTCAAATAGAGCGTGGTGTTGTGACTACTATTTCTTCTAAGGCTAAAAGTATGGGACAATTTATGAGATTAAACCCTCCTATATTCATGGGTACAAAAGTTGAGGAGGATCCTTAAGGATTCATTGATAAGATGTATAAAATCTTTAAAATCATGTATGCTTCAGAGATTGAGGCTGTTGAGTTTACTTTCTACCAATTGAAGGATGTAGCGTACCAATAGTGCCAAGAGTGGGAGTTGTTAAAGAGTGTAAATGCTAGTCTCGCCATGTAGGAGGATTTCTCTGAGGCTTTCTTAGACCACTCATTTCCTCAAGCATTAAGGGAAGAAAAAGCGGAGAAGTTTGTAAAATCATAACAAGAGAGGTATTTCTTTAGGAGTATGACTTTAAATTCCATCAATTATCAAGGTATGCCCCAGGATAGTTTTTATCATGAGGGCTAGGATGCATAAGTCTATCTCAAGATTATCCTAAGAGTTCATGCTTGAGAGCAATGTTGATAAAAAATATAGACATCTTTAGGTTGATTATGTATATTCAATAAGTGGAAGAAGAGAAAAAGAAAAAAATTGAGTTTAGTAGATACATGAAAAAAAGTGTAGACCTTTTGAGCATAGTGGTAGAGATGGGGTTAAGTGGCCTAGGAAGAAGTGGGGGAGTCTTTGTTCTTTATCCTTGGTTAGGTTTGCTTACCGTATGTCATGAAGTTATCACCGATCTCAGTTTAGTAGTGGGATTTGAGAATCAGTTTCCTAATATAAGTTTCGTGGAGCTCATTCTGCTCCATCTTACCCACCTTGTAGATTATATGGTAAGCCTCATCATGGTTAGTATGATAAAGGTCAAATAAAATGTTTTAGATATGGTTAGATTAGGCATTTCCAGCGAGATTGCCCTTCTCAAGCGGCTTCTTAGCCCAATAGGGCCCCTCTTTCTACTATATTTACTCTTGCACTGATGGGTGTAGTTTCTGATTTAGCTTGTTTTTGGCACCAATGTTGGATGAAATCACTTGTGTGCACTTGCTACACACCAGGATTCTTTAGTGTCTCTAGATGTGGTTATGAGTATGTCAAAACTCATCTCCCGAGATATGTATTTCTTGCTTTATCTAGGGTCTACTTTATCTTATGTGATCCCATTTATGGCTACGCATCTTAGTTTTGTTGCTGAGAGCCTACCAGTTCCTTTTTATGCCTCTACCCCGATAGGAGACTCAGTGGTTTTTAAAAGGGTATGCAGAGGATGTGGGTTATCTGTTAGTGGTAGAGCAACTCTTGTAGACTTGATAGAGTTGGACATGGTTGATCTTGATTTTATTCTAGGGATGGATTGGGTGCATTCGTGTTATGCTTCCTTAGATTGTTAGACCCGTAGGGCCATGTTTAAATTTCCTAATAAGTCATTCATTATATGTTAATAAGGTTCTTTGGTGCCAAAGAGGAGATTTATTTCATAGATTAAATCCCTAAGGTTAATCTCAAAGGGGTTTTTGCATCATTTGGTCTGAGTTACAGATTCTAACATAGAAAGTCCTTCTCTAAAATCTATTTTCATGTTTGATGAGTTTCCCAAGGTTTCACTTATGACCTCCTCGGTATTTCTCCTGATAGAGAAATTGATCTTATGATTGATCTTGTTCTAGACACTCCACTGATTTCTATCCCTCCTTACAGAATTGCTCTAGTAGAGCTAAAAGAGCTTAAGCAGTAACTGAAAAACCTATTATATAAAGGTTTCATCCATATTTATGTTTCTCCTTGTGGTGATCCCGTATTATTTGTGCACAACAAGGATGGACCCCTTCATATGTGGATCGATTATCGTCTGTTAATCAAATTGACCATAAAGAATAAATATCCTTTTCTTAGGCTCAATGATTTGTTTGATCAACTTTATGGTGAAAAGTGTTTCTATAAAATTGATCTTAGGTAAAGATATCATCAATTAAAGATTAGGGAAGTGGATATCCCAAAGACAACTTTTAGCACTCGATATGGTCGCTATGAGATTCTAGTTATGTGGTTTGGGTAGACTAATGCCCCAACGACCTTCATGGATTTGATGATTAAGTTCTTTTATCCGTTCTTTGACTTACTTGTCATTGTTTTCATTAATGATATCTGTGTATACTTTATGGGTGAGGTGGATCATGTTGATCAATTATTTGCCGTATCGCAAACTTAGAGGGATCATCATTTGTATTCCAAGTTCTCAAAGAGCAAGTATTAGTTGAAAGTTGTGACGTTTCTTGGGCATGTTATTCTATTATAGGGATTATGGTAGATCGTCAAAAACTTTTGGTGGTTAAGAAGTGGCCTAAACCTAAAATTCCTACCAATATTCAGAGTTTCTTGGGTCTAGCCAGTTATTATAGGAGGATTTTGGAGAGTTTTTTTTATTATAGCTTCCCTTTTAACTAAATTGACCCAAAAAACAGTTAATTTCTTATGGTCAAATACGTGTGGGGTTGTTTTGAGAAGTTTAAAGATAAATTGACCCAGCCGCAGTTATGACCTTTCCTGAGGGTAGTGATGGTTTTGTAGTCTATTGTGACGCTACTTGTATTGATCTTAGTTTCATGTTGATGCAACATGGCAAGGTGGTAACCTGTGCTTCAAGGAAATTGAAAGTTCATAAGATGAACTACCCTTCTCATGACTTAGAATTATTATCCATGGTTTTTACTTTGAAGATTTAGCCGCATTATCTCTATGGATTTCATGTTGAAATCTTTTCTGATCATAAGATTCTTCAGTATTTTTTTACTCAAAAAGAGTTGAATCTCCGACAAAGGTGGCTTGAGTTATTGAAAGACTATGATATGAGTCTTTATTACCATTCAGGTAAAGCCAATATAGTCATCGATGCTCTTAGTAGATTTTCGATGCGAAGCTTAGCCTATGTGGATGAGGATAAGCGTGAATCGGTAACATACATTCACTGTTTGGCTAATCTTGGAGTTTGTCGTAGGAACTCAGAAAATTGTGGTGCATTTGTGTACTTGATATTTCAAATGTCTCTAGTTGTTGAGATAAAGGAAAAACAAGTGTTGGATCCCAATTTGATGAAGATTAAGGGTAATATGGGTAAACAAAAGGTTTATGACTTTATAATCGGTAGTGATAGTATCTTGAGGTACCAAGGTAAGCCATGTGTTCCTGACGTTGATAGATTGAGGGAAAGGATTATGGAAGAGGCTCCTGAATTCCAGTTCTATGAAGATGTATAATGATCTTATAGAGTTTTATTGGTTGGATAATATGAAGATATATATGGGTAGTTATTTGGCTAAGTGTATTGTGTGCCAACAAGTGAAAGTTGATCACATGAGGCCCAGAGTCTTGTACCAAGAGATTACCTTGCCCGAGTGAAAGTGGGAGGCAATTAATATTGATTTTGTTAATGGTCTTCCCCAGTAGATAAATTAATGTGATTCTATTTGGCTCGTCGTGGATAGGATGACAAAGTCTTGTCACTTTTTGTCTGTGAGGACACATTTTTTGGGGAGGATTAAGCTAAGTTATATCTTGCAGAGATTGTGAGACTGTATGGTGCTTCGGTTTCTATTTACTCGGATTGTGGCCCTCTATTTTCATCTCATTTTTGGAAGTCCTTCCAATGGTTTGGGGGCTAAGGTGTGCCTTTGCACCACTTTTCACCCACAGACGGATGGAAAAGTAGAAAAGACTACAAAACATTGCAGGATATGTTGCGAATTTCTGTGATTGATTATGGTAGTAATTTTTATGACTACTTGCCTTCTATTGAATGTGCCCATAATAATAGTTACTACTTTACCATTGACATAGGTCCTTTGAGGTAGTTTATAGAAGGAGATGTGGCTCTCCTGTTGGGTGGTATGAAGCTAGCGAGGGTATGTTTCTTAGACCCAATTTAGTTAATCAATCCTTAGAGAAGGTGAAGGTAATTCTTGATAGGTCGAGAACCATTCAAAGGCGCCAAAAGTCCTATGTGATTGTGAAGCATATGCATTTAGAGTTTAATATTGGCAATTGTTAATTCTCAAAAGTATCTCCCATGAAGGGAGTAATGCGATTTGGTAAGAAGGGGAAACATAGTCCTTGGTATGTTTGTCCCTACTTGATTTTGAAAAGGGTTTTCAATGACACCTATGTGTTATAGTTTCCCTCTAGTTTGAACTCTATTCCTTATTTTTTCATGTCTTTATGTTGCGAAAATGCATGGGTTATCCTTTAGAGTGTGTTGGAATTTTAGACTATTTGTCCTATGAGGAGAACCCGGTGCAGATTTTGGATCGTCAAGTTCACCTATTGTGAACAAAAGAACTGACTTTAGTAAAGGTTGTATGGAGCAACCAAAAGTCTGAGTAAGCTTCTTCGGACATGGAGGAGGACATGAAGTCCAAGAAACCACGTTGGTTTGCCATTCCAGAGACTTGTAATAAGGTTTAGGTAAATCTGTAAACTTTTTATTGAGCAAGTTATATGGTGAACGATGAGTTAAAGTCCCTAAGTTTTTAATTGGACAAGTGTCTCTTATAAGTAACAGGTGTGAGTCCGATAGTCAATAAAATGAATGGATGATTTATAACGATTATGATGTGTGACGTATCTTTGTTGCGTACTTGTTATCTAGTTATTTAAAGTTTAGTTGATGTGTATTAACTTGTTTTTATTCTTTCCTTACCCGTCATTTGAGGATGAATGATTCATGAGGGAGAGAATTGAAACACTTAGGCTTTGAACCATACGAAAATCTCCTCATTTGATGCCACTGGACTAAGTACCTGTTAGGGTACAAGTCGTACCCTACCGATATGACTTAGTTACCCCCTCTTATACCCTAGGAAGTGTGGTAGTGGATAATCACTTTCCAAGGTATGAGTTAAACTCTCCCTAATCGTAGATTGTGGTACAAGTCGTACCAAACCTAATCATATAGCGTGTTTTCTTGGAATTAAGTGGACCATTTTTAGTACTAGTTAGTGGTACATTTTAGGGTACAAGTCATACCCTTTGGATATGATTCAAGGTGTGAAGTATACCCAGACAATTTTAATAGTCCTAAGTAAATCCTAGGGTATGAGTTAGGGTACCACTCGTACCCTAGAGTACGATTGACTCAATTGAGTCGTACCCACCTGGAAGGCCACTTTTATTATTTTAAGTCAGGGTCTTTATACTTACTAAATAATGTGTTGTGACCACCTAAATTCTTATTTGCAAGACAAAAAATTAAAAAAACCCCTCTCAAACACATCTTTGAAGAATAAGAGGCTAGGGTTTCAAGGGTGTTCATCTAAAGGCAAAGAGGAGTCACGTTCCTATGTGGATCATCTTCTTTAAGGCATGTAACTCTATCCCTTGTTAGATAAATCCAAAATCATGTATTTTACACATGGATTAATAATTGAAAATGGATATTTTAAATTGAAACAATAAGGGTTTGTTGCTTAATTATGAATAATGTTCTTCTTGCTTGAACTTGTGTGTATACATGTTATTGGTGATGATTTGCATATGTGGGTGCTTGTTGTTTGGTGTTTAACAAATTGGTCTTGAGTAACCCTAATATTGATGAATCTACCATGAATTTGGTCTTGATAATGGTATGCCACAAGGTGTTTGTGAAAATCTCAAAGTAAATGTCATGTCACCTGTTGACAAAGTTTTTTAACTATGGCAATGTCCCAGTGAGTATGAATGGTTTATAAGTAGTATTTTAATGATATTGTTGGACATGTAATTTATTAATTTATGACCTTTTTATTATGATGGCTAAAGATGGGCTAATGTCCCCATCATGAAATTGAATAGTCTTGAACTAAAAGTTGTGAGTTAGCTAATGAGGAATTAATGGATCGTAAGGATCTTGATGACCATAAATAAATTGAATGATGAATTGAATTGAGGCATTGGCGTAATGAAATGTTTGAATGACAAGTGACTATAAGAGTAATGTCTGGTGTAAAATTGGTTTAGTGGGTTAGAGTACCTAAGTGTGGAAGTGAATGAATATCAATGTAAGGACAAAGGGTTAGAGTACCAATGCCGACTAATGATAGTAATGACGGCTTGTGGTTAAATTCCCTTGCCTATCTAATACGACTTGAGGTTAGAGTTTCTTCCCTAATGAAAAATAAAAGAGGTTATAATCCCTTACATAAATAAGGCTTGAGTTTAGAGTCCCCAAATTAATATTGTATGTGTTTAAAGTCCCACTCCAAATGAAATCTTTTGGGGTTAGAGTCCCCTATCTAATAATTCCCGAGGTTAGAGTCCTTAGCTTAATGAAATATGCATTAGATTAGTATCCCACGCCAATAAAAAAGGGAATGAGGTTAGAGTCTCTTTCCCAACGAATGTGTGTGGTTAAAGTCCCTAGTCTAATGAGAATTCATAAGGTTAAAGTCCTTTGCCTAGTAGGAATTGTTTGAATCTATATGTGTGGTAGTTTACAGAAGTTCACCACATGACATGTGAATGAGCATATTGAGAAAGTGGCTAAGTCTTTTCTACTTATGGTATATTATGAACATGATATATATATATATATACATAAATGTATATATGTATATATATATATTTATCTACATGAATGATTAGGTATGCAAATATGGTTGAACATGATAAACGTGACTTTTCTTTAAATGAGAATGTTATTTTATCCTTATCCTTGAGTTACATGCTAGTGCTCCAACTGTGAACCATCTCGAGATGCTATGTCCCCATGTGACATAGGGGCTTGAGAATCATCTTCTCTTCCTTTGCAGTGACATATGTTCAAGCGGTTTGGGTGATTGATATTGAAGTGGTATGCTTCCATACTAGGAAGTCATGCATTTCATGGTCTTTAGTTAATTGTCATAGACTTTTCTTGGATTAAGTTTTTTGGATATGGTCGACGGCATGTGCCAACATATACTTATGTAGACTTCCGATTTTTGTAGAGGCATTGTGAACGACTATAGACTTGGGTGTGTTGGTTAGAAAGTTGACATTTATGAAATGTTAGATATTGTCTAAGTTTTGACTATTAGTCTTAATTTGCATGACTTTGATATATGTTCAGAGTTTATCTAACACTTGTGGTTTGGTATGATGATTGGGTTGGGTTAACTGGGAGATCTATGGACCAAGTTGGGCTTGAGATGCCCATATGACATGGCCTACTTTCGGGGCATGTCAACGACTATGGGGGCCCATTCATAACCAAGGTAGTGAGCCCAAGGCTCAAGAAATCTTCAAGGGCCACAATCCAAGGTATTTCAATTCTCCCCCACTTGGTTCATTCATCCTTGAATGACTGGACAAGGTAATTACTAGCACGATTTGACTCTATATTCCCCTACTCTTACCTTTAACAAACTCAAAAAATAAAGATGTCAAGGAAATCAATCTTTCCATTAACAAAGTTACTAAACAAAGATGTTAAAAATATGACATTTCTTACGCACGATTATCCAAAGTGGAAAACAAGAATGGATACTTGGACTTTATGTCATTTTGGGTTTCCTAAGTAGCCTCTTCAACTATGTGGTTCTTCGATAGAACCTCTCTAAAGCTACGTCGTTCATTTGCAACCAAAGTTTCCTATCAAAAATCTCAATCGTAACCTTCCTCAATAAATGATTGATCACCAACACACTTCCTCAACATGAACACATAGAACACTAGAAGACATGAGATAAAACTAGGAGGCAACTCAAACTGTTATGCAACATTACCAACCTTCTTCAAAACATAGTATAGTCAAACTTACTGGGGACTGAGTTTCCCTTACTTCCCGTACTACAATCGATACCGTCAAACTTTAATTCCCTGTGCCTTACATTTGCATAGGACTTTTGGCGGCTTTAGGCTATTTTAAGTCTCTCCCGAATCACCTTCACCTTTTTTATCTCTTGGTGAAAAAAATCCAAGCAAAAGATCTCTGCCTCGCATACGTTGAACCTATAATACATAATATTTTATTTGTACTTGTTCTAATTATATGGAACTTGGTATAGCCTGATGGTATAGATAACAGATTAGATTTGTTATGCAAGCATTAATGGTGTAGATTGAATTATATATGCTACCTGTATGTCTTAAAGTGATGTGACCAAGTTAACGTCGATACAACTATTAAAACTTAGGATCGTAAACTAGTATTTGAATGAAAGTTTAAAGTGACCAAGTGTGTAAAAGTTTAAGGTTAGATTAAAGGGATTAGAAGCTGGAAATGGAATAGAATATTGAGGTGCTTGCTTAACTTAATTAAGCTAGTAGGTGCGTCATCGACTTAAGTTATTTGGACCAAATTAATGGACCCATGGCTATGGACTAGATTTGGGCCTATTCTAATGTACTCATTTGGGACCAAATTGAATAAAAGAGGATGAAAATGGATAAATGTCCAAACACTTAAATTTTCCAAAGGCCTAAGTTAATTGAGCCCAAAACAAGAATTTAAGCAAGTAGGTGCATCACTTACTTTGAAATTTTGAGCAGCTTGAACCCTTTAGTAGGTGCATCACATACTTGAACAAGTTTGTGGCTTAAAATAAGGTCAATAAGAGAAGTTCTAGAGTGATCAATATAAGATCAATATAGCTGATCATTTTACCAATTTTAAACACAATATTCACCCTTTTAAATATTATCTTTCTACTTTTCTTAACAAGGATAACAACAACAACCCTAAAATTCCTTCTAAGGTTCTTGAAGAAACCCTTATCTTTGCATGCTAAGGTAAGTGAAAACACTTAACGTTTAGCTTAATTATCTCATACAATATATGCAAAACAAGTTATAGGTGCCTAATTATAAATACATGGCAGAATATAGAACAGGCTACTTGCTCACTTTTTCTTTGTTATTAAGAGATTTCTTTTCTTCTTTGGTTTAAAGTGTGTAGAAAAGTAAAATTTGAAGTTGTTGAGGAGTTCAACTTTAAAGGTTAAGTTGAAGAATTGAGGTAAGATGAATGACCCATTTTGTTCTCCTTATATATGAATTTGGGAAAGAGTTATGGATGTGTTGTTATTGGGAACTCAAGAGATGATGAGTTTAAAAATTGATTGCTATAATAAAAGGGATTTGGGACTGTTTTGTATGTATATGTTATGGGTTTTCAGTTGATGTTGGAGGAAGGTGTGAGTAGTTTGAATTGATATATAGAAAACAAAAGTGCGTTGTTACACCACCGAACTAACTATTGCATATGCTTACTACCCAATCTCTTTTGCATATTGTTTTGAGGGCGTAATGAAGCCAAGGTGGTTTTGGTGAATCTTATAAGAGCATGTATGGTATGTGGGTGTAATTGGAGTGGAAAAGGGTTAAAATATCACCCCTCATTGATAGATTAAGGGTTTACTACCCGTTAGTATTTTGGTGAAGTTAAATATTCCAAATGTGTCGATTAGTTGCTAATATTAGTTTACCATATATTCTATTGTAGTTAACTAATCTAAAAGGCGGGAAGTAAAGTTGGGTTAGTTTTTGTGTCATATCACTAGGTATGTAAGGCATACTCTATTTTGCACTCTTTGGCATGAAATCAAACATTTATTCCATCAAGAAAGCTTCCAATGTTATCCTATAACAAGTGATACATAATAGTAGCGTATTACATTCTATGTAGCCAATGACCTTGTTCCCACTCTCTGATGTGCTAAAACACCTCAAAACATGCTTATTATTAAACTTGCACGTCTATTTTCACTTGAAAATTTCAGAAGTTCTCCCTTTACTCAAATAAAACCCATGTGTATTTTCAGCTCCTAAACACTTCATTTGTGTCCCAACATCTCTCTACCTCATTATTGTGGCATTAAGTGCCCATTTACATATCTCTTATTGGTAGATTATGGTTTCAAGGTACTATAATGTTATGAAAACCAAAGTAACAATCTCAAAGGTTAAATAAACTAAGTAATGCAAATCAATATAATGAGTGGTAGCTCTGGGGCATAAGCCTAGCATGGGCTGATCTCGGTACCTTTATTTGTGGGAGGAAGCTCAGGGGATAAGCCTATCAAGGGTCAATCCCAATAATCTTATATGACTTGAAGATCAGGGGAATAATCCAAGAATTGGTCGATTCCAATGTTCTTAAGTAGGTGGCAGCTCAAGGGAATAATCGTAGCACAAGCCGATCCCAATGTTTTTATATAGGTCGCAGCTCAAGGGCATAAGCCTAGCATGGGCCGATCCCGATTTATCTATTTACCACTGATCATCTAGTCATTTGTATTATATGGCTTACAAATATTATAAAGTAAGAAAGGTAAAAATGAAGAAAATAATGCAATGTACGTCGTACCACAAGTATATATAAAGGTGGTCTACTAGTACTACTTATACACTTGTATTTGGTTTCTATTGAGCTCTTGTATCATGTGTTGTTACCTTCAGCCTTACATATTCAGTACATATTTTAGTACTAACGTCCCTCATGGTGGACCTGTATTTTATGCTTCAAGAATAGGTGCTTCATCTAATACACCTTGCTAGCAGAATCATAGGCTATCTAGTGACTATTGGTGAACTCCAAGATAATTCGGGGCTTTCCGAGTTTTTTCCATATGTTTTGGTATTGTGTAGTACTCAAGAGTATGGCGGGGGTTTATCCCAACCCTAACTTAGTCTATGTATATTTTAGAGGCTTTGTAGCCTAATGTAAAGTTAAACATGGTAGTGTCTTGTCATTTAGATGTGTGGCCCCAACAACCATTCTTGTATATATAATTTTGCACTTGCATATGTAAGTATTCTCATCAATTCATTATATCATATTGTAGAACCTTTGGTTGTCATAGTGACATGCATGAGAAGTAGAAGGTTATGCTTCTATTCTCTCGAACCTTGACGGCTATGGGTTCCTGTCTGCCCTAATAGGAATTGAGGCATGACAGAACCACTGAGTAGGAGATCTACAGCTCCTACCATACAACGCCTCAAACTGAGCCATCACAATCTTACAATGATAGTTGTCATTATATACAAACTCTATAAAAGGAAAATATTCAACCCAACTACCACAATAGTCAATATCACAAGCCTGAAGCATATCTTTAAATATCTGAAGAGTCCTTTCAACTTGCCCATTCGAATGTGGGTGGAAATCAGTACTATGTCTCACTTTAGTTACCAAACCTATTTAAAATGAATGATAAAAATATAATGAGAATTGAGTATCGTGATCTGAAATGATAGAAATAGTTTCCACGTGAAACTTCACAATCTCTTGGAGGAACAACCTCACATAATCCTCTACCGAATAATTTGTTTAACTGGCAAGAAGTGAGCTGCCGCAGTCATCCTATCCACAATGACCCAAATAGAATAAAATTAATTCCAAGACCTAGGAAGACCAGTAATGAAATCCATATTAATCACTTCCCACTTTTGGAAAGGCAAAAAAATCTCGTGAGTCAAGCCACTAGGCTTCAAGTGCTCTAACTTCACTTGTTAATACACTATGCATTTAGCTACAAAACATGCCACATCTCGCTTTATATTGTTGCACCAATAAATCTCATTAATATAACGATACATCTTCATCGACTCGATATGAATGACATAACGGGACTCATGAGCCTCATCCAAGATACTCTCTTTCAACCCGTCTACGTCGGGAACGCATAATTTGCCCTAGAACATCAAAATACCATTGCCACTAATATCAAAAACTAAAATATTTTGCTAACCCATATCTCCCTTAATCCTTATTAAGACAGGATCTAATACATGTTTCTCCTTTTTTTCAGCAAAAAGGGATGACTTCACTAACATGACCCAAACCATGGTCCATGTCGTATAGGCACCCCAAGCTCAAATAAATTTGAGGTCACCCCGATAACCCGACCCAAACATCTCATCGGACAATAAGAGTCGAGGAAACTCAAACTCACAAGCAACATTGCCAACCCTCTTCACAACGAAGTAGGGACCAACATAGTAGGGACTAAGGTCCCTTGTTTACCAAACTGCATCACTTCCTTCCTATGAGACACTTCCAAGAATACCTAATCACCCATATTAAATTCTAAGTCCCTATTCCTCACATCCGTATAGGAATTTTTGTGAATTTGAGTGGTTTTCAATCTATCACGGATCATTTTCACCATCTCTATGGACTGGTGAACTAAATCGAGGCCAAGTTACTTACCTTTGCCAACTTCATACCGCCCAGTAGGAGATTGACATCTACTACCATATAATGCCTCAAAAGGCACTATGCCAATACTAGATAGGTAACTATTATTATAGGTGAACTCAATCAAAGGCAGGTGGTCATACCAACTACCACCATAATCGATCACAAAAACCCGCAACATGTCCTCTAATTTTTGTACAGTTCTCTCCGCTTGCCCATCAATTTGCGAGTGGACTCTGGTACTAAGGTACACCTTAGTTCCCAAACATCTTTGGAATGACTGCCAAAAGTGGGATGAAAATTGAGGAAGAAAATCCGAGATAATATACACCAAAGCACCGTTAAGCTACACAATATCTGCAAGATTGAAATTAGCATAATCTTTCGCCAAGAAATTAGTTATCATGGGCAAGAAATGGTTGGACTTGGTCATTCTAAAAACAATGACCCAAATGGAATCCCATTGATTCTGAGAATGACGAAAACCGGTGACGAAATCCATATTAATTGTCTTCCACTTCCACTCGAGCGAGATGATCTCTTGTTACAAACCACCGAGCCTCATGTGCCCAAATTTCACTTATTGACACACCAAACACTTGGTAATGTAGCTAGACACATCTTATTTCATATTACTCCACTAATAGGAATCTCTAAGGTCATGATACATCTTGGTGGAACTTGAATGAATAACATAACAGGCTCTGTGAGCCTCAGCCATGACCCTTTCCTTAGTCCATCAACGTCGAGAAAACATAGCCTAGTTTGGTACCTCAAGATACCATATCCACTAATCACAAAGTCCGCAACTTTATGTTTACCGACATTACCTTTGATATTCATCAAGTTGGGGTCCAGTACTTGCTTCTCATTTATCTCGACCACAAGAGATGACTGAGATACTGAAATAACCAATACACCATAATTCTCGTAGTTCACTAGTTGAACTCAAAGATTTGTAAAACGGTGAACATCTTTAACCAATTCCCGCTTATCCTTAACAACATGGGATAAACTTCCCATAGAAAATCTACTAAAAGCATCGGCGACTACATTTGCCTTACTGGGACGGTAATAAAGACTCATATCATAGTCTTTCAGTACCTCAAGCCACCATCTTTGTCGGAGATTCAACTCCTTTTGAGTAAACACATATTAAAGGCTCTTATGATTGAAAAAGATGTCAACATGAACACCATACAGATAATGCCTCAAAATCATCAACCTAAAGACCACGACTAAGAAATCTAAGTCATAGGTTGGGTAGTTCCTCTCATGAACTTTAAATGGGCAAGAAGAATAGGCCACCGCCATACTATGCTATACCAACATGCAACCGAGAATAACACGAGAAGCATCACAATATGCTATAAAATATCAGTACCCTCGGGAAAGTTCAAAATCATAGCCGAAGTGAATTTACCTTTCAACTTCTCAAAACTACCCTGACACGTATCAGACCATAAGAACTTGACCTTTTTTGGGTCAACTTGGTCAACCGAGAAGTTGTAGTGGAAAAACTCTCCACAAACTTCCAATAATAACCGGTTAGACCCAAGATGCTCTGAATACCGGATGGATTCATAGGTCTAGGCCATTTATTAACCGTCACAACCTATTGGGGATCTGAGATAATCCCTTCTCTAGAGATAACATGACGAAAAAAAGCTATGACTTTCAATAAAAACTCACACTTGGAGAACTTGGCATACAAACGAAGATCCTTCAAGGTTTGCAACACGACATAGAGGTAATATACATGATTCGTCTCACTCTTAGAGTACACTTTGATATCATCAATTCAAACAATACAATCATGACCAAGAATGGATAGAAAACCCTATTTATCATGAAACTTACTCTCCACGGGAAAGGATTCTAGGGAAGGCTCGTCCCAGTTAGAATCTTTATCTCATACTAAACTATACAAACACCCCTTTGCAATCAACTTTCCTGCTTTAAGATAAGAAATCAATATTCCCTTAGGTAATAGAGAACCACTTTCCCATACAATGGATGGATCATTAGGGAATTTTAACATGACCCTACGTGTCCGATAGTCTAAGGAATCATAGCAAGTTTACAACTAATCCATCCCCAAAATGACATCAAAATCAACTATGTCTATCTCTATCAAGTCAACAAGAATGTCTATGCCACCGATATTTATCACGCATCCCCTATAGTCTCTTGTAACAACCATAGAGTCTCCCACTGGGGTAGATATAGAAAAAAGGAACCGACAGACTCTTGGAACAACAATCAAGATGCATAGCCAAATACAAGGTCACATAAGAAAGAGTAGACCCTGGATCAAGCAAATAATACACATCAAGGGAGAAAAGTCTCAATATACCCATGAAAACATCGGCAGATACCTCAGAATCATGGTGAGTAGCAAGTGCATACAACTAGTTTTGGCCAACACTAGTGCCAGAAATAGAAGTAAAGGCAGACATAGCCCCTTTTGGTATGAGAGGAGATAGAGTAGAAATAGGGGCCTTCTTGGCCTAAGAAGATGCTAGAGAAAGAAATTCCTGTTGTATGTACTCAACCTGACCACAATGAAAATATCAATTTCTCCCCTTCTCACACTGACTATGATGACTCTTACCACAGAATCTGCAAGAACGCAGGGTAGAGCCGACTGAGTTTCACTAGTCTGGAATTGGCCATCTTATGCCTAGGACCTATCACTTAATTGGGATAGGCAACTACCCAAAAACCTTGTGTAAAGATAGCGAACACTATCCGAGGAAAACAACTCAAACTCCCCCACTTCTTTTATGGTCAGTTTCCACCATCTCCACCACTTCTCTTAGAAGGCATAAAATTCCTTCCTTGCCTCTCACTAAGATTAATTTGCTTATTTTTCTCATCCTCTATTCGTTACAAATACACAATCAACCTAGAAATATCATGCTCTCAATCAGCAAAGACGCATTACTCTCGAGAACTAACGCACGGTACAACCTCGAGACAAACTTTTACATCCTAACCCTCATGATAGAAACCAACTCGGGAGCATACCTTGACAATTGATGGAATATCTAGGCATATTATTGAACAGACATTCTCTTTTGCTTTATGTTCATAAACTCTTCTGCCTTTATTTCTCTCAACTCTTAAGGAAAGAAGTAGTTAAGAAAGCCTCAGAGAATTCCATCTATAAAGTCGGGAAAGCATCAATTCCTCTATACAACTCCCACCCGTTATACCATTGGTATGCCACATCTTTCGATTGTTAGGAAGTAAGCTCAACTCCCTCATTACTTAAGCATGCATTATCTGAAAAAAATTCATTTCATTGATGAAGCCTTTAGGATCTTCCTCAACCTTTATACCAGTGAATATAGAAGGGATCAACCTCTTAAATTTGCCAATTTTTTTGGCCTCAGAAGAAATGGTAACCGGAGCACCACGCTCCAATTGAGAGGCCACTTATTGTGTAAAGAGGTTGATAGAGCAACAAAATTCTAGATTAGAAGAATTCCCCTAAAAAGACTGAGGAGGTGAGTCACTCTCATAAGCAGTGCTGGTGGGTGGAATCCCACGAGGATGGCCAGATGTCGCAACCTTAGACTGGGTCTTGACACCAACCATCCAAGGGCCTTGTTGTAACGGGCGCCAAACTCAAACCAGGACTGGAGACAACCCCCGTTACCCAACCCAACCTTCATCCGCCTACCCTTATTTGACTGAATTCCAAGCATGAAGCATATTAGTGTAACAACTCACTCAAGGACCCTAGGAATATATCACAACTTTGACCAACCCAACCGAGTTCAACTATCCATAGTAACAGTCCAAACATATCAAACCGTACCAAATAACATCATAAACTAGACCTTAACAAAATAAGTTAGATGAAATTTAATATATTTAATACTAAAATTTAATAGGATGGAACAACCAACAATATCGTAAAATGATGCCAGTCCACTGGCTTATTCCATTGCAAAGGACGATGCCAATACCAATCCTGCCTGTTCAAACCCCTAGTACCACAAAGTCTCTATACAATAGAGTAAACAATTCCCATTGGGACATGCCCCCAATCTATTTAAGAAACTAATATCCAAAATAAAAGAAAAATTACTAATGTAATCCATAACATCAAATGACATCATTTGAAAGGATGGAAGCTCACCATTTTAGCCCAAATACGGATATGAAATCCGCGTGCTAAACAAGAGTAGCAGAATGGTTGGTTCCTGCATAGTGTGGGTATTAAAGAACGAGAAGATGAGGTTAGCGAGTGATTACTAGCATGAATCTCATGATAAGGATAAAATAATGCCAGCTATAAATCCATGTAAAACCATCCATAATGCATGTAACCATATATGTATAAGTGTTGGGAAAGGGAACAGGGTTTAGCATGCATTGAAAAACTTTATCTGGGTTGTGTAAATTGGTTGTCCTAAACTACTCCGGGCGATATGTGTTCAGCTCCAACTGCTGAAAGGCCACAGTACGTGAATTCGCATGACCAGGGAAGTATCCCATGGGATGGATAGTATATCCCCCAATAGTATGACATCATACATATGATCCACTAAGACCAATCCTCATATCGGCAAATAGGAGATTCCAATTTTGGTCCTCCCAGAATCGCCACATTCCACGTCTTTACTACACAGCCCGCTATTAATGCCCAATTAAAATCGTTTCCAAATAAACAACCAAATCCATTCCCCATTTTATTAACCAATGCCAATATTAGTGATATCATCATACCACTCCTTACTTGCAAGTAATATCCATAGCTACACTATTTAGGTTTAGGGGACTTTCAAGTGCCCTCCAATATACCAAATTAATCCATTTGGGATACATCCATTTTCTCCATAAGCATAACAATTTAGCCCTTAGCCTTTTCAAACCATTTTAACCATGCAAAGATTTGTTTACCATGTTTAAAATATGCAAGAGTTCCATTAAAAGAAATCAATGTAATAAACATAGCTTTATAAGTATTTTATCAAACACCTTGGGGTCATAATATAACCAAAACCAATTTCAAATACCATAACAAGAAATCTGATAGTCCAAAACCACCATTAATGCATATAAAGAATAATTAAAATCATAGTGAACCATAACCAAGCATTTAATATCAACACCCCCAAATAATAGTTGAAAACTAAGATCATGAAATCGTAAAACCATGAGATTAAACATATAACCTATGCCATTAGTTGAAACTACAATAAGGGAAGTGAATCATGCCTTATACCAATGAATTAATTAATGAAATTACCAAGACAAGCCCAAAGCAATCCAAAAGATGAAACCCTAGCCTTTTTGCTCCAAAATCTCTTTGACAGAATTATGAGATGTTTTGGAGTAGTTTCTATGTGTTAATCAATAGAATAATAGGGTTAATAACAACCCAAGTGTATTAGAATTCATGGGTCCTAAATTAGGTAAGTACAGAAATGTCAAGAATACCAAAAATGTAGTTCCTTAAAAACCAAATCACAGAGATACTACTGACCTATACAATTCATATCCTTCTATACGATCGGTACCCACCATTCGTATCCAAGCCTCAACCTTTGATTAGATATATTTCAGTATACGACTCATCCAACTAAGTTGTAACCACAACATACCGTCCGGGCAAATGACCCATATCCCTGGCAGAATGAAATGCTAGGAAGATCGATCACTGCCTACTATACGAGTCCCTGATACGACTCATATCAGGCCCTACGGCTCATGCCCCTAAGTCATACCCATTCTAGTAACCAAAACCTCTTGTCCAACTAGAACAAGTCAACATATGATTGGACCATAACACTAGTACCGCAACATATAGCTCATACCCATGAGTCGTGTTTGGTCAAAAGAATAGAATTCCAAAAAAAACTCTAAGTGTCAAAACCAAGGATGTTTTAGTCTCCCCCACAAGGAACATTCATCTCAGAATGACGGACAAGGTAGGGGTAACAACGCATAGAGTCATTTGCATTATCAAACATCCTTTTAACAACATTTGAAAATGCAGAGTCAAAGAAGTTAATATTTTTATTAACAAACTGAAGAAAAAAAATGTGTTGAAGAACACATACCTTCCGCACGAATCCCAGAGTAGAAAATAGATGTAGATATTTAGACTTCATATCTTCTTCCGCTTTCCAAGAAGCTTCTCCCTCCTTAATGTTCTGCCATAGAAATTTAATAGAAGCTACATCCTTTGTCCACAATCGACAAACATGCCTATCTAATATCTCAACTGGGATCTCTTGATAAGACAGAGAACCTAAAATACCAAATCCATCCAAAGGAAAAATCAAAGACGGATCACCAATGAACTTCCTAATCATAGAAACATGAAAGACTGGATGAACAAAACTTAAGCTAGATGGTAACTCCATCTCATAACAAACATTGCTAACCCTTTGCAAAATCACACAAGAACCAATGATTGGAAGACTGAGTTTCCCCTTCTTTCCGAACTGCACCACTCTCTTCATGGGAGACACTTTGAGGAACACCCTTTCCCAAACCTCAAACTCTAAGTTTCTATGCCTAACATCCACATAGGACTTTTGACGACTTTGGGATGGTTTAATCCTATCCCAAATCACCTTCACCTACTGTATTGCTTGATTAACCAAATTCAGGCCAAACATGTCTGCCTCCTTAAGCTTAAACCAACAAATAGGAGATCTACACCTCCTACCATACAATGACTCAAAAAGATCACTACAAATACTATAACGGTATCAATTGTCATAAGAAAACTCCACCAAAGGTAGATGCTAAACCTACTTGCCACCATAATCAAACACACAGGCCCGAAGTATATCCTCTAGTGTTTGAATTGTTCTCTCTGCATTACCATCCAATTTCAGATGCAAAGAAAGACTCAGACTAACCTTTGTCCCCATCCTTTTTTTATAAAACCACCAACAATAAGACGTAAACTGCGCACAACGATCAGAAATAATTGAGTCAAGTACACTATACATCTTTACAATATCCTGAAGATACAAGTTCGCATAATCCTCCACTGAAAATATACTCCGCATACCCAAGAAGTGCGCAGACTTAGTCATCCTATCCATGATGACCCAAATCGAATCAAATTAGTTCTAAGACCGAGGAAGATCGGTAATGAAATCTATATTGATCATCTCCCACTTCAATTTAGGGAACTCAAATTCTTGATACAACCCACCAAACTTCATCTGATAAACCTTAACCTATTAACATACTATGCACTTGGCCATGGATTCAACTATATCCCTCTTTATAACATTTCACCAATAGATCTATTTAAGATAATGATACATCTTTGTCGAGTTGGGATGGATAATATAGTGTGGCTTATGTTCCTCAACTAAAACCCTTTGTCATAACCCATCGATATCAAGAACACACAACATCCCTTGGTATCATAAAACATTAGCACCACTGATCTCAAATGCCACAACCTTTTGTCCACCAAAATCACTCTTGATCTTCAGAAAGATAGAGTCCAACACTAGATTCTTCTTAATCTCTGCACCAAGAGATGATCGAACCACTTCTTGCACCATCATACTACTATCCACAGAGTCCTAGAGACGAATTCTAATATTATCCAAGTGTTGAATATCCCTTACCAATTCTCGCTTTCCTTTCTCTACATGAGCCAGACTACCCATAGATAACCTGCTAAGAGCATCAACAACACCATTAACCTTACCTTAGCTATAGTGAAGACTCATATCATAACTTTTTTGGAAACTCAAGCCATCTCTACTGCTTGAGATTTAGCTCTTTTGAAGTGAATACGTACTGAAGACTCTTATGATCAGAAAAGATATCCACGTGAACACTATATGATAGTGTTGCTATATTTTCAAAGCAAACACAACCGCCAACAACTCTAAATCGTGAGTAGGATAATTCCTCAAATGTACCTTCAACTGCCTAGAAGAATAGGCAATTACCTTCCCATGTTATATCAAAACACAACCAAGTGCTACCCGAGATGAATCGCAATAAAACACAAACCTATCATTGCCTTCCGACAAACTCAGGATTGGAGTCGAAGTCAACTTATTCTTCAACATCTCAGAACTCCCTTAAGAAGAATTTGACAAGGAAAACTTAACCTTTTTTGGAGTCAACTTAGTTTAAATAAGCCGCTATCGAAGAAAAGATTTCCACAAACCGCTTATAATACCCAGCAAAACCCAAGAAGATCTGAATATCAAACAGAGTCGTGGTCCTAGGCCATCCTTTTAAGGCAAAAACCTTTTGAAGAAACACTTTGCACTCTGAAATTGATCAAATAAATCATTGATCCTAGAAAGAGAATACTTGTTCTTTACTATTACTTTATTCATTTGACTTTAATCAATCCACATAAGAAGGGAACCAATCTTCTTGTGAATGAACAATTTATAAGAACCCAACAAAGACATATTAGGATTGATAAAACTTTTATCTAAGAGCTCTTTCAATAGCTCCTTAAGATCTTTTAGCTAAGTCTGAGCCATTCTATAAGGAGGGATGGATATCGGATGAGTGTCTAAAACAAGATAGATCCCAAAATAAATTTCCCTATCGGGAGGAACACCAGGAAGATCATCGAGAAAACCTTAGGAAACTCATTAATCATAGGATTGTATTCTAGAGAAGGCTCTTCCAAGTTAGAATTTTTAACTTGGACTAAATGATAAAAACGCCCATTTGCAATCAACTTTCTAACTTTAAAATAAAAATGAATCTTTCCTTAGGAAGTAGAGAACTACCTTCCTATACAATGACCAGAATATTAGTGAATTTTAACATGATACTATGGGTTAAAAAATATAAGGTAGCAAGCAAGAATACAACCAATCCATCCCTAAAATGTCATTAATATCAACTATGTCTATCTGTATCAAGTCAACAATAGTGTCTCTACCACCGACAGTTATCACATATCCACTATACACTCTTGTAACAACCACAGACTCTTCCACTAGGGTAGAAACAAAAAAAGAATAGGAAGACTCCCGATATAATAATCAAGATACATAGCCACATAATGGGTCACATAAGAAAGAGTAGACCCTGGATAAAGCAAACAATACACATCACAGGAGAAAAGTCTCAACATACTCATGCGAACATCTGGATATGCCTCAGAATCATGGTGAGTAGAAAGTGTATATAAGTAGTTCCAACCAACACTAGTGCCAGAAATAAAAGTAGAGGCAGACATATCACCATTTGGTACAGGAGGAAGTGGAGTAGCAATAGGGGCCCTGTTGTCCTAGGAAGCTTCTATAGAGGGACATTCACGTTGCATATGCCCAACCTAACCATAAGTAAAACACAAATTTGTCGCCTTGTTACACTGACCATGATGACTCTGACCACAAAAGCTGCAAGGAGGGCAGGGTGGAGCCGACTAAACTTAACTAGTCTAGAATTGGGCCTCTCAGAATACTCTTTTTCTTTCTAAGTAACCTTTTTGACCTAGTGTTTCCTCCATAGGACCTTTATTGAGCCTATATCTTTTTTCCATAATTGATGAACCTGGATATACCAGATCTTAAACAAAATCTCCTCATAAGATAAGGAATCTAAAATACAAATAACCTTGATAGGTACTCTTTGCAATAGATCACCAATATACTTCCTTAACTTAGAGACATACAATACTGGGTGAATAGAGCTCAAACAATAAAGCAATTCAAACTCATATGCCACATTACCAACCCTTCTCATAATCACATACGGACCGAGACACTGGGGACTAAGCTTTCCCTTCTTCCCAAACTACATCACTCCATTTATAGGAGACACCTTCAAGAATACCTAGTCTCCAACCTCAACCTCTAGATCCCTTTGCCTCACGTCCGCATAGGACTTTTGGCGACTTTGGGATGCCTTAAGCCTATCCCAAATCACCTTCACATTCTCTATAGATTGTTTAATCAAATCCAGGGCAAACATATCTTTCTTACAATGATCAAACCACCCAATAGGAGACCTTTACATACTACCATACAATGTTTCAAACCAAGCTATCATAGTGCTAGAGTGGTATCTATTGTTGTAAGAAAACTCTCAAAGAGGAAAATTCTTGACCCAGCTACCACCATAGTCAATAATGCAAGACCGAAGCATATACTTACATGTTTGAATAGTCCTTTCTATTTGCCCATAAAATTGCAGGTGAAAATCAATACTTTAACTTACCGTAATCCCTAACCATTTCTGAAATGACTATAAAAAAGGAGATAAAAACCATGGACCATGATCGAAGATAATAGAAATAGGTACCCCATGTAACTTTAACATATCGTAGAGATACGACTTTGCATAATCCTTAGTCAAGAAGTTAGTCTTCACTAGAAAAAAGTGAGATAACTTTTTCATCCTATACATGATGACCCAAACTGAATCAAATTGATTTTGAGATCGAGGTAGATAGGTAATCAAATTTATATCGATCACTTCCCTCTTCCATTTAAGCAACTTAATTTTTTAATACAATCCTCCGGGCCTTGTGTGATCAACTTTCAATTGTTGGCACACCATGCACTTGGCCACAAAATTAGCCACATCTCTCTTTATATTTTTCCATTGATACATCTCCTTGAGGTCATAATACATTTTTCTCAAATTGGGATAAGCAACATAGCATGACTTATGCACCTCGTCTAGGACCTTCTGTTGCAAATCATTTATATTAAGGACATATAATCTCCCTTGGTAATGCAATGTACCATCACAACTAATCTTTAAGGTCATCACCTTCTTACCACCCACATTACCTTTGGTCCTCATCATAATAAAATGAAACATCTGTTTCTCCTTGACCTTATAACCAAGAGATGATCGCGCCACTTTTTCCATAAACAAACTACCATCCTTAGTGTCTAAGTGGAAAACTCTAAGGTTAGCCAAATGGTGAATATCCTTCACCAACTCCTACTTTCTTTTACACACATGAGATAGACTCCCTATAAAAAAAAACTACTAAGAGCATCAGTAACCACGTTAGCATTACATGGGTGGTAGTAAGGTCTCATATCGTAGTCCTTGAGAAGATAAAGTCATCTCGTTTGCCTGAGATTAAGTTATTTCTCAGTAAACATATACTGCAAGATCTTAAGATCCGAAAAGATATCCACATGCACCCCATAAAAATAGTTACACCAGTTTTTCAATGAGAATACCACAACTAGCAATTCCAAGTCATGAGTCGTATAATTTCTCTCATGGGCCTTCAAATGTCTAGAGGCATAAGCTACCACATTTAAATACTACATCAAAAAACAACAAAGTCCCATACGAGATGCATAAAAATTGACCACAAACCCATCAGTTCCTTCTACCAAAGTTACTATCAGAGCAAAAGTTAGCTTATTCTTCAGCTTCTTGAAACTCTCCTCACAAGTATCAGAACACAAAAACATTACCTTTTTCTAAATCAACTTAGTTAATGGGGCAGCTATAGTTGTAAAACATTCCAAAAACCTCTTTTAGTAACCAGCTAAACCCAATAAGCTCGAAATATTGGTTGGAGTCTTGCATCTAGGCAACTTCTTAATTACTACAAATTTCTGTGGATCCACCATGATCCCTTAACTAGAAATGACATGATACTCCTCACTCTTAGAATACACCAAAAATGTCATATATAAAAACAATGACAAAAAATCTAAAAACTAACGAAAGACTCTCTTTAACAAATCCATAAATGTCGCAGGGGCATTGGTCAAGCCCAAAGACATAATTAAATGTTCAAAGTACTCATACTGTGTACGGAAGGCAGTCTTAGCAATATTCTCTTCTCTAATCTTTAGCTGATGATACCCGGATCAAAGATGAATCTTGGAGAAAAACTTAGCACCCTGCAACTAATCAAACAAATCATCTATCTTTAGGAGAGGATACTTATTCTTTATAGCTACCTTGTTTAACTATTGGTAACCAATGCATATTCTAAGGGAACCATCTTTATTACAAAGAAACATAATAGATGTATCCCATGGGGGTACACTGGGTTGGATGAACCCCTTATCTAAAACATTCTTGAGTTGCTCCTTAAATTCCTTCAAATCAACTGGATCCATTTTATTTGAGGGAATAAAAATTAGATAAGTTTCCCAAAAAAGATCAATCCCAAACTCAATCTCCCTTTTAGAAGGAAAACTTGGAAGGTCATTAGGGAAGACCTCAAGAAATTTATTCATTCCCATGACAAAATGCATAGAAGAAACATCTAAGATAGAATCGTTAATGTAAACTTGATAATATAGGCACCCTTTGGAGATTAATTACAATACAATGCTTTACATGTAGCCATCCTAAAGCCAAAGTGGTAGCTATTGTTCTAAGAAAACTCCAAAAGAGGAAAGTGCTCAACTAAACTACCACCATAGTGTATCAAGTAGGCCCAAACCATATACTCCAATGTCTGAATAGTTATTTTTGCTTACCCATCTGAATGTAGGTGAAAAGCAGTACTCAGACTTACCTTAGTCCCCAATCCTTTCTGAAATGACTGCAAAAAATGAGATGAAAACTACATTACATAATCGAAGATGATAGAAAAAGGTACCCCATTTAAATTCAAAATCTCATAGAGATATAACCTTGCATAATCCTCAGTCGAGAAGTTAGTCCTCACAAGCAAAAAGTGAGCGAAATTTATCATCCTATACACGATGACCCAAACTGACTAAAATTAATTTTGAGACTGATAGAGACCCGTAATGAAATCCAAGTTGATTACTTCCCTCTTGCATTAAGGCAACTCAATTTCTTAACACAATCCTCTGGGCCTCATGTGCTCAACTTTCACTTGTTGGCATACTATGCACTAGGGCTTAAAATTAGCCATCCCTCTTTATATTTTTCCACCAATATATCTCATTTAGGCCATGATACCCTTTTATTAAATTAGGATAAACAACATAGTGTGACTCATGCACCTCATCCAATATCCTCTATTGTAAACTATCTACTTCAGGGGCACATAACCTCCCTTGGAACCACAAGGTACCATCACCACTAATCTCGAAGGCCATCACCTTTTGCACACCTACATGACCCTTGATCCTAATCTATATAGGATCAAACATTTGCTTCTTATTGATCCCATCACCAAGAGATCACTGCACCACTTCCTGCATGAACATACCACCAACCTCAGAGTCCAAGAGAAAAACTCCATGGTTAGCCAAATGGTGAATATTCTTCACCAACTTCTGTTTTCCTTTATCCATACAAGCCAGATCCTACATAGAAAACTTGCTAAGATCATTAATAACTATTTCACTTTACCTGGGAAGTGAAGAAGACTTATGTCATAGACCTTAAGAAGTTCAAGAAATCTACTTTGTCTAAGGTTAAGCTCTTGTTGAGTAAACGCATACTGCATGCTCTTATTATCAGAAAAGATATCCACATGCACCTCATACAAATAGTGACACTAGTTTTTAATGCAAATACCACAGCTAGCAATTCCAAGTCATGACTCAGATATTTTATCTTATGTTCCTTAAACTATCTAGATGCATAAGATTTCACATTTATATGTTGCATCAAAACATAACCAAGTTCGACATGGGATGCATTACAGTAAACCATAAACCCACCTGTGCCTTTTGGCAAAGTCATGACCGAAGCCAAAGTTAGCTTATCCTTCATCTTCTTTAAAATCCCCTCACAAGCATCAGACTATAAGAACTTTACCTTCTTCTAAGTCAACATAGTTAATGAGGATGTTATAGTCAAAAAAATCTCCACAAACCTCATGAATTAATCAGCAAAACCCAAAAAGCTTCAAATATCTATTGGAGTCCTAGGTCTAGGCCACTTCATCACCACTGTAACTTTTTATGAATCCACCATGATCCCTTAGTAGAACAGACATAACCCAGAAAAGTAAAAGTGTTCAACCAAAATTAATATTTTGAAAATTTAGCATACTACTGTTGCTCCTACAAGGTCTATAACAAAATGTGGAGGTGATTGATGTGATCCACTTTACTCTTAGAGTACACAAAAATGTCATTTATAAAAACAATAAAAAATAGATCCCAAAGGTAATGAAAGGCTCTATTTATCAAATCAATTAATGTCACTAGGGCATTGGTCAACCTAAAAGACAAAATAAGAAAGACAAAGTACCAACAACAGGTACAAAAAAATTCATAGAAATATCCTCTTCCCTAATATTTACCTAATAATACTTGAATCGAAGATCAATCTTGGATAAAAACATAGCACTCTGCAACTGATCAAATAAATCACCTACCCTTTTTAGAGGATATATATTATTTATCATTACCTTGTTCAATTACTGGTAATTTATTTATATTAGAAGGGAACCATCCTTCTTATGTATGAACAAAATAGGTGCAACCCATGGGGATACACTAGGTCAGATGAACCCCTTATCTTAAAGATCCTTGAGCTGCTACTTGAGCTCCTTTAACTCAGTTGGAGCCACTCTATTTGGAGGAATAAAAATTGGATGTGTGTTCGAAACAAGATCAATCCCAAACACAATCTCTATATCATAAGGAATAAAAGGAAGGTCATCGTGTATAACCTTAAGAAATTCATTCACCACCAGACAAAATGCAAAGAAGAACCATCCGAGCTAGAACCTCTAACCCAAAAAAGATAATAGAGACATCCCTTAGAGATAAAAATTCAAGCTCTAAGATAAGATATGAATTTCCCTTCAGGAGCTAGGTAACCACCCTCCTACTTAATAACCGACTCATTAGGGAATTTAAATACAACTTTATGGGTACGACAATCTAGAGAAGCATAGCACGAGTGGAACCTATCCTACCCTAATATACCATCAAAATCCACCATATCTAATTCAAATAGGTCCACCATAAGTTTTTTACTACCAATAAATACCATGCACCCCTATAGACTCTTTTAGCAATCACATAGTTACCTACCTTGGTAGAAACATAAAAAGGGTCTAAGAAATACTCCGGACCAAAACCAAACTACTCTTCCACAAATAGGGTCACAAAAGAGAGAGTGGAACCCAGATTAAGTAAACATTACATGTCATTGGAAAAGAGTTTCAATATACCAGTCTCAACATAAGGAAATTCCTCAAACTGCAATCAGGTAGGGAATGCATAAAGGCAATGTTGAACAATACCAAAACTACATGGTGCACCCTTTTGTATTAAAGATGAAGAAGATAGAACTGGAACCTTGTTCTCTCCCAAAGCAACCTTTTCTACGAAATAGTTCTTAATTATGTTCCCTGGCTAAGAACAATTAAAGAACTTATCCTTTTTTTCTTCATAATAACCTTGATATAATCTACCACAGAACCTGCAGAGAGCATATAATTCAGCAATACTGGGACCCACTAGCCTGAGATTGGGAACCTTGTGCCCTAAATTTATCGCCACCTTGAAAATTCCTACCACTATACGACTTTGGGTAGAGAGCACTAGTCATTGAGTAAGACCCAGAATTACCCATCTTATTCTTGGAAAACTGACCACCATCCCAACTACTTTACTATTGGCCACCACCCTACTCAAAGAACCTAAAATTCTTCCCCTACCTCTCATCTATCTTAACCTTCTTCTTTTTTCTTTCTCCACCTGCTGTATGTATACAACCAACCTGGCGATATCCATGTCCTTTATCAATAAGGCAGACTTATTTTCAAATATCAGCTTTTAGGATAACCTAGAAGAAAACTTTCTCATTCTGTCCCTCAAGCTAAAAACCGTCCCTAGAGAATACCATAATAATAGGTGAAACTTCAAGGAATACTTCTTAAATAACATATTTCCATGCTTTAAATTAACAAACTTTTTTGCCTTTGCTTTCCTTAATTCCTGTGGAAAGAACCAATCTAGAAAAGAATTAGAGAAATTCTCCCAAAGAGATTACTTAGTATTATTACTCCTTGTTGATCCTATTTCTCATATCACTAGTTTACCATATCTTTCAACTGGTATGTGGTAAAATCCACGCCCACTAAATTACCTACATAAACAACTCAAAGATATACAAAGATAGACCAATTATAGTTGAATGACATTTAATAAATTCCATAACCATAACTATCAAAACATACATCCAAGAATCCAACTAGTGTCAACCCCAATACAAATATCATTCCAAAGGTTGTCACCAACACCGACACCTCCATTCCCATAGTACCCTAACTATATGAATATTACTATTTAAGTCGTACCCTAAGCAGAAATATCTGGGTTAGACACTGGATATAACACCCGATATTTTGAAGTCACTATATAACATACGACTCATGATTTTGAGTCATATGGACAATATATGAGTCTTATGTTAGACTCGTACCAATAATAGTGTGTGATAGGCATTATTCTCTTTAAGGTACGACCTACACTTTAAAAGTTGTAACATGATCATATGAGTTGTACATGGTAAGTCATAATCAAGTTGGTGTAAAGTGAGATAAGTTCAATCAATCTCATGAGATGATGATTGATAGTCATATGAATTGTTACAAGTCATAAGACATGACTCGTATCCAAATTAGAGATGGATATAATAATCAATCCTTATGTTTTTATAGATTCATAAGTTATTTATACATATAATAAGCCCTCAAATGGCTCCAAGCAAATAAACAAGTCAAAACCTTCCTAAGAGTTTATGTTCTTGGGATGTACATAACTATAGTTATCTTCAAACTATCATAACTTTTGTTTCACTAAGAATGTTTTATCTCAAGACCCACCAACAAATAGGTAATTTAATTATATTTCCATCTATATTAATTTTTCCTTAATCCAACATTGAAGTAAATATTTATGGCCAAAATCCTAAAGCATTGTCAAGCTGAGTCACGTAGTCCAGCATAAGAGTTGCCAAGTCTAATTCATACCAAGACCATGCGAGTCATATGGTAGACCAGTAAAGGCTGCCGAGAACTATCTGTAGAGTCTATATAAGGGATTTTTGGACTTTTCCGTTCTTATAACTCCAAACAACAATTTATAACTCTCTAATAAGAATTATTTTCATCTTTTTTTTAATAAGTTAACAACACTTGCCTCATCTCATTATCAAGAACATCAAAATTTGGGTTCCTCACAAAAAAATTTATCCTTCAAGTACTAAGACTCTAATTCAAGAATATGAAGAATATAAAGGTTATGGTTTTTTCTATGTAATTCATCCTTCAAGCCTCAAAGTTTAAAATATCTACCCAACATGAAGAAATTCAAGTTTTCTTTCCTAAGATTTTAAGAATTCATGTTTCAATTTGAAGATTTATTCAAGAAGTCATCTAATTGAGGTATGTGAGGTTTATGAACAAGGACATCCTTCGATACTTGTGCCCAAAACATATTTTAAAGTTAAAGATATATGATTTTCAATTAGGATTCATACCCAAACTATCTTGTATTAAGTTTATGGATTTATAAAGTTATTGAAGTATTTAAGTGAAAACATGTTCTCATCTATTTATGTTTTTACTTGAAAATTATGTATTATTATTTATATATCATGAGTTGGATTTAAACATTAGTTAAAGATTTCCAATTATGTTTTTAAGCATGATATTGTGTTACAAGTTATATGAGAGAAAGTACAAGATTTAAGGCATGATTTTAAACACTAAGTTAAAGTTCTATTATAATGGAAAGGTTAGAACAGCTCTCCCCAACATAGGTAAGACGTCGAACTTCATGATAGCTCATATGGTTTTTGTTGGTTAGAAGAACCCCTCAAAAGAAAGAATAAAAAGTAAAGATTTTAGAAACTAAGTGTTATGGATTACACAGTTTATCCTTAGGCTTCATTACTCATGTTTATGATTTTATAGTCTTTGTTTTATTCAAGTTAAAGGTGAGTCATTTACACTTAGCGCGCATTCTTTTAAAGATTCTATGAATATTTTGTTATTATATTACTTATGAATTCACTCACACCTACTTAGTATATTTCAGAAGTACTGACCCACATATAAGTGTATGTGCTACATTGTCTCATAATGTAAGTAGAAATGTAGCCTACACATCATAATTCAAGTGTTTGCAGCTTCTAGTTAGCTGGTGATATGTTCCTTTGATTTGGGAATTTTAGTTAACTCTAGTTCTAGTAGCATTTCTTTTTATTCAGTCTGATTGATTAGGGATAACTGGGGGTCATGTCCCAGCTATCTATAGTAAGTATTAGTAGAGGATTCATAGAAAGTCAGTAAAGTTGTTGTAATTGTTTTCAATTTTGTTTTACATGACTAGAGTTGTAATTATTTTAAATAGTATTGTTTTGAACACATTTTACTAAATACTTCTATTCCGCTAATTATTTTAAGTATTTATGTATTTAAATTAGTACCTCAAATAATATTCCTGTACAAGGGTTAGCTTGGGATACTTGCGGTCTTAAGCACTGTGTGACGTCTAGGGGGTAGTATTGAGGAATCAAAATCTTGGTATTAGAGCACAGAGTTCAAGTGTCATAGTTTGTCTATGAGTTCATATCTAGTAGAGTCTTGTGGAACGATATAGAGATGTGTGTACTTTTGTTTGTGAGGCTACAGTGTATTTAAGAAAATGTTCCCTTCCTTTATATCTCAGATCATGCTATAGAAGTGTTCTCTATGGAAATTATGCATATTCTTAAGTTAATCCATTCATGCCAACTCTACCTTATTCTTTAGGAAACAGAAATCGTCAAACTCAAATCTCTTCCGATAGAGCTTTCATAGATAGTCCACATAGACTGTTATGGGATTACATGTAGGATTAAAAGAATATCATCAGTGACCTTATGTTATAAACATTGAAATATGTCATTAATGTTCATAAAAATCATGCACTAACCTAAAGTTAAATGTGTTTTCAGATCCCTTGTCAGAATTCTATGATAACATATGGTCTAGATTTAGAAGCATGAACCCAGAAGTTTACCAGCAGTTAAATGAGGTATAGAGTTAATTGAATTTAGTAGGTTATGAATTCATGGGGCTAGTTTAATGAAGGTAAACCACAAGGCTTGAAATAATGTATGTAAGAATTTAAGTTTGTTGATTTGAAATTATATGTTGTTGATGTTGGGTATGTTGATGTAATTGTAATTCTCATAGTTTAGGGATAAATATAAGTTTAGAGATATGATATTGTTAGGCTATAATGTAATTTAGTATGGTTTATTGAAGGTTTTTTATATATCTACATTAAGTGTTACAATCTATGTTTGAATCTTGGGTGATTGACCTAATAGAAGGATGTGTTAAAATTCTAGGTTGTGTAAAATAATGGTATGCTGAAATTATCAAAAATTCTAAGTTAGTCATTATTTAAGTTGTCATATGATGATTTTTGGGGTTATAGAGAGTTAAGAATTGTATATCAGAATGAAGTACTAGTTGTGCGGCTTACATTATCAGTTGTAGTCTTTCATGGTGATTTTATCATTTATGTGTATTATAGCCCAGAAAAGTGTAAAGTGGTGGTAGTTTATTTTAGAGTTACATAAAAGGGTCCCGCAAACTTAGAATTATGGCTTTAAGCTAAGTGGGAGATGATAGAACAAGTAACCAAGTTAGGCTCTTAAATTCTAGTAGTGATGTCGTTATTTTGTAAAACAACATCAAGGAAGGATGATGCCCAAACCATTATTATCTGAGTGCAAATTTTTGTATTTCATTCATCCTGATATCTACTCATGCCTTACATGTAAGCTCTATAATCATAGCACATATTTACAAACCTTCCATAGAATTATGTATGCTTCTAGTTCTTAGTATTAGTATTTCTAGTTTTCTCAGTAGTATGAATCATATTCCATGAATTTATAAACTCCAAGCTCAGGTTATGCAGCTCGTGACTCATGTATCCATGCTTCATAGAATGCTCAGTTCTAGGTACTCATGCTACACTCTTAATAATTAGCGACATTCAGATTATGTCATGTATGTTCTCAGATTAGATCTCTTTGATGAATCCATGATGTTTATACTCTATTATTTTGTCCTCAATTAAATGTCAAGTTACATGTAGTATCATTTCATGCTTTAAGATCTCATATTATAACCTTGTAGTAACCTCTCCTTATGAAATGGTAGTAGTGATGAGTAATTGTTTAGATAGGAGAGAGTAAAAGTTCCTTGTTAAGAAAATATTATTATTTGCTTCTTTTATCTAAGGCTATAAGTTTAAAGGAAGACTGAGACCAAGTTTTTTTATATATGTCATGATTTATTATTATTTTGTATGTGTTTTCTTAGGTATAGTGCATGGACATTGTTATTGATAGTTGTATTGGATAATATGAGAAAAATGATTTTATAGGTGTTTCTTTAGACATCCATATATGGTTATGAAGACAGACTTGAATGTTATATTGTTGTATAAGAAGATGAATGCATTGCCTGTTAGTGAATTCCTAGTAAGAGGTTAAATATAGTTGTTGAAGTGGTAATAATAAAAATTCATTAGATAAGAAGTTGTGAAAAATGTAGGGAGTATTGAATTCATGATTCAGACTAGTATTATAGTGTTATGTGTACACTTTTGTAGATTTGAGTAGGCTTGAACATAGTGAGAGAATTGAGTTTAGATCAAACTTCAGTAGATAGAGTTATCAGTGCCCATGTGAATATTTTAAGTAACCTCAAGTGAAGTGCAGTATTGAAGTGGAATGTATAGTGGAGGGGGGATTTGAGGAGTATGTCTAAGTTTGAAGTAGAAGTTGCATTGTCTAACGCATAGTAATTCTATCCTATCTTATGTTTCATAGCTCTACATATTAAGATTCCTAACTTTGATGTGTTATGCAAAATATTCTAGTTGAGTATAAACTTCAAGTATAATTCAATCTGTAAAGGCCAGAACTTTGTTTAGCAGTCAGACAGACAAGTTCCTATGATTTTTCATCTTTCCATCTAGTAATACTATCCGAAGTCTCATGAATTTTGCTATTCCATGAGGTAATTCATTCATTTCTATGCAAGTTATAAATTTAGTTCAGTTCATGTATCATGTGTTAGGTTTAGATATTCAGTCATGATTCAGTACATAAGTGTCCAATGCATTATCTTAGTCCTTCCTCAGCATTTCTTCCAAGTCAGTATCATTCAAGGGATGAATGCTCCCAAGAGGGAGATGTTGCAATAAACCGAGTGTTCATGTCGTAGGCCTCTTGTCTTTTCTTCATGAAACCTGATCAAAATTGAGGTAATGGTTACTCATAAGTAAACTCTATGATTTCTATCTCACTCTTATAACCATTCTCATGTCATTGCCTGTATTCACGAAATCAGTTCACTATAGGTATCATGTCTCAAACCCAATTGTTTAATCACATTTCAATACATGAACATTTAGTTTATGGTCTTAAATTTCCTTAGTACTCTCATCCTAGATAGTATCATTTGAAGATGAATGTTTCCAAGGGGAAGATAGTGTAACACCAAGAGTTTTGAAGTCACGATAAAACATACGACTCATGCCTTTGAGTTGTATGTTTAACTTGTTCCCATAACAATATGTGATAGGCGATATTTTTTTTAAGGTATGACTTAAACGTTGGAAGTGGTAAGGTGATCATACAAGTTGTACATGGTAATTCATAACCATGTCAGTGTGAGGTGAGATGAATTCTATCTATCTTACGAGAAGATGAGTGCTAGTCATATGACTTGTTACGTGTCATAAGATATGAATCATATCCTGATTAGAATAGGATATAGGAATCATTCCTCATGTTTTAAAATCTTTTTAAGTTACTTAGACATATAATAAGTTCCCAAATAGCTCATAACGTTTGCTTTACTAAGAATCGTTGAGCTAAATACCCACCAACATATAGGTAATTGAATTATCCTCGCAACGAAACCAATTTTTCCGTAATTTGACATCGTGGAAAATAGTTATGGCTGAAATACTGAAGCATAATCAAGCTATGTCACACTGTCTAGCATACGGGTTGCCATGTCTAATTCGTACCCAGACCATACGAGTCATATGGTAGACCTATAAAGGTTGTCGAGAGTTGTGTGTAGAGTCTATCTTAAGGGCTTTTTGGTCTTTTACCTTTTTGTAAACACCAAACACGATTTACAACCCTCCAACAAGCATATTTTTATCTTCTTTTCAATAGATTAACAATACTTGCCTCCTCCTATTATCAAGAATATAAAAATCAGGGTTCCTCACAAAAAATTCATCCTTCAAGTCCGAAGTTTCAAATTCGATAATATGAAGAATATCAAGATTGGGTTTCTCTCACTAATTTATCGTTCAAATTTCAAGGTTTAAACTCTCTTCCCAAGATTAAGAAATTCAATATTCTTTCCCAAGAATTAATGAATTCAAGTTTCAATTTCAAGATTTCTTCAATAAGTCATCTAATTAAGGTATGTGGGGTTTATGAACATGGGACATTCATCTATCCTTGTTCCCAAAACTTTTTTAAAATTTAAGTATATAAAATTTTCAATTATGGTTCATACCCAAACTATCTTGTTTTGAGTTTATGGAATTATAAAGTGCTTGAAGTATTTAAGTCCATACATGTTCTTATCTATTTATGTTTTGACTTAAAAATTCTTTGTAATGATTTGTATATCATGTGTTTGATTTGAACATTGATTAAATATTTCCAATTGAGTTTTTAAGAATGATAATATGTTACAAGTTATATGAAAGAAAGTACGAGATTTAATGCTTGAGATTAAACACTAAGTTATGGTTCTATTCCATTGGCAAGGATAGAACAGCTCTCCCCAAAGGGGTAAGATGTTGGACTCCATAATATCTCACATGGGTTATGTCAGTTAGAGCAACCTCCTAAAAGAATGAATAAAAAGTAAAGCTTTTAGAAACTAGGTATATGGCTCACAAAGTTTATCCTTATTCTTCATTACTCTTGTTAATAATTTTACAGTCTTTGTTTTATTCAAGTTCGAGGTGAGTCATTTACACTTAGAATACATTATTTGAAAGTTAAAATGAATATTTAGTTATTGTTTTACTTATGAATTCACCCCCACATACTCAGTACATCCGAAAGTACTGACCCTGATATATGTCTATGTGCTACATTGTCTCATAATATAGGTACTAGTTGTAGACTACACATCTTAATCAGACAGTTTGAATCTTCCAGTCAATAGGTGATCAATTCTTTTGATTGAAGGACTCGAGTCAACTCTAGTTCTAGTAGCATTTCTTTTTATTTAGTCTTATTGATTAGGGATTGCTGTGGGTCATGTCCCGGCTACCTATAGTCAGTATTAGTATAGGTTTCATAGACAGTCAGTATAGTTGATGTATTTGATTTCATTTTTGTTTTGTATGACTAGAGTTGTAATCATTTTAAATAGTTTTGTTTTGTAAACGTTCAACTAAAGACTTCGCTTTTTCTTATTATTTCCAATTTTTATGTATTTAAATTATTAGTAGCTTAAGAAATATGCTAGTAAAAGGGTTAGCTTGGGATCACTTGTGTTCCTAAGCACAGTGTGACATCCCGGGGGTAGCTTGAGGCGTTACACTGGACAACATATGGTTGGACCCTACCTCTCATATCATGTACATAAGACTCGTATGGAATTTTCTCACACAAAGAAATACACTTGAGCAACATCACACTGAACAACATATTACTACGGTCCCTACACCTGTACCCACACCATATGACTTGCATAGTGAGTTATATTATCAATAGAAGGCTCAACACTCAAGAAATTTAACAAGAATAGAACCCAGGGTATTTCAATTTTCCTTACCTAAATCATTCATCCTTCAATGATGGAACAACGCATTACAAGCAAGATTAAACCCCCCAAATCTCTATACCCTTACCTTTAACCAAGTTAGAAAACAAAGATACCAAGGAAGTCAATCATTCCTTTAACAAAGTTTGAAAACAAAAACATTATGAGGAACACATACCTTTCGTAATAATTTCTAGAGCATAAAGCAAAAGCGGATACTTGGACTACTGGGCATCTTCAGCTTCCTAAGTAGCCTCTTCGACCTTGTAGTTCCTCTATAGAACCTTTACTGAGGCCATATGCTTTGTCAGCAATCGACAAACCTAAAGATACAAGATTTCAGCCTGTAACTCTTCATAAGATAGGGAATCCATAATGTCAATGTCTTTGATAGGCCCAATTTGGGATGGATCACCAATATACTTGTTCAACATAGCGACATGGAATACTGGGTGAATGGATCTCAAACTAGAAAACCATTCCAACTCATATGCAATATTACCAGCCTTTCTCAAAATCACATAAGGACCCATATACTGGGGACTAAGCTTCCCTGTCTTCCCAAACCATATCACTCACATTATGGGAGACACCTTCGGGAACAGCCTGTATCCAAACCATATCACTCACTTACGTTAGCATAGGACTTTATGCGACTTTGGGCATCCTTAAGCCTATCCCGAATCAGTTTCACCATCTCCATAGTTTCGTGAACAAAATCCAGGCGAAACATATCCACCCCTCAAAGCTCAGACCACCCAATAGGAGACTTATAATCTCTTATCATGTAATGCTTCAAATGGAGCCATCCCAATTCTAGAGTGGTAGTCCATCAAGTTCTGCAACAAATGCAAAGGTGACCAACATGAACAACCTCACTCTTAGAGTACACTAAAATGTCATCTATAAAAACAATGACAAATTGATCTAGATCCTGATGAAAGACACTATTCATCAAATCTATGAATGTTATAGGGGCATTGGTCCGCTCAAAAGACTTAACTAGAAACTCAAAGTACCCATATCGGGTTTGAAAGGCAGTCTTAGTAATATTCTCTTCCATAATCTTTAGATGATGATACTTGGATCGAAGATCAATCCTAGAGGAAAACTTAGCACCCTGCAACTGAATAAACAAAATTATCTATCATTGGGAGAGGGTACTTATTCTTTACTATTACTTTGTTCAATTGTTGGTAATTCATGCACATTCAAAGGTAACCATTCTTCTTGCACGAACAAAATAGGTGCACCCAACAGGGACACACTAGGATGAGCGAAACCCTTATATAGTAGATCCTTGAGTTGATCCTTAAGCTCCTTCAACTCAGCTGGAGCTATTCTATTAGGGGAATAGAAATTGGATGAGTGTCCATAAAAAATTCAATCCGAAATTCCATCTACATAGCAGGAGGAACACCAGAAAGAACCTTAGGAAATTCAGTCACCACCGGGAAAGGATGTAAAGAAGAACCATCTGAGCTAGAATCTTTAACCCAGACTAGATAATGAGACACCCCTTGTAGATTAATCTCCAATCTCTAACATAAGATATTAACATCCCTTTTGGAGCTAGAGAACCACCCTCCCACTCAATAACTGATTCATTAGGGAATTTAAAGACAACTTTACCTGTGTGATAGTCTAGAGAAGCATAGAATGAGTGCAACCAGTCCATCCCCAATATGATATCAAAATCACCTATTTCTAAATCTAACATCTTTTCCATAGTGTCTTTTCTAACAATAGATATCGCACATACTATATGGACTCTTCTACCAATCATAGAGTAACCTACCAGGGTAGAAATAAAAAGGGGTTTAAAAACACACACCTGACCAAAACCAAAATGCTCTGCCACAAATGGATCAAAAAAAAAAAGAGTGGACCTCGTATCATGTAAAGAGTACAAATCATGGTAAAAAAGTTTCAACATACCAGTCATGACATCAGGCGATGCCTCAAACTTCTGTTGGGTAGTTAGAGCATAAAGATAGTTCCGACTAGTGATGAAACTAGATGGTACATCCTTTTTTCCTGGAGCTGAAGAAGAAGCAAATAGAACCTTGTTTTCCCCAAAAGCGACCTTTGCCATTGGAGAGTTCTTAATCATATGCCCTGGATGACCATAGTTGAAGCACTTGTCGCTTCATTTTTAATTATTACCCCGATGTAATCTACCATAAAACCTACAGGGAGGATACGATGAACTGACTGGAAACACTATCTGAGACTAGGCACCATGTGCCCTAAAGTTATCTCCACCTTGGAAATGCCTACCACCCGATGGCTTTGGGTATGGAGCACTAGCCGTCGAGTAAGTTCAAAAATGGATCCACTTTTTCTTAGCCACTTACCACCATCCCTGTCACTATAATTTGTCACCACCCTGCTCAAAGAATTTAAACTTCTTGCCCTACCTCTCCCCTATCTTAGCCTGCTTTTTTTTATCACTACCTGTTGCATGTACACAAATAACCTGAAGATATTTTTATCCTTGATTAATAAGGCATCCTTAATTTCTATTATCAAATCTTGGGATAACTCGGAAGTCAAATTTATCATTTTAGACCTCATGATAGAACCCATGAGCATATCGAGATAATTATTGAAACTTAAAGGCATATACCTTAACATACATCTTAACTTGCCTAAGATTGACTAACTCTTTGTCCTTTTCTTTCCTCAACTCCTAAGGAAAGAAGGGTCCAGAAAAGAATTAGATAAATCCTCCCACAGAGATAACTCAGCATTATATCCCTTGGCTAATCCCATTCCTCCTACCACTGGTACACTACATCTTTCAACTAGTAGTCAGTAATCTTTATGACCTCTACATTCGTGGCATGCATAACTTAGAAAATATTTTCCATGTCATCCTTAAAATCCTGAGGATCCTCCTCCATCTTAACACTAGTAGAGGCCAGAGGGTTCAAACTCATGAACTGTCCAACCCTTGTGGCCTTAAAAGATGGAGTAACAGAAGTACCATGCTTTTCCTGAGAAGCTACAGATTGTGCAAACATATGTATAGACTAATGAAACTCAAAATTTGTCACATCATCCTGAGAAGCTCGTGGAGGACAAGAAGAAATTAGCAGAACTCAAATAGGATAATCTGGAATTGGACGCCTACACCTGGTGTAGACCTAATAAGTAGAATGGGTCACACCAACAATTTCTATGGGGGGTAGAAAAGAGTTTCCGTAAGCTTCAGATCATTGTAGAGACATGAAATGAAAAGAAAAAAAAAATTAGAGGTCCTCAGACTCTAAAGCTTGAAGACAGAACACAAGAAACAGAAACATTCCTAAGTACCTCGTAGCCTTTCCCTTATATGTGTGGCATGCTACACACCATGAAAAGAGACACAACTCAACGCGACTTTTTGGACTCCCTAGTGATCATGAACCTAGGGCTCTAATACTAATTGACATGACCCAAACTACGTCCTAGTAGTGTCGGGCATCACAAGTCTGACCCGACCCAAAGACAGCCCCCAATACAAAATAATACCCATCTATTACCCTATGTCAAATGTATTTTGAATATATACCAAGATAGAATAATTATAATTGGAAAAAATTTAAAAATATTCATAATCATAACTATCCAAACATCCAAAAAAGCATCCAAATATTGTTAGCGCCATTACTAATACAAATTCCAAGGATGACATAAATACCGACACTGCTCATGCCTATAGTAGTCACACAAAGCCTCTAACTGAAATCCAAGGACATCAAGTTGGGACATGACTCCGACCATTGACAAAACTAATGTCAAAGAAAGAAACAAAAGTATAAAAAGAAGTCCATAGCATGAAATGGAGTCTTCCAAAGTATGAAAGCTAAACACTTCAGTCCAACTCAAAGTTGTTCTCAAATCTAAGATCACTGAGAGAAGGAGTAGTATGGCATGTTCCGGCATCGCATAGGGATATAGCGCCCGAAGAAGGATTAGTGGATGAACGCAAGCATGTACTTAGGAGTAAGGATAAAATAATGCCATCATTCAAAACCAAAGTAAAGAACCATAGGCAATCACATACTTACATGCATATATATGCCATGCCTAGGAAGGGAACCAGGTTTAGCATGAATTTAAAACCTTTAACCTGTGAGTTTGTAACTCTGCAATCATAATTCCACCTATGGACTATATGGATTCAACTATCCCTGCTTAAAGGGCCCCGATACGTGTTAGCCGTATGATCCAGTGAAAAACTTAAGATGACTAGTAAATCTCTAATAATATAAGTGTGACATAATTTACACGATCATCAAAACCAACCTCACATCGACAAATGTGAGTTACATGATTTTCTTTGCCCGAGATCGCCACCTTCTATGGTTTTGCTAACACAACACCCTTTAAACCAATATTAAAACTATTCACACACATCCAACTAATTACCAAGGAATCCTATTAATTAGGCATTAACCATTGCTATTATTATACCAAAACTTGAGCATGCAAGTTTCTCCATTTATGCCATACCAAAGCCATTAAAAAAGTTTGACTCAAAAGTTTTTATTTAAACCAATACCATGGAAACCAAGGGTTTTTCAATTCATTTAAACCCACTTAAAACAATTTAGGTTCCATTACCATATTAAGTTAGGAAATGATTTCTATAATCATCAAACTACGTGGAAAAATCATTCTCATAGTCATTTTAACTAACATGTTAACGACATATAGTTTCTAAAGCTATAACCAAATGTCAATTGACCATTCCCATGAAACCACATATTCAAATCATAATTATAACACAAAAACCATAAGTAAAACATGGGAAAACATTATTCAACCAAGCACAACAAAAACCCCAAATATTTATTTCAAAACTAAAATAATACCATGAAACCAAAACTTAAAACTCATGTTTTTAGTTGAACTAACAATGTAGGAGGACTAACTTGCCTTAGACAATAGGGAAGACAGAGCGAAACCACCCTTTTAGATCCTTAATTTATTGCCTTGATGAAAAACTTAACCTTTCGTAACTAGAAGCTTGAGAGAGATTTGAGTGTTTATAGAGTGTTTGATTGTGAATAATAGGTCAAGGAAGAATCCAAAGGTGTGTAATGTTGTGGGGTCAAAAGGGGTTATTAGGGGAAATTTCAAAAATTCCCCCAGCATAAATTGTAAAAATTCCCGCAGGTGGGTATGGTTTGGACCAATCACTCATACCCACATCATAGGAGTGGTACCTTCTATTCGTACCTTGATTTAAAAGTTAGACATCACATTCTATCCAACATACTACTCCTTAGCCAAATTCGTAGCCTAACCATGCAACTAGTACCCTTCAAGTCACACCCTAAGTAGAAAAACCTAGGTTAGACACTGGACAACATACGATTGGACCCTACCTCTCAAATAATGTACATATGACTCGTATGGAGTATTCTCATACCACAAAAAGAAATTGGCCAATATCACACTGACCAAGAAACGACTAGGGTCCCTAGACTTATACCCACACTAGACGACTAGTATGGTGAGTCGTGTGATCAACAGAAGGCTCAAGTATTGTGAAATTTACAAAAACCAAAATCGGAAATGTTTCAATTCTCCCCCACTTAGATCATTCATCCTCGAATGATGGAATAAGGCAATACAAGCACGATTAAACCGAGAAACTTCTCTACCCTTACCTTTAACTAAGTTAGAAAACAAAGATACCAAGGAACTAAATCTAACCCTTAACAAAGTTTAAAATCAAAGACGTTATGAAGAACATATTCCTTATACACAAATTTTCGTAGCAAAAAATAGGAAGAGATACTTGGAATTCATGTCTTCTTCTACTTCCCAAGTAGCCTCTTCGACCTTGTGGATCCTCCATAGAACCATTGCTGATGCCACATCCTTGGTCTGTAATTGATGAACCTGGTTTTCAAAGATCTTAACTGGATCTTCTTAAAAGATAGGGAATCTAAAGATCACTAATACACTTACTCAAAATAGAGACTTGTAGTGCCAGGTTTATGGAGATAAAAACTAGAAGGAAATTCCAACTTATATTCAACATCTCCAGCCCTTCTCAAAATCACATAATGACCCACATACCGGGGACTGAGTTACCCTTTCTTACTACACCACATCATCTCCTTTAGGGGGGATACCTCCAGGAACACCCTATATCAGACCTCAAACTCCAGGTCTTTTTGCCTCACATTTGTATAGGACTTTTTGTTACTATGGGCAGCCTTAAGCCTATTTTTAATCACCTTTACCATCTCCATGTCTTGGTGAACTAAATATGGGAAAAAAATATCCGCTTCACTAGTGTCGAAACATTTAATAGGAGTTCTACACCTCCTACTATATAGTGCTTCAAATGGAGCCATCCCAATTCTAGATTGATAGTTGTAGTTGTAAGCAAGCTATACAAGAGGCAAGTACCCAACCCAACTACAATAATGGTCATTCACGCAAGCTTAAAGTATATCCCTAATGTATGAATAGTCCTTTATTCTTTCCCATTCGACTGCAGGTGAGAAAATCAGTACTAAGACCTACCTTAGTCAACAACCCTTTCTAAAATGACCACAAAATACGAGATGAAAATTGCGTACCACGATTGGAGATGATATAAATAGGTACTCCATTCAACTTCAAAATCACCAGGAGATACAACCTTGCATAATCCTCAATTGAAAAGTTAGTCCTCATAGGCAAAAAGTCAGCCAACTTTTTCATCCTATCCACGATGACCCAAAATGAATAAAATTAATTTTTAAACCAAGGGATACCGGTAATGAAATTTGTGTTGATCATTTCCCACTTCTATTTAGGAATCTCAATTTCTGTATTTGGCACACCATGCACTTGGCCAAAAGATTAATCACATCCTTTTTCATATTGTTCTACCAATACATCTCCTTAAGGTCATGAGACATTTCTATTGAACCAGGATGAACAACATAGCATGACACATGAGCCTTAGCCAAGATCCTCTCTTGCAAACTATCTATATTTGGGAGATATAACGTCCCTTGGTAGCACAAGGCACCATCACCACTAAACTCGAAGGAAATCACCTTCTGCCAACTTACATCACCCTCGATCTTCACCAAGACAAGATCAAATGTCTTTTTCTCCTTGATCTCATCACCAAGATATGATTTCTTTACTTTCTGCAAAAATACACCAACATCCTCTGAGTCCAAGAGGCGAACTCAAAGGTTAGCAAAACGGTGAATATACTTCACTAACGACTGCTTTCCTTTATCCATATGAGTTACACTCCTTATAGAAAACCTTCTAAGAGCATCAACAACCATGTTAGATTTACCAGGGGGTAGTAAAGACTCATGTCATAGTCCCATATGGGATGCATCAGAGTAGACCATAACCCCATCAGTACCTTTTGGCAAAGTCAACACCAGAGATAAAGTTAGATTATCCTTCAGCTTCACAAAACTTCCCTAACAAGCATTAGGAAAAAGAACTTTACCTTTTTCTGAGTCAACTTAATTAATGAGGCAGCTATGTCAAAAATCTCTCTAAAGACCTCATGTAGTAACCAGCTAAACCCAAGAAGCTTCGAATATCAATTTGAGACCTGGGTATAGGCCATTTCTTCACTACTGCAACTTTCTGCGAATCCATCATGATCCCTTTACTATAAATAACAAGACCAAGAAAAGTGATAGCATTCAACTAGAATCCATATTTTGAAAAATTTTACATACAAATGTTGATCTTTCAAGGGCTGTAACACAATACAGAGTTACTCAGCATAATCCACCTCACTCATAGATTACACTAAATGTCATCTATAAGAAAATGTAAATGATCTCCATAAATTGATTAACGACTCGATTCATAAAATCCATAAATGTCATAGGGGAATTGGTCAACCCAAAAGAAATAACTAAAAACAAAAAGTTCCCATATCGGGTATGGAAAGTAGTCTTAGGAATACTTTTTCCCGAATCTTTAGCTGATGATGTCTGGATCAAAGATCAATTTGGAGAAAAACTTAGCACCATACGATTGATCAAAAAAGTTATCTATCCTTGGAAGAGGGTACTTTTTCTTTACATTTACCTTGTTCAACTAGTGGTAATCAATGCACATTCAAAGGGAACCTTTCTTCTTACAAAAAAAAATAGGCACATCCATGAGGACACACTAGGATAGATGACCTCCTTATCTAAAAGATCCTTGAGTTGCTCGTTAAGCTCCTTCAACTCAGCTGGAGCTATTCAATTTAAGGGAATAGAAATTGGACGAGTGTCCATAACAAGATCAATCGAAACTCGATCATCTTATCAGGAGGAACACCAAGAAGGACATCAGGGAAGACCCCAGAAATTCATTCATCACCGGGATAAAATACAAAGAACAACCATCTGATCTAGAATCTTTAACCCGTACTATATAATAGAGATACCACTTGGATAATAATATCCAAGCTATATTATAAGATATGAGCTTCCATTCAGGAGCAAGGGAACCACCCTCCAACTCAATAAAAATCTTTTTGGGAATTTAAAGACAACCTTACGGGTTTGATAATTCAAAAAAGCATAGCACGAGTGGAACCTATCTATCCCTAATATGAAATCAAAATCAACCATATCTAATTCAAAAAGGTAAACAACAGTGTGTTTGCTACCAGCATATACGACATACACCATATAGACTCTTCTAGAAATCACCAAGACACCTACTGGGTTGAAATAGAAAAAGGGTCTGAAATAAACTCCAGACCAAAACCAAAATGCACTGCCATAAAATGGGATAACATAAGAGAAAGTAGACCCCAAATTAAGTAAATAGTACATATCATTTGAAAAGTGTTTCAACATACTAGTCACGATATCAGGAGATGCCTCAAACTCCTGTCAGGTAGTGAGAGCATAAAGATGGTTCCAACTAGTGCTAAAACTAGATGGTGCACCTTTTTGTGTTGGATCTAAAGAAGTGGTAACACGAACCTTATTCGCCCCTGAAGACACCTTAGCCACTAGACAATTCTTAATCATCTTCCTAGGCTAACCATAGAAAAATAACTTATAACTTCCTTCTTCGTAATTACCCTAATACAATCGACTACATAACCTCCAAGGAGGATATGATGGAGCTAACTAGACCCCACTAGCCTGACACTAGGCACCCTATGCCCTGAAGTTGTCTCTACCTTAGAAATGCTTACCATCCAACGCTTTGGGTACGAAGCACTAGCCATCGAGTAAGACCTAGAATTACCCCACTTATTTTTGGGACACTTACCAGCATGCCCGTCACATTGTTGTTTGCCACAACCCTACTTATAGAACCTAAACTTGTTGCCCTACCTCTTCCATATCTCAGTATACTTCTTCTTTTCTTCCTCTGCTTGCTGCATGTAGACTACTAACCTAGAGATATCTATGTCATTGATAAAAGAGATAGCCTTATTTGCTAATATCACGTTTTTGGATAACCTAAAAGAAATCTTTCTCATCTATCCCTCAATATAGAAACAATCTATGGAGCATACCAAGATAATAAATGAAATTATAAGGCATACTCCTTAACTGACATCTTGCCTTGCTTGAGATTAACAAACTCTTCCACATTTGCTTCCCTCAACTCATGTGGAAAGAAGTAGTCTAGAAAAGGATTAGAGAAATCCCCCCACAAAGATCACTCGGCATCATTACCTCTTGACTGATCCTATTCTTCATAAAACTTGTATTCTATATCTATCAGCTAATAGGTGAAAAACTCTACACCTTCCATATTCATGGTATGCATAACTTGGAAGATCTTTTCCATTTCATCTAGGAAAACCAGAGGATTTTCCTTCACCTTAACACCAGTAAAGGTTGTGAGGGTTCAATCACATGAACTGGCCAACCATTGTGGCCTCAAAAGATGGAATAAAAAAAGTACCATGCTTAGCCTAAGAAGCTACCAACTATGCCAATATAAGGATAGGCTAACGAAACTCAACATTTATCACATCATCCTGAGAATCTCAAGGAGGATAAGAGAAAATCGATGGATCTCTAGGACGACAATCAGGAACTAGACCTTTAGACTAGGTCTTCACATATAAGTAGAATGAGTCCCATCAGTATTTTCCATGGGAGTGATAGAGGAGTTTCCATAAGCTTCAGATCATAGAAGAGGCACGATTTGGAAAGCCAACAAACAGGGATTAGGTGAGAATTTAAGACTTTAGACTCTACAGCTTGAAAATAGAACACAAGAAAGAGAAATATTCTTAAATGCCTCATAGGCTATCCTTTATAACTGTGGTGCATTACACGCCCTTAAAAAATACTCTACTTGATACTACTTTGTGGACTTCCAAGTGACCATGAATCTTGGGCTTTTATACCAATCTAAAACGACCTAAACAAGGGCCTAGTCATGTTGAACATCTCAAATCTGACCCTGACTGGAAGTCGCCCCTAATACGTAACCATACCCCCTCTACCTTATGTCAGATAAATTTTGAACATATACTAAGATAGAAAACTTATAATTGAAAGACATTTAACAAAGGTCATAACCATAGCAATCCAAACATCAAACCAAGAATCCAAATAGTGTCAGCCCTAATACCAATACCAATGCAAAAATTCACACCAATATCGACACTGCCCATGCCTGTAGAAGTCACACAAAGCCTCTAACTGATATCTAAGAACATCTGATCAAGATATTTCCCCGGTGATAGCCTAAACCAAAGCCCAAGAATAAAATAAAAGTAGGATAAGAAATAAATAACAAGAAATAGACTTTTACAGTGTCTGGAAGCTCACCACTTCAGCCAAACAATAAGTTGGTCCTGAATCTAAGATCACTGAGCAGAAGGGTTAGTATGGCTGGTTCTTGCTATACGTGGTGATGTAGTGCCCGAAGATGGGTTAGCGCGTAGATGCTATCATGTAATTAGAAGTAAGGATAAAATAATTCCATCATTCAAAATGAAAGTAAATTACCATATACAGTCACACAGTTATATATATATATATACCATGCCATGTAAGGGAATTGGGTTTAGCATGAATCTAAATCCTTTAACCTGGGATTGTGTAGCTCTATCGTCCTAAATCTAGCCATGGGCTATATGGTTTCAGCTCCCCCTGATAAAAGGGCCCCAACACGTGTTAGATGCATGAGCTAGAGAAAAACATAAGATTACTTATACACCTCCCAAAATATAAGTATGACAGGATGCACACGATCACCAAGATCCACCTTACATTGGCAAACGTGTATTTCTAATTTTGGTTCTCCGGGACCGCCACCTTCCACAACTTTGCTAACTCATTCCCCTTTAAGACCATCAAAAACCATTCATACACAACTAACCAATTACCAAGGAGTCCTCTTAATTAGGCATTAACCATTGGTATTGTTATACCAAAAATTGAGCTTGCAAGTCTATCTATTTATGCCATACCAAATCCATTAAACCAATTTGCCTCCAAAGTTTTCATTTAAGTCAATACGATGTCCTCCAAGGCCTTACAATCTATTTAAAACTATTTAAACCATGTTAGGTTCCATTACACTATTATACAATGGAAAGTTTTCAATAATAGTCAAACTATGTCAAAAAATCATTCTCATTGACATTTTAACAGACATGTTGAAGGTGTATAGTTTCCAAATTTAAAACCAAGTATGAAATAACCTTTCGCATGCTACCATATGTTTAAAACACAATTACAACATTAAAACTATAAGTAAAACATGGGAAAACACTATCCAACCAAAAACAACCAAAACCCCCAACATCTATTTCAAAACAAAAACAATACCATAAAAACCAAACATTAAAACACATACTTTTAGTTAAACTAATAATGAGCGAGGGTAACATGCTTTATAAAATAAGGAAGATGAAGAGAAGCCATTCCTTTAGAGACTTAATTGATTACTTTGAAGAAAATCCTATCCTTTCTAGAACCAAGAGATTGAGAGAGATTTGAGATTATTTATAGAGTGTTTGATTTTGAATAATAGGTTAACGAAACCTCCAAAGTTAATTGATGTTATGGGGTCAGAAGGATTTATTACGAGGACCCCTCACTCGTACCCATATCATATGGGTGGTACCTTCCACTCGTACCTTGATCAGAAAGTTTGACATCACATTCTGTCCAACATACGACTCCTTAGCCTAACTCTTACACTAACCATACAACTAGTACCCTTCAAGTCATACCCTAAGAAGAAATATTTGGGTTAGACACTAGAAAAAATATGGTTAGACCCTAACTCCCATTTCATGTTCATACAACTAGTATGGAGTCTTCTCATACCTAGAATAGAACTTGGCCAACTTCACACTGGCCAACAAATGACTAGGGTCCCAAGACTCATACCCATACCATACAACTATTATGGGGAGTCATATGATCAACAAAAGGCTCAAGACTCGAGAATTTACAAGGACCAAAACCCAGGGTTTTTCAGAGTACAAAAACCATGGGTAATTAGTAGGCATCATCGGTAGACTAATATAAATAATGATATAAGTATGACAAAATACAAGCTAACTTAACTAAGTCAAGTTATAGACAAACATTGATTAACTCAAACATTGATTCTCATATATAATTAAATAGACCAGAATAATAGCATAACATAACATAACATATCAACATATGCATCCATAACTACAAAATTTGTTCCTATACGCCAATTAGTGTGTAAAAGTAAACAAACCATCACAAGCCCCTATAAGCTTGGAAGGAACAAACAAGGTAGATTAACCCACCACCGTTCTTTTATTAACTCGCATAACAAAATTGGAATTCATCCAATTAATGCCACACTGTAACACTTAGTTACCCATATTCATCATTTTCTAATTAATCAAGAGTTATCAACTAACCCTCATGTAACAACTAATCCTTATGTACCAATAAATCATCCTTTGTCATCTAACATCACTTATCAACTAATTCTCATGTATCAACAGATTAGCCTTTATCAACTAAATATCATTTGTCAACTCATCCTCATATAGTGGGTAATAATCACTTATTATCTTATCATTTTCTTATCAACTAAACAACATTTATAAACTTATCATTTATCACTAGAATATATGTGTATCGTACCACATTATTACTATTTCGCCATTTCATATATATATATATGGACTTGAATCGATATGGATATTTAATAATGTCCTCATAATTATCATCACTGAGATCATCCTTATAATATCCTCATGATTATCATCAATATCATAGCTATCCTATGGATTTCCATCGACTATAAATAATCGATATCATCATCATTATCAAAATCATCTTCCAGCATTCTACCAAGTATAAATAATCAATACCACCATCATTATCTAAACTTGAACCGGTAATCACATCATCAGTATCATGGCCAATAGAATAATCACTAGATTATCTAATATCATGACTATTAACATAGTATATTAACATGACCAGTAATCATTGTTGAAATTGTGAGCTCTAGCTAATTGCCAATATAATAAACAATCATGATCTTTAGCATAATCATTAATATAATCAATAACCATTCTTTTTTGCATAATCTATAACATGTTCGCCATTATAGTCCATAAACATGATAACAAACATAATCAATGTGTACTATCAAGCATAGAAAATAACCTATCAATAGCCTGATCTATGTCCTATCATTAGCATAATAGATACCTTATCATTTGTAAGATCGATAGCTTACCAATAGCTTAATCAATAACTAATATGTGGCATAATCTATAGTTATTCATAGCATGATCAATAACTTTATTCCCAACGTAATCATTAAGCATGTTGTCTAGAATGAACAATAGCGTAAGTGCTAATAGATCGATAAGCATGATCACTAGCATAGTTAATAGCTCAATCGTTAACGCAGTCAATGGCATAATTTCTTGCTTTGTCAATATTGTAATTAAGGACTTATTATATAGTATATTTAGTAACCCAATCAATAGCAAAATCAAGAACATAAGCTTAATGGATATCTCATTCATGGCATACTCATTAAGTATTGCTTCCAGCATCATCCATCAAAACCAACAAGTACCAAGGCATCTTGTTATAACTAAAATAACCATCTTCCTAGATGTACATAAACGTGTCAAAAGGTCTTTAATAATATGACAAGTCTCGGCGAAAGGTGGGTCGAAGAGCCCACTTCTAAATCACCAAAATGATTATCCAGGCAATCTCTACTCTGAACTAAGCTAAGGTATCTAAATACATTATTACATGTCAAATAAGCCAAAACTATCCCTAGGATTGTAATTACTCCTAATGTAGAGTAGCTAAGATAATTCAACCTAAGGTAGTGACAACTAGGGTAAGATTCACCTTATAATCGAGGACTAAGATATTCTCTTCATTTGTTTAGTAACTAAAGAATTTCAAATATAGACAAGAGCATACAAGGTCAACTTCACTTAAGGTATTCTTTAACTACGCTAATTATTCCCAAAAAAGAAATTCAAATATTCTAACCATCCAACTAACCCAAGTATTGCAATTTATCACACCAACACCTTAAACCTATCCCAAATATAACATAATATCATAAATATTAAGATTTAGGCTCAATCTTACAAGGGATAAAACCTGGCCTACCTTGACACTGAAGAAAACTCAAAAGATCTGATAAATCACTTCTTTTCTCATTTGAGAAGCTTGCGCAAGATGCCAAGCTATCAAAATTACATTCTAATACTCAATATAAAAATTATGATATCCATATTGTATTATACTACTTTGAATCCAAAAATACCTAAAAATCCCAGGTGGATCCTATTTATGAAAAAAATCATATTTTCCAAAACAACCAAATATTCCCTCGTGCTCAAGGAGTCATTACCCTGAAAAATCAAGCCCAAAAGTTTTTAGATATCTGAACAAGAAATGGGATATTCTACAATGAAATGGTTGAAATCTTACCACAAATTGGATTATTATCATCTAAACAAGTGTTAACCAAGCTACTAAATCACCCACAACCCTCAATTGCAAGCTATCCCCCTATTTATGACTTTATCTCTCCTGGAATGGATGAAAAATGAGCAAAATCATGCAAAAAGGTCTATTTATAGCGATACTAGGTTCTCTTGTATGGATATCGCGACCCGACTATTGCTATAGTAATATATTGCATTTATCGCATGGGTGAATATCCTGACAAAGGTATCACAATAACTATAAATTGAGGATGCATAAAGTATTTGCGATTGTGGCTAAAACCATCGCTATTGCAATACACTAGATACAACACTAGACTTGGAATTTTCCAGGTCTCTACCAAGCCCCTGAGATTCATCTAGAATCTCATATATATAAACAAACTATAAACTCCTTAAATTTTGATGTTGCAGGCTTATTGGAGCATTCAAAATTTTCATCTGAGGTTATTTCAACAAAAAATGGGTCCCACATCTAATTTCCTTTTGCTTAAATTTCTGACCAATAGGTCGAAATGAGCTTGGGTGTCTTGGGACTCGAATCAAGAGTCCATCTAGCCTAAAATTGATATATCGAAGCTGTCGGGAAACTTAGAATTTCCATTTGAGGTCGTTTGACTATATTTTTTTCATTGTGGAAATTTGGAACCAGTGAAGACTTCCAAATAGGAAAATGGCTATAAAAAACTAATGAACAACCCAAAAACTGAATTGTCAGGTCTAGCAAGTCATAAATGACTTAGGGAAGCTATAGAGAAGCTATAAACAAGAAAATATGCCAAAATATGGATATTAAACTGAAGGGTCATTTAAATATCCATTAGTAAAGGAATTTTAGTCTGGAAAAGTTCAAGAATTAGGATATCATTTAAATATCAAATAGGTATGCAGACTGGGCTCGTATCTTGCTCTTGATCTCCCAAGTTGCTTCCTCTTCTAGATGGTGCCTCTACTAAACCTTAACTATAAGAAACTCTCTATTATGCAACCGCCTGACATCACTAGCCAAATGAGCTCAGGCTCCTTCACTAAGGTCAACCACTCATCTAGTTGGACTAAGTCTCATCTAAATATATAACATTTATCAGAAATGTATCATTGCAACATAAAAACATAGAAGACTGGATCGACATCCGCAAAATCTAGAAGGAACACTAACTTATAAGCCATCACACCATCTAAGCGAATTATATCGAAAGCTCCAATATATCTAGAACTAATCTTGCCCTTCCTTCCGAATCTTATCACACCCTCCAAGGTGATACTTGAAGGACTAATGGATAACAAACTCCAAATGTCAAGGCGCGAAGCCTACGTTCTACATAGGCCTTCTCCCTACTCTAAGCTACTATTAACCTATCCCAAATCACTTTGACTATATCCAACAACTCCTGAAGCAAGTCAGTATTATGTGGCTGAATCACAGAAGTCTTAAACCATCCAATCAAAAAATGACATCTCCTACTATTCAAAGCCTTATATAGTGCCATCCCAATACTCAAATTATAACTCTTGTTAGAAAAAAACTCTACTAATGCTAAGTGTTGCTCCCCCTGGCCTTAAAAATTAAAAAAAATAAGCTTATAACATATCCTCAAGTACCTAAACTGTCCACTCTGACTGGCCATGGATTTAAGGATGGAAGGTTATACTCAAATCCACTTAAGTTCCCAACTCCTTCTATAACTCTATCCAAATTCTAGAAGTGAACACGGAACTTTGATTCAAAATGATAGATATGGGTACACTATGCTAGCGGACTATCTCATGCACATAAATATGGGATAATATCTCAAAAATAAGGGGCATCTAAATAGGAAAGAAATGTACTAACTTGGTTACTCAATCCACGATGACCCCAAAACCATCAGAACAATAGGATGTATGAAGCAAACCACTAACAAAATGTATGGTAATCCACTCCTATTTCCATTTGATAATGGGCAACCACTGAGTTAGTCCACCTATTCACTAATGCTCGGCCTTGACCTATTGACAACATAGGCAACGAGCTACAAAATCCACCATATCTCTCTACATGCCACTCAACCAATAATGTTGTCTCAAATCTATATACATCTTAGTTCTACTCGAATGAATAAAATATCTAGAGTTGTGATCCTTGTATAGAACCAATTGGATCAATTCATCCATCCTTAGAACACAAATAAGGTAATCAAATCTCAAAATAGCCTTAGAATCTAGGGTAATCCTCTCAAACTCACCACTTAACACCTAATTATAAAGTAAAAGAAGCTTACTATCCTCAAGATAATGATCCTAAATTAGCTCAAAAAGCAAAGACCTCGCCTCAACTTCAATAAGAATCCTCTAAGGGTCTGAAATATAAAGGCAAAGCATCAAGTTGCCAAAGGACAGAATATCTCATGTCAACATCCTCTGAGAAATCAAAATATGAGCCAAACTATCCATACTCATTGCCCTCTAACTCAAGGCATCTAGTATTATATTTGCGTTACCCGGATGATACAAGATAATAATATAATAATCCTTAAGCAACTCTATCCATCTAAGTTTTCTAGCATTAAGCTTTTTCTGGGTTATAAGATATTGAAAACTATGATGATCAGTGAAAATCTCATAATGCACACCATAGAGATAATCCCTCCAAATCTTAAGTGCATAAAATAGAACCGCCAACTCCAAATCATTAGTGGAGTATTAGTACTCATGAACCATAAGATGTCTTAAAGTAGAAGTAATAACATGACCCTGGTGTATCAAAAAACAACCTAGACCAACACTAAAAGTATTACAATGAACCGTCAATCCCTTACCCTTAATATGAAGAAATAGATTAAGAGTTGAACAAAGGAAATCCTTGATCTTTCCAAAGCTGGACTAACACTCCTTGTAAAAATTAAAAAGAACCTCCTAATGAATTAATCTAGTCATAGGTGTTGAAATAGTATAAAAACACTCGATGAACCATCTATTAATAACTAGTCAATAAATCTACAAACCTTAGTCAGAGATGTAGGTCTAGATTAATCATGAATTTCCTCAATCTTAGTTGGCTCTACCATTATACCGTCCTTAGGCACCACAGGATCAAGGTATGTCAATGACTCAAGAAAAAAGTAAGACTTAGAGAACTGGGAAAAAAAGCACATTATCTCTCAAAGACTAGAGCACAATCCACAATTATTGCATATCGCACTCGATTCATAAAATCCATAAATATAACTGGGGCATTAGTCAAACAAAATGGTATAAAAAACAACTCACAATGACCATAATGGCTCCTAAAATTTGTCCTATAAAAATCATCAGCCAGAATCCTCAACTAATGGTAACCACATCTCAACTCAACCTTAGAAAACACTACCGCTCCCTAAAGATGGTAAAATAAATTATCAATGCAAGGCATATGATAATGGTTCTTCACTATTACCTTATTAAGCTGCCTATAATCAATGCATATACATATGGAGCCATTTTTCTTCTTCACAAACAACACAGGAGCTCCCTAAGGAGTCACACTCACTCTAATAAAATCCTTAGCAAGAAGATCCTAAAGATAAGAATTTAGCTCCTTAAACTCAATAGGAGCCATATTATAAAGTGTCATAGAAATAGGTTAGGTGCCAGGCTAGAGATTCATAGCAAGCTCAATCTCACAAATAGGGGTAATACCTTGCATGTCGGTAGAGAAGATATCAGGAAACATACCAATTATAGGAACAGAGTTAAGCGATGGACTCTAAATACTAGTATCCCAAATATAAGAAAATTAAGCCTCGCAACCCCTCGAAATAAGCCTCCTAGAATGAACATAAGATGTAATCCCCAGTGGCTCGTAGCTAACCACTCCCTACCACATGATTGGTGTTATACCAGACATTGCTAAGGTAATGGTCTATGCAAAACAATCCATGATCGAATGATAGTGGGATAACTAGTCCATGCCCAGAATCATATCAAGGTCCAATACATCTAGGATAATAAGATCAACATGAGTATCAATATCTTTAATAGTCATAACACTGGATCTGAATACCCATTCAACTATCAAAGAATCACTAACAGGAGTAGATACACATTGATATAGATATAAAATGCCAAGATAAATCTAACCATGGAGCATTATAAAAAGATACATAAAAATAAGTTGATCTTGGATTAAATAAATCAAAGGACGACTAACAGAAAACCAAAATCATATCTATAATAACAGCATCTGAAGACTCATCCTCAAATCTGGTGCGTATTGTATATAACTGACTATGCTTGTCCGCTGGTTGGGCTCCTAACTAACCTCTTATCCTAATTTCTTAAAAACCTTCTTGAGCACCTTAGAAATAACCCCTACAAGTTTGAGAACTATCTCTAGCTTAGGAATGAATTACTCTAATAGGGGAACACTCTAATCTAAATCAATAATAACCCTAAGACTAGGGAAATCTCATAAATAGCGACCACGGGCTCCATAACTATAACATATACTAAGAGATGAGCTAGCATAGTATATCTGGATAGTATAGAATAATAACCATATCTAAAATAACAAGTTAACGAACCACTATAAGATTGACCACTACCATAATTAGGGCAATCACAAGGTTTAGACTAATCTCCGTCAGTAATCTAAAGATCTACCTGAATAGGTCAGCTTGTCTAACTCTAATTTTGAAAGGATGGACGTGGAGGATACCTAATATTAAAATGGTTATATTTGAATCACGAACTACTATGGCTCCAACTTAAAATGCCCTGATATTTAGGCTTGTTATCGGTACCCCAAAAGGTCTCATGATATATCTCCTGGATAGCTTGAGTGTTCTCTAAAATAATATCAAAATACCTACCTGTAACAACCAAAATCTGAGTAGACATAATTAGAGAAAGTCTGAACCCTCTAAGAACGCAATGATGTAACACCCCAAGAACTCTAACCAATAGTTCCACCATGACTCAAGCTTATGAGAAATAAATTATACTTCTTTGGTTTTTTTATGATCAATGGTGTTTTGTATTAAGACCTCAAATATGTCCTAGAGATTAGGAGAATCAAAACATCCCTTACCGATTGAATTCTTGAGAAGGATTTTGGCATATCCAACTTCAATGTAGCATATCTCTTGGTAACTTAAGAATTTTTTATCTCATGACCTACTAACAGATACATAATTGAATTAGCTTTCCAACGGTACAAATTTCACCTAAATGTGGTATCAGAGCAAAGAGTTATGCTCATTTTACTCCGGCATGTCAGCTTGGAAATTTCATAACAACATTTTGTGATGACTTGTCACTAGCCTGACGGCTTGTTACAAAATATCGTCACCATAAGCACAAAGTCAAAAAATCCAACATTTTTTGATGACTTGTACATGTGACAAGTCACGAGTTGTAACGAATGTCGTCAGCTATTTTTTTCAGCAATTAAGGGACGTTTTTGCAAGGATATTTGGTCTTTTCCCATTTTTTAGAGGCCTATATATATATGAGAATCGCCATATAAGCGATAATTTTTTTATTCTCTCTTTTAATTCACTGAAGAAATATATCTAGGGTTCTTATTTATGGACATTAATCTTCAAAAAATCTTCCATAAATCTTAAAGATTTCTTCAAGAATCAAGTTCCTCAGAGTGCCGGCTTCGAGAATCAATTATTAGAAGTGCCCAAAGCTTTGATTTCTATCATGGATTTATATGGGTTTGCAAGTGGATTTATACCCAAATTACTTCCTCAAGAGATTATGAGAATACAATTTTTTCAAGCTTTGTTATACATAATTATTTTTCTATTCCCATGTTATGACTTGATATTTAATATTGTGAATTTCATATTTCTACCACGAGTTGATATTTCAAGTGCTTTCAAGATATTTGTCAAGCTTTAAGCTTCCTTATGAGAAAATGGATTATTGAGTATATTGATTCATGAGATTGATTTTTTACAATGAGTCTTGATATTTCCTCAAAGTTATTGATGTTGTTATGATTTAATGAATTGATATATTTTGATATTGAGAAAGATTGATTTGATTTGAGTCGAGTTAGGAATCCACAAATTGATGATGATTTGATAAATGAGAAAAAGATTTGATTTGGTCTTCATGATAAACCTTTGTGATATTTGTGGTGGATTTCCTAATGCGTTATGAGCTTATGTCTGGGATTAGTATTTATAACCAAGCGGGAAATATGGTATTTCCCCTAAAACTACCTGCCACCGTAGGATTGATATTGATAATTATGTGCCAGAGGTTGAGTATGAGATTGTGATCACAAAATTTAGGTGGTACTCCCTGGCAAAAGTACGACAATCCCGCCAATGTGGGGTTCTCTCCTTAGGAGGAAAAAACATTGGACTCTATGTAGCTCATATGTTTTATGTTAGGTATAAGAACCTCCCATGTCCATAAGAGTTGAGTTTCTTGAATTACCAAGTCACTCTGAGTCTTGAGTTGAAGATTTGAGTTGTTTATGATGTCTTATCATATGATTTATTTACTATAAGATCATGAAAAGTATGTTTCAATCTAACTCAAGCAAACTAAGACATCATTGTACGTATACATATTTCCATGATATTGACGATGATATTTACATTATTGATTTCACCCCAACAAACTCAGTACATTCCAAAGTGCTGACACACATACTTTTCTATGGGCTATATTTTCTTGTAATGTAGGTTCAGTACTCAACTGAAACAGTGTTAGCAATATTCGAGTACCTCAACTACGTTCTCTCAGTCGTGAGCCTCATGGTTCAAGGACCGTGTCTATATATTTATAATATTATTTTGTTGTTATTGTTTTCAGTACTATTGAGTCAGCTGGGGGTTTGTCCCAATGGCTCCTTGATTCAGATATATAGAGGCTTTGTCAGACTAGAGGGTTGGTGTGTACAGACATTCAATATATTTTGGTTGTATAGTCTAGTATTCTCTTGTATTTATCTTAAACCCGATGTGGTATATCTCTTTGTTGTGCATGACTATTGTTTAATTGAATTACTTGAGGTAGTTTCTAGCTCTGAGGTTTAGCTTGGGGCTATGTGCAGCCTTAAGCATCGTGTGGCATCTCGAAATGAAATTTTGAGGCGTTACAAAGCTTGGTATCAGAGCTGAAGGTTTAAGGAGTCCAAGGTCCTAGTGAGTCTGACAAGCCGCATTACGTATAGTCTTGATCATCGGTGTGTAGCGCACCTCATCTATTAGCAAGAGGCTACGGGACGTTTTAGGAAAAGTTGTTTCTTTCTTTATAAAGTTTATCGTGCCTACAACTATCTCTTTATCTCTTATTAAATCATGCTATCTTATAACAAAAAATGCCTCCTCGTCGAGCTCGTAGAAACAAAGAGCAACCTCAACCCATTGATCCCTTGAACGAGTAGGTTTCTCATGCAGAATTTTGGGAAGCTTTTTAGGCGCTAGCCCAGGAAGTTACCGCCAATGCTCAAGCTAACGTCCAGGATACTATTCCACTTCCACAAGAGAATAATTCTACTGTAACTCAAGTTCATGCCTTTATGCGGATGAATTCGCCTGAGTTCTATGGGTCGAAGGTACGTGAAGACCCACAGATGTACTTGGATGAAGTGAGAAAGATCACTTAGATTATGTATGTGATTGATGAGGATATTTTGAATTGTCTGTCTATCGAATGAAAGATATTGCATATGATTGGGTGGAGATGTGGAGAAACAGCAGGGGGCGGATGCCACTCCCATGACTTGGCAATTATTCTAGGATATGTCCTTGGACAAATTCATTCCTCCTGAGATAAAGGAAGAAAAGATAGAGAAATTCATGAATTTAAGACAAGGCTCCATCACTGTTGAGGAGTATTGTCTTAGATTCAATCAGTTATCCAAACATGCTCCTATTATGATGGCTGACTCCAGGACCATCATGAGCATGTTTGTGATCGGTGTGTTGAGTTATGTTATGAAAGAGTGTTGATCTGCTATGCTTATTAGGGAGATGGAACTTTCTTGGTTGATGATACATGCCCAACAGATTAAAGTTAAAAAGGTAAGGGAGAGAGAGAGTAAGAGGGAATAAAAGAGCTAGATTAGAGCAGCAGGGATTCTGTCTGTCCAAATTCTATGGAAAGAAATGCCCTCAATTTCAGGGACGTTCGTTTATGCCCGCTCCTTCCTCAGTTAGTGCTCCCACACCTAGAATCAGGAAGGAGCAGGGGAACAGGCCTATCTTGTCTAGGTCTCAAGAAAGTCTAAGTAACATACCTTATCCTCCTTTATATGACAAGTATGGTAGAGATCATTTTGGCGAGTGTTTTGTTGATTAGATAGGTTTATTTTGTTGTGGAAAGTTGGGCCACCGACTTAGAGATTGTTTGTATACTAGACAGGGAAGTCGAGATGTTCATCCCTAAAGTTAGGCTACCCCCACTCCTATAGTCTTCCCAATTCCTCCTCAGGGTGCCTCTTCTTGTACTGCTGGTGGTTTATGCCAGAATTGCTTCTATGCTATACCACCTCACCAGAGTAGGAGGACTCTCCAGATGTTGTCACTGGTATGCTCCATCTCTTTTATTTTGATGTGTATGTATTGATGGACCCTGGTTTGAGTTTCTTTTATGTGACACCTCTAGTTGCTATAAATTTTGAGATAGGCTCTGAATGGATTTCTGAGCCTATTCTGGTTTCTACCCCGGTAGGAGAATCTGTTATTACTAAGTGAGTGTATAAGAATTCTCCTGTCACTATCCTTTATTGGGTCATATGTGCTTATGTAATTAAGCTAGATATGGTTGATTTTAACATCATTTTGGTATGGATTGGATTTACTCGTGCTATGCATCTATAGATTGTCGTACCCGAGAGGTCAAGTTTTTGTTTATTGATGAGCCCATTTTTTAGTAATTCAGGAGTTCTGTAACTCTGAAGAGCCATTTCATATCCTATGTCAAAGCTAAAAAGTTGATTTCTAAGTTTTGCATCTATTACCTAGTTTGATTTAAAGACCTCAAGTCCGATAATCCAACAATTCAGTCAGTTATCATTGTTAATAAGTTTTCTGATGTTTTCTCGAAAGATCTCCTAGGGGTCCCATCTAATAGAGAAATAGAATTCGTGATTGATAACCTTCCTAAAACTTGGCCTATTTCCATTCCTCTATATCATATGGCTCCTGTAGAACTTAAATAGTTGAAAGAGCAACTCAAAGATCTCTTAGACAAAGGCTTTATCAAACCCAGTGTTTCCCTTTGGGGTGCACCTGTTCTATTCATACATAAGAAAGATGGTACATCGTAAATGTGCATTGACTACTATCAATTAAACAAGGTAACTACCTATAACAAGTAACCTCTTCCCAGAATCAATGATTTATTTGATCAGTTACAGGGTGCAAGTTATTTCTCAAAGATAGACCTTAGATCCGGCTATCATCATCTTAAAGTGAGAGAGTGTCATATTCCCAAGACAGCCTTCCAAACTTGTTATGGTCACTTTTTTCTTTATTGTCATGTCCTTTAGGTTTACCAATGCTCCAGCATCCTTCATGGACCTTATGAATCGATTGTTCAAGCAATATCTTTATATGTTTGTTGTTGTAATCATAGAAAATATTTTTGTACATTATCAAAGTGACGATGATCATGCTAACCATCTTAGAATTGTCTTGCAAACTCTAAGAGATCATCAATTATTTTCTAAATTTAGCAATTGTGAATTTCGTCTTAGGTTAGTTGCTTTTCTGGGTCACATTGTTTTTACCGAAGGCATTAGTGTCGATCCCCAAAAGACAGAAGTTGTAAAGAGTTGGCCTAGACCTATCTCCCCATCTGACATTAGGAGTTTCATGGGTCTAGCTGGTTACTACCATCATTTTGTTGAGGGCTTCTCTTCCATTGTGTCTCTCATGACCTAGTTGACATAAAAAAAAGTAAATTTCCTGTGGTCGAAACATTGCAAGAAGAGTTTTTGGGAGTTAAAGACTTGACTCACTTCAGCCCTAATATAGCTTTACCTGACGGTACTGATGGTTTTGTGGTGTATTGTGATGCTTCTAGACTTGGTTTAGGTTATGTGTTGAAGCAAAGAGGTAAAGTTATAGCTTATGCCTCTAGACAGTTAAAGCCTCATGGGAAGAATTACCCAACCAATGATCTTGAATTAGCAGTTGTAGATTTTGTTTTTAAAATCTGGAGACATTATCTATATGGTGTCCATGTTGATGTCTTTACGGACCATAAAATCTTACAGTATGTGTTCACTCAGAATGATTTGAACCTTAGGTAGAGAGGGTGGTTCGAGCTGTTAAAAGATTATGATATGAGTTTGTTGTATCACCCGGGCAAGGCCAATGCTATGGCAGATGCTCTTAGCAGGTTGTCTATGGGTAGTATAGCTCATGTAGAGAATGATAAGAAAGATTTCGCTCATTATGTGCATCTTTTGGCTAGGTTGTGTGTTAGATTTCTTGATTCCGCTGAAGGGAGTATGTTAGTTCAGAGTAGTTTCGAGTTCTCTTTAGTCTCGAAGGTAAAGAAGAAGCAAGACAGGGATCCTAGTTTTGTCAGACTAAAGGAGTCAGTTAAGGAACATAAGGTAGAGGTTTTCTCCCAAGGGGGAGATGGTATGTTAAGACTGCAGGGTAGATGTGTGTACCCGATGTTGATAATCTAAGGCAGAAAATTATGACTGAACCGCATGGCACACAATATTCTATTCATCCCAGTGTTACTAAGATGTACTGTGATTTATGGAAAATCTATTGGTGGAACGGTATGAAGAAAGACATAGCAGGACTTTTGGCAAAGTGTTCTACTTGTGAAAAGGTTAAGGTATAGCACCAAAATCCAAGTGGTGTATTGCAAGAGTTTATCATTCCTACTTGTGTAATACCCATGCCTCTTCTTAGCTAGAAATCATCTCAAGAATTCTAGGAGTTCCTTTGAAATACAAATCTGTTTTTGTACATGAAGTACTTTTGAGATTTTCACTTTCTATCACGTGGGAAATTGAGTTAGCTTTTCAATGATAATAATTTATTCCAAATCCAACATCAGACGAAGGAGTTATGGATGTTTAACTCGGAACTATCAGAATCGCCCAGCTATGAAGGCCCAGTTGGTGGACCATCAAATTAGTGACAGACCACCACTTGGATGGTCACTTCTAAGGCAGAAGGGTCCCATTCACGGACCACCACTTGGACCATCAAATATATGACAGTTGAACCATTTTTCTTATAAGGTGTGACGGACGTGTTGACGGACCACCAGGTATTTGACGGACACTCACTCAGACCGTTAACCCTTATCTAGTGAAGCCTATTTCTGGTTCACGTCTAACGGGCTAAGTGACGGACCATCAAGCAGACCGACGGACCGTCAGTCCGACCGTCGCATATCACGTTCAGCTTATTTCCTGGTCTTTTAATAGGGGCATTTTGGTAACTTACCACCCTTCTATATAAACCCAACTACACCTGATTTCAGCCACTTTTCATCGTTCTTTCACTACAAAAAAGTTAGGGCTTCCTCTCTAAGATTAATCCCTAAGAACAAGAAACCCTAGGTACTTGATTCCAAGCCAAGAATTTATGCTCATCACCACAGATCTTCACAAACCTCATTACCAGGCATGTGTAGTGTTCATCTATGGACCCCTTTCATTCATAGAGTTCAAGAACCATGCCTTTAAATGAGAAGCTTTGATTTTCTTGTTGCTATGTGATGTTTTTCATGTCAATGACCATTGTTTAAACATCAGATTATTATTTTAAGATGATTTTCATGATGCATGTATGTTTGTTGTTAAAACCCATGAAAATAGATGGTTCAAGATGATTACAATTTGTTGAGAAAATATACTCCCAAGGTGTCCATGAAAGGTGTTTGTTAAAATGCCTAGGAAGCTAGACATTCATATTTACATGATTCTATGATATCTAAATGACAAGTCCATGTTAGCTACAAACTCAATATGACTTCCATGCTATTTATGTGTTGCTATTGTTATGGTGTGAAGCATGTGTGATAATGGAATTATAGAACATGTACACGAAATGTATCCACGCTTTCTCTACCATGTTTGAGATGTTGAATAGACACATGAAGTACACTATCCCTTACTTATGATATTGTGAATTGTGGAGTCCAATCTTATGATCAAGTCATGTCATGTGTGTCAATTTCCTTCAATCAAGTCCTAGGGGTATTCGTACTAGAAAACTACAGCTGTGTGCCTAGATCCATGTCATATTGGCATAATATATTCGGTCAAGCCACATTCCATAAAATTCAATCAGTCATGTGACTTAGGAAACCTCAGAAATCTCATAAACTCAGTCAGTTATTAGTAGTATTCCATCTGTCCACAAAAATTCAGTAAACCCAGTTCATTTATAGTCCGTTAAATCATGTTTATCTTTTCAGATGGGAATAGGACTTAGCACTGAGCGAACCCAAGTATGGGAACTCACTGGCTTCAGATGAAGGTGCGATTCCTAGAAGCAATTCTTCCATTCCAGAATTATATAGCCAGCATAGGTTGAGACATCAACACTGCTAGCTTCAGGGTTTATAGGACGGACATCCGTTGTTCTTATTTAAGGACACTGCAAGATTTTAGGGTCACTCAGATAATGTCTTTACCCGTGGCATGGTTTTGACACCCTTCCAATCAGGGCAGCGATTGGAATCCAGTTCAGCTACTTTAGAATACATGGGGGCATGTTGGTTAAACAACTACCTCCCAGAGTTTTAGTCATAGTCTTAGTAAAAGAACTCAGCTAGTTCTTTAGATTTTAAATTATCAGGACTGTTAGCACAGTCAATCACGATTATTAGTTATTAGTCAAATCAGGTATTAGAAATCCATGCTATTCGAATACAAATTCAGTCTTCATATTATCAGTTTCTCATATCACTACGACCTCAGTTTCTATGTATGCATGTTTGCACTCTCACATTCATATCAGTCAGTCAGCTAGCATTGTTCATGCATGTAACCCTTTTTATGTTCATCCTCCCCAACTTGTATACTCACTACTCCAGTTGTACTGACGTATTTGCGCTATGGTGCTTTCTTTTAATGTTACCATAGGTTCAGAGACACGAGTTCCAAACAAGCAGTAGCAGTCGCATTCAGCACAGAGTTGCAGTGAGTCCTCTTCATTCGAGGACAATATTACTTAATTTATTCATTTATTATTTTAGTTAGATTTCATTTTACAGAGTTAGTTAGAGACATGTTCCTTCAACTCTTTATTCAGACAGTACTAGTGCCTTTCAGATTTAGTATTCAGATTCAGTTTAGATTCAGTTGTTTTTGGTATTTGTTACCTACATGAATGTCATGTTTTGACAGTTTTCCTTATTCAGTTGAACCTTATGCCCTATTGTTCATGTTTTCCGTATTTTACAAGTATATTATGTCGTGTATAGGTAAAAATATCAGTCAAGGATTAGCTTGTGGTTACTGTGTATCATTCCAGCTTAGAAAATCAGAGCATTAAAAACTTAGTATCAGAGCCTAAGGTTCAATAGAGTCCTAGGAAGTCTAAAAGCCGCATCTAGTAGAGTCTTGTACATGGGTGTGTTGCGTTCCACATTTATGTGCAAGAGGCTATGAGATGTTTTAGGAATAGTTTCCCTTCTTTCAGTATTTAAGTGGTGATAGTGAGCATAAACAAAAGTTAAACTCTTAGTCTAATCCATTCTTCTCTCTATCTCAGAGTATGCCTCCAAAGAGAAGAAATCATCCAGCTTCTCAGCCCAAAGATCCTTTAGGTAATCATGTTTCTGATGCAGAGTTTAGAGCCACATTCACCGCTCTTGCCCATTCCGTTACAATCCAGAATGAATTGCCAGTAGCCATCCGGTCCAACCCAGTGGCCACTTCAGCATCATCTAGGATTCGGGACTTCACCGGAATAAACCCTCCTTCTTTTACAAGGTCTAAGTCTGAAAAGGACCCGCAGGAATTTATTGCCTAAGTACAGAAGGTCATAGATATCATGGGAGTTACTTATATTCAGAGCACCGAGTTAGCCACACAGCAATTATAGGATTTTGCTCATACCTGGTATAAGCAGTGAAAGTTCAAGAGGATAGCATATGTAGGTCCTATAGAGTGTGAGGAATTTGTCATGGCTTTCTTAGATAGATTCTTTCCCAAAGAGTTGAGGGTAGCCAAAGTTCTTGAATTTATCAACCTCAGGTAGGGAAACATGATGGTTATAGAGTATTCTCTTAGATATACTCAGCTATCCGGATATGCCCCTCATGTCGTTGCTGACACTAGGGCTAAGATGAGCATGTTCGTGTCAGGGGTGAATGACAGTGTGTTAAATACGTGTAGGTCTACGATACTAAACAGTGATATGACCGTAGCCCAACTCATTACCTATGCCGAAACAATAGAGAAGAAGAAGGTTAAGACTAAGGAGAGGCAGAATAAGAGAGTAAGATCAGGCAGTTTTAGTTTTGCTCTACCTAAATCTAAGGGAGGAAACCGTCCACAGTTTTATACCAAGACATCCGCTCTAGCTAATTCTACAGCCAGTACTTCAATTTCTAAGTTCAGAGAGGGTAGCCATGAAAGAGCCCCAGGATCTAAGTCTCAGGGCAGTGTTAGTAGTGACCGAACTAATCCCCTATTCCAGACTTGTGGTAACAACCACAAGGGTATTTGCAGAGCCAATAGTGATTTTTGTTTAAGATACGGCAAGCCAAAATATAGGATTAAGGATTATCCTTAGTAAGGTCTGCAGAAACATCTCCATTCCCCAGCTCAGTTCGGTCGCCCAAATAGAAGGGTGGTACTTGCAATGCTAATAGTAGGCAACGCCCAAACAGATTATATGATCTTCAGACCTGACTGGATCAAGAAAATTCTCCTGATGTCGTTACTGGTATGTTATAGATTTTCCATGTTTATGTTTACGCTTTGCTAGATCCAGGTGCATCTTTTTCTTTTGTTACTCCCTTTATAGCAGGAGATTTCAGAATCAGTCCTGAAATTCTAGTAGATCCTTTTTTAGTCTCTACCCCAGTGGGTAAAACCATCATAGCCCAGTGGGTATACAGGAACTGCTCTGTTATGATATTTCAAAAAGTCACCTTAACAGACTTAGTTGTATTAGAGATAATTAATTTCTACGTCATTCTCAGCATGGATTGCCTTTATTCCTGCTATGTCACAGTCGACTATAGAAACAGAAGAGTTCATTCCTAGTTTCCAAATAAACCTATCTTAGCGTGGCAACGTAGTACTTCATCATTCAGGGTTCAACTTATTTCCTACCTTTGGGTGAGGAGTAAGGGATGTGTTTATCATCTCGTGTATGTTAAGGACTCAAGTTCCGAATCTCTTAGTTTTGAATTAGACCCAGTCGTTAATGAATATTCATATGTTTCTCCAAAAAATCTTCCAGGAATTCCTCCTGAAAAGGAAATAAATTTCAGTATTAACCTTATTCCAGATACTCAGCCTATCTCTATTCTACCATATAGAATGACACCAGTAGAGCTCAAAGAGCTAAAAGAATAGTTGAAATATCTCTTAGATAAGGGATTAATTAGACCCAACATTTCCTCGTGGGGCGCACCAGTCTTATTCGTGCGCAAGAAAGATGATTGTCTCAGGATATGCATTGATTACCGTTAACTTCACAAGGTTACGATTAAGAATAGGTATCCACTTCTTAGAATTGATAACCTTTTTGACCAACTTCTGGGTTCCAGTTATTTATCCAAGATAGACCTCAGATCAGGCTATCATTCTCTCAGAGTTTGAGAAAGTGACATCCTGAAGACAGCTTTTCATACTCGGTATGGTCACTTGAAATTTCTAGTAATGTCCTTTGGTCTCACCAATGCCCCTACAAATTTCATGGACTTGAAGAACCTAGTGTTGAAGTAGTACTTGGACATGTTTGTCATAGTCTTCATAGATGATATTCTAGTCTACTCTCGTACGGAGCGTGAACATTCAGACCATCTCAGAATTGTTCTTTAGACTCTCAGAGATCATCAGCTATTTCCCAAGTTAAGCAAGTCCGAATTTAGGCTAAGATTGGTAGCATCCTTGGCCACATTGTCTCCAGTGATAGCATTAGAGTAGATCCTTAGAAAACTGAAGCAGTAAGAAACTGGTGTCACCTTGCCTCTCCATCAGATATTAGGAGTTTCTTGGGTTGGGCTAGCTATTACAGATGATTTATTGAAGTATTTTATTCTATTACATCTCCCATTCATAAGTTGACTCAAAAAAAAGTCATGTTTCAGTGTCACACTTATGCGAGAAGATTTTTCAGGAGTTGAAGACTCGACTCACCTCAGCTCCAGTTGTATCAATACCAGACGATTCAGATAAGTTCATAGTATATTGTGATGTATCTAGATTAGGTTTGGGTTGTGTCCTCGTACAGTATGGTAAGGTCATAGCCTACGTGTCCAGCTAGTTAAAGCCACATAAGAAAAATTATCCTACTGATGATCTTGAGTTAGCAACCGTAGTATTTGCCTTGAGGATTTGGAGGCATTAATTGTATGGATTTCATGTAGATGTCTTCACAGACCATAAGAGCCTTCAGTATGTATTTTCCTAGAAAGATCTTAATCTTCATCAGAGAAGGTGGTTAGATCTCTTGTAGGATTATGACATCAGTGTCCAATATAGTGGCCGACGCTTTCAGTAGACTGTCCATGGGTAGTGTTTTTCATGTTGAGGACAGTAAGTAGAAGTTAGCTCAGGAAGTCCTTCAGTTTGCTAGACTAGGCATTCACTTGGTTGACTCCTCATATGGTGGCATATTTGTTCAGCAAAGTTCAGAATCATCTCTAGTTTCTGAGATAAAAGAAAAGCAAAATAAAGATCCCAGCCTAGTAAAGTTGAAAGAGTCAGTCAGAGATAAGAAAGTAGAGGTTTTCTCCCAAGGGGGAGATGGTGGTCTTCGTTGTCAGGGTCGTCTATATGTTCCAGGTGTAGATGATTGAGGTAGTAAATTCTTGCAGAGGTACATGGTGCACGATACTCTATTCTTGCAGAGGAAAATGGTGAAGTGGGATGAAAAGAGATGTTGCAGAGTTTGTGGCTAAGTGCTCTACATGTTAGCAGGTTAAGATAGAGCATCAGAAGCCTAGTGGTCTCATGCAGGAGTTCACCATTACTACTTAGAAGTAGAAAGAAGTGAACATAGACGTCGTGACGGGTTTGCCTCGTACTCATGATCAGCATGATTCAGTTTGGGTCATTATAGATAGAATGACCAAATTATCTCATTTCATCCCAGTTCGTACTTCTTACTCAGCCAAGGATTATGCCAAGATCTACATGAGAGAGTTGGTCAGTTTACACGGTGTTACTTTATCTATCATCTTAGACAGAGTTACCCAGTTTACCTCTCATTTATGGAAATTGTTCCAAAAGGGTTTCAGTACCGAAGTCCATCTTAGTACAACCTTTCATCCTCAAATAAATGGTCAAGAAGAAAGGACCATTCAGACTGTCGAAGATATGCTAAGGGCATGTGTAATGGATTTCAAGGGAAGTTGGGATGACCACTTGCCTTTGATTGAGTTTGCATACAACAGTAGCTATCATTCCAGTAGTCAAATGGCTCCTTTTGAAGCTCTCTATAGTAGGAGATGCAGATCTCCAGTCGGTTAGTTCGAAGTTAGTGAGGCCTCAGTCATAGGTCCTGAATTAGTATTCGATGCCTTAGATAATGTTCAATTGAGCAGAGAAATACTCTAGGAAGACATTCATAGAAAGGATCTAGAGTTTGAGATTGGTGACCATGTATATCTCAAGATCTCTCCGATGAAGAAGGGGAAACAATTCGGCAAGAAGGGACTCAGACCACGATATGTGTGTCCCTTCAAGGTTCTCAGTTATTTTGGCATGGTATGTTACGAGCTTGAGTTTCCTTTAGATATAGCTTCAGTTCATCCAATTTTCCATATCACTTTGATCAAGAAGTGTATTTGTGACCCATCAGTAGTAGCCCCTATTCAGAGCATTGATGTTCAGAACAGTCTCTCCTATGTGGAAATTCCAATCGAGATTCTTGACTATGAGACATGTAGAATAAGGGACAAAAAAGTCCCTATAGTTAAAGTTCTGTGGCAAAATTATTCTCAAGAGGGAGCAACATGGGAAGCAGAATAAGATATGCATACAAAGTACCCTCACCTTTTCTCTGCCAATTCAGATCAAACTCAAGGTAACAGTCCTTCTTAAGATTATTCAGTTTCACGTTCAGCATTTAGTATAAACTATCTCTCTATTGCCATTGCATACTCATACATGCATTCATCTGTCGGTACATTATTTAATTATGCATCAGCTACGTATTCTCACCTTGAGAAAGTCAAATTATCAGATTGATCAGTTGCTCATTCATGTATCAGTTATACTTGCATCAGATATGCATGATCAGTATGTTATGTTCAGTTTGTTAGTCATGAAATCATGTTCCATCTATTCATGTTCAGATTATTGTTTCCCCTCCCAGTCAAATTCATTCAAGGATGAATGTTCTAAAGGGGGAGATATTGTAATACCAGTGCCTTTTCCTAGCTAAAAATCATCTCAAGAATGCTAGGATTCCATAGAAATACACATATTTTTTGTACATGTAGTATTTTTAAGATTCTCACTTTCTATCACATGGGAAATTGAGTTATCTTTTCAACAATACAAATTTCGTCAAAATCTTACATCAAACGAAGGAGTTATGGACGTTTTACTCGGAACTGTCAGAATCGCCCAGGTGTGACTACCCAGTTGGCGGACCGTCAAATTAGTGACGGACCACCACTTTGATCGTCACTTCTAAGGAAGAAGGGCCCTATTCTGGTTAAGGCCTGATGGCCAAGTTGATGGACCATCAACTTAATGACGGACGACCACTGGACCGTCAAAGCCATGCCAGTTGAGCCATATTCTAGATAAGGAGTGACAGACAAGTTTATGGACCACCAAATATTTGATAGACCGTCAATCAGACCGTCAACCCTTATCCAGTGAAGACCATTTCTGGTTCACGTCTAACGGGATGAGCGACGGACTGTCAAAAAGACCGATGGACCGATAGTCCGACCGTTGCATTTCACGTGCAGCTTATTTCCAGGTCTTTTAATAGAGGCATTTTTGTAACTTACCACCCATCTATATAAACCCAATTACACCCGATTTCAGCCACTTTTAATCATTTTTTCACTACAAATAAATTAGGGTTTTCTCTATAAGATTAATCCCCAAGAACATGAAACCCTAGGTACTTGATTCCAAGCCCAGAATTCAAGCTCATCACCATAGATCTTCAAGAACCTCATTAGCAGGCATGCATAGTGTTTATCTATGGACCCCTTTCGTTCATAGAGTTCAAGAACCATGCCTTTAAATGAGAAACTTTGATTTTCTTGTTGCAATGTGATGTTGTTCATATCAATGACCATTGTTTAAACTTTAGAATATTATTTGAAGATGATTTCCTTAAAGCATACATATTTGTGGTTAAAACCCATGAAATTGGGTGGTTCAAGATGATTAACATTTGTTCAGAAAACCTATGCCAAAGGTGTGCATGCAAGGTGTTTGTTAAAATGCCTAGGATTCTAGAAGTTCTTATTTACATGATTCAATGATATCTCAATGACAAGTCCATATTAGCTATACAATAAATATGAATTCCATGCTATTTATGTGTTGCTATTATTGTGGTGTGAAGCATATGTGATAATAGAATTATAGAACATGTACAAAAAATGTATCCTGGCTTTCCCTACCAAGTTTGAGATGTTTAATAAATTCATGAAGTATACTATCCCTTACTTATGATATTATGAACTGTGGACTCCAATCTTATGATCAAGTCATGTCGTGTGTGTCAGTTTCCTTCTATAGAGTCCTGGGGGTATTCGTACCCGAAAACTATAGTTGTGTTCCTAGAGCCATGTCATGTTGTCATGATATCTTCGATCAAGACACATTCCTAGAACCATGTCATATTTTCATGATATCTTTGATCAAGACACATTCCATAGAATTCAGTTAGTCATGTGACTCAGGAAACCTCAGAAATCTCATAATCTCAGTCAGTTATCAGTAGTATTCCATCAGTCAACAGAAATTTAGTAAATTTAGTTCATGTATATTCAGTTAAATCATGTTCAGTCTCTTCAGATATGAGTAGGAGTTAGCACCAAGTGAACTCAAAGATGGCAACTCACCTGCTTCAGATAAAGGTGTGATTCCTAGAAGCAATCCTTGCATTCCAGAACTATGTAGCTAGCATAGGTTAGGACATCAACACTGCCAGCTTAAGGGTTGAATGGGTAGACATCCTCCATTATCTTTTAGGGACACTGCCAAATTTAAGGGCCACTCACAGCATGTCTTTACCCATGGAATGATATTGACTCCCTTCTAATTAGGGCAGCAATTCGACCCCTGTTCAGATACTTTAGCATACATAGGTCATGTTGGTTAAACAATAACCTCCCTCAGTTTCAGTCACAGTCTCAGTAAAAAAGCTCAGTTAGTTCATCAGATTTCAGCTTATCAAGACTGTCAGCCACAGTCAATCAGAATTATCAGTTATTAGTCATCGGGTTTCAAAAATTTATGCTATCAGAATACAGATTCATTTTTCATGTTATCAGTTTCTCATATCACTGGGACCTCAATTTCTATATATGTGTGTTTGTGATATGGTTCTTTTTTTTCGTGTTACACCATAGGTTCAAAGACACGAGTTCCAAACCAGTAGTAGCGGTTGCATTCAACACAGAGTTACAGTGAATTTTCCTTATTTGAGGATGATATTACTTGATTTATTCATTTATTATTTTACTTAGATTTCAGTTTATAGAGTTAGTTGGAGACATGTTCTTTCAACTCCTTATTTAGACAGTACTTAGAGGTTTTCAGATTTAGTACTCAGATTCAGTTCAGATTTAGCTATGTGGGGTATTTGTTACCCACATGGATGTAATATTTTGATAGTTTTCCTTATTCAGTTGAACCTTATGGCCTATCATTCATATTTTCTGTATTTTACAAATACATTATGCAGTGTATAGGTACAAATATCAGTCATGGGTTACCTTGTGGTCCTTCAGGGTTATAAGCATCGTGTAGCTTTTCATTTTAGAAAATCAGGGCGTTAAAACTTAGAAGTGGGAAGAAGTAAATATGGATTTCAGAATTGGTTTTCCTCCTTCTCGTAATCATCATGATTTGATTTGGGTTGTAGTTGACTGGTTGACTAAATCAACTCATTTCTTGCTAGTGCATTCATCTTTTACAGCTGATGATTATGCTAGATTGTATATTTGAGAATTTGTTAGACTTCATGGAGTTTCTATGGCTATTATCTCTGATAGGGGTACTCAGTTTAGTTCCCAATTTTGGAGGGCTTTTTAGAAGGGTCTCAGTATCCAAGTTCGTCTAAGTTCTTCTTTCCATTTGTAAATAGATGGTCAGGCTGAGCAGACCATTCAGACTTTAGAAGATATATTGAGGGCATGTGTTCTTGATTTAAAAGGTAGTTGGAATGAGCACTTTACATTGATCAAATTTATGTATAACAATAGTTTCTATGCTAGTATTCAGATAGCCTCGTTCAAAGATTTGTATGGGTGATGATATAGATCACCTGTAGGTTCATTTGAAGTTGGAGAAATAGCTGTGATTAGGCCTGATGCTGTGTTTGAGGATATGGAAAAATTTAAGTTGATTTGATAAAGATTGAAGGCGGCTCAAAGTCATCAGAAGTCATACGCAGATGTGAGAAGAAAAGATCTTGAGTTTAATGTTATTGATTTTCTATACTTGAAAGTTTCACCCATGAAAGGGTGTGAAGAGATTTGAGAAAAAGGGATAGCTTAGTCCCCGTTATGTTGGTCCGTCCAGGATTCTGAGCTGTGTTGGGAAAGTAGCATATGAGGTGGAGTTACCCGTAGAGTTACTGGATGTTGGGCATATTTATACATCTAAGCACCATAACTTACCCATGTTTTAGCTGAGTTTTGAGAATAAAATACATAAGTCTTGCACTTTTAGTCCATTTTTAGTTAAGTGAGATGACCTATGTGATTAGCATGCTTTTCAGGTACTAATGAGGAAGATTTCAGCACTTTGGGGACCTGTGGACAGCAAAGGAAAACTTCACATAAAAAGGAAAGCAGCTTTTGGACTAAATGTGATGTATGGGAACTTTTTCCCTGGCAAACTAAATATTTTTAAATAGTTAAGGATGCAGTTGCAATTTATTAGAAAAGGATATTATTAAAAGCCTTATGGCTGAACTTTTACGGATAACTAAGATTCTGTAATATTTTGAAAACATGGATAGCAACTTAGCTTTGAGGACAGAGGGGGAGAAATGTGTTTTCTCCCTTAATTTTTGCTACTCATCTTCATCACCAAGATCACTCTAAGTTTTGGTATGATGAATATTTCTAGTTTGATTTTTGTTTTATCCATGAGTAGCTAAGCCTATCTATTAGGGTTATGGAAACCTTGTAGTATACTCTCTATTGCTATGGGTTTTTGAATTTATGATGTGTCACGCCACTTATATCATTACTCTCTTCATTTTGATTGAATTCTAGTGGTTGCAAACATAGGGAATACGCCATTATAACATTAGCTTGTTCGGTAGAAAAGTTACTATTTGGAAAAGAAAGTGTGACAAGAAAATAGGGTTTTCAACCTCTATTTACACGTTAATACCCTAGCAGGATTAACGTCTTAGAGAGTTAGTACCATTTGTTGTACACATTAGATTCGAAGGAACTAAGGTGAATAGATCCTTGATGGTTGAAAAACACTTGGATTTAAAATTAGAATACGTCTCTCTATAAGTACATGTATGCATAAAATCCGTATTACTCAGAGTTAATAGAGAAGTAGAAGCTACAAGGTGGACATAACCCTAACTTGTCATTCTCTGTGATCAAATATAATTACACATATCATCTCATCGTTACACTGATAATATTATTGTGCACTTAAACCAAAACCCCTCTTTTCTCGGAACCTTCGATCAACAGTCTAATAATAATTGCGATACTTAGTGACCATAGTATTCCCTATGGGATTCGACACCCAACCCAGTTGGGTTCTATATTTGACAGTGACCGCTTACACTTTCTAATGAGAGTTATAATTTGGGCATATCAAATTTTGGCGCCGTTGCCGGGGAATACGGTTGTCAACTAAGTTTGTGATAGTTAATACACCCTTTGGTCAAAGATTTTAAAATTTTACTTTTTGTTTGTTGTTTTTGTTTTGTTCAGGTTTAGTGGAGTGCATGCCAAATACACGAAGTTGTGGTCAACCATTATTACTTATAAATCCTGAACCACATCTTATTGGTAGAATGGATGCGTGACGAGACCTTCAACGGATGGCTACTCAACGAGAGCAGCTTAGATTAAATATATTTGCAGCTGCGCAAGTAAATCAATAAAATGTTGATAACCCAGGTCGGGTACCAAATCTTGATGAAAAGGACCTGGGTGATGATGAGTTATTAAATCCAAGACGGGTAGATGATGTGGCTGCACCAGTGAGCAGAAATGTCAACAAAGATCATAAAGCTAGAATGCGACCAGAATACCGAGCTATGCAGGTCGCTTTTGATGATGATGATGACGACTTGGATGGGGCTGGTGCCACAGGGGCTATTATTCCTCCGCCCTTGGCACCCGAAGCCAAGTTCAATATCACTAGAACCATGATCCAGCTATTGTAACTTAAAGGGTTATTTGGTGGACTTGTAGGCGACGATCCGAATATGCATCTGATAAATTTTATCTCAATATGCAAATCATTTGACAATCCAGGGGTTGGATAGAATGCAATCCGACTGCGTTTATTTCCATTGTCTCTATCTGGGGAGGCAACTCTATTGTTAAACAGGCTAACTCCTAACTCTATTACCACTTGGAGGCAACTGAAAGAAGCTTTCCTAGAAAGATTCTTTCCGCCATCCAAGAGGGCATTATTAAGAGATGAGATAAGCAATTTCAGATTGCTTCCAACTGAAGTTCTCCACGAGACATGGGAGAGGGTGAAGAAGAAGCTTATGCGGTGCCCAAATCATCAGATGACCAATGTCCACTTGATGAAAATATTATACAGGGTTTTAAACTTGGTGAATAAGCCAGTGGTCGATAATGCTGCGGGTGGGTCATTCATGGACCTTACTTTTATTGAAGCATGTGATATGCTAGATCGTATGACAAAGCAAAGTAGAGCTTGGCATACCAGGGACTCTGAGGTAGCAAGACCTACTGTATCTATTGGCATGACGGTAGAATAGAGGCGTAGAGAAGAGGAACATAACCAGGATATGCCTCATATGAAAACGCAGATGGACTATCTTACCAAGCATTTATTATCAGGGAAGACAGAAAAGGTCAAAGTTATTGTATCACAGGGAAGAGATGACTCCGATTCTGAGGAGAAAGGAAATTACTTGAATAATCAGGGGGGTTTTCGAGGCAATGTCCAAGAAAACCAAGGTCAGAAATATTAAGAAAAATCTGGATACAAGGATCTAGACTAAGGGAATTGGAAGAATAAGAATGACATGAGCGGTTTGTACGTCCCTCCTAGAAATTGTGAAGCTACTGCATCTAGCTCTGGGAAAATGTCCATGGAGGATATGATGGATAAGCTATTGAAAGGAGTGGAGGCAACCAACACGGGAGTAACTGAGGTAAAAAATGATTTATCCTCAACAAATCAATTGGTTGACTCGCATTCCACTTTAATAAAACAGCTGGAACAACAAATGAGTCAACTATCAGTGGCATTCAATCAAAGAAATGCTGGCACTTTACCAAGTGTCACTGTCCAAAATCCAAGGAAATATGGATCACATTTTGCTATTACAACCAGGAGTGGTAAGGTGTTGGAAAATCCACCCAAGGGCAAGCCCGTGGTTGATAGTATAAAGGAAAATGTAATTGAAGTAGATTGTGATGATTCTGTACAAGTTGAAGGTCAGGATGAGAACGTTCATGATATTACACCTAGATGCCAACAGTCTAAAAAGATTGATAATGGGAAGCACAATAAAAAGGAAGTGGTGGAGAAAACTCTTCCAAATCCACCACCACTTTTTCCTCAAAGACTGAAGAAGAAGGATGATGACACCAGGTTCAGTAAATTCATAACCATGCTGAAGCAGCTGACTATAAATGTGCCTTTGGTGGAGGCACTAGAGCAAATGCCAGGATACGCCTAATTCATGAAGGACCTTTTGACAAAGAAAAGGGCAGCAAGCTATGAACTGGCTGATAATTTTCATCATTGCAGTGCAATTGCCATGAGGTCTCTGGTACAGAAGAAGGTAGATCTGGGTGCTTTCGCTATTCCTTGCACAGTTGCATCTTTAGACTTTTCTAAGGCTTTATGTGATCTAGGGGCTAGCATTAATTTGATGCCACTAGCTATCTATAGACAGTTGGGGTTGGGCGATCCTACACAAACCAACATGCGGCTTGTAATGCAGATAGATCAGTAAAACGACCTGTTGGTATCTTGTATGATGTATTAGTGAAGGTTTCTACCTTTATTTTTCCTGCAGACTTTGTTATTTTGGATTGCGAGGTGGATTTTGAGGTGCCCATAATCTTGGGTCGACCTTTCCTTGCAACAGGAAGTGTGCTTATTGATTTATGAGCAAATGAGCTTTTATTTTAGATGAATGATGAAGTGGTGCATTTTGATGTATGCAAATTAATGAAGCATCCCAAAGATATGAATGTGTTCTCTATAGCTGATGTTTATTATGAGGATGAGAAGGAATTATCTTTAGAGAAGCAGCTTACTATTGAGTCATTGGCTGTTGTGCTTTTGAACTTCGATCGTTAGAATGTTAAAGAGTACGAAGAAAATATCTCTTCTTTGATAAGAATGGGGTCGTATTCTTATTTCCCCAAGAAGCTGGACCTTGACCTTAGGTAGTTGAAATATACTGCCAGTTATTGTTGCTGCTGATTTAGGTGAACAACAAGTAGAGGCTCTCATCTCTGTTCTGAAGAGGTATAAGAGAGCTATTGGTTGGACTATTGCTGATATAATTGGTATCCCTCCTGCCATATGTATGTAGAAGATTCAACTTGAGGAAGGTTGAGTACCCACTATTGAGCATCAGGGTCGTCTGAATCCACTTATACAAGAGGTGGTAAAGAAAGAAATCATAAAGTGGTTAGATGCAGGGGTGGTGTATCCAATCTCAGATAGTAAATGGGTGAGTCCGTTACAAAGTGTGCTTAAGATAAGGGACATGATAGTAGTAGCAAACGAGAAGAACGAGCTAATTCCACTCAGGCCTGTCATAGGGTGGAGGGTGTGCATGGATTACCGGAAGCTAAATTTATGGACGTTAAAGGACCACTTCCCAATGCCATTCATGGATCAAATGCTTGATCGATTGGCAGGAAAGGGATGGTTCTATTTCTTGGATGGTTATTTTGGTTAAAATCAGATTTGCCTTGCTCCTGAAGATTAGGAGAAGACCACTTTTACATGCCCATACGGTACTTTTGCATTCAAACGAATACCATTTGGGTTATGTAATGTACCTACCACTTTTCAGCAGTGTATGATGTCCATTTTCTCTGATATGGTTGAAGACACCTTGGAGGTGTTTATGGATGACTTTTCGATTGTAGGTAAGTCATTTGAATCATGCTTGGCAAATCTGAGTATGGCTTTGCAGAGATATGTTGAATTTAATCTGGTGCTAAATTGGGAGAAGTGCCATTTAATAGTTAATGAAGGCATTGTTCTCGGGCATAAAGTCTCTGAAAAGGGAATTAAAGTTTATCAAGCTAAGATTGAAGTTATCGAGAGACTACCACCTCCAATTTCTGTGAAGGGGGTTCGTAGTTTTCTCGGTCATGCTGGTTTTTATCGGAGATTTATTAAAGACTTCTCTAAAATTGCAAAACCATTATGCAAACTTTTGGAGAAGGAAGCAAAGTTTCACTTTGGTGCGAATTTCTTGAAGGCATTGAATGCCTCAAGGAGAAGCTAGTTGAAGCCCCTATTATTGTAGCACCTACTTGGTCTCTACCTTTTGAAGTTATGTGTGATGCAAGTGGTGTAGCCTTGGGTGCTGTACTTGGTCAGAAAAGAGAAAAAATATTTAATCCAATCTACTACGCGAGCAAGGCCTTGAATGGAGCACAGAAGAACTATATCGTCACTGAACAAGAGCTCCTTGCGGTTGTTTACGCTTTTGAGAAGTTCTGTGCTTACTTGTTGGGAACCAAGGTAGTGGTTCATACATATCATGCGGCTCTAAGATATCTAATGGAAAAGAAGGATGCCAAGACAAGGCTAATTAGGTGGGTTCTACTTCTTCAAGAATTCGATTTCGAGGTAAAGGATAGAAAGGGTTGTGAAAACCAAGTAGCTGATCATCTATCTAGACTTGAGAGTGAGCACACAGTGCATACCGACCTTGATATTGATGATGTATTCCCTGACGAAGGGATTCTAGAAACAATGGTTGAAAACTTACCGTGGTATGCAGATTTTGCTAACTACATGGTAAGTGAAGTAATTCCTAATCATCTCTCCTTTCATCAAAAGAAAAAGTTCATGCATGATGTGAAACATTACTTCTGGGCTGAGCCTTATCACTTTTGACGATGTGCTGATGGTATTATTAGGTGGTGCATCCCCGATGTAGAGGTGCCTAGCATACTGGAAGCAAGCCATGCTTCCCAAGTTGGAGGTCACCATGCAGGTGATCGGACGGCCAAGAAAGTACTGCAAAGTGGCTACTATTGGCCTTCATTATTCAAGGATGCCTACGATTTTGTAAGAAGGTGTGATCAGAGTCAGCGACAAGGTTCTATTTCAAAGCACCATGAAATACCCATGTCCAAAATGCTTGAAGTAGAGTTATTCGATGTCTGGGGTATTGATTTCACGAGCCCAATTGTGAGCTCATTTGGGATGAAATATATCTTAGTTGCTGTGGATTATATATCCAAATGGGTCGAAGTAGTCGCGCTAGCTGATAATGAAGGTAAGAGTGTTGTGGCATTCTTAAAGAGAAATATCTTCTCTCATTTTGGGATACCTCGTACCATCATAAGCGATGAAGGATCACATTTCTGCAACAAGCTGTTCAGAGCTGTATTGGCAAAGTATGGGTTTAAGCAACATAATGTAGCTACACCGTACCACCCACAAACTAGTGGGCAGATGTTGGTTTCAAATCGAGAAATTAAGCTGATCCTTTATAAGACTGTGAATACCAGTATGAAAGATTGGTCCAGAAAGCTGGACGATGCCTTATGGGCATATAGGACCGTGTTTAAGACACCAATTGGCCTGTCACCATACCAACTAGTTTATGGGAAGGCTTGTCACTTGCCAATTGAGCTAGAACATAAAGAAATGTGGGCACTGAAGCAGCTTAACCTGAACTGGGATGATGCTATAGATATGAGAATGGGACAGCTGAACGAAATGGATGAATTCCGTCTAAATGCTTATGAAAGAGCAGATCTTTACAAGGAAAGGATGAAAAAGTACCATGATCGGAGGATTATCCAATGAAACTTTCAGAAAGGTGATTTGGTACTACTTTTTAACTCCAGACTGAAGCTGTTTCCAGGTAAATTAAAGTCTACATACTCTGGTCCATTCAGAATGAACCAATTTTAATCATCTGGAGTAGTGGAGTTAGAAAATAATGATGATGGTGTCTTTAAGGTGAATGGCAAAAGAGTGAAGCAATATATTGGTCCAGCCAACTCAATAAAATGTATAGCCACCATATATCTCGATGAAGTCTGAGTAATCGAGATAACTATGTCGTACCGCAATAATAAATCAAGCGCTACATGGGAGGCAACCCATCATTTTACTAGGATTTTGTTTTTGGTAAATAAAAATTCAAAAAGAAGAGTCGAGCCACGACCAAAAATAAGGCGCTTGGTGGGAGGCAACCCATTCTTCTAATCTTTTTTGTTGTTTTTAATTAAGTGTAGGTGCATGAAGTACAAAGGAGGAGATTAGACTCAATTTTGATTTTGAAGTGAGTCATGTCAATGGTGGTAAGTCTAGGAATGATGGAACAACACAGGTAAGTAGTAGTGGTCAAATGTGTAAGGTTCAAGTATGATTTGCATTAGAGTCGAGCCTCGAGTGATGTAGGTTTGACCCATAAAAAAGTTTTGTAGTGCGACTTTATTTTGTAACCCCGAGTTATGGACCTTTTTCGACCAAGTGTACGCCGTTTTTCCAATTGCCTATGCCAGCATAGGCAATAGGTTAGGCGCCGCCTATGCCAACATAGGCAATAGGTTAGGCACCGCCTATGCCATTGCCTATGCTTACTGCCTCGCATAGGCAATAGGCTAGGCGCCGCCTATGCCAACATAGGCAATAGGTTAAGCGTCCCCTATGCCATTGCCTATGCTAACTGCCTCACATAGGCGATAGGCTAGGCTCTGCCTATGCCAACATAGGTGATAGGCTAGGCGCCGCCTATGCCAACATAGGCAATAGGTTAGGTGCCGCCTACTTATGCCTAGGCGAAGCTATAGGCGCCGCCTATCACCATAAATGTTGCCTTCTAACCCGTTTGTGAATGGACCAAACCCGACCCATGGCTCATCCTTTAAATATATCCTCTACACTTAAACACCACTCAATTATTCTTAAACCTAAGCACTGCCCAAGCGCCCTTTCCCTCTCCAAGCTTTTCTCTTTTCACATCTAATCCTGCAGGCTCACCTTCCCGATTCATCATGAGTTTATCACCAAGTAAGTTGTTCTTTTATGTTCCGTAATTGTTTTAGTGTGATACTTATAATGGTTAACTTGATTTTGTGGTAGTTCTTGGTGATAAGAGAATGGTTAGTTTGTTATGATTTTTGAAAAATACATCTCATTGAGTGAAAGGATTCTCGTAGGTAATCTTGATTTTACTCCGTCTTGTATTGATTGGTATTCACTGTCATAATTTGTTATTATTATGGAGTTGAAATATTGAAGCGTAATGCATAATTTTGGGAGTTGTAAGCTTGACTATTTGAATGACTCATTCATCGATGTAATGATCATGGTTAACCACAAGCATAAGATTGTGTGATTGTTTCTATGCCATAGCATGATAAGATTTCTATGTGGTAGTCTTGTTCAAATATTGCATTGCCCCAATGAAATAAAGTTGGAAATGATAGTCAAGGTTACAAGACCATTGTGTCCTGCTTCTCTATACCAAACTTAGAAATTGTTATGTAAAGTGAAGGGTTGAAAGTGTGACTGCACTGATACTGTTGTTGGCACATACCATCTACATATATGTCGATGAAGTCTGAGTAATCGAACATACTCACTCAATTAGTTTGTGCAAACAAATTAAGTATGGGGTGGTGCCATCACTATTTTCTTTCTCGATTATAGTGAATTCTATGATATAAGACTAACATGATCCTATTATGATCTCAGGTAACATGGCTCCAAAAGGACGAAAGGGAAAGTAGAAAGCATCCACCTCAAAAAAAGGTCAAAAATGTTCAAGAAAAGACCAGGCTGATTCCTCCTCTCATCAAGCGCCTCGATGAACTTTTAGGATCAAATGGGTTATGGAGGAGGAAGGGAAGGAATGGTAAATAAACAATAAGGTGAAGAAATATGTACATGTGGATTTGATGTAGAAGGAAAGTTTAGCAAAGAACTGCCCTCTCATTTTGGCAAAGATTATGGCACTAAATCTTGACTTTATCTTCCGAGACATGGGCGAATGTAATCTTGATTTGACTCAAGATTTTTATGCCAACTGTTCCCCAAGGACTACGGGAAATGAAGTAAAGATTTGGGGGAAAGTCTTGCAATTGAACGTTGATTTCTTCAACTCATTCCTGGGAACTCCAAGTGTGGATCCATCACCACTCAAGGAGCTCTACAACAGAACTCCCTACAGAGGCATCAAACATATGTTATGTGTATCAAGGTCCATGACCCGGTGGACTCATCACAATGATAATGCTCGTCACAATACTTACCCATATGCTTGTTTAAACAGAGAAGCTTGCATATAGTTAAGAATAATCAACTTCAGCTTGATTCCTAGGACAAAATACACTAAGGTCATGCGTGATCGAGTCTGCTTAGTGTATGCTCTAATGAAAAATGTTCCCATCAACATTGGTGCAGTTATACGAATGTCGATGCAGAAAACAAGGATGCACAAAAGGTCCTATTTCAGTTTCGGCAATTTGTTGACTGCAATCTTAAGGAAAGAGCACACTGAGGAGGAGCCAGCAGACCATAAGTTGCCACATAACCCGAAGAAGGTAGATCTCATGAAAATCAAATATCCAGAAACTGGTCAAGGCATCAACCTCACCACTTCTAAGAGACATTCTCGAGATGAGAGTTTTTTCGCCATCTGTATGGCATGATTCGATTTACTATGATGAATAGGGGTCATGTGCCAACTGATGTAGAGCTTCGGTAGTTGGACTATGACTACCCGCTTAATGAGCATGCTTGGGCCATGTGTGGAGCGGGGGTAAATTTTGAGAAATCTTTAGATGATGATGTGCCGAGAGACGCTGATCACCGATTGCTAGACTCTGATGTGGAGGACAACTCTGATGATGAAGACTTTGATGATGATTCTGACGCAGGGGGTATGACCCCAAATGTAGAGGAGGAGTCTGATTAACCAGGTTTTTGCTTATTTATTTACACTGAGGGCAGTGTGTTCCGTATAAGTGTTGGGTGTGGGTATATGTCTGCGGATTGCCTTATTTGTTGTATTGCATACTGCTTGCCTGCATTTATTCTATAGTTGTTTTGATTTAGTCGTAGTTAGTTAGTTATAATTAGTCAGATTTTTGCATGAAATTGTTCGTATAGACGGCATGGCATTATAACAGGAGTTTGTGCTGAATCATTACTATTAAAACATTTAGGCTCTAAGTTGAGACTCATTCTGTGATAATTGCTTGTGGTTTAATTCATTCATCTGTTGGGTTAAGAATCTATAATGCTCCTAATTAAGTAGACCATGTGCCATGTGTGTGTAAGGTTATTGTATATTTTTTGTTGCGACTGCTGCTAGAACTTCCTTGGTGTGTGTGTGAAGCGAAATAAAGATTGTGAGTTTAGGAGATGATTTTGGCATTTCTTTGGCAGCCTTGATTTTATTTATTTTGTTTTTACCTACCTTTGTAAATTGTCCTAGTGAACACCCTTTGAGCCTTTAGCTATTTTCTTTGGCAACCTCATATGTAGCGTAATCCATTTTTTTGAAAAGACCATAATTTGATCCAAAAGCTCCTAAGTGTTTTGAATTGTAGAATCAAGTTGAGTAAAGAGTGTGGCAAAATAAGAGGAAAATGGTGAAAGTGATGCCCAAAAGTTTAGTTATTGGTACATGAAAATACTGTGATCGAGGGTGGCTATCATAGGGATGCTTAGTAAAAAAAATAAAAAAATATACTAAATAAAAAAAAGAAGAGAAAAATAAAAAAAAAAGAGTTGTATATTCCCATCATTGTGTTTCTGATTGAGTAACAAAATGGGTGAAAGGGGGTTGGTAGATGAAAGGAAGGTAGAGTGGTTGTTAAAAATTAGTGTAAATGGCATAATGTATTGTATTAAAGCGCTTAGGGAACATAGTCACCATTTCTGGACAAAATAGTCCTACTTGTCCCTTTAGCCTACATTACAACCCGTAAAGACCTATTTGATCCTAACCTTAGCATTCTGATATTAGTGGAGCATTACACTAAGGTCAAGCATGTGGTCATCAATTGTAATCTACGAATTCTTTATGAGAGTGAGAGTAAGCAAGTTTTTATACCTATATTTCTGAAAAATGCAAAACTATGAGTGATTATGGGTAACATTTTGTGTGAGCGCACATGGTTGATGATTGTTGGGTAGTTTTATATGATTTTCTTTGGCTTAACTTGTATATATGAATTAACCAACTTAATGAGTCTATGTTGGAGGGTGAGTTGTTTTTAGTAATGATCAAGAAATCTACTCTTTGTTAATAATTGTCGTGTATTTCTTGTTGAAAATTTTGTGTTGCTCTTGTGAAGTTTAGTTAGGTATTTGCATGGATGTACTATTTTGTTCGAGGACAAACAAAGCTTTAAGTGTGGGTTGGTGATGTTGGGCGTATTTATGCATCTAAGCACCATAACTTACCCATGTTTTAGCTATGTTTTGAGAATAAAATACATAAGTCTTGCACTTTTAGTCCATTTTTAGTTAAGTGAGCTGACCTATGTGATTAGCATGCTTTTCAGGTACTAATAAGGAAGATTTCAGCAATTTGGGGACCTGTGGACAGCAAAGGAAAACTTCACATAAAAAGGAAAGCAGCTTTTGGACTGAATATGATGTATGGGAACTTTTTCCCGGGCAAACTGAATATTTTTGAATAGTTAAGGATGCAGTAGCAATTTATTTGAAAAGTATGTTATTAAAAGCCTTATGGCTGAATTTTTAGGGATAATTCAGATTCTGTAATATTTTGAAAACTGTGATAGCAGCGTAGCTTTGAGGACAGAGGGGGAGAAACGTGTTTTCTCTCTTAATTTTTGCTAGTCATCTTCATCACCAAGATCACTCTATGTTTTGGTATGATGAATATTTATAGTTTGATTTTTGTTTTATCCATAAGTATATAAGCCTATCTGTTAGGGTTATGGAAACCTTGTAGTATACTCTCTATTGCTATGGGTTTTTGAAATTATGATGTGTCACGCCACTTATATCATTACTCTCTTCATTTTGATTTAATTCTCGTGGTTGCAAACATAGGGAATACGCCATTATAAAAATAGCTTGTTCGGTAGAAAAGTTATTGTTTAGAAAAGAGAGTGTGACAAGAAAATAGGGTTTTCAACCTCTATTTACACGTTAATTCCCTAGCAGGATTAACGTCTTGGAGAGTTCATACCATTTGTTGTACACGTTAGATTCGAAAGAACTAAGGTTAATAAATCCTTAATGGTTGAAAAATACTTGGATTTAAAATTAGAATACGTCTCTATATAAGTGCATGCATGCATAAAATCCGTATTACTCATAGTTAATAGAGAAGTAGAAGCTACAAGGTGGACATAACCCTAACTTGTTATTCTCTGTGATCAAATATAATTACACATATCATCTCATCGTTACACTGATAATATTATTGAGCACTTAAATCAAAACTCCCCTTTTTCTTTGAACTTTCGATCAACAGTCTAATAATAATCGCAATACTTAGTGACCATAGTATTCCCTGTGGGATTCGACACCCAACCCAGTTGGGTTCTATATTTGACAGCGACCGCTTACACTTTCTAACGAGAGTTGTAATTTAGGCGTTGCATTACGTAGCATTCATTCAGTATTCTATGTTTCTATGCTTAAGAAGTGTATTGGTGATTCTGCCATGGTTGATTCTTCCAAAATCTTAGATATTCAGGATAGCTTTTCATTCGAGGAGATTCTGGTTGATATTTTGGACTTTCAAATTCGTAGGCTAAGGAAAAAAGAAGTTCCTTTGGTTAAAGTTCTTTAAAGAAATCGACCAGTTGAGAGTGCTACTTTGGAAGCCAAAGCTGATATGCGAGCCAAGTACCCTCACTTTTTTCTGTGAGTTCAGAACGAGCAGAAGGTACCATTATTTCTTAATTCCACGCCTTTCTTATTAAAGATTAAGTGGTGTGTCTACTTCCATCATGAATTCACGCAATTTATATGGTATACAAAGGTATAGAGTGAATTAATCCCTTTGAGTGAGTCATTCCACCTATACGTCCTTATTTTCTCTTGTTCTTGGCCTATTTGGCAACATTCGAGGACAAATGTTTCCAAGGGAGAGATATTATAATACCCCAAGAACTCTAACCAATAGTGCCTCTATTACTCAAGCTCATGAGAAATAAATTATAGTGTTTTTGTTGTTTTCTGATCAAGGGTGATGTGTATTAAGGCCTCAAAGATGTCCTAGCGTTTAGGTGAATCAAAACATCCCTCACCGATTGAATTCTTGAGAAGGATTTTGGCATACCCAAATTCAAATGAGCATATATGTTTCTTCCCTAAGAATTTCTGAGATCATGACCTACCAACAGATATATAATTGAATTAGCTTTCCAACGGTACCAATTTCACCCAAATCCGGTATCGGAGCAAAGAGTTATGCCCATTTTACCCCAGCGTGTCAGCCTGGAAATTTCGTGATGACTTGTCACAAGCCTGACGGCTTGTCACAAAATGTCATCACCATAAGAAGAAAGTCACAAAATCTAATATTTTGTGATGACATTTTGTGACGAATTGTCACGAATGTCGTCAGCTATTTTTTTAGCAATTAAGGAACGTTTTTGCAAGGGTATTTTAGTCTTTTTTCCACCATTTGGAGGCCTATATAAATATGAGCATCCTAATCTAAACCCTAATTTCTTCATTCTCTCTTCCAATTCTCTTAAGAAATATAAGTAGGGTTTTTATTTAAGGACATTAATCTTCTAAAAATCATCCATAAATCTTCAAGATTTCTACAAGAATCAAGTTCCCCATAGTGTGGGCTTCGAGAATCATTTATTACAAATGAGGATAGAGTCTCAAGCACTAATTTTCAACCAATTTCAAAGATTAAGGTATGTGGGGTTTTGAAAAAGAGCCATTCGTTCGTTCTTGTTTCCAAAGCTTTGATTTCTTTCATTGATTTATATGATTTTGCAAGTGGGTTTATACCCAAATTACTTCATCAAAAGATTATGAGAATATAAATTGTTCAATCTTTGTTATACATAATTATTTTGTTATTCCCAAGTTATGACTTGATATTTAATATTGTGAATTTCATATTTCTACCATGAGTTGATATTTCAAGTGCTTTCAAGATATGTGTCAAGCTTTAAGCTTCTTTATGACAAAATAGATTATTGAGTATATTGATTCATGAGATTGAGTTGTTACAATATTTAATGAATTGATACATTTTGATATTGATAAAGATTCTTTTGATTTAAGTCGATTTAGGAATCCAAAAATTGATTATTATTTGATAAATGAGAAAGAGATTTGATTTGGTTTCATGATAGACCCTTGTGATGAATTTCCTAATGAGTTCTGAGCTTGTGTCTGGAACTAGTATGTATCACCAAGTGAAAATGTGGTATTTTCCCCGAAACTACATACCACCATAGGATTGATATTGATAATTGTGGGCCAGAGGCCGAGTATGAGATTGTGATCACTAAATTTAGGTTGTACTCCCTAGCAAGAGTACGACGCTCCCACCAATGTGGGATACTCTTCTTAGGAGGGAAAAATGCTGGACTCCATGTAGCTCACATGGTTTATGTTTGTTATAAGAACCTCCCATGTCCATAAGAGTTGAGTTTCTTGAATTGCCAGGTCACTCCGAGTCTTGAGTTGAAGAGTTAAGTTGTTTATGATGATTTATGAGGTTTTTATCATATGATTTATTTACTATGAGAGCATGAAAATTATGTTTCAATCTAACTCAATCCAAGTGAGCCATCATTGCGCATATGCATATTTTCATGAAATTGATGATGATATTTACATTGTTGTATGCACACACACATACTTAGTACATTCCAAAGTGCTCTCCCACATATTTTTCTCTAGGCTATATTTTCTCATAATGTAGGTACAGGTCCTTAGTCGCAGCCGCATTAGAGATATTCGAGTGCCTCAACTATTTTCCTTTAGTGGTGAGTACTCATGGTTCGAGGACCGTATTTATATTTTTGTGATATCATTTTATTGGTATGGTTTTCAGTACTGTTGAGTTAGTTAAGGGTTTGTCCCAATGGCTCCTTGATTCTTATGTATAGAGGCTTTGTCAGACTAGAGGGTTGGTGTGTACAGACATTCAATATATTTTTGTTGTACATTCTAGTATTCTCCAGTATTTATCTTGAACCCGATGTGATATATCTCATTGTGGTGCATGACTATTGTTGAATTAAATTCCTTGAGGAAGTGTCAGGCTCCAAGGGTTAGAATGGGGCTACGTGTAGCCTTAAGCACCGTGTGGCGTCTCGTAATGAAATTTTGGGGCGTTACAAATCAACACTCTTATACTCAATACCTAGAATAGAAGTAGAACATCTAACCGACTCATGAAAAAAAGGTTTATACTCCACAACTATCATGGATCCCTACTCCACTCTAAAAAGATGATCCCTTAAATGGTCACTAAGGTTGCAACGCATATACTTCTCCAAGTATATCTTAGAGAACATAGACCATATCAAATTAGAAGATCGAGTTAGTATAGAATCCATATAACTTCTCAACCAACGTTGAGCAGCCAAGTCCAATTGAAATGTGGTGTATTATTCATCACAAGTCATAACAAGGCCTAAATAATAGAGCCTATCCTCACAAATTATTATGAAATCATATATGTCCTCTCTCAGAGTACCAGAAAACCTAGGCAGAGCCAATCTCAAGAATTTTCCTAATATCTTCTTCTTCTTAGTAGACATAATAGGCTAGCCAACCATTGGCTGAGAAACTACTGGCTGAGTTACCACCGACACAACAAGGATCTCAACTCTAGGAGCCATAGCTACAGGCTGCGCCCTTTCCTCAGCACCACTTTAATCTATAGAATATACACCATCAGATAGTGTACCACCAACTACCCCTAAAAGCTGAACTAAAGTATCTCTGAGCACTAAAGAAGAAACAAAACCTAGTGGATCTTGGGCTGGTCCCTAGCCTACTGCTGGATGGGCATAAAAATATTTGGATCATGGGAGAGAATAGGTTTTACTGAAAGCCCACGCTTTTTGTCCCTATCTAGGGATACATATCTAGGATTTCTATGACCTCTGGGTCATCCACGAATAGGGGTAGGATCCCTAGGCTCGGTCATAGGACCCTCGTCTCATATAGTAGTAGCACGTATCATATCCATCTGTGAAAGGGTGTAATCAAAGGGATGTTCTATAAACTAACTCAGACTCTTAACACGATGTGAGTGAATAAAGTGAAGAACTCCGAAGAATGTCCCATAACTTTCAAAAGATAGGAAACAGACGTCTTTATTTTGATCTGTAAGACACTTCTAGACACTATCTCTTATACCAATAATACCAGTGAAATATAGGCTCTGATACCAATTTTTCATGACCCAATTTATGAGACAGGATGACACCTACTCTATACCACTAGCCAAACCATAACTCAAATTTAAACAAAATGGGTTAACCTGGTGAAAGATGCCAAACATAGGCAAAAATCAATAAGTACATCTCATAAGTAAGCATAGTATTTGAAATAGATCATGGTAGTGAACATAGATACCATCCCCTGAACTGGTAGAGCCTTTACAAGAGCGTCTTGTAATAATAATGTAACCTAAGTATCTAGCATAATCAATAACATTTGCCTAAAAAAAGACTAAACATGGAAGGATAGAATGAAATAAGTGACTCCAACTCTAAGAGCTCACCCTATCATTGTATATCAACACAGCATAAACATCAATCAATAAAAACAACTAGTGATTTGCCCCTTTTCAATTCGAACGGATTGAAAAACATTATTTTTGACCCTTTACCTATTTCAAAGCTCTAAAGAAAATTTTGAAATAATTTAAGAAATTACAGAGTCGCCAAATAATTTTTGAGAACATATCAAGACAAACTACAAATATTACTTACAAGATTCAAAATAGAAAAAATATCGTAAGTTTAAAAATTCCAAGTAAGTGGTTCCTATTAATCTTGGAATGTTTTTAAGGCACCAAGAGTATCCGCTAACTTGCGGTTATTTAGACTATTTGAAAAAAAACTTTTTGACTAATATTAAAAAAAGAAAACGATAAAGGAAAAAATTATATTCAATATTTATGCAAAATAAATTTTGACGACTTAGCGGGAAATTATAACTAAGTCTAAGAAAACTAAGAATAATTAACATATAAAGGGAAAAGAAGGAAATTAATTGACTTTAGCAATTAGGCCCAAATCCATAAACCATTCCCTAAGATAA